>JARLTB010000088.1:1050000-2250000 GCA_030141615.1 Unio pictorum | reverse complement strand
GAACCTCTAATCGTGCTATATCGCTGAGAATATTACCAGGACAACGAACAAGACCACTACTTGAAATTCCATTCTGAGAAAATCTCTTTCCGCTTGATTTTTTAGTAATACCAGTTGCACCTTTTTAAGAATCAGCTTCTGCCATTATTTCTATTTCACCTGGGATTGTATCTGCTGTGTATACTGGTGGTGGTTGTGTGACACCTCTTACCAAGGCTTGAAAATTAGGAAAATCAGCATGTCTCTTTCGTGTAATTCTAGTTCCACGGTATTTTGCTAAACATACTTTTGATGTCCAGGTGTCTTTGTCTCTTACAACGTCGTCAAATTCATCATTTATATATAGTTTCCTTGTTTTAAAATTTATTTTAGTAAAATCAGCTAATTCAGAGTCTGTTTTGATTTCTCTAATTATATTTAACGCATCAGCCGTAAATATTTTTCAGGTGGGTAGTCTTTTCTTGCAGTAGCACCTTGTTGTTCAAGCGGTTCAGGCGGTGGGGAGATAATATCAATATCACCTAGTCGTTCAATTTCTTCTTGTTCAAGTCGTTCTTGTTGGTCTCGAAGTCGCGAAGCAGTTATTATATCATCAGGAAGTGTTTTTAAAGATTCCTTTGTTTGTCCAGTTTCCTGTGCAATTTGTTCAAGCACAGAAAGAAGAGGTTCTTCTTTCCTTGATCCTTCCTTGGGGATATCTCCATATATCGTTCTTTCAATGGCTGATTTTACATCTTTGGTTGCTGTGGTTATTGGTTTAAACAGATCTTCAGTTCCTGTTATAAAACAGTCTGAAGACTCTGTAGTTTTTCTCTGACAGAATCGCGGATTGGTATAAATTTCTTAATTGCGGCTAATCTTTCAAGCGCTAATCTAGTCGTTAGTGCTTCGTTTACCATTATTAAAATTACTTTGCAATTTCCAATTAATGTACGATCTAAATGTAACGACGAAGTTACCATAAATGATCGATTTTCGAGAAAATCTCTAAGTGATTCATGAGGCAAAATAATAATGAGACAGCAAAAATAATAAATAGAATTAAATCATTCTTCGTGATGGTCAATGAAAAAGTGAGGAAACTTCCATTATTGTTATTTATCAACAGCAGGAGAAAAATGACCAAAAATGAATGACTCAATTAACTAAAAATCAATAGAAAAATATTATTTCAACATTTAACAAAATAAATTAAAATCCATAGACACTTACTCACACCCACCGTTATTTACATTAAGAAGCAGAACTTATTCTGTTGAGGTAACCAAAGGGGGATTTTCGGTTTGGCGGATAATATCTCTTATTGTTTTAACACTCAAATGAATTGTGCGTTTAATTTCATATTGCTGTCCCAATTCCCTTCTGATTTTTTCGACAACAGTGAATAACAGGACAATCTTACTGACGTCGTTACAGAATACAAGGGAATCGCGATTAGCATTCTGTATTCTTTTTATAAAAGCGTATCATTTTGGTAACACATATTTATTATTCATAGCGCTGTATTCAATGTCTTGAAAATCTGATAGAATCTGATCACAATTTAATTTATTTGATAATTTAATTCCTTGATTCTTCAAATTTGAAATCTCAGTTATGAACTCATTGATATTTTCAGAATTCATATATAATAATAAAATATATTTCTCTAATACAAAAGCAACAAATAGAATTAAATCATTCTTCGTGATGGTCAATGAAAAATGTGTGGAAAGTGCGAACAATTATTATTATATAGGGAAATTCGCATTTTCCACAGCTAACATAGAGCTATCATATTATCAATCTGAATTTAAAAATCGAAGATTTTCAGTATCGAGCGAACCATTTATTAACACTCCAAACAACAAATAGATATTAAATCATTCTTCGCGGTGGTCAATGAAAAATGTGGAGCAAGTGCAGAAAATTATTATTATTAGGGAAATTCGCACTTTCCACAGCTAACATAGAGCTATCAGATTATTAATCTGAGTTTAAAAATCGAAGATTTTCAATATCGAGCGAACCATTTATTAACACTCCAAACAACAAATAGAATTAAATAATTTCTCGTGGTGATCAATTTTGACCCATAATTCATACTTAAACGAATTGAATTTTGTTTTTAAAACGCTTCGAAAGAGCCGATAGATATACCCCTTCTGCAACAAACCGTACTGAGGCTCTATAAATATTAAACTATTTTTCGGCTTCATATATTGATTGAAATTTTTTTTTTGCTTCGTTACTTTTAATATCAAATGATTTTATAGGCCTAGCATTTCTCGAGTTTTTTCCAGTCTCACCTCGTTTTAAATTCTCACACTGAGAAATAGCTTGTAGATTATTCAAAGAATTGTTTTTAGGATTGGAATCAATAGGATCAATAACAAGACCATCTTCGATCAATCCATTAAATACCTCGAACAAAAATCGACGACAATAATATTTCTTCTTTCCAACAGTATGCATCAAATAACCAAGATTATTCACAGTACCAGCTGGATTCTTAAGTCTGCGGTTTCTGATAATACCGTCAAGAGACGCTTCATAATTAGTAATCACGGGATGTGGCTGAAATTCTTGGTCCATTTATATATAATACTATTTGTCTAATTCATTGTTTGGTTAAATTATTAGTTTGGAATCTATGAATATAATCTTGAGGTGTTATTATGATTTTGTCAGAGTCATTGATGGAGTTTTTGATTCTCTTATCATAATAACGCTTCAACTGTCTATATCGCTTACCACCGCAACTCAGACATAATTGCGATTTACCACGCACACCTACCCCACATCGGATACAAGGGAGTGGTCCAAAACTTCCGTTACGAAAACTTTGCATATAATATCCACAGAATTCTCTTCTGCATGATTTGTTACATGCGGTTACTGATCCTATCATAAGTCATTTGCAATGGTTCATTATATAAAAATTCTTTATTTAAATACTTGTTTTAATTATAATATGGAGGAGTTCGAGAGATTATCGAAAATTACGCCTTGGAAAAATGCTAAATTCAATCTCGATAGAGTCTCCGTAGATGTACCAAAGGGTCTAATAAGTGATAAAATTCGTAATTGTTTTAATGAATTCAAACGCGATGGAGCATCTCACTGTTGGTCGATATTTCGAATCGATGGTGACGTTGATGCTACCATGAACGACGAAAAATCAGCAGTGATAATCTCACATCTTGACAAGAAAAAGTATTTTGTTAGAGTGAAATTCATTATCCACTCAGAAATGGAAAACTGGATTATTCGAGATAATTTGAACCAATCTTGAAAGCTAAAAGAACTATCACTGTGAGTCAGGATTCCAAACCAGGATTGCTGGCTGGGATTGACAAACCGTACTACGAGAGATCTTATCTTGTAACAGCAGTTGTTTATGGGATATATTCGTTAAATGATAAACCGAGTACTGAAAAATTAAAACCAATGAAAATGTAATGGATAAATTGTGTAGCAGAACGAATAATAGAACACTTCACAAATGCGTTGCGTGGAAACAAATTGACTGATCTAAGAAGTAAAAAAATAAATGAATGGGAATTAACAGTTAGGAAGAACGGAGCAACAATTCAAGATATAACTAAATTAGAAACATGATTAAGATTTCCAATAACCATAATGACGATAACAGGAGAAATATTACACGAATCAAAATATAAATCACAAGGAGCTCCAATTAAAAGTATTGACCATAATGAACACGCGTGGACACCTGCGGCAACAATATTTCCGCGGGATAGAACAATAAAATATTACACGGGAAATTTATTTGATTTTATTTCTCAGTCAAGTAAAAACTATCCTGTGTCAGTGTGGTTATTTCAGAGTTGTGAAGACAATGAGGGTAAATTCGATGAATTTGTTAAACCCAATGGCGAATTATATCGTACTGAAGCTCTTCACGACGAGATGAAAAAACTAGCTAGTGGTTTTTCAATGGAACACGACGAACAATTATTAACAAACTGTTTTACAATTCCGTCGGTTGCAGCTCATTTCAAGAGAAAGAGAAATCTGTGGAAACCAACAAGAGCTGAATTTCTATCAGATATCAATTCAAGCTGCATTAAATACAACCATGGAGGATTATGGAATACAAAATATGACCTCGAAAATATTATTTCGGTTGATATGGTTGCGTGTTATCCCGGGATATTTCTCGGGTACGGAGAATGTGCTGAGTACTTTAACGATTTGGGCATCCCACACATGAAATGATCCGTGTTGCGATTAATGGACCACTACCCGATTTTGATTTAACTGGATTCGCTCGTGTGGTATGATTTGAATTGGCTACAGAACTTCATCCGTGCTGTTATGCTTGGTAGACACATATCTGGAAAACACTGGATGCCTATAGTGTTTTTATTACGGTATATGATTGATTCTAAAATGCTGATATCGCTGATTGTCAGTGAAGCAATTATATCATATCGAGCGCAGACTGAGGTTTGGTTACCACAACCTGTCTAGATAGTATAATCAGCCACTATAGAAAACAATTTCCCGATCTCAACCAAGAATATATCTTGAAATGGTCGAAACAGATCTTTGAAGTTAGAAATAAACACGCAAAAGATCTCGGTAGAAGAATAATTGGTAAATTCACTCAGGGTGGAAAAAATATGACAATAACAGATATTCTTCACGGTTGATTATAGATGATGCTGAATACGATTTTATAATCGCGGATGTAACATCTAAAGATATATATGTAAATCGTAAAGACGCTTTCTTGTCCGATGGAACCAAATAGGGGAAAAATTGTTACTTGCAACGATGGAAAAAATCTTCAGTATGCACATTTAAGGGCGTCTATGCTAGCTTATGCTTCTATTAATTTATTTTCAATGATAAATAGATTTCCTGACACCGCGGTTAGAGTAGCCTCTGATTCATTTTATATAAACGCAAAACATAGCGAAGCAGTGGCTGAATTTACAAATTCTGACGAGAGTTGGGGATCATGGGTTGGGGATCATGGAGAATTAAAAAGGAAATACCGTGTGATTATTCCAAATCAGCAGATGTTACGATTGAAGATTAATATTTGAAAAATAATCAGATATCATAACTATCTAATGCACCGTCGATATCTGATCCAATATGTAGATATAAAACCAGTTATTTAAACGGTTGTGGTGGGTCAGGGAAGACGACTCGTGTGATTGAATTATTTCGAGGGAAATCAAACATGATTGTGCTAACACCGACCCATAGACTTGCAAGAAAGATGAAACAACGAGGAATTAATGCTTGCACTATCACGGCTTCTTTCGATGGAAAAGCGACGAATGGACTCCTATCGAATGGGTGAGAAATATATTCCTAAAGTCATCATTTGGGATGTAATATGCACGGTGCCGTTAAATGTATTACAATGATTTCTTGATTGACTATTGCTAGCGAATACAAAAGTAATAATGTGTGGTGATCATGGTCAACCCCCACCATTTGTCGGTTTGTCTCCACATGATTGGCTGAAAATTTGTAGACTATTATGAAGAAATTAATACTGATCATAGAACATTTGATGAACAATTACGCGAGTTCAAGAAACTAATTAGATTACAACCGGATAGAATCCAATGTGAAATAGTGCGTGAAATAATTTCAGAAACTCCATTATATGATTTCTGGGAAGCGTGGAGACCAAACGATTTGATAGTGGCAAGTAGAAAAATAGTCAGAGACACACTTCAGATGAAGTTATTTGAATTACATAAAGAAAAATTTGCAACACTTCCAACGCCGTTGTGTTATAGACCAAAGGATACACGAACACAAAATATTGAAGTTGATATTCCAGGCCGGACAGAGAAGCAAATTCTCGTATTAAATGATATTGTGTTGGTTGATATCAACGTCGTCGAAGATGCATTGCGCGCTGATAAATCCCCATGTACGCTAGGTTACGCAGCAACAATACATTCTTCACAGGGATTGACTATATCCGATGCAATTGTTTGGATTATAGATAATCACATCGAGTGGTCAAATTTAGTTTATCTTGCGGTGTCCAGAGTACGAAGAATAAATCAACTTCGAAGAGTTGTTTTAGACTATAACGACACTACAATAAGTGATATAGTCAGCGTTGACATAATCAGAAAATAACTCTCTGGTTATAAACAACAGGATAAAAAAATAAACGAGAATTTGACATTGATGCTAAATTAATAATCACTCTGAAACAACAACAGAATAATCACTGCGCGAGTTGCAATTGTATAATGAGTTGGTGTTGGTCGGATAAAGACCCCTGCAAATTTACCGTAGACAGAAAGAATAACAGTATTGGTCATACCAGAGATAATGTGATGCTGACTTGTCTTGAGTGCAGCAGACGAATAGGTGCTAGTTAAGACCACGCGGTGGTAAATGAGTATCCTCCAGTATTACTTGTAGTTGTTCACGAGTAAACCCACGCTGAGGAGCAGTTGCATCCAACCTATAGATTGCTGGTCTACCCGTGGATCGTGTTATACTAGATATTTTATGTGCGGTGACACTCCAAATAGGATCAGCAGCCCTTTTTTTACCACCTTCGAGCTCTCCTGGTTCATATAAATATCTAACAGTGACATTACCGAGTATTGGTTGTTTTGAAAAATCATTTTGCGGTTTTACGGGTATATATTTCTTTTTAATCGCGTTGTTAGGTTTCATATTAATTGTTCGAGTAATCTCATTTTTTAGCGTGGTAATTACGCCTGGTAATCTCTTAACCCATTCACGGGATCGTTTATCCTGAATAAATTCCTTCGCGTATTGATATCCAAATAACCGCTCAGCAAGCGTTCGATTAAATCGTTCAACAATTGCCTGGTCGCGTTGTAGTGCAATATGTCCTCGTCTGATGGTGACATTATTATGCTTCATTGTTGATAACACTGCACCCTGAAATTCCTTGCCAGGATCAACTTGTAATAGATTTGGCCATGGCAGAATACCCCTTCGATAAATCCTTTCAAACGCAGAAGCAACTTCAATTGATGATTTTGTTTTTAACGGTTCCGCTTGTTTGTATCGACTCGCAACATCAACTACGGTTAGCGCGTACTTGTAAAAACCATCATGCGGCAAAAATAATATATCGGCCTGATGAATCTCAGTAGGTGCACTGACATCAAAATTTGAGTAGTTAATTTGTTTAGGCGGTGGTAGATAAATTTGCCATATTGCCTGTTTGGATAACCAGTCCACTGCAGTGGTATTTTTCACCTTTGCGGCGCTAGCGAGTTTACTGATTGCTGCTTTACCCCTCCAGTATCCTCTCGGAGAATAATAAATAGATTCCATGTTGTTATTATTTACCAGCACCTAATACCAATTTACCTTTCATCGCCGATTTTATCAACCATGAAGACAATTTTTCTTTGAAAGATTTATCAGTGATAGAATTCAACGCATGAATTAATTTCACATCTGCAATATGTCTGTGTTGAAGATTACTGCTTTTATAAGCAACATCATGAACATGACACGCCTTATCAATAGCGTTTATTGGGTTTTAACCAGGTCGGGGTTGGTTTTGATCATCGAGTCTGATATCGAGTCTGTTTCCGGGTCCACAATAATTATACCGTGGAAGGTGTTTTTCTCCTGGGTATTTTGCCCATGGTGTTCCCGGAAGTTTAGTTAGACTAGTGGCGATATCTCCACCGCTTTTGTTTTAAATCATCTGCAGATTTCATAGAAACAAATCTAAATTTCTTTGTACTACATTCTACACACTTACCAGAAAGTGCAGATCTGTTATTTTTAGTTGTAATCATCGTCAAGTCATCTGTGCCAGTACGCTTCTTACATTTCACACAATATAGATCCATAATATATTTATAATAACATGAATGTAATTGATTTTTCGGCGACAAAAACAAGAGAACCAGTTAAGCATCATGCAGCGATACCAAATTCTATTCGTATGATTATAACTGGACCATCTGTAAGCGGCAAGACGCAGTTGTTACTTAATTTGATAACGAGATGGATGAAATGGGATAAGTTGTATTTAATAGCCCCGAGTGTAGATGATCAGCGATGCTACGAAGTGTTAAAGGATTACAACGAAAAGGCAGCAGAAATCACCGGCGATGGTATTATTGAATTTATAACCGATATCGAAGAAGCACCGAGCATTGATGATATTGATGGAAGTATTAACAACTTAGTCGTATATGATGATGTGATGTTAGACAATCAAAATAACCCTGTTAGGATATTTTCCAGAGGCAGGCATACAAATACCGATGTGATATATGTCACTCAACGATACACTTAAATACCAAAAGTGATCAGAGATAACTGCAATATTCTTGCTGTATTCAACGGAGTTGACACACATACACTACGAAATATTCACCAGACTTGGTGCAGTGGAGACATGGATTATAATCTCTTTAGAAATTTGTTTAGTCACGCTCAGTCAATCCCACATGGATTTGTAACGATAATTTTGCATGATCCTAGATTAAGATATCGTATCGGACTTGATCAAATATTCGGTTTAAAAAAATTGTTAACCCCATAGCAGCAGCAGGGGGTGCAACAACAATTGTGGCGTCTTTTTTTGCCAAATGAGCCTCTATAAAACATTTACGAGGAAGTCTTAGTTTGCCAAATAGACGCTGTTTTCGATTTGGAGGAAGCCTTTGTTTGCCAAATCGACGCCTCTAAAAAGTTGTCTGATTCGCCCCTGCTGCTGCTTAGTTTGAACGAACTAACATAATATCAAAACCTCGAAATAGTATGCGTGCGTGTATTTGTCTCTATCAAAATGTTTTTGTTTTGGTGTGTTTTTAAGACAGATTTACCTTAAGTAACTATGTTTTGGTTAAATAGTATTTGTTGTTGCTGTTGTTGTTGTTTTATTTGAGAACTATGGCACAGCAGAAGACAAGAAGGTTTTTTTGTTGTTAAAATTAGTTCTCAGCGCGTGGACGCCATGACTGAGACGATTGGTCTGAGATGACTAGACTGAGATAAGAAAAGTAAGGTTAGCAAAACAGCTAGATTTCTCTGTCGCTTGGGTGAGAAAATTTGTACCGTAGTCATTCTGACGCCTGCCAAGTGATTAATATACGTCTGCTGTAAAATGCAGGGCATTTCAAGCGCAGAACACCGAACACCTGGTAGTCATTCTTATCCTAGAAAATTAATAGATTCCACCGCTTATCTGATATTTTTGTACCGCCACACACCAATTTAAAATTGGAAAGTCATTCTTCCCCTGGTATAATATATCATTAATGATCTGTCAGATATAACTAACGCATAAGGGTAATAATCAACAGCTGGAGCGAATCCAATGGTCCACATAACCTTAACATCCGACGTCGATCCAATAGTGCTTTCGCTATGCTTACTGACGTCAATGTGAAATATTGGTTTCAGCTTGTTTACCTATATGCTCAATAAATTGTTCTGCAAATTTCTTCACTTTTTCTTCAACTATACCAAATAATCCTTTTTCTTTCCGCTTTGCGATATCTTTAGGCGATACCACAGAAATATATGGCTGTTTTGCTAATTACAGCTTCAGTCAATGGTCGAAAAAGTCAACCAGTTTCTTCTCCAGTTTGATGTTGTCCTCTTCGTTCCTGCTCAATCTTTTTCAGCAGGCTGCTCCAACGCTGTTATCCTGCCAGTTGCGTTATGATAAAGATCAGCAAATTTATCTTTTGATACACGTCCACATTGCTCTCGAGCTATATTTTATACATCAACGTTGTCAATTCTAACGAATAGGTGTGGACCAGCCTGTATTTTGACCGACGTTATAAAATCTTTGTGTCAGATATACTGCATTTCATTCTCTGTTACGCGATAGGGGAAAAAAGATCTTATCCATCTCGGTGTTCATGAGCGAAATGTCATCAAAGACAATTATTTTATATTTGGTCTAAATCTAGCTCGGCAACTGGAATCAAATCTTCAGGTTGTTTATACCAAATATGTAATCACCAGCGCCAAGCTCATCTTTTGTTCTAGCTTTTAATTGTATTCGCCAATCAAGTAAGTATTTATCATGTTGTGGATTGAATGTGCCGACATAAACTCTGTTGTAGTTGAAGCGGTCGTTAAGTAATATATTCATAAGAAGATTAGTTTCACACAATCCAGTTTAATTTAATATCCGATCATGGCAGTTCGATCGGTTGTGGTTATGTCGACGTTTGATTAAGCGCTCCATGTTAAAGTTGATTATGTTCAGTCTATACCAGATATTCAAAACATTTTGTCTCGCGGTAATGATAAAATAAATACTATTACACAAAATTTGGTACGTTAATTGATAGCTCAACAGAATCAAAAGCAGTAACTACAACCATTTAACACACTATTTTAAAACATCTGGAGATACAATGATAGGTAACTTAAGTATGTCAGGTCAGCGAGTGCTAGACTTGGAGACAAAATATCCAATAGACAATGTAGATAACTCACAAACAGTAAGTTTTCCACAGCTTAGCAGGGTCAGTAATAATAAGGAGCAAATATCTGGTGGAAAGATGACTGGAAATGTCAATATGAGCGGGAAACATTTGAAATCTGCAACCTGAATACATAAATAACTCACAGGCAGTAAGCTATGCGCATCCTAGCGATGTCGACAGTAGCAAGTTCTCAAAACCTGGTGAGACTAAGACTAGAAGTATAGACATAAGAGAAAAATGAATATTTAATAATCAACTCGATAATACAACTTTGACCAATAGTGATTTTGTAACAAATGTAAAGTTTGTCATGGATAACATTGTTATAAATCCGGTTACACTATGGTGGAAAATCTGGACATGGGATCGAGCTAGATAACAACTACGGTAATTCCATCAATAACTTCAGATTTAACAAACAAAAATTACGTCGACGATATGATAGCAGGAAATACTAAATCACGAGTAGCAAAAACTTGTAATACGATGGCAGGTACCTTAAGCAATCCAGACACCCCATTAGATCTAACAAATAAACAGTACGTGGACGCTGAATAAGTGCATCATCAACAAGTACAATTATTGCTGCAGATGCCAATTATCTTAGAATTAAGTAGGCACAGTTAGAGGTGCGGTCGGTATGGGCTGCCAACAAGATTACTTCTACGCATGTGCCTGTTTCGTCATTTGATTTTGTCAATAATCAGTATGTGGATAGTGTTACCCGATTGGTGGTAAATAAAACGAGCTAAACTATAGTGTCTATTCCACATCTCGTTCATATGAATCAAACTTTCTGGGGTTTTGTTGCAGGTGCATCAAGCTATTATTAGGAGAATATTCTATGTTATGCGTTTGCATTTAACTGCCCTCTATCTGGTGAGCCAGAGTGGGTTATAGAAGGAGAAAAACAAGTAACTTTTGGGTCAAAATTAAGTGTTCAGCGGCCGTTACTATTTGGAAATTTCAAGTACAAAGTCGATCAAATTATAATCTCGAATACATTTTTACCTGGAAATTAGAATGATCCCACGATGATTCGACATGGACTGAGCTGTATAGTATATTAATTGTTTTGCTATTTCTTCTCAGCAATATATACTTGATCCTGCAGTAATCACAAATAAGTATTCGTATTTCAGGATTTACATTTCCAGAGCAGTAGGTCCTTTTCTAGGTTTATCGATGCTTCAGATATATACACTTGGCTATTTAATGGGATTGTAATCTGTAATGTCTATTGATCCTCAATCGATTAGAGTCGCAAGAGAATTTTATAATTTTACACTAAATACCAAAATGGAGATCGAAATAGCTGATGTTCATTCGCTAGACTCATAGAGTGTTGGGGAAGCAAAAGTAATACATATAAGTTCTCGAAAAAATAACTTTACGTTCACCCGGTTTAAATGAGAACAGTGACAAATTTACTACAGTTGCTAGAATGAGAGGCCCTCACCTGACATACGTTAACATAGACTTTGATATAACGAGCAAATACTGTCCTGCGAGTGACTGCTAGGAACGGGCATTCAAAATTGAAAAGTTGTTAATAAATACACTGTTTCAGCTAAATACAGAAAATGACTTGACGATCGACAAATTTAACCTTATAAAAACAAAATTTCATGGCTTTAAGAAACCAGAGCAAGAACGACTAAAATAAAATTCGTGACGAGGTTTACAAACTAGTTGAAACAAGAAAATATAAGTTTCTTAAAAATCCCAAGTCTAAAGACATATTTGCTAAACGTCGAGTATTTCGCGTGTTAGGCATAGACATTATGATGAAAATATGCTATTAGAAATAGTAGATAATATTACTGACACTAATGTGCGAACATAATCATATCTAATTCTAACAGACTCTCACCGGTTTTAAAAATAAGTATAACGTATATACAATAATATGCTGCACCAAACACAATACCAGATACTGAGTCCAGAACAGTCATGTTACGAGGTCGAACAATAAATATTTTATCAAGAGCTTGACGATATTAGAAATAAAATACCTAGTATTGATGGAGATTATGATAGATCTAAAGCAAATGCGTTGAAAAACTGAAAGAAGCTGGAAAGTTATTGACAGTTGCAAATTATAGAAATAACAAAGAGCTTATTACTAAATACCTAAACCTACCTATCAATGATATAGTTATATAGCAAGCTTTTCAACAGCATATGCAATTTTAAGGCAGCATCTATTAACTTGGAACTGGGACAATTATGTTACGTTGTTAGTTATACCGATGAAACATACGATATTTATCGTGATAGAGGCAATGATTTTACTGAAATACCAACAAATTTTGATCGCCCATTCATGTCCTCAGATCGTAAAGTCTTAAAAAATGTAATGAGATCTCATCCGAAGAATATGATACGTACAGAGATTTTCTTGTTGACCCTGTCAATAAGGACTTTACTACTATGATCGATAAATACCTTCACTACTGCACTTGAAATAATTACCGATACAATTTCGTAATGACAAGAAAGGAAATAATCGACTTCAATCACAAATCATGTTTGTCAGACAATGATAGCGATGAAATCATCAAATACTATAAATAGTACAATAAAAATCTTTACTGTGTCAGACGAGCTAGAAAATATTACAGTACAATAATAAGGTAAAATAATGCTGAATTACTATCCTACGATATTAACAACATCAGGGATCGTATCAGTCGGCAGAACCACAAATCCATTACTCCTGATATTGTCAGGTGCAGATATCGTATGATCAACGGCGAATAAAAAGATCAAGCCAAAATATCAAAATAAAAATACGTCTTGTAAAATAGAAATAGCGACTTAAAATAAAGATAGTATCAGCTTCGAGCTTATCTGCGTGGTGAGAAGTTTATTATGTTAGATTTGACACAGGGGAAGCTTATCAATGACGATTTGCTTGTTGAGATGTTGATATGATATTTTAATAGAGTTTTGAAATATGAAGAACAAAAAATACTTAGTAAATAGTTTGTAATCAAACACACACCATTTAGTAAACCCCAGACACTTAAAATGAACGCACTTTTTGAGGTTGGTCGGGTCAATGCGAGTTGCACCTGGACAATTATTTTTTTAAATACAGGTTTACAATTACACATTTTAGTATATATCGTCATTTTTCGATGCATCCCCACTATATCATCTGTCACCAAACGCCGACAATATATCTGTCGCGGTTTCTTTACTTGAGGACATGAAAACGTTTTAACTTGTCGATCGAAGGTTTTTCTGTCTCTTTGAACGCCTTATCCACTCCGCTACCGAACTCTTAAAGATATTCAGATGAAATTTAAAGATATAATTATATGAAACTGCTGCTGATCTTTTTAGAGCGTATGTTGTGAAATACACAATTATCGATATTTTTTTAACATGTAAATCCCAGAGAGTTATTAATATCTGCATAGGAATTTAACAGTAAAACTTGTGCCCTGATTTATAACAACCTTACGTGTAATGTATAGTAATGTTATGTGAATGTTAGGTATTGTAAAATGTTATGCAACAAAAATATAATAAAAACTGCGGTAGTATTGATAAGTGGCCGTTTCTAAGCCAAACTATTTTGTCTGACGATGATGCTGATGATTGAATGACAGGTCTTCATGTTAGGCAATCGAAAATGAAATCAATACGCTGTTCCGTCAACAATTTGTTTTTCGTATTTTGTTATGCTAGCATGTGGGTCCAGCGGGATAAGAACTATACTGTCGTCCTAATGCAAAATAGGGTTTCGGCTTAAAACCCCCACTTATTAATACTACTTAAATGGACATACATAATATACAATGAACAAGTTTAACATAGTCACTACTATCCACTGATAATGAAGACAGAACAAAAGCCCAAAAGTCGTGAATGTTTTTGGTAAACGCGGGTTAATATTATTTTCACTATATTGATGACACATTTTTCCTTTGCAATCCCCCTCAATCAGATAACCTACTTATTATTCTGGGGCCCCGAGTGGCCGAGTGGTGTAAAGCGCAGTCGGTTACGGATCACTGACATCTCGCCTCTGCGTTTGTTCGAATCAAATTCGGCCAATGTGGATATGTGAGAAAGCTTGCCAGTAGATTTTCGTGGGTCGGTGGTTCTTTTCGGGGGTTTTCCGTGTTCTTCCTTCACCATAAATACTGGCCGCCATGTATAACCTGTATTGTGCTGAAAAATGGCGCTAAACCATTAAAAAAACCATATTACTCTAAATTTGAATTGAAATTTACATAGTACTCTCCATGTTCAAAAGAGTATATATACAATAGGATCCATAAGAAAAGGTTATTTATTATAATCATTATGCTAACTTCCAAATGTATTCTGCCAAGTTGCCATGATCATTTAAAAGTGGGTTACTTTTCCACAAGACTAAGTATGTTTCAATACGCGCTCTGTTTTCAATGAAAGTAATAACTTCTTATCCTTAAATCGCTTAACGATACTAACATTGGCAAGGCTGTTAAGGGTCCCAGTTTGATTAAAATCGATCTCCACTCTCCAACGTGAAGATAGGACACAGACTCAGGGCTCATGACTAGTCAGTGGCGTAGCGAGGGGGGGGGGGGTGGCAGGTGGGGCATTCGCCCCAGGCACCGGTGGCTAGGGGGCGCCAAATGGGCGCACAAATCGGGTACAACTGCGCAACAGGGGCAGCCGGGGGAGGGGGGCACAAATGTGGGTGTTTTGCCCTGGGCGCCAAATATCCTCGCTACGCCACTGTGTCAAGTGACCTTTGAATTACACAGCTTTCAGAAATCATTCGTTGCCATTTTTGCAATGCAGTTTATATATTTTCGAGTACAAATACGGTTTTATATTATTAGATCTAAATTCTGTGCCACTAAATATAGCGAACGATTTTTAATTGATTTCTTTTCTTGATTCTCGGTTAATTTCACACGTAGTGCCTTCAGGAAATCTAAGATCAAAATGTAGTAACTGGCTATGAGTTTAAACAAAATTATGCTTATTATATATATATATATATATATATATATATATATATATATATATATATATATATATATATATATATATATATATATATATATATATATATATATATATGTGTGTGTGTGTGTGTGAGAGAGAGAGAGAGAAAGAGAGAGAGAGAGAGAGAGAGAGAGAGAGAGAGATAGAGAGAGAGAGAGAGAGAGAGAGAGAGAGAGTCTTCACAAAGGTGGACCTTCTTGTCTAGATGCTAAATCAAGTAATAATTTTCACATTTTCCATCAATATTCATCTTCAGCCGAATGATGTCTTTTGAACTCTTCAAACATGCGTTTATAACACAGTTCAAATGTATTGTAGGAAACAGTTCAAATGTCGTGTAGCAAACATTTTTCTAATTCTTCAATCCTCAAAATCGTTGTTCCACACAGTCACATTATCTTGAAACCAGGCCGACCAGTCCTAACACAAACCTCTCAATGCTGAGCGCCAAGCGAGGCAACTGTTAGTACCATTTTTGTAAGTCTTTGGTATGACTCGGCCGGGGATCGAACCCACGACCTCCCGGATCTGTGGCGGACACTCTAACTACTAGGCGACCGGAGCGGTCGATGGTATTGTTAAAAAGCAGGGTAGCGTTGCGTATGCAACTTCGTTTTACGCGAGGCAGTCTTCACATCTTGGTATAAAATCGATCTTCTTGAGCGATTACAATTTTCTTTAAACACCTATTTGGTAAATTCATTGTGCATTTACTGTAACTGTAATATATCACACCAACTCGAAACCGGTCATTCACATCTGAGAAAGTTCCAACGTGTTGCAGTGCTTATTTTCTTTTAACTTAAAAGTCTCTACGATTCCCGTGTCGCCAATGATTATCGACTGTGTGGGTTATGTGTCTTTGCACTTAAATAGCTTTTCCCAGAAACCCCCCATGTCGCCGTGCCATTTTCTCATACTCTCTATAACCGCAAATAAATTCATTGTTGTGTGTATGTGCAAGTGGCATTGATGCTGCTATAAATTATTCTGAAATTGCAGTTGTTTTTCGTATCTCCTACGGTTATGTTGATGTTATCTTGGTCTTTACCATTCTCGCCATCTCGTCAGACATCTCGTTGGATTCGTTGTCATCACACTGGACATATTGCTGCCGGTGGTCATTTCAGTTTCGTCGGGTTATTTCGTCCACGTCAATGACTTCATAGCTTCTTATGCATGATCATACAATTCGGCGTTTGTCTATGTTCCACACCAAATTACGGCATGCGAGTTTTAACACAGTTCCTAATTTTGTTAATTTCTCAATGGACTAAGGAAGTGTATTTGATATATATATTAATATTAGCACACCATCTTTGTGGACGGGGTCCTACAACAATGACCTTATATGTATGAATGGAGAATTGCCGCGTGTGAAACATACCCGAATATTTTTCAGCACATTCTTAAAATATGCGATGTTTTTAAGAAATTAAATAGGTTACTTAGTACCGAAACTGACGAATTTCTTCATAGAATTGCCTTTAAAATAGCGTTTACCAGCTTGGTTCATCTAATAACTGCATTCGTTTTCAATCTCATTTTCTCATGTGCCATTGAAGAACATAACTTAAACAGATCGTCGTAAATACGGTTGCATTAAATCACACATCGTAAAATATCCAAATATAGTAAAGGATGACTTATTCGGAAAACGAGTTACTACGAGAATCTCGTGTTATCTGTCGTGTCAGACAACGTACGGTCCGCGTAAACATATTAATACAATTTACCTTATATTGGCTTGATAACTTAATGACTTGGTAAATTTTTTGAACAACCATTAACTCTATTTAACAACGGCTATATGGCCTTAAACATAAAAGAGGGAAAACCAACAAGTCTATTAAAATTCGACAAATATTTTATTTCTATAGAATACAAAGTGAAAATTTAAATAGACCTTACAGTAATGTGAATTAATCCGAAATAGTCTTAAAAGTTCTATCACATACCTATAATATATGAATTTTTAATTTGATTTCAGTGGTATTCCAAATACATCCAGACACTGAATGTGTTGACGTACCTGATAGTCTCGAGCGTAATGTGTCAATGGTCTGTAGTGTGACGATGTGCTAATTATTTTGGTGTATCACAAAAATACATTCCAAAATGTCCTTGTCTCACAATCCACTACAATTCAAATTTAGTCCAAGAATGTTACGGAACACTTTTAATTCCAGTTAATAGTAATCTGAATCAATAAATCTACCCAAATAAAGTATTGATTACAACAATAAGACTAATTCTGCGTCAGATGTTAAGACAATAAATAATATTCCCAATGTAAACAAGATTATAACTGCTTCTACTTTACCTTGGTCACAATTAACATTTATCTTCGGAAAACACTCAACAAATATGAGATTTCCATTCTGGAAGTTTCCAAGGTCAGAATTAAGACTGTATCTTAGCTCAAATTTAAGTAAACATATTTACTACTAATAATGATCTGAATCTAGAATTCACAATCACTGGAAATATATGTATTATATTGGTTACAAAAGAAATCTTACTGGTCAAGTACACCATTAATTTGATTTTCGACAAGATCAAGTACAAAATACGATATGGAATTGTGATGTCATTATAGACCATTTGTTTAACCCAAACTCATATAGTAAACATTAGTTATGTATTATATGTTTACCAAAACAAAAAATCAGCAGTGAATTTAGTCAAGAAAGCAATGAACATCGTTTGGACAAGGTCTAGTACAAAATACAAATACCCATAACATACACTGTATTTTATAAACACAAACAGAAAAAATAACAAACGATGGAAATTAAATATACGTAACGACAAGTTATAAGAGACTAAATATATAAAAAGAATAATGAAATTAGCAGAAGATGAACGAGGCATATTTAATCTACTGAAGGTATGCTCTTTGTTTTGTGTTTTTTTTATTGGTAAAGCAAAAGTCATACAGGTCATGTAGGCGTTCTGAACAGACTATTTAAAAAATGTGTGATATTTTTGTTTTAGAACACTTAGTTTTAAATCGCAATTATTAACAACCATAGAAGTACATATTTTTAACGTAATAAATTAAGTCGAAGTATGTTTCTTTAACGAAACGAATAAAGTGTTTCGATACATTCTTTTCCTTCAAATTATATCATCCTTTTAACGGACTTTAGCAATCCCGGCTTTCATCGTATACCAGTAAAAATAAATGAAGACAAATGGAGCTTGAAAGCATGTCCATTTCTTTGTGTGAGAATTTGAAATTATTAGAGAAACAAGACGTCAAAGTAAAGTCTGACTAAAACATTATGAATTTAATTTTTAGAAAGCATAGATATTGCATAACAAGTTTGCAAGATATTCCTTAAATTTTACTTCTCGTTCCAATGTTAATCGACTTTGGAACATGCTACAAATCGGTCTTATATAGGTAGTAAGACCTTCGACCCCTAAAACATAGATATCATGGTTGATGTTTTATGTTGTAGGACTAATTGCACCTACGTGACCACACTGTATAAACGGATTGGATATTGTCAACAGGTATCCCTTCTTATTGACAGAAACGAATGGCTGTGCTATATTTTCGTCTCCTAGATATTTAAACCAGTATTTATTTATTTTTTACTAAAGCAAAATTTAACATCTCATAAAAGACATGTACATTCCAGCATCTAATAAATGACCACACTGCCCTTTCGACTTCGGAACATGCTTTACACATGTCTTATTTAGGTGGTAAGGCCTCCGACCTTTGAAACATAAATATCAGGGTCGATGTCTTATGTTGTAGGACCACACTGACAGAATTGGATATTGTCAACAGGTATACTTTCTTATTAACAAAAACGAATGGCTGAAAATTGGCTGTGCCACCTTTTCTTCTCCTAGATATTTATATCAGAAGTTTTACTAAAACAAAATTTAACATCTCAATAATGACATGTACATTCCAGTATTTAATTAAAAAAAAAACCACACTGCCCTTTTTCCTTAGCAGTGAACTTTTTGATTGTAGCTTTTTGGAAAACTAATACTTGTCGAGCTAACTAAGTTATCTCCCTTTGCTGCTTATTTTGCTCGCTACTGTCAACTTATTTAAGTTGCCCAGTGCGTATCAAATCTTGTTCTCACTGCGCAGAAAATACTTCAAATTCTATTGCATTTTACAACCCTAAGGGGTAAGTTGTAACGTCTGCATAGAAACCAACAGGTCAAACAATATCACATAGTTTACTCGATTTGCACATTTATGAAATTTAAGGAAATGAAAACCCCAAATTTTACTGGCAAACGAGCTTAGGGTATGTTGTATTTTTCGCGTTCGCGCAGTCGCAGTAGTGGGCATGACACGGTGTGTATCCTAATTTCAATGGAATATCGGGTTTGAAAAGCAATTCATCTTATCTTCGTATATCATTTTGTTCGCAAAACAAAGACATACATATCTGTTCATCACCTCCTCGTATACAAAGGCTTAATACACGATAATCGTACATGTTTTTGTTTCCTTTTCACTGCGTTGTCTGTGTGATGTGCGCAACTAAACCTAGCTTCCACTTCGCGCAAGCTCTGGCGCAACGAAAGTAACGACAGTTTTGCGCATTTGTCACCTGCTTGCAGACGACGAATGACTTAATTTGTTAATACATGTATTTAGTACTAAATTATTGTACTCAGTTAACTACTTATCCCAATTGATGATGATCGGCTCTTTATTATGATATGACATATTTCTGAATAAATTACAATAATGGGCTGCTGTGCCTTCAGTAGGTGTTCTTCAACAATTCTTGAAAACAAAATCCAAATTACATTCTCTTTTATGTAACTTACATATATAATTTTAAAGATATTGATGTGTCATTTTCATCAATGATTACCATTTTGATCCATTTTTATTTTGAAGAGAGAGTAGGTCATTTGCACTTTTAATCTTTGAAACTATTGTTTAATTATTTGTTTCCCCCTAATTTTAGTGCACTGGCATGTTGTGATATATGATGGCATCCTCCCCAATTACTATATTGGGAAGGGTGTTATCGTTTGTTTCCCCTGTAAAGCGCCTGTATTTTAAGGTAATTATTTTGTCGTACGACAAAGCGTTGCTTATTAACAAGAAGCATTTTATTCACAATTTACACAAAAAACAAATATGGTACAGTACCATCTATTAGATACAAAAACTCTTCTGGAATAGAACATCTTAATTTGATCAGTTTTGCATAATAGTATTATGTACTGTCATTACAGTACAAGTTCTGCTTTAAAAAAAATAGTGTTAAATTACTTGTATTTTATGACCTGTTCTTTAAAAGCCACTTTTTCTAATGAATATACATGTATATATTTTTTAATAAATATCTCAGTGTTTCCTTTGTTTGTATACAATAAAACACTTTGAGCAGTTCTTGGACAAACTTTTGTCTGGTACTTCTGTTTCTGTGATTACCCTTGAGTTTAGAAAAGAGGAATGTATTCTTGACATAAATTCTGGATTTTAAATGCCTATATCGATGATATAATAACACGAATGTGCCATGTTGAGAACCATATTCTTTGTCCTGGCTGGTCCATAGTTCCAGATGGGAATCTGGATTATGAAGTGTACAGTCACTTTTCTCAAAATCTTTTGTAGGTGCCTTGTTAAAAAATCAGGTATTTGGAGTATTATTTGAGTAAAGTTTCAGATACAAACTCAAGTAACGGCAAGCTAAAAGTAGAACATCCTCCTGTCCTTGATCATGTTTGTCAACAAGGAAGATAAATCACCAATTTATATTAGATAATTTAATTATGTTACTTCCATAGTAATATTTAAAAGTATTCAATATAAAAATGGGTTGACTTGACTCAACTGTGACTGCTAGCTCTTAATTACAGATAAAATTTGCATGTCTTTGAACTATATTATTCAACCTTGTTTACTTGATGGATACAAGAGACGTGATATGCTAATACAAAGCAGGTTGATTGTAACAAAGACACTGACAAATAAAGATCCGAATACAGTTGGCATCTAATTTGGTTTTTGTAAAAATGCTCACATACATCACTTTGACAGGCACTTGACATTTTTAATGCTTGAACAGACATGGCAAATCACATTTTTAATGGTTACACTTAAGCCTAGTTATAAGATTGAAACATTACATTTGAGAAGGCTTGTCTCATGAGCATTTATTTCTTAAAATGTTGCCACGATTATGTTCATTTCATGAATTGATACTGTGTCATATATTTATTATTTGCAATGTATATACAAATTTGTTTCAAAGTTTTGCAAAATATGTAACTTCTTATTGAGATTTCTGCATATTCTGAAATTGACTTAAAATTTTGAGACAGTAATTGACATTGTGGAAAATTATATGAGAGATATACATCAAGGTTTCATTTCTCAGTTTTTACTGTTATTTTATTCACATTGGTAAAAAAAAAAATTCTATATAAAAATTGGGACCCATACCTTTCTTTCCTGATCATGAAAATATTTCCTGACTGATGGAGAAATGCATGCAGTCTACATAACATTATGCATTTAAAGTGTTCATATTATCATGTGCAGCTTTGGACCAGTTTATCCTAATATATGATTAACCTGAGATAAATGTTGTACTTGACCTAATCAGCCAGCTTGTTAAGAGCTAGGTGGTTAGCACTAGTCTTTGCTGACCACTGTCATGCAGGGATTGAGTCTCAGGCTTAGCCAATGTGGATATGTGGGAAAGCTGCCAACATCTTCCTGTGGATCTGTTTCTTACTGGTTGTTTTTTTCCTTCACCATTATATTGTCTGCAATGTATAGCCTATCTTGTTATGACGAATGGCTTTATACCTCAAGTAACGGTAACAAGAGCGTGAAGGCACCATACTGATGTTTTCATAAACAATTTTGAGATTATTATTATTATTATTATTATTATTATTATTAGTAGTAGTAGTAGTAGTATTATGGCCAGTTTATCTGGTGGAGGATGAGCCTGGGAAAATGCTAGGAAGAACCAACACCACTTGCTACTTGCATGATTTCTCATATAGCTACATTTGTTGAGCCGAAACTTGAACCCATGCTGATAGATGTGGTCTATCAGTGATCTATATAGGTGAATGCCTTTGACCTCTTTGCTACACTGGATATCTTGGGTGGCTATTGAACACATGACCTTTGAGTTATAAGTCTAATGTTTAAATTACTGAACTAACCATGGCTCTCTTGGAGAGATGAGTATTCCAGAGTATTGGGCATACAGGTAAAGTCACTGACTTAAGAAGACAAATGATTTTCTTTGAACAACTTGAGTTCTCCATCATGTATATCATATGGATGGCTTGCACTTAGGTAAATGAGGGAACCTAGTGATTTGGGGGTCAATTGTCATGGTCATTTAAAAAAAGAAAGATGGTTTATGCACAAAAACTCATATATCTATATAGAGTACTATTAAATACGGCATGGGTATATAATGTGTTGGTCAATTGTTAAATGTTGCTATGTGATAATGTGCTACATATTTCTTGACTAATTTTCAGTTTCAGAAGCTTTACTGACAGAAACACATGAAATGAAGCCAGAAGACCATACAATACTTTGCCACAGATTACTTGTGTTCGAATCCCAAATCAGCTGTACATTGCATCCCTATCTGTAATATGATGGTTGGGCTCATTAGACAAGAGCTCCAGAATGTAATGGGAAGGCCTTGGTGTCCAATTTTAGCTACCAACATGAATTAAACTAGGCCTTTTGCTTAAGACAGGCACACATTCTACTGAATTTCAAGGTCCAGTTCATTAGGTCTTATGTTCAAACTCAGTTTATATATATACTTTTATGCAAAAGTGTTGATGAGCAAGTTAAAGGTCAGATTGGTAAATAAGTATGTCCTGGTTTTGTCAAGTTAGTATTAAAGTAGTCAAAATTTCATCATACTTTTTCCCATCTTACCCATCATACTTTTTGTGTCACACTAACCGTACTTTTCCCCATCTTACCCGTCATACTTTTTGTCTGTCACACTAACCATATGTTTCCTGATACTTCATACTTTATCCTGGCTTACTCATCATACTTTATCAATCATACTTTATCCTGTCTTACTCATCATACTTTATCACATCATATTAAATCCTGTCTTACTCATCATACTTTATCAATCATACTTTATCCTGTCTTACTCATCATACTTTATCACATCATGCTAAATACTGTCTTACTCATCATACATTATCACATCATGCTAAATCGTCTTACTCATCATACTTTATCACATCATACTAAATAAGTCTTACTCATCATACTTTATCAATCAAACTTATCCTGTCTTACTCATCATACTTTATCACATCATACTAAATACTGTCTTACTCATCATACTTTATCACATCATACTAAATCCTGTCTTACTCATCATACTTTATCAATCAAACTTATCCTGTCTTACTCATCATACTTTATCACATCATACTAAATCCTGTCTTACTCATCATACTTTATCACATCATACTAAATCCTGTCTTACTCATCATACTTTATCAATCATACTTTATCCTGTCTTACTCATCATACTTTATCAGATCATGCTAAATACTGTCTTACTCATCATACTTTATCACATCATACTAAATCCTGTCTTACTAATTGTACTTTATCCTGCCTTACTCTTCATACTTTATCACATCATACTAAATCCTGTCTTACTCATCATACTTTATCAATCATACTTTATCCTGTCTTACTCATCATACTTTATCAGATCATACTAAATACTGTCTTACTCATCATACTTTATCACATCATACTAAATCCTGTCTTACTAATTGTACTTTATCCTGCCTTACTCTTCATACTTTAACACATCATATTAAATCCTGTAAGATTCATTATTATTTATACCACCATGCCAGGCAGTCTTTATCACTTCATACTTTATCCTTCCTTACTCATCATACTATATCAGATCATACTAAATCCTGTCTTACTCATCATACTTTATCAGATCATACTAAATAAGTCCTACTCATCATACTTTATCACATCATACTAAATCCTGTCTTACTTATCATACTTTATCACATCATATTAAATCCTGTCTTACTCATCATACTTTATCAGATCATACTAAATCCTGTCTTACTCATTATACTTTATCACATCATACTAAATCCTGTCTTACTCATTATACTTTATCACATCATACTAAATCCTGTCTTACTCATTATACTTTATCAGATCATACTAAATAAGTATTACTCATCATACTTTATCACATCATACTAAATACTGTCTTACTCATCATACTTTATCACATCATACTAAATCCTGTCTTACTCATCATACTTTATCACATCATACTAAATCCTGTCTTACTCATTATACTTTATCACATCATACTAAATCCTGTCTTACTCATTATACTTTATCACATCATACTAAATACTGTCTTACTCATCATACTTTATCACATCATGCTAAATCCTGTCTTACTCATCATACTTTATCACATCATACTAAATCCTGTCTTACTCATCATACTTTATCACATCATATTAAATCCTGTCTTACTCATCATACTTTATCAGATCATACTTAATAAGTCTTACTCATCATACTTTATCACATCATGCTAAATCGTCTTACTCATCATACTTTATCAGATCATACTAAATCCTTTCTTACTCATCATACTTTGTCACATCATACTAAATCCTGTCTTACTCATCATACTTTATCACATCATACTAAATCCGGTCACATTCATTATCTTTTATACCAACATACCTATCATACTTTATCACACCACAACCATTATACTTGATTTCATCTTACTCATCATACTTGAAGAAATTATAGTTTTTAGAAACTTTCTTAAAAAGATAAAAAAAAATCCCAACTGCATAGTATGAACCAGCAATTTTGAAAATCATTAAGTAGTCTATAAACAGATGACTGATACTTTCTGAAGAAAGGTTACCTTTCTTTATATCATTATGTTTGGAGCTTAAGCTTTTGAATAAATTCAGTAATTGGTTCATTTTACAAAGCTCAGATCTTGAACAATATACATTACCTTTGTATCTTCTTGGGATTTTACTCACTTTCTTTAGTTTTCATTTGTATAGTTGAAAGTAAGATCCTAATTTTTGGAATCTTTGAAAGTTCCAGTAACAACCAAGTTTGCACAAAATTGATTTTAAGGTATGTTTTTATGCCTGGAAATATTATGGGTCTTATAACTTGAAACTCATGTATGATATACCATTGTAAGTCTGATACTTTTGGGGAAAGGAAATGCAGGAGGTAATTGGATTATGTTTTTATTGGGACAAAGTCAGTTGTGCTTTTGTTTTCCAGGCACATTGTGACAAATTTGAAGGGCAGTGACGAGTTTTGCCATTTTATCCAAGATCAATATTCCAATGTGTGAGGGTGTGTGTTGGTTTGTTAACAGAAAGGGATACAAAGTAAAGCTGTGTGTGGTTGGGTTTGTTAACAGAAAGGGATGCAAAGTAAAGCTGTGTGTGGTTGGGTTTGTTAACAGAAAGGAATGCAAAGTAAAGCTGTGTGTGGTTGGGTTTGTTAACAGAAAGGAATGCAAAGTAAAGCTGTGTGTGGGTTTGTTAACAGAAAGGAATGCAAAGTAAAGCTGTGTGTGGGTTTGTTAACAGAAAGGGATGCAAAGTAAAGCAATGAAATAAAATTTCATGAATAGTGATGACTGCTATATCATTTTGAATGATTGCTTAATTATCAATATGTGTGTGTATTTCAGTGTGTTAACAGAAAGGGGTACAAAGTAAAGCAGTGATTGAGGATCAAGCAAGGACCTCTTGCATCATAGTCAAGCACTGACAATATAACCTTTACCATTAGTATGTGAAGGTTATACAAATGTGGTATAGACTTTCATCAGGGAAATCATTCCACATGATTTGTCTGAACAACTAAAAACAATGACTGATCCCCCAGCAGGAACTGCGTTACAACCACAAACCTATAGCCTGACTCTTTGGGTTTAAAGAGTCTTAAATATCCAGACCATTCTTTGTTGTGTATATCTCACAATATTATCACTTCTACATGACATCATATTATAATGTCTACTTAATAGTCAGGAGAATTAGACATACAGGTAATAATTATATATGTAAGTGTGTGTCTGCCGGCCTCTGTGTGTTTAAATATGGTGAGGTGCACTATATTCATTTTATTTTTTAGGTTAATCTTGGGTGCCTGGAAAACTCTGCCTGGATGCATGCATATGCAGGCTGACATGAATCAAATCATAGTATCATCTGAATCGGGCACAATTATTTCTGACGCTATCTCAATGAACACCAGTCAGATCAGCCCTGAGATGATGAGTGATGGAATGAGTGATGATGATCCAAGCTCTCCAGAAAGCTCCTTTGATGCTTCTGATCTTCTTGCCAATAGAGTCACTGATGAAGTGACAGCCCAGCTTGCAGCTGCAGGTTATATATATATCTTGAAACCTAAAAAGTATTTTATGTTTGTGTATATGTATATGTGTGTGCATGTGTAATGTATGATGTATATTTGATATATCACAAGCATCATACAAAATGTAAACAGCATACAGTGAGTGTTATCTAAAAGATATCAGTTAGGTACTATACACATTTTATTTATACCACATACAGATATATATTTCACCAAAGCTATGATTGACTTCAGGAAGATGTGTATTGACAACAGAGGGAGTTAAGTCTTTATGTCCCTGTAGAGCGTGTCTACTGCACAATTTGGTTCTGCACCAAACTTGTTTGAAATTGTTAATTTTCCTCATTTTATGAACTTCTATTTTCATTCATGTTGATTACATTTTGCACAGCCAGCATCCATAACTGCCAACCCTCATGATTTTGCTTTGAATTTCATGACTTTCTACAGCAGTTCACAACATCATGCCACATGCAAAAAAATGAATTCCCCAATTCTTGGTTATTTTAAATTTTCCCATTAAGTGCTAGTTGTGACATCAGCAATTGCCTTAATAGTCTGGTACTGCTAGTCATGATATTAGTAGAACTATAGCTGATTTGTACAGTTGATCTGGTAGCACACATTTTAGCATATTTTAATCTATATACATGTATATTTAAGAGTAGTTTTACAACTGCTTTTGAAAGAAACCAGAGATTAACTGGAATTTTTCTCTGCATGTGCGCCACCGACACTGATATGAACTGCCATTCAGCATTGTGACGTGAAAACATTTTCATCACCAAGGAAAAAAAATATATTGCACGACAAGTGAAGTTTAGTTTGGAATATACCAAAACCTGGCTGTGCATTCAGCCATCAAATACCAATGTACATCATGCTTTTTGCATACATTGTGCCACAAATTTAAGAAGTGGGCATTGTGTCAGGGATGATGTGAAGAAGCACATTGGTAGCAAAAAGCACATAGAGCTTGGGAAACTACATGAAGACAGATTTTTTCAGTGTTGGAATTTTTTAGATTGAAAGATTAGCATATATCATAATTTGCTCAAATTCATAGTTTTTCATGCATGCGCTTACGCCTAATCATTCACCATTTGACGTTTTATCTTTTGATTAATACCATTTTGTAGTATCACTACACGGCAGTTAAAATGTTTTCACCCTTAGAACATGTATGACAGATAAATTGTAAGTAATGATAAGAGCCTCTGTGAGCCTCAATTCTGTCTGGTTCATCTCTATATCTACTCCAAAAGCTTCAAAAAGTTTAAAACATAGCTGCTCAGATCATCCTTAGAGTACCACCATCAGATCACATCTCCCTGCTGCTATGTACCCTACACTGGCTATCCATTCAATCCAGAATCAAACACAAAATTTGTACTCTGTGCTATGTTTCACTGATGGACTCCAATCCAACACTGGCCTCACCCATGTGAACACACCAGCAAAATACTTACGCTCCTCTTCTGACAATCATTCACTCATTATTCCCACTATGAAAACGAAGTAATATGCACAACACTCTTAAGTTACACACATACATTAATAAAAAGGACTAAATTTATGCAAATACAACTTTAACGAAGGATTTGAAATGAAAAGTCATTTAGAAAAAACATCAGTATTTATTGTAATAAATGCTGGTAAATAACAGTTGTACACACATGTTTAGCAAGAGTAGGATCAAGAATGAGAAATTCCATGCTGTGTCTCGTTTCATGTTTACCGAGTAGTTATTCTAAAATGTTAATGTTTCCATTTTCTGCTTGATCACTTTATTAAATGTTAATGTTTCCATTTTCTACTTGACCACTTTATTAAATGTTAATGTTTCCATTTTCTACTTGACCACTTTATTAAATGTTAATGTTTCCATTTTCTGCTTGACCACTTTATTAAATTTTAATGTTTCCATTTTCTGCTTGACCACTTTATTAAATTTTAATGTTTCCATTTTCTACTTGACCACTTTATTAAATGTTTATTGTAATAATGTAAGTAATGTAAGTGAACAAGGATGTAATAATAGTACAAGTGCAGATAACTAAGTTATGGTGGCAAAACTGTCAAAGCAAATTAAATTACATCATTTTGTTTAACTCTCGTAGTGCATTTTGTACTGCTATCTTCCTTTGTCTCTTTACAATATTGCATGTCTCCCAGACTTTGACAATGGAGGACAGACTTCTGTGACTTAAGTTTCTAGTTGGAACATTTAATTTGTCAAACGATTTGTTACTCTTTATCACAGCTGTCATTTTTTTTTAAACTTATAGTAAATCATGATTTATTATGCAAATGTAGGAGTCAACCTATTATTCACCTGATTGAGGGCCTGGCAGTATATCCAATGCTATAGCTGCCAGTGTCCCATTTTTCCCATGTTTGTGGTGTATTTTTTTTATCTGAATTGGGGGGGGGGTAATAACAAAATTTAAATTAAAGATATCTTTGCAAAACAGAAAAATATTACATACTGACAATATTTTCATTTATTGGTGCTTTGGGTTTTCAGGAACTGTGGGTATGGCTGCTGCAGCTGCTATTGCATCCAGCAGAAAGAAAAAGAGACCCCATCAGTTTGAGAAGAACCCTTCCATTAGAAAGCGACAACAAACCAGACTTTTGAGGTCTTATAAATTTGTTGTGAGATGACTTACTTACATTTTCTGAAATAAATGAAATATCTCTTTTATATTGCCTAAAATTGAAGTATTCTGTTTACTTTTCTTTTACTAGCAGAAAAAATAATTTTGAACATTTTACCTTTATCAGTCAATTTTAATTCTTCTTTTAAGAATTCAATAGTGTCTTATTTTGTATTAGTTGTTATCCTGTTATTTACCTGTATAGAAAAAGTATTGTGCAGTAGTAGAAAAATCATTTAGGTACATACATCTGTAACTTGTCTGACATTTGACATTACAATGAGTGATGGTCACTTACAAATATTATGGATAATTAGATGTACTGTACTATATATATGGAGCTAATGGTGTTGAGTAATTTTGATTTTGGCAGTCTTCAGAGCAATTGCAATAATTTTCCAGGCAACTAAAAAAATTGCTGGGCAACCAGATTTTTAGAGCTGGTTGCCCAGGGACAACAAAGGATGTTTTAAAAAAATTCTACCCCTCTATTGTACCAATGTCCTTCTGTTTCATCTGTCTGTAAGTTCCAGACATCATACATTTTGTCTCAGCTTAATAATTTTTCAATGACCTTATTCAGTTAAAGCTAATTGAATATGCCATTTCATATCGATTTGATGTACATCAAGTTAGTTCAACTTAATTTTGTTTAAAAAATGACACTGAATTATTGCCCTGGTGTTGACTTTAAGTTTATCCTTATGTCATGAATTATTTTTCTCATCAGCAATTTTTGACGGACTTCATTGATTGAAATTAAATTTGGTATGTGGTTTAATAGCCAACCAAAGTTAAGATTGTTTTTTTTACCTCACGCCATGTACATTTTAAGTTAAGATTAGTGTTTAACTTTATAGTTTGCCTGCATGGTGGATTTTGATTTTACTTGGAACGTTTTATAGAAATGCACTGAACTGAACCCAGTTGATAAGAGGCCTTAAAATTGAAAACCCCCAGTTTTTTCCATTTTCTATCAAAATGTCAGACTTGTTGACAAATGTTTTAGGTTTTTCACTTACAGTTCCAATATTCTATGCAAGTTGGTATTTCACCAGAAAAGCTCTTTTGCATAGAAGATATTCAAAGAAAGAAGTTGATTGTAACTGGTCCAGGCATCTACCAAGGATTCTTTTTTTTGGCTTGGATCTGACTAGTTAAAATATTATTGGCACTTTAAGGAACATGACCATTATAGCCATTAATTTTGGGTCTGTGCACTTAAGGAAGGGTTTTAATAATATATACAGTATGTATGATTCATATTATCCATGTACGCTTGCCTGCTATTGTACTTATAAATGAGATAACCAAGAAACAGACATTGTAGACAAATATATGAAGAACATTTGACTTTCAGTTCTGAATAATGGAATGTGATGACAACTCATTAAACACTGAATGTAAATTAATTAAACTGTTTTGATTAAGTGTAGCAGTGAAGTAAAATTGATGGGTTCACATTGATGAACATTACATTGTTATATCAGTAAAAGAATATCATTTATTGTCATAGATTTGCTGGCCATAATAATGTAATAAATAACATTTTAAGTCAGTTCAAAGTAATAAAAGAACTAATCACTTTGTAAAAGTAAAAATTCACATGAACTTAAGAAGGCATTATTGACTAATACAATGGAGGCACAGTGACCATGGTTTGTTTTATAAATAATATATAGAACAGGGAATGGAAACTGCAAAGAGCTGACAAATATCACCTACTTCCATTTTATATGCTAGTGATGTTCCCGGTTGTTTCATGAGCAGTATGTTTTATGTCAGCAGCAAGTTTTATTTCAGGAAGCAGTTTATAAATTTTCTGTGTTTTTTAACTTAAAATTTCCTTAATTTGCGGGTATCTATATTTAAAGAAACAAAATGTTTTTCCATCCGTTCCGATACATTTTTGATGGTGCAAATTTCTTTGTAGATTCAACATTTATCTTTTGTGTATCTTGCTTCTAAAATGTTTGCTTAAATGTCCAAATCAATTATACCAGTCTACTCTCACATCTTTGCCAATAAAGTAATATTTTTATTTCTTATATTGATGGTGAAATATAGAAGCGGTGTTGTGTACAAACTATGCACCATGAATGAGCTTCTATAGCCTTTCAACAATTCACCTTGCAATCATACAATGCACTGAAACCTCATTTGCTCAACATTATAATACTTGTGTTATTTTTATGTCTAGGTAGGGAGTTTCCAATCCCCCTTGTATGGTATTCTCTGCTTGTAGCCTATTCGTTGATGAATCTCTTAGAACACGGGCATTAATTCTACAAAACGTATACAAGGCCCATTGGCTCTAAATCACAGTTGTCAGTGTTGCATTTTAAACTGTTAACCTTTTTGGGTTTAACTTTACTGAAAATCACTTCCACTGCATTGAGACAAATTTTTTTTTTGAGTACTAGACGGAATTTTTTTGTGTCTACCAGACAGCTATATTGCAGTTTTAATGTATCTAAAATAAAAAATCTGCATACATATACATGCATTGTCACTTTGCTAAAAACAAATTTTTGATCTGCCCCTTTCTTTAGATTTCAAGGCTTACTCCACACATTTTTGGTTGAAAAAGTTAATTGAGTAAATTATAGTAATTAGACACAAAGACACAGTGGTCCCTTTTAAGAGTGCTCTTAAGACTCGCCTGTTTCGACTGCAGGGACAAACTTAGTGACCTAATCATGTTTTGTATCCTATATGTTTTCAGCATGTTTTTATATTTTCCAATTTCATTGTTTTTGTCATTTGTTGTTCTGTAGTGTAGTCATATCATTATTGATGGTGTAAAGCGCTTAGAGCTTCGAAAGATTAGGTGCTATACAAAGTCCTCATTATTATTATTATTATAAAATTGCTCAACCATTATAATAATACTTTACAATGTCAATAACTACTTCTCCAGTATATCTTTCACAAGGCCATATCTTGGGACAATTCTGTAATGAGAATCCATTTTTGTTAATGTAATATATGTATCATACATATTCTGATGGAGGCCACTATTAATGGTGGAGTAAGAACCACTGACCCACGAAAAGCTACTGACAAGCTTTCTCACATACCCACATTGGCTGAATCTGAGACTCGAACCCAAGCAGACAGAGGTGAAATGGCAGTGATTCGTAATGGAGAGCGCTTTAGACAACTCGGTCACTCTGGGCTCCTAACTTTAATTTGTAATGTGATTTCATTTCTATATTGCGTTTAACATACCATATCCATGCCCTGCCTCAAGAATAAGGTGCAAGGCAAGGGAAGGTATTAATCATAATCTTTATGCATGTAATGATATAACTTTTGAATCTATCAATATATTTGAATGTAGCCTGTAATATATATTTTCGTGTAAGCATCTTTCATTTTCTCAGTGATAACATTAATTTCAAAGTCAAGGTATCAGTGAGGGATAATATAAGTGAATGGTCTTGTCTCCTTATTTAAGCTGTCACTTTTTACTCCAACAGATATTTTGATGTAACCTTACCTATATCCAGACCTTCTGACATCAGTCAAGTTGAAAGTCCAGAGATCAGTGTTACTAATATGAAAAAGGTCATTAAATAAATCTATCATATGCTGTCTGCAGTATTCCTTTTTAAGGATGACTTGAAAATCTTATTAAAGGCATCAATGTATTTGTTTTCATCTGTTTTTTTATTTATCTGAGATTAATATAAGCACTTTTTACATGTTGTAGGAAGCTGAAGGTCACTATAGAGGAGTATACCACTCGTGTTGGACAGCAGGCCATAGTACTGTGCTGTACACCTGGAAGGATTTCTCAGTCTGCCAACACCTTCAAAGTTTTTGGGTCACAACCTCTGGAACATGTTGTATGTATCATGTAATTAAAGTTTCATTGTTGTTGTTTTTCTAAATTCCAGCATTAAGTGTCTTCCATAAATTTTCAGTTTTAGCCATGCACAATTTATTGATATTGATACAAATTAGTGTTGTTGAGTCAGGGACTGTCTGATTAGTGAATTTCTTGCCTATGTTTACATAAACTAGCTATTTTCATATATATGTAACACTACAAAATAAGTCCTGCATTAAAACGCATTCAAAACTGCTCCGATGGCCTAGTGGTTAGAGCATGTGCCGTGGAAGCAGGAGGTCGCAGGTTCGATCCCAAGCCAAGTTATACCAAAGACTTTAAAAATGGCAATCTGCCTTGCTTTCCGCTCAGTGTTAAGAGGTTAGTGTTAGGACTGGTCAGCCTGGTGTCAGGAGAATGTGACTGGGTGGGACATCATGCAACATGTCTGTGGTGGCATGATACCCCAGTGGTAGACATCACTATAAACTGCCTCACTGCAGACATCGTAGCAATATGACTCAAATTGTTTTAAAGCTATGTTATAAATCCAAATCATATGCACACACAAAACCCATTTAATAATGTTTTAATTGACATAGATAGCTAATGGTTGTTGCCAGTATATATATAGAGTTTTTCCCATCATTCGTTTAGACTATTGACATATTTAGAAATTCCACAATAGTTCATAGTAATTGAGAGATCTTAAAATTCAGTGAGAAAAATTCAGCTTGAAGCTTGTTTGTATCTCTGCTGGTCATAGACCAAAAGAGCTGATGGGATGGGCTGATGTCTGTTTATCTATTAGCACAAGTTTTTTATCACTACTCCTCCTAATACATGCATATTTATTTTTTGGTCTTGTTGTTCCTAAATAAAGAAATTGTCATTCAGACACTCAATATGGTCACCACAGTGGTCATATTGAAAACATTGTTGGTACTTTTCCTGAATGGATGGTGATATCGGCATGGGGTTTTCACTAAATGACTTATTATGTTTAACTGGTCCAGTATAAAATTGATGCTAATTTGACATCCAATATGGGTGAAAGGCAATCATCTTAAAAAATCTTGTTACTATATCTCTACTTGAACAGAAAAATTGTATTGACATTTTATGATGTCCAGTTGGTGTCAGCTGAAAGTAGTTTTGATCTCGTGTCAAATGTGGCCACCACAGCAGCCATTTTGTTATTGTTACTTTTCCTCAATCAAAAGTCATCGATCTTGAAAATATTGCTATCTCAGATCCTCTCCAAATGGATGGATATATCCAGAGATGCTGACAGGATGCAAGATTGCATGAATTGTGCAAAATGTGTGTGAATTTGCACACTTGAAGAACAGTGCTGCACAATAACTCACACAAAATAGTTTAAAGTCACACATATGAAAACATACTCTATGCAGTATACAATTTGAGTTTAACGGTTAACAATTAAAGTGCTTGTCATATAATCAGTCAACAGTAGAGTTATCACATTTTTTGTTGCAACATCTTTTTTTCTGTCAGTTAGGCAACTGTTTACACATCTGGGTTCTTCATCTTGACTTTAATGGTTGTTAAACTAACTTGATTGATTGACATCATTGTGCCCTGGAACAAGTAAAGTAGAGTGCAATTTTCATTTATTGTCTTAAACAATCCATCTCGGTGGGCTCATGTTCTACATAAGATGGTGGCCCAGTTAAGGTAAATGATTAAATAAGAATCTAAAAGTGAAATTAAGAAGTAGAAGATTTTTATCAAAATACCTCTGGCTGAACAAGTAGACATTGGCATTGATGGACTTAAACATAATACAGCATTATAGAACAGATAGTAAATTTGGCATAGTAGTCAGTAAAACAGTGATTAAAAAAAAGAGAAACTTTGACAGAGTTTCTATTAGTGACAAATCTTGTTTTGGAACTAAAGTATTCAAAACATAATAATGACCTCTGTCTGTATGGCATCAATAGCTTAAAATCGTAATACAGCATTATACAACAGATAGTAAATTTGGCATAGTAGTCAGTAAAACACTGATAAATAAAAGAGAAACTTTGACAGAGTTTATATTAGTGAAAAATCTTGTTTTGGAGTAGAAGTATCCAAGACTGTAGACTTGTACATAATAGCCATAAAAAACAGTTTCCCAACTTGTTCAGGTTAACTATGTATATGCCTCTTTTTTCACAAGATATCGCAAAGAACAATTTGTGGACAGTAGAAATTCTGTCGCTTTCTGAGGATGGTAGATATTCCTTGCCAAATCAGGCATCTGGATTCAGACTGGGGAAGAAGGTTGCAATTCTGTAGCAGCTGAGACTGCACCACCATTGACAAGAATTGAAATATGATCACCTGTTTCAAACAAAGTGGATAGAGAAGCAAGAATTCCCATCATTATTACTGACCGCCATGTATAGCCTATAGTGTGCTGACAAATGGTGTTAAACCCTACAAGAACAAGAACAGATGTACAAATTACCAAAATTATACTATTAAAATATTTAAAAAAAACTAATGTCAAATGGTAAAGAAATGAGCAACATAACATCACAGAGATAGACATTAAGCATAGATGAATTTTTATTATACTTGTTTTTGACACTAAGTCATGAAAACAGTTTGCCAACTTATCTGCTTTTTTTTCGCTGTGTAAAGTTTAGGCTGTCGGGAGATTGCTCCATTTTGAAAAATGTTAGAATCTATACCATATGCTGCTTAAAGCACTAACTACATTGCTCTGCCTATTTTTCCAGCAGTTTTCATGTGAGCACAAGTTGTACTATTTTTTTTTCCAGATTCGTAACTGTAAGGGAATTATCATGCAAGACTTAGAGGCATCTCTAGCAGAGCATGTTTCGCCCCATAATGGTGGAGATAGCAACATGTATGACCTTCCTCAGCTGGCATTAGATGGAATTCCAACTCCAGTCGATAAAATGACACAGGTTTTAAAATCGTGGAGGGAGAGTGAAAAACCATATTACATATGTCTGATTTATTGAGAAAATGTGACATAATATTGATTACCTTTGACTTACATACAAAATATTTGACTATTAGTCCTTCAACTGTGAATCATGAAATGGACATGACATGTTTACATTTGAGTCAGTATGTACATTTGCTTTTTACCAAATTTCTCTTTCTTATATATTGTTTTCATTTATATTATCTACAGTGTGGAAACTTGCAGTTCCATTATTCAATGCAAGTGGATATTTCACCAGAAAAGCTCAATGGCATAGAAGATATTTAAAAAAAGGAGTTGATCGTAACTGATCCAGGCCTTTGGCATAGAAGATATTTTAAAAAAAGGAGTTGATTTTAACTGGTCCAAGCCTTTAGCCTAGTAGATATTAAAAGAAAGGAGTTGATTTTGGCTGGTCCTAGCCATTGGCATATAAAATATTTAAAATAAAGGAGCTGGTTTTAACTGGTCCAGGCCTTTAGTCTAGTAGATATACTTAAAATAAAGGAGCTGGTTTTAACTGGTCCAGGCCTTTAGTCTAGTAGATATGAAAAGAAAGGAGTTGATTTTGACTGGTCCTAGCCTTTGGTATAGAAAATGTTTTGAAAAAAGGAGTTTATTGTATCTGGTCCAGGCTTTGAGCATAGTAGATATTAACAGAAAGGAGTTGATTGTGACTGGTCCTAACCTTTGGCATAGAAGATATTCAGAGAATAGAGTTGACTGAACCTAGTTCAGGCTCTTGGCATATATGATCTTAAAAAAGTGACTTGATCATAACTGGTTCAGGCAACTACCATAGTCATTTTGGATTGTTTCTGACTAGCTAAAGTATTATTGGCACTCAGAGGGACATTAACATTACAGCCATCTACTTTTGGGTCACTGGACTTAAGGAAGGTTTTTGATAATATATCCAGTATGTAGTTGATTGACATTTAATTCATATTATCCACAGATGTTTTTCTGGTGTTATACATATAAACGAAAGGAAATAACCAAGATAGCACAGGTGCAGAGTAAAACAGTGTCAAACTAGCTATCTGTTTGGATCAATCCATCATAGAAAGAAATAAGATACCTTTATTTGATATGACATTATTTTTAGTGCTGTGATATGTAGTATGCACCGAGACTACAGGATTTTGTGTAACATCTATAGCATTTAGCATTGCTTAGGGGTGATGGATGGTGTCAGCAAAGACTAAAGACAGGATGTAGGGCCTGTGATTTACTTAAAACATAATCCACTACTACATAAAATAATGTTGCTATATAAGTACCCACAGAAATGGAAAACTCGCTGACATCTGAATATATCCCACTAGTACCAACATAAATGGAAAACTCACTGACATCTGAATATACCCCACTAGTACCAACATAAATTGAAAACTCATTGACATCTGAATATTACTGGTATCCATAGTAATGAAAACTCAGGGACACATAAATATATACCACATATAATTGTTTAAAAAAATTGCAAACTAGTTAAGAGTGTAAAACAAAATAATATTTGCCCTGAATATCAGAGATTCTGCCACTCTGGAATTTGCATAGAAATAGAAACGCATTGGGGGACAAGTTGCTCAAATTATCTGCATGCAATGTGGGAACTTTATTCTCTCAATTGATTATGTAGAAGTGTTGTATGCAATGTTTTTTAATGATTGAAATCTGGTGGAGTTTCTGCAGAACATTTTCAGAAGATCCAACTGAATTGTCTCATAGAAAATTGATCTATTTCTTGGCCTTGAGGGAAATTTTAAAAACACAAAACGGTCAATATTAGCAGAGACTTTACATACTGTAAAAATGTTTTCTTAACGTAAATGGGGGACTTGATCATCCGTGCACAGTGACACACAGGATTGGAAGCAGTGTTGCAGAAATTTGCAAACATTTCAGCGCATGGTAGGGAAAACAGTGCCAAATCTTTCTTCCCTTTTCTCTCTCTGCAGGTAGATGTGGGTAGCCTCCCCCTCCATAAGCAAATTCCTGACAGCATTTCTCTTAAATATTCTCCAACTCTTAAATGTACATACTTGTAAAAAAAAAAACTATGTTAGTTTTATCTGTAAGAGGAGAGCAGTTTTGTCTCTCAGATAAAGTTGAAAGGTATCTTTTACATACTTGTAAAAAAAAAAACTATGTTAGTTTTATCTGTAAGAGGAGAGCAGTTTTGTCTCTCAGATAAAGTTGAAAGGTTTCTTTGAGCAGATTAGCAGCACATTTTTAAATTTATGTCAAATCCATGTCAATATCTTAGTTGTACTTTCCTTGTAAACTGTCGGTTCAGCAATATAGTAGAGAACATAATGAATTTATTCCTTCAATTGTTTTTATGTTTTCAGGCCCAGTTGCGAACCTTCATTCCTGAGATGTTGAAATTTTCTACTGGACGCAGCAAACCAGGCTGGGGTAAACCAGAATGCAGACCTCCTTGGTGGCCAGATGATGTCCCCTGGGCAAATGTACGCAGTGATGTCAGAACAGAAGAGGAGAAAAAGAGGGTAGAAATCAGTATTTGCATGTCCAAATTAAACAGTTTGACTATTGTTTACAAGTTATTGAATACTACTTCATGCAATTTTTCTTTTGTTGATTATGAATATTCTAACAGGCAGAGAATTTTTTTCCTATACAATTGTCAAATATGACACGCTGTGCATCCTTTCTACATGAGTTCTTCTAGCAATTATTCAACAGATCACTTTTTATTGATTTGATTCCTACCAAAGTTTCAAAGTAATTCAAGAGGTTGTTTACATTTCTATTGTCTTTTAGATCAACACTTTTATTTTCACTCTTTTCAATGTAGGTATCCTGGACAGAAGCACTGAGGACAATAGTTAAGAACTGTTATAGGTATCACAGTAGAGATGATCTCCTAAACATATTTGGTGAGGATGGATCTGTGTCCTCTTCCTCAGCAACAAACTCTACAAGCCACTACAACAGGACTATGGTTCAAACAATAAACAACCCTGATGGCACAGTATCCATTATCCAGATAGATACAGGGGCTCATAACATTGTGACACTTCCTGATGGCACTCAAGCCACAGTGGTACACACCATGACACCAGTGAGTTTCTTTTGTTTATTGCATACAAGACGTTCTATGATAAGAGTACAGCTACATATGATGTTAAAGGATTTCTTGAGGCTTATATTTTATTTACCATTGCTTTTTATTTGCATACCATAAGTCAGATACTTCTTTCTGTTACTAATATTTACATGTGGTTGCTTACTTTGTCCACCAACTGCAGTTAACAAACTTTGTAGATGGCTTGCAGTTTGGAAAAGGAAGAATCTGATCAATTTCGGGGGCACATGCTTCAAAAGGGAAGAACTGCATCTGAGCTTGTTACCACTCTAGAAGCCATAATTCTGATACAGATTTGATCAAAATTGGAATAAAGTATTGTCATGATCTTGAATATTATCCACAGTAATATCATCTAAATGAAGACATGTTTTACTGTGTCATCTAACTGAAGAGAGTTTCCAGTATACATATTCAACATGCAAAATGTAGAGTGATATAAAATGATTGACAACTAATTTTACATGCATGCCCATCATGGACAGTATAGACCCAAACCTGTGTAGCATTTTGTGTCACTTGATCAGGATCCTTACTGTTCGCTTGGAATCATAAGTAGATCAGACAGTGGAGACCTTGATCTTTATTTTATGGCAACAGACCCTGGTTTCACTAAATTTCTACGTAGACAGAGATTTTACATGTAATGATAATTAAGATAATATCAGTACTTTACTTTTGTCAGTGAGGTCACCACAGTGGGAAAGATGGAAAAAACACTTGATAATTTTAAAATTGAACATTTTTTTCAAATTCTGAAAAAGATAGTTTAGAAAATCCTCAAATTGTCCTTGGAGATGAAACAAAGAGCTTCTTATGTGTAATTAAGATATTATGATAAACATTTAATGCATTATGCCTACTACTGAAGAATTCCTTGCTATCAACCAGGCAGTAAGACATATTTAAAAGTTTACAAAGTTTCAGGAAGATGTTTCTTCTCAAGATGTTTAGTGAAACAAGGTCCAGATTTAGGTCAGTGCTTGCAATGACTACACATTATACAAGAGCTGAAAATAGTATGACCTGTAATCCTGTTTTAGCTGAGTCAGCATGACGTTCCCCATCATGAGTCATCTCAGGCTGTGCAGACCTTAGCTGAGGCCTCCATGAATGAGGATGCTGGGGAAAACCATATGGGAATGCAGATCACACCAGTCAGCATAGAGATGACAGCTGATGGAACACCTCAGGGAATCACAGCACTAGCTGATGGCAGATTAGTGTTGTCCGCTGATGCTACTGCTTTAACAGCTGATGGCACAGGTAACCACCTTTCATACATGTCATGCTCTGTACTCTTGAAAATGGGCAAACAAAATTTCATCATTTTGTTAGATTTCTAAAGTTTTTTAAAATAAACACAAGGACATCATACATCTATACAGTGGTCCTTTCATGAATGCCCCCTCCCCCCAGCAGCAACCCAATTTTTACAGTCAGAATCCCTTAGCATTGATGAATTTTTGTTCAAAAGCAATCCTCAGGTAAGGCCACCCTTCGAATGAGGCCACAATATTGGTGCAAAAAATGTGAAATTTACCTCTCACAAGCAGCCATATTTTATATTAATATGTGTCTATAACCAGTATTTAATTCGTACAGTAAGTAAGTAATCCAATTATCTTCACTGACATCTCTTCTCCAATGTCAAGGATTCATTACTGAAATAAGCATAACATATACATAAACAACTAAGGGTAATAGTATAATCATTAACACTAATGTTGTTTACAGGGAAATAGGGTAAACAGTATTGGGCTGCACACAGCAGTTTAATTCATATAATTAAAATGTTTATATCTACTATTATAAGTACTATTATAATAATTTATATCTTAGATGATTACAACTGGTTATAACTGTCAAGATCATAACATGGTCGGCATTGGTTAAATATAGTTTTTGTGGATTAACACAGAGAAATTAGTCTTGAATGAAACAGGGTATTAGACAATTAAATTGCAGTACTAGTAACATAGGAATAAATCAAAACTTGTACATATCATAAGGTAAATGGACAATTAATATTTTCAAAGAAAAAGTAAACACTTTTAAACTTGACAACAATGACGAGAGTTCAAAAGTTCTTTATTTTATGTTGCAAACCACAAATAAACAACATCGTAAACGTTAAGGAGAATATTCTGCAGCAGTGGGGAAATGAAGTAAATACAAAGAGAATTGCTTTAAATGCCAAGCAATGTATGTACCTAGATATAAATGATATTTTAGAATGGTTTTGCAAGCCAACAGTACCCTGCATGCACATCACATTTAAAACTAAGAATTTTTTAAAGTATGTTAACTTGGAATAAGTCAGTTCTTAAGACAAGAAGAACCATTGGCTTTCCTACTGTGACTAGAATTAATTTTTTTTGTCTTTGTTTTCATTCATGTAAGTACTATAAGCAATGCTCTGATAATTATACAGGCACGGGCCATACAGGTTTTTGTATCTGGCATTGATTATTTAGCGTCCACCTTCAAAATATTCATATCTATGCTCTATCTACCTGTACAAGTAACATGCACCCTATACAGGTAGATTTTTTAACAGATAACTCTGCACTGATACTCACTTGCTCATAAAACAGGACGCTCACTACACTACATGTATTCTCTATTTTGTCTTGCAGATTTCGACCTTGGGTAAGACCCATCACCCCTTGAATATGTTTCAGACTTGCATGTTATGGACAGAAGTCAGTCATAACTTTGGGATGAAAACAACTTATTGCATGCTATGATATGGAGAGCAGCAACAAAAATCAGTTACAGCCTCTCTTATCAGAATTATAGACTAGATACATGGATAAAAAAATCCAGTAACCCATCCTAACGTCATGCCAGCCTTATTCATACACAGCCAGACTTGGCCATGTAATGCTGATCATAATGGGCCACAATCACAATTCGATCTTACGGCCTCAGCCAAAACATGAACTTGTCCAGTTCCACAAATTGCATAGCGCTGCCATTCTCTTCATGTATAGATACTTCCCAGACTATACAGGCACTCTCCTGAATCAGTCCATCAAAAAAGTGCTGCTAGGCACTTCCTGTGGAACACAGATTTCATAGCCATCCTCATGGATCTATCATACCGTGTGCTACCTCAAACACTTCTGGCATATTATGTCCATTTTGGTGTCTCAGTTTTCAAGGAAGGTCTCTTCATTGTCAAGCTTCTGCCATCTAAAAGACTGCTTAGCATCATGTTAGAAGTAAGTAGGTCACCACCATAGGACCCCTCAATTTTTGCAATTCCTTTAAACCTTGCCATATCAGGTTTCAACTCTATTTTTATTGCTGTACAGTGAGGGAAAGATCTTATCAAACAGCCAAACATAGACTGGTTATTTGGCTCAAACATCCTGTAACCTGTTCCAACATAATGAATCAGATGATGTCCTCCCCACATAAATGACCTACTTCTGTTTCAGCTTGACTTGGCCATATACAAAGATCATTGGGTCCACGACCACAACATATATGTGTATGTGTGTGTGTGTGTGTGTGTGTGTGTGTGAGAGAGAGAGAGAGAGAGAGAGAGAGAGAGAGAGAGAGAGAGAGAGAGAGAGAGAGAGAGAGAGAGAGATCACAATCTCAATTCAGGGTACACCACAAGTTTAGTCAATGGAATAAGCAGGGGCATATTTTTGGGATGATCTACTTCAGGAGAGAGACACAACATCCTATAACTGTAGCTCATACAATGGGTTGGGAAGATGATCCAATGGTCTCTAGCTCCACCTTACAGACTGATCATGCAGCAAGATATGAGGACTTGCCATTTGGAAACACTCCAACATCTTAGTGGAAGAGAATGGGGGAACTTTCACAATCATTACACATGACCATCCCTGTCTCAACAACATATATACAAACACCCATCCCATCCTTATCACAGATCCCATTAAGTAGAAGGCTTCAATTGTTTGTTGCTGAATGGGAAAAGTTTCAAGAGTTTTGTTAGCTCTAACATCGCACTTATCATTTGGTTCTCAACCAAAGAGCATTCAATAAACTCTGGTATGCCCTTGAGTTTGAGATGGAGTGCAACAACAGGTCCTGATGCAGTCCATTGTGGAGACTGCATAATCAGTGTGGACTTGAAAGAGACATGATTTTAAGCCTCACTCAAAGGGCATCTATGGATTCAGGGATTCACATGCAACAGGCTCCAAACAACAGTCTTAGAGTATGACATGATATTACTTGATAATCTCCTGTCATTCTCCATCTCTTTTCAGCGAGAATATTTAGACCATATCCTCTTTTAGGATTTGGTCAGCTAGGTTTGGATGCATAAAATATGTTCCCTGGGAACAAGATTTGATTTTATGCAATGGTAAGTACTATGCCTTTCTTGGAACAATCCAACTAGTAAAGTATTCATTTGCTGGCTGAGTTTTACTCATTACTGCAGCAGACATTTTAGTCTTTTATCATTTTTTTGGGCTTATATGACAGTTACATGGTCCATGTGGAGACCAAACCATGACATTTGGATCATTTCTCTCAGTCGGCAACCATTCGAGGTTGCATCATAAAGGAACTGTGGACTTGCATCAGTGATACCTCTACAAAACACATCCTCTGGTAGTGTCGATCTCTTGATGTGCACAGAGAGAGCTGGGGGGAGTAAGTCTGCTACCTTTTCAGACTTGACATATCAGCATGTCCCTCTCAGGATCTTATGTCAACATCATTAAAATGGACACATTTTTTTAAAACATCTCATTAGTGGCTGATCAACCTAAACGAGAATAAAATTCTCATTCTGATCAATAACTTCACTGTGATGACCGATTTCAAGCAGCAAAGTGGAACAAGTTGTCTAACATTTATATTCTTGTTTGGGATTATGTAAATGTGGTGTCCTCAGCGACAATCCAGGTAACAGTTTGACATGTCCTAGGCTGGCTATATGATAGATTCAGTTACCTTCAAACAGGAACTCATGCAAATGTCCTTCTCAACACTTAGTTTCATACAATATATGCTCAGTGGAATTGACTTTAAACTACGTCTGAACTTAAACCAACATGGGGAACAAATATGGAACGTCTCATTTTATAGTGAAATATTTAATTAGTGACTAAGCACGCTCGCGTGATAAATGAAATTGGCACTGAATCTGCAAGGAGTCAGATTTTATTGATTTTATTTTATTTTTTAAAGGGGAGTGGGTGTTGTCAATAAGTTTCCTTGGTTTAAAAAAGTCAAGAAATGAAATAAATTTGTATTGCATTTGTGCTCCACCCCCAACTGCACCTTACAATAAAATAGATAGAATGCTTACATTGTATTATTTTATTGATACCTTCTATCTTTTAGGTATTGTGACCATTCCAGTCTCCATGTACCAGAACATGGTGGCAGTATCACTGTCATCTACCAATCTTCAACACCAGCAGCAGAACATCCACATCACTATGTCACCACAACTTGAGGAGGCCCTGAAAAACAATTCAAACCAGAATGTTGCTGTACATGTTGTATCTGTCGAGCCCAAGGTGGAACCATCCTGACATGTTCTGTATGAGTGTGTTGTTATTCCTGTAGTATACTCTATGTTTGAATCTCAAAATCAAAGAGCATGCAGAACTGACAGATCTATTTGAAAACTTTCTCTAAAGAGCTCTGATTAAGATTAAAAGCATATCTGGATGACTTGGGGCCATATGAGAGTACATGCCTAGATGATTCTGACACAGGACATGTCCAAAAGAACTTGGCTACATGTGAGAAGGCATACCCGGATTGCTTGGTGACATATGAGGATGCATGACAAGATGAATCTGTTGTATAGAAGAAGGTGTGTCTTGATGGCATATGAGTGGATTACTCGGTGATATGTAAGAGTGCCAGTGTGGATGACTAAGTGACATGTGAGAATGGTGTTTAATGGTCCTTTTGTTTGATTCTGATGTATAAAGTTCATGTTAGCATGGTGATCAAACTTACTGAACTGTATGGTGTCATTCCTATAATACTGCCTCTTTGACGTCCATAAGTATTGAAAGTTTACATTAATGTCATACTTTAATAATTATAATTTATATAATTGCAGTACATAATATCTGCATATATCTCCATCTATCCATCCATTCATCACTTTTATTTGCGTGCTATAACTTTAAGCCATTAGCAGGTATGCTGTGTATCACATTGGGTATTTTATCTCAATGGTCAATCCCATGGTTTTATAAGTGGAATTTTTCCATTATAATCAGTTTTTTTATAATTTTAGAGCCATTGAAAGATGAAGGGTCGAAACTTGATATAACTTTATATGTTATTACTAAAAGGTACTATTTTTGGGTACTAGTCAAGGTTGTAATTGTAGGTTTCAATAACTATGGCTCTTCTGCTCTTCAGAGCTGTTAAAGATAAATTTATCAAATTTGTAATACATCTTTATTGTCACAACATGTGTTGCATTTCATGTTTGGAGTTCTATTGTCAGAGGCATGGTCTCAGATGAATATTTTAAAGTGGGTTTTTTTGCTGCTTGATATCTTAAAAGCTGTTGGAGGTAAGGGAATAAACCACTATATTTTGACACTTGTCAGTTCGATGGCATTTCATGTATCACAGTGAAAGTTTTATCTTTATTATTCACATATATTTTATTACTCCATTTACTCACTTTTCCTCTAATGTCCTTTGCATATGCAATGAAACTTTGTTACTTTCCGTGTCATCTCTGATGTCCTTTTCCTTTGCTCATGGGCAATGAAACTTTGTTACTTTCCTTGTCAGCTCTGTAACTTCAAAGCTCTGCCTTTAAAGTCATAATCAGATTTCATTATTGTCAACATTGTGATCTCACCTTTGTAGGAGAGGGACAATATTTGCTTGGCGGCCTTAAATTGTGTGAAAAACATGTCGAATATAAAAATATGATGTGACTAAAGGGTCATATATGGAATTTCAACTTCAGTTTCCCTTCCACAAGCGTTATAAATCTTGTTCTTTTACAATTATGCTGCCTTAGTTTACAAATTTTTATATTGACATGTGCTGAAGTGATAGTTATGGGGAAACAAATGAGAGACCAGGAGTAAACAGTGATTTTGTGGAAATCTAAAAAAAAATTAAAACAATTACTACTTAACCTACAGTCAGTTTAATGATTTTATGAAATTTGATAGCAATTGTAGGGAGAAATTATGCTTTCCAGTGCAGTATGACAATCTCAGATTTTTTAGGATATATTTTGTCAATCTTTTATATAACACATGTCACACAAAAAAAGTACTTCAAAGACGTGTTTAGTAAACATTTTCTCTTTATCTGAAATTATCTTTTGACATGTTCCACTCGATATTTGCTGCTTTAATTTCTTATTTGTAAATGTTAAAACAAAGAAATGCACATTCAGTTTTAAATCTGCACTAAGAAATTGCACAACTTGTGTTTCAATAATCAAATATTTGCCTCAGAATCATAAGATCACTTTGGGACTATATTACTTTTTAATTTTGGTGGCAGTGTGTAAATCCATTTATTGCACTTGAAATTTATGTGAAAAATTAAATATAGAATTGGAAATCTTTGCAACATTGCACACAATTTAAGCACTTGATCCATAATTTCTGCGCTAACTTCCACAAGAAGTTAAGGAGAAATACATTAATATTTACTTGTTTTTTTATCACAAATTATAACCTTATTTTGTCAAAAAATATAAATTTTATTTAAATTGACTGTTTTTCAATACACATAGAAAAATGGATGGATTGGTTGTTCTGACATCACACAATAACAAAGCGAGCCTAAGTCAAGGGAGGTAATGCAGTCAGTGAATTAGACAGTTTAACACAATTATTTTTATGGCAGACTTTAAGAAATTTGTTTGGGTTACAAATGTTTGGAGATGTGGATTTTAATGTACTTATTTTGTCTTAGAAAATTAAGAAAATTACTTTAAGAAAAGATATTAGTCCTTATTTGACCGTTAAAGATGTGTCATTTTTTCATTTGATCATACTTGCTATGTTCTGTACACATTATTAAGTCTTATTCTGATCTAGTCTTACTGCAGGCAACAAATTACAAAGGAAACTTAATGGAAATGCAAACAGTTCATTGGCTGATTGAAAAATTACAGTTAATATAAGAAGTTAAGCTTTGAAAGGTACAAAACATTGACATTGCTTTCAGCAGATGATATAAAAGATTCCTGCACACGCAAATAAACATGAAGGAACAAGACTGGCACAGGTGCTAGTAAGCCAGGTACATTAGTAGTTTTCTCTTTCATAATTGTCTGAATAATTCATCGTTTTATTGGAATAAGAATGAAATCTATATTATGTTGGATTTTTATTTTTTATGTTGGTAGTTTCTCTGGGACAAAGATATGGTTATGACCAAAATCAAATATCTAAAAGAATAAAAGCAGTCATCATTTTTCAAGTGCATGTATCCAATGTTTATTAACTGTATGTACAGCAATCTCCAGTTTGAACGGTACCCCTGACCAGCAGCCCCTGCTTCTTACAGCTAGAATCACTTGGCACCGACGAGTTTGTGTTTAAAAGTACCCCATAAGAATGAGAAAATAACCTTGAACAAAACAGGATACCAAAGACTGAAAAATCATGTGACAACACATTTATTGCTTCTTTTTATAAAGGAAGCATTTCGTCCACTCAACAAAAGTTTCATCTGCATAATTAAATCACATACAGTTAGCTTCATCCAAGTAAATCACTACCAAACATTAACATGTCATCACATAAATGGAGATGTATTTTTTAAGAAGAAAATTGGTTATTCTACTCTATGACACCAAGTGGGGTGCCAAGGGGGGACTTGCTGAACAATTTTATGTAGAAAAGACTAAAATAAAACAAATGTAAGTTGAAAAGATTTGAATAAACAATGTTGTAACCAATAAGGAAGTTATTCAGCAGCAGTGGGAAAATGGAGCAAATGGAAAGATAAGTATGTGTGCACCAACATTTATATGACGTTTTTGAATGATTTTGCAATGTGCATGACAACATACCCACTCACCCATATCACACTTGTGCCAAGAATAAGAACTATCAATGTACATTCAGTTAAAATAAGTCTAATATTATAACAAGAAGAACCTTTTTAATAATTAATGTTACTTTTAAACGATATTAAATAAAGATATTAAATGCTTTGCGTCTTGTAGTTTTCTTTCTTTGTACATGACATAATTGTCAGAAGAAAATTTAGTCCCTCCCTGGAATGGCCACCCATCTTATTAATCCACTTTCCCGGTGCAGAAGAGGTGGCCATATAAAAGGTGAGCTAGGGTTTGAAATTTCAACAACAGCTATGAAACATACTGATACATTTCATGTTTTGTTGAATGTATGTTTGAGTAAATACTTTATTTTAAAGTTGAGGGGGAGTATTCTCTTAATTATCCTACATCTTTTCACTAGAGTGTATTTTCTGTTGTCAGTTGTCATTCTTGTATTAAGTTTTTAAAGTGTGTCGGTAGAATATTAAATTGTTTACTTTCTACAGACATGTTCATAAACATTATTTAATCTTTTCTTTGGGATAACTTCTCAGACAGTTATTAAATTAACTACACTGATATATGTAGGTTTGTTGTGTGTTCTATTTATTTGCAATAAATCTCTTACAGATAAATAGATTCTCACACACTGATAAGTTATTTTCACATAAGATTTGTCAGAATTCCTAGCTAAATCCAGATTCACCAAAATTTATAAAAAGAATGTACATTTCAATTAGCTATTTTAACCTTGGGGTTTGCTCTGAATAGAAACATGGTTTACTTTTAGTCCTTGGTTTGCACATATTTTGTCAGTTACAAAAACAGAAGTATGATTGTAAATGAGGCAACATATTTAGATGGTATACAAGAGGCACCAAATTTAGTCACAGTTGCAATAATGAAAGTATGATGGTACACACAGGCAATCAATTAGCTCCAGGAATTAGAAGTATGATGGCACACAGAGGCAATCAATTTTGTGACAGGAATAGAAGTATGATGACACACAGGCAATCAATTTAGTTACAGGAATAGAAGTATGATGGCACAGAGGTAATCAGTTTAGTTACCAGAATAGAAGTATGATGGCACACAGGCAATCAATTTAGTAAACAGGAATAGAAGTATGATGGCACACAGAGGCAATTAATTTAGTTACAGGTTTAGAAGTATGATGACACAGGCAATCAATTTAGTTACAGTAAAAGAAGTATGATGGCCAACAAGAGGCAGTATATTTAGTCAGTTGCAGGAAACAGTTGTGATGGCACACAGGAGGCAATATAGTCACAGTTATAAGACCAGAAATAAGATGGTACACATGTATTTAGTCAGTTGCAGGAACAGAAGAAAGATGGAACTAAAAAGATGGCACTAAATGTTGTCAGTTGCAGGAATAGAAGTATAAGGGTCCAAAACGGAGGCACCAGATTTAGTTAATTACAGGAACAGAAGTAAGATGTCACACAGAAGGTTTACATTTAGTCACAGTTACAAGAATGGCAGGAAGAAAGGAGACAACTTATTTAATCATTGTTAACCATTTGTGACAAGACCATTTTTCTGGTTGATTTATGAATCCTTGTTTGGAACAGAAACACTGATAAAGTACAGAAACACCTGATTTGCATAAAGCTCTCCAGCTTTTTCTTGTGTGTTTGCAAGAACTCATTTACATATTATTTAATATAAGACTATGCAATACCAGTTATGACCTGCAATGATCACACCCCATGTTTTCAATATTGAGATTGGCATCACACAAAAGGCAAGTTTAACTTGCATGTCTTTAGAATGTAACTTGTGCCAGTAAACATTTTATCCTTGAAAAATGCAATTTTGCCATAAATGTGCATTACATCTGAAATTGATATATACACTCTACAATTTTTTTCTCACCACAAGACTTGCTCATTGCGAATTCTTTCAACTTGTTTCATTAAATTTGTATGAAATGAACAATCTTTAAATTAGGTCTATTTAGTGTTTTTTATGGTCTTTCTATGATTTTGATCAGTCATTTGTGAAATCATGCATTCAGTCATATGTGAATTATTACGTGTTTAGGCTCTCATAAACAGTAACAACGAAAAAGTGAAAACAACAAGCTTTGTACAATTTGACAAATAATTTATTTCCCATGAAAAACAAGGTGAAAAAGCAGAAAAGAACTGCCAGTTTTAAGAATCAAATAAAATAAAATCCAAGAATAATCCCAGAATAAATAAATTAGATGTCCTTGTAATAAAATGTTCTAATGAATTTGAGGTCAAATCCTGATGAAAATCCAGAACAGAAGGTGATGACATATGCTGTAGCCTGTATAGCACTGAAGTGTCAACATTTCTTTGTTTACAAACAGAAAAAAATCCCGTCTTTGAATTTCAAATCAAATTTCAATAAATGTCTTTGTTCTAGAATTAACTCGGAACAAAAGTATTTCCAAGGTAAAATAATCTCTTAGAATCCAAATAATTTGAAGAAAATGTTTAAGAAAATTAAAAAACTTATCTCAGCAGAAGAAAACATTTAATGTTGAACTGAAAAATATCTCTCTAAACATACATCTTTATTAAACCTGGTTACTGCATAAAACAGTTCCAGTAAAACTCAAATTGTAAAATGACAACGCAGAATTTCAAAATAATTGCTAGAAGCTATTTCATCTAAAGTCACATACTCTAGTACAACCTAGGTTTCACTCTATATGAAATCTCACACTAAGAAGGAATATAAAAAATGTTAAATACATTTTTATTGTGAGGAATTATGTCAACTTGTCAAATTATAAATTTTCGAAGAAGTAAACTGAATTTCTGGAAAATATCTAGCAATTAAAATTACATTTACAATAGCATGTAATAGAATTTAAAAAAAATTAAACTAACAAACGAACAATTAAATTAAATATATATTAAATCAGATATACATAACACTTCCTGCCCATAAAGAAAAGGAAACATTTCTATGACAAGCTTTATTTTTACCATAGATTAATTTATACACGAGGTTTATAAACAAAAAAACTCTCTTGAACTAGACACAGTGTGCATGAAACAATACAATACTATAGATGGGAAAGTGCATCTGCTATTAAATTATCTTTTCCCTTAACGTGCCTCATGTCAAGATTATATTCCTGGAACAGCAAACTCCACATTAGTAGTATTTGATATTTTTTTTTATCTTGCCAATGAAAGTAAGGAGATTGTGGTAACTAAACAATAATTGATGAAGGAGCTGAACCAATGTAAACTTCAAAATTTTGAAATGCCAATATCAAAGCCAAACATTCCTTCTCGATTGTTGAATAATTTCTTTGATGGTTAATTAATTTTAAGAAAATATGCACACTGGATGATCAGTATCATTTTTGCCCTCTTTAATCAATACTGCTTCAACCCCAACATCACTTGCGTCAAGAGACAATTTAAATGATTGGCTGAAATTTTGAGCTGTAAGAACTGTCGTGCTGTTAAGTATGGCTTTAAACTTATCGAAAGCCTACAGATATTTCTCAATCCAAAGAAATGTGTTTTTCTGGCTTAACAAATTTATCAGGAGTTCAGCAATTATCAAAACATTTCAACAAAATTTCTGGTAGTATCCATCCATACCTAAAAATCACATCAGTCGCTTTTAACTAACAGGCATGGGAAATTCAGAAATGGCATTGAATTTAGCATCTATAGATTTAACTTGTCCATGTCCCACATTATGGCCTAGAAAAGTTTCACTAGCACAGCAGAACTCCCTTGGCGACCCTTTCATCCCAAATGGCATCACTTTATTATTTTAAAATCTATCTTGATTTACAAATGTCTAATTTTGTTTTGCTCTTTCTGTTAGTGGAATTTGCCAAAATCCTTATGAAAAGTCAAATTTATTGACATACTTGGCATTTCCAATTTTATCAATACAGTCATTGATTCTTGGTAATTGAAATGAATGTGTCACACTCTTCACCTTTATATAATCAGTGCACATACATACATTTTATCTGGTTTTGGAACAAGTATACATGATGAACATCACTTTTACTTGGCTGTATGAAATCATTCTCCAGCAAATACTGAATTTCTTTTTTTCAAGTATTCCTGTTTGAGAGGGTTCATCCTGTACAGATGTTGTTTCACAGGTTTGGAATTTACAATTTCAATATCATGAAAAATTTTGTTTTTTTTAGGAACATATGGAAATAAGTGCTCATCTTCAGTTAATAACTGTTCAAGTTCATTTCTTTCTTGCTGTTGAAAATGTGAAAGTTTTTGGTCTAGATCTTTCATAATTTCTGAATTTTGAAGATTTGTCACTCCAATATCAGTAGAATCCGTTGATATTCCTGCACTTAATTCTTCACTGAGTGGGACAGGTACATTCAATCTTTGCCAAGATTGTGAAGAGTCCATCTCTGCTGACCAGATCAATCTCCCTGGTGAGGTCTGTAAAGGGCAGAAAGAGGAGTTCTCTATATTTCTCTTGCAGTTGCCTGGCGGAGAAGATCATGTCAATTGTGGTTCTCTCAGTGCTCAACCAGCACTGCGACTCTGGATACACTCTGTCAGCAAGTTGGTCAGGATGACGTTTGTGACAACTATCCACGATGCTGAGAAGGGATATGCTCCTGTAGTTGTTGCAGTCACTTTTGTTGCCTTTATTCTTGTACAGGGTTACGATGTTGATATCTCTCATGACCTGAGACACTGCACCTTCATCCCAGCACTGGCAGAGAAGGTCGTGCAGGTGTGTGAGCAGCACGCTGCAGCCGCACTTGATGACTTCTGCTGAGATGCCATCCTTCACTGGGGCTTTACCTAAGGCATTTTCTCTAAGGCTTTCTTTAGCGCTGCCACAATAGGTTTCTCGTCTAGTTCGACCATGACCCGGATGTTTTCAATGGCATTGAGGGTATTGTTGGTCACGTGGTACTCTCTGGAGTAGAGTTCAGAGTAGTACTCCATCCAATATTCCATCTGCTTGCTCTTGTCGTGGATGGTATCGCCTGTGGAAGACCTAAGTGGTGCTATCACTTTCTTGAGACCCATTGCTTTCTTTATGCCCGTGAACATGCCTCTGGTGTTTCCGATAACTGCTGCTGACTGGATGCTCTGACAGCTGAATCCAGCATTCATTGGGGCACTGCCGTGCTAACCTCTGCACTTTGCTTATAGTAGACCTGTATGCCTGTAGAATCCTCTGGCATGGGTATCATTTGTATTCCATCTGAGGTGAGCATTACGACGCTCTTCTATGTCTGGCGTGAGTGTGGCGGAATTAGCCTCAAACCAGTCATTGTTCTTTGACTGCTTCTTACCAAAGATTCATGTAGTTGTGCTGTACACAGTCTCTATGACTGGGAGGTTCTGAATCCAACGTCTTGGAGAGGGCATAAGTGAATTCCTCAGTCTTGTCTGGATATGAAATCTTGCTCACGTCAAGGCGTGGTTTACCCTCTTGCCTAGAGCGGTGAATCTTCTTTGGCTGAAGCTTCATTTTTCAGCACACCAGTGAGTGATCAGTGTCGCAGTCAGCGCTGTGGAAGGTACGGGTAAGAAGCACACCCTTCATGGTAGACCGCCTCATAATGATCAAGTCCAGTTGGTGTCAGTTTTTGGATCGGGGATGCCTCCAAGACACTTCATGATGTGGCTTTGTCTGAAAGAATGAATTGGTGATACTGAGGTCGTGGTACAAGCACATCTCAAAGAGCAGCTGCACGATCTCATGCATCTTCCCAATGTCAAACTTGCCAAGACAGGACGGCTAAGAATCATGGTCAGCACCCACCATAGCATTAAAGTATCCCAGTAAAATCAAGTTCGCTTCCTTGGGAATATTTGTCGATGAGCGAGTTAAATTCGTTGTAGAACTCATCATTGGTATATGCGGTGGCGCTTAGTATGGAATCACAAACGCTGATCATGTTAACAGGCCCGGTGGTGGTGTGAAGGCAGAGGGATAACAATCTTCCGTTTTCTTGTTGGCAGGGTTACATTATCCCCAGCAGAGAGTTCCTGACGGCGAATCCAACACCAAAATCTCTGGCTTGGTAAGCAAATTTCTTGCCAGAAGAACATGTCTGAGGGACCCGGAATCTGGTAGCAGTGTCTTGTGTAGTGCGGTGAGGCGATGTCGACCTGGAGTCTTGCAAGTTTGGCATGGATGACTTTAGTCTTTCGAACATCGCTGATTCACTGGAGATCATCTGAGTCCAGTCAGCATGATACGGATATTCCAAGTGCCTAGCTTGAGGATTGGGGGTTGCCTTGTTGGTTTTCATTTGTTGCATCTTGGTGCAATATTTGCAGTCCGCTTTGTCTGGTAGTAGCGTACCTTAATCCCTACGCACCCAGTAAGACAGACGAGCTGTGGCGGGACGACACCTTATTGTCTGATTGTCTGGGGGCTGCCCAGTTTTAGGTGGGCGGTTGCTGTCCATTGAGATCTTTTAGTCTCCCATCGTCGGAAGCAACCCCTGGTGGCTGCTTCTATGGCAATCGAACCATGCCTTATAACCAGTAAACTGCTGTTTCCCGTATTGTGTCGATGCTGTGAAGTGAAGGTGGAGTGTCCTCTTCAGGGCGCAAGCCTGGGCAAGGTGATATGGAGAATCAGTTGTTGTGACTATAGTTGATTACCCGCTTCACGCAGCTGTTGCATCCAATGGAAAGAACAAGCCGATACGTCATGATACCAGCGGTGTCATAAGAGTTACCGAGATGACAATGAAAAGTTGCCTTAAGGACTCCGTCTCTGGATTTTCTGTTAGGGTTTACTCTGTTAGCCTTTCCCATGAGAGGGTATAGTCGCAAGGAAGTGAAGGTTTGAAGTCCGAGTTTAGCTTCACCTAGATGGGCAACCACCCAAGGTTAACGAGCCCCATCTGCCCGTAGCATCTGGTTTTGAGGCATCAGAAATTTGCCTGTTATCCATTCTCCAGTCCGTTTCAACAGGTTCTGCCTGGCATAGTTAAGGGCTGGAGCTGGATTTGGTTGTCAGCGGCAATGCATTCGAGGGTGGGTGGGGGTCCAAGGGAAATTGATGCTTATATCTAACATCCACTCCAGCGATAACAACCCTTTTAACCCTTCTGATATTGGAGTGACAAAACTATGGAATTCATAAATTATGAAATATCATCTAGACCATAAACTTTCATAGTTACAAGAGCAAGAAGAAAATGAACTCAGCTATTATTTGATATGAGCAATTATTTCAATGTTCCTACAAGGACAAACACAATTTTCCATGCCGTTGCAATTCTGGGTTATAAACCTATGAAACAACACCTGTACAGAATGAACCCTTTAAACAGGGTTATTTGAAAAAAGAAATTCAGCATTTGCTAGAGAATGATTTTATAGAGCCAAGTAAAATGTGAGTGGAGTTCACCTAACAGACTTGTTCCGAAACCGGATAAAACTTTCCGCTTGTGTACATGTACTATTATAGAAAGGTGAATAGTGTAATACAGACAGATTCATTTCCATTACCAAGAATCAATTACTTTATTAATAAGATCGGAAGTATGTCACCAAATTCGATCTTCTGAAAGTATTTTGCCGAATTTCACTAACGGAAAGACAAGTGAAATTTCGACATGTCATTTGTGACAGAACGGCTTATGAATATGATCACCTCTGGTCTGAATCACTGTGATGCTTACATATATGGTGTCATCATCTACAACGACACCTGAAAAGAACATTTTGCAACAATTTGGAAATTCTTTGACGTACTCACCGATGCAAATTTGACAATTAATTTATCTAAAAGTGGGTTCCGTGCTAGTGTAAGTTTTCTAGAACATATCGTGGGACATAAACACGTGGAACCTATATATGATATGGTCATGGCTGTTTCTGAATTTCCCGTGTCTGTTAATACTAGATATCAAAGACTACTAGGGTAGAGTTTATTGTTACAAGAATATAATCTAGATCAGGCACGTCAAGGGACAAAAAGATAATTTAATAGCAGATGCACTATCCCGTGTGTCGAAATGTATTATTTCATGTATACTGTTTGTAATGCTTAATATTTCATCTTATACTGTTTCTTATACCTCTTGTATTATTAATCTATTTTTAAAAAAAGAAAGCTTTTATCATATAACTCTTTCTTTTTTTCCTTGGGGGGGGGGGTAAGTGTTACGTATATTCGATTTAATATATTTAGATATTTAATTTAATATATATTTAATTTACTTGTTTGTTTGTCAGTTTTAATATTTTTTATTACATGCTATTGTATTGTAAATTTATTCACTAGGAATTATGCTTTTCTTTCTGCAGAAAATCGCTTGGCCTGAATTATTCTTTGGTAAACAAGTAATGTTGACGTAGATACTGACCTTTACTCAAGCTCAGTGGCAGCCACGTAAACATGTTTTATTTTAATTTTAAAATGATCGGTTGTTGTCATGGTCAAGATGGCACAAGTGAATCAATAAATAAATAACTTTTTATTCATTAACGTAAAAATGATAGTTTCTCAACAGAGACATGTAAGGAGTATGTAATATAAATAATCACATGACTCCTTTCTTCCCCACATCTTTTCTTGATATCGCATTTTGGGAATTGTTTTCGAAACTGCGGATTATACTAAGATATAATCTTTTTTTTTTTTTTTATTGAAGTATAGTTAGTTCTGGGCCTTTACAACTAACGTTAAGTCATTTTCAGCATACGCCATCGGTGAAATATGACAGTTTTTGTTATATCGACAGTATTAAAGCGTCACCATGTTTGGTCCGACTATATCCACACGTTAAGGTGCGTGTACCCCTGCATAGAGAATATTTATATCAACCCATGTTACACGGTTCATGCAATGGTATCCAACAGTAGCCAAAGGTAATAACATTATTGAAGCCAAAATTAGAGAAATTGCGTCCTAAATTCATTGTTGATATTGTACAATACGTACGATAAGAAGGTTAAATCCAACGTATACACACACACACGGGCTGAAATCATTTTAAAGAGTTGGACATGGACCCATATTTTCAGATTATGTTTGAATCCCCCCTTTAAAGAGTTTTGACACAGACCCATCTTTTGAGCTTTTGCTGGAATGTCATCTTTAAAGAATACTGACATGGACCATTCTTCTGAGATTTTATATATCTTTTTATGTTCGAAACTTGAAAGAAGTCTTAGCGAACTTTATGCAAATAAAAAGGCGATAAAAGGGGCACCATATGGGCACCAGGTACGAAAAACACGTACAATATTGTAATAAATTTGGAGTATGCCCGTTTGGCTATAGCGCTCCGTTTTCAGGGATTCTTAGAGTTTTGGGATTACTTGTTTGATTGTTGGAACTCGGTGCAGTGAAAATATTCCTTAGCCCGAAACTGTGAGTTTCCGTGATGTTATGGTTTACTTTTCGTGAATTAATGTCGGAGCCACATGAGTTTCCATTTGGTTTTATTCCCTATAAAAATCTAGTTGTGAACGTTGTGTGACTGAAGGTGCAGTGTTTATTGTTGGAGACTTGTAAATTACACGATGGAATAAACACGAAGGGATAGCAAATGTGATACAATTTTACAGGCGAAATGTGGCCCGGAACCATGATTCTACTGGCCTAAGGTAGCGTAGTAAAAATAGTTCCCTGTGTTTGGAACAATTTAATAGTTTTACGCTGACGGTACAGAAAGTTGACGAAGAGAAACTATGCAGATGTGCGGTTGATGGAGAATTATAAAGTTTTGAGATCTGTGTTCTTGCAATGTTTAGAGTAAAATTTATGTATATGATGGACACGTTGGGCCTTCCAATTTACAATTGAAGTTTTTGGAAATTTTGGGTAAACTTATGACTTCCAGCGGAATTGCGCCAGGGTTTGATACCACTTTGTTAAGCAAATACCCCATGGCTTGGAACACAATAAATTGATTCTATCAATATTTGTATCTAACTGAACTGCTGCGTAGAGGAGTTTGATTTCAACACCTCTTGAACAGTGTTCACCAACCTCTCAAACATTTAATGATTTTACATTGTCACTTAAAAAGTACGATTAATATTGTACAAAATGCATTTTTATATTTTTCAGACGCTCCAGTTGGGTTCCTTTGCATGTGCATGTATGTGCGATGATACAATTCATGGGATGGGGTAGACGGCTTTAGTAACAAAACTACAAAAAATTGTTATAAGCATATAACTCTTTGGATCAATACTGCACCAGTAAGAATTAAATATTCTTACACTATGAATCTGGCACCATTATCTAGATCCATGTCGATCACTGCTATCACTAATATAGGTCAATGGAGAAGTATTCCCATCACCCTCTCACAGACGTCATTTGGAGGGGACAGTGGGGCGCATTTGCTCCCACCCCAAATTTGCATGTGCTGTAAAATTGGTGTAGCCTATATACGAAAATTAACAAGCCCGTCATGTTTTGCCGTGTTTTGCATCCCCTCACCCGAAAATATTGCAATGACGGTCATTCTTTCATTACTGCGATATCTACGGTTGATTTATCGTCCTAATCAATGTCGTGCTGGAGTAGTCACATTCACAAGTGTAGCTCGATATCATTGTGATCGCTGTGGACGGTTAAGACGAAAATGGAGAATCTTAAAGCAATTGCATGTGCGGAAATAGAGCGAATGTCTGGGGACCTGGGGATCCTTAGTAACGAAATATGGAAACACCCCGAATTGGGTATGGAAGAGACTAAGGCACACAACTACCTCACTGAGTTTCTGGAAGAAAGGGGATTGCAGGTAGGGCCTGTAGGGAAAACGATAAGAGATAGCGAGCAACGGTTTTACATGTATACTAGTTGTACACAAGTAGATAATGTGTGTGTATGTGTGCATATATATATATATATATATATATATATATATATATATATATATATATATATATGTATATGTATATGTATATATATATATATATGTATGTATATATATGTATGTATATATATATATATATATATATATATATATATATATGTATATATATATGTATATGTATATATATGTATATATATATTATATATATGTATATATATATATATATATATATATATATATATATATATATATATATATATATATATATATATATATATATATGTATATATGTATATATATATATGTATATATGTATATATATATGTATATATATATGTATATATATATATATATATATATATGTATATATTCATTAGATCGCTCATATGTCTTTGTATTAACACCCCATATATGAATATGGATACAAGTACATTAAAAGTTTTACCTCTATCCGTGTTGGTTCGAATCTAGGACTCGGCCAATGTGTATGATTGATAAAGCTTGCCGGTGGATCGAATTTTCCTGGGTTCTTACTCCACCAAATATACTTACCGTAATATGTAACCTATTGTCTGCTGATAAATGGTTTTATACCTAAAAACAACATTAAAGTTAAAATTAAATTGTTATAATACCGAGAAAGTAGTATAAGACTTAATCTAAGTAACTCTGAAATATCACTTGATAGTACAAGTAATCAGATGTTCCACACTGTAATAGAACTGTTACACACCAGCATCTGGTTGATGTTATATTTTCACTAGGGTTTATGTTCTATGGGAAATATACTTTGAGGGCAGTCTTTACTCCCTTTCCTAGCTATATTGATGCCCTGTATTGAATAAATAGTATAGAACGCCATCTGCAGTTATTCTTCAATAACAAATTGTATTACATGGTGGCAGCGGTAAAAAACACAGGATTGAAATGATCAGAGTAAAAAATGGCTTTATTTCAATTTACAAGTCCAGATCAATTTCACTTTACGAGGCTTGAAACTTGGTAAATGTGGCTCGAGCGCTTTCAACGTTTTCGTCAAGCGTCTGGACTTAGAGAAAAAGAGGAAGAAATTCAAGTAAATACCTTGATTTATTCCATGGGAAGTGAGGCTGATAACATTTTGTCTTTGTTAAACCCGAGAGAGGAAGATCAAAAGAAGTTGTTCATATATATATTCAATTTATTTTTCATACTAGTCAGCATCTAATATATATTCGACATGCCTTAAAAAAACAATCAGATTACAGGTGCTCATAATAAGCTGTCACTGATAGAACGCCAACGTAAACAATTCAATGAAGATAGACATGACAAGACTGCAGTAAGAATTACACTATCCGCGGGTGATATTTCCGATATAGCTAATTAGGTGGTATGTTTCCACTCCTCGCGCCAATAAAAGCATTAATTGCAGCAGCAGCCCCCAGCTTTCGCAAAAGCGGCCGCCCTCGGGGCTGTCGGGACAGCGACGGGGATGGCGCTAAAGAAAGCAACAGGAAAATGGTTTTAAAAAAAGAGGACAAGGTCTGAGACTGCCATATATTCCAATCTGGTATCCAACATTACCGACACAGATAAAAACTGACCCACCAATATGAGGCCGTGAAGCAATTGCTGTACTCAAGTCTGTATCAAAATCAACCAAACCACCCCATAAACTTTTATTTATTTCTTGATCATTATAAAATATCCGAACAACAATTACCATCATTTGTAATACCATCACTTGCAACTGATGAACGAGAGAAAACACTCAGCGATCTTATCAATGAAAACTTTGCTAAAATACTCGAGACATAGAGAAAATAAATCCTCTGGATCATATTCTCCGATACATCAAAAATCCATACGGTGGTGGTAGTCATATAAATTGGGATTTGTAGACATAACCTAGGTGATCGCAGTCAATCTTGTATGTGATGCAAATAATGGAAGTTATCGGACAAATATTTAAGAATTCAGACGATGAAAAATATGATCAATTTGTATTGTAATTCTGGATATTTTAAAAAGTTAAATATACGCTTCACGAAATGACTAGAGCATCGATAATTGAATCACTGTCTGATTTTGGTCTAACTGGATTCGCTCGTATTGTATCATTTGAGTTTAATGAGGGATCTGTTATGCATGGTTTGGTAGACACTTTTCAGAAAAATGTTTGGCCCCAATAATTTTATTACGATATATGCTCGATTGTATAATATTGACATCTTTGATTGTACGTGAGGCAATTATATCGTACCGTACTCAGACCCATGTTTGGTTATCACCACCTGATGATGACAAAACCGCAAACGATCTCTGTAGAAGAATAATCGGTAAATTTACTCAAGATAGAGCATATGATCATAAACGACATTTATGCACGACTAATTTTATATGATGCTGAATATGATTTTATAATCGCTGTTGCTACAGCGATAAACATATTTGTAAGTCGACCAGACTTTTGCTTGTCTGAAGAAACACGATTAGGTATCGATGATATATCGCCTCAGAATAGACATCTAAGATCGTCAATGCTCGCATATGTTTCTATAAATTTAGTATCAATGATAAAAAGATTTCCTACCACTTTAGTCAGAGCTAAAACATTCATTTTATATGGAAATAAATATACAGAATTACTGACTCGTTTTACAAGTACTAATGCACCGTGGGGATCGTGGAGGAAAAAAAACAATAAATGTTATAAATTATTCTGAAGCCCCAGATGTTCAAATCAAAGATACTTACCTGATAAAATCAGGCAAAAATAATCAAATATCAGAATTATCATCTGCACCATCTGCGTCCGATCCAGAATCAAAACATAAGACTCTTTATCTAAATAGACATAGTGGTTGCGGTAAAAACAACTCGAGCGATCGAATTATTTAAACACAGTTCGGATTTAAATGTGCTAACCCCATTTCACTGACTTTTTTCAAACGCAGAAGCACCTTCGGCTGCTGTCTTTGTCAATAACGGCTGTGCGTCTTTATACTTTCTTGCAACATCAATGACAGTTAACGCGTATTTGTAAATATAATGACGTTTTCGTATTTTGATAATATCATGTTGTCGAAATAAAATATCAGCCTGATGAACTTAATTGGGTGCATACTGAATTGTTTTAGGCGGTGGTAGATAAATTTGACATATTACATGTCGTGATAACCAATCTGCAGCAGCAGCACGAGTAACAGTTGCTGCATCCGCGTGTTTACCAATCGCTGCTCTGACCACCCCCTAATACTAGTTTACCTTTGATCGCAGATCTTACTAACCAGTTAGCCAATGATTACTTGAAAGATTTTTTTGATGAAATTTAACGCCTGAGTTGATATTACATCTGCATCATGCCTATGTTTGCAAATTGTTACTTTTATAAACTACACAATGAACATGAACCTCTTTATCAATTTCATTTATTGGATATTCACCAGGTCTTGGTTGATCCTAATTATCAAGTCGGGTATCAAGTCTGATTCCAGGACAACAATAATTATATATACTGGAAGGTGTTTTTATTATGGATACTTATCCCATGGAGTCCCCGGTAGTTTTCCTAATTTAGCTGCAATATCACCTCCTCGTTTTCTAAAACAAATACTGTTTGGACCAGGGATAATTTTAAATTTCTTTGTACCACATTGTTCACACTTACCTGTAAGTGCTGATCTGTTTTTATGTTGTTGTTTTAAGAGTTGTTAATCCATTTGTGTTTGTCCACGTGCATTTCACACAATATAGATCTATATTATATATTATACATCATGGATATAATTAATATTTCAGCGACAAGAGAAGAAGAACTGGCTAAACACCATGCAGCGTTACCAAATTCTGACCGAACGATCATAGTAGGTCAATATGTAAATGGTAAAACGCCACTGTTACTTAATTTAATATTGATATGACTCAAGTGGAATACACTGTATTTAATTGCACCACCTGTAAATAATCAACGATATTTCGAAGTGTTACAAGACTTTAATGAAAATGCAAAGACGATAACAGAAGACGTTGATGTTCACTAGTTTATTACTATTATTGATGAAGTACTGTCCATGGATAACCTGGATGGATTTATCAATAATTTAGTTGTATACGATGATATACTTCTGGACAAACAGTCCAATCGAGCTTGGACATTTTCGCGAGATAGGCATAAAAAACTGGTGTTATTTATGTTGCACAGCGGTACACACAAATACCAGAAATGATCAAAGACAAATATTCTTGCGGTATTCAACGGTATTCAATATTCATTAGACCTGCTGCAGCGTAGATATGGACATAGTTAAGTTTAAAAATTTCTTCTCACGTGGACAAGCTACCCCACACGGACTAATAACAATAAATATACACGACCCCTGATCACGTTATCGAATCAGTCCTGATAAGATATTTGGTTCAGAGACTGATCTAATTCACAGCAGCAGAGAGGGCGTGACCTCGATAAGATGTCAACGGGTAAACATCGCGCTTATAATCCAAAAAAACACACAAAGACAAAAAACAATAACAAAATGAACTAACCACGGGAGAGAATCTTGGAGATTGCGGAGACTCGGTTAATTCCATGCTTCTGTTTGGTGTTCGTGACATTATTTTTTCGGTTTGTAAGAAGTCTTAATTTAACAAATGAGACCTTATATAAATGTAGTATGTTCGCCCTTTCTGCTGCTAGTTCTTTGCTTTTCGGCTCTTTGGACTTGTCTGCAACAAGGTAATTATGAGATTTAGGATATCATCAGCTTCTGTTAAGGAATTATGATGCTTGATACTTAAATAACAGAAACACATTGATAAATGCATAATAAAGTAAATGGACTGGTGCCTTTAACCACAATAACCTGAACTGTCTAAAAAATAATGATGAAAATTTGCAAGTAAAATGAAGGCCCAAGAGCTTCCTTAGATGCGTAAAAAATCAATCCACGTTCATATTCTGACACGATAGTTATTTTTCAACTTGTAGACAATGTGTAAATTAGCCTTTTCCATAACTCTGACAAATTCATCAATCGGAAATTGGTTTAGTTTGTTTGATATTTTGTTTTTCAGACTGACTAAAACTAGGTCATCGTCAATAATTGTTCCCCTAGCAAATGATACATATTGTAATTGTTGTCACCGTCCTCATATGTTTTATCGGTTTACGTAATACAACCTTTCGTCAATTTGTAGAATTTTTCTCAAAAAAATCATTGTCAACTATATATTGCAAATTTTCATTCAGTTCGGTGTCTGATTTTAATCGCAGTTCTTGATTAAGCATGAAAACTATCTGAATGTTTATCACATTTAAACCGAAATGTGCAGACCAGTCTTTTTACTAATGCACATATTGAGAAGGATCGTGAAATGTGGGTTTTTTTTTCACGATGTTGTCTGATTTTCTTTGGCCCATTTCGTTTGCTATTTCTTTTTATTAAAATAAATCACAACAAAACAATTGTAGCATATTATGAACTCCCTTTATTATAGTAGTACAGTTTAAAATAGAGTTCAGTCAAACTTATTTAGTAATTCTTAAATTATGTCCAGAGTCTGACTGATCCACTATTTTTTTTGCGAAAAAAAATCCTCGAATACACGATGGCATCATCATCATAAGTCTCTTGACCTAGTGTGGTCGTCGAGGCACTGTGCTGCTGAACATATGAACAGTTTCCTCCACTTGTTTCGGTCATGTGCCCATGCCTGTATCTCCACACAACGTTTCCTAGTCCATTCTGTAATGTTGTCAGTCCACTTTGTTCTCTACCTACCTCTCCTTCTGCCACCGTGGACGCTGCCCTGCAATACTGTTGTGGATAGATTGTTGGCTCTAGTGACATGGCCATACCATTTCATCTTTCTCGTTTTGACAGTGGTAAGGAGGTCTCTATATTGGCCAACTTTGTGCCTGATGGTGTTACGCACTTCTTCATTTGTGATGTGGTCCATGTAAGAGATGCCAAGGATGGTTCTGTCGCATCTCATTTCAATAGCCTGGATTCTACATTGTAATTCTGCTGTCACGGTCCAGGCCTCACATGAATAAAAAAATATTGAGATGAATAATGCTCTCAATAGTCTGATCTTAGTTTTCAGACAGATATTATTGTCATTCCAGATGGGTCTTAGCTTTGACATAGCTGCCTTGTTTGTACTTCTCGTGACAAAATGTCTGCTCTTGATCCCTCTTCGGTAATAATGTAACAGTACAGTTCACGTCCTCTAACATTAATCTTGACTGAGATTTGTTAGTCACTATTTGTCATCAGCATTTTCTTCATAACGCATATATCCATGTCAAATCTGGAAGATGTTTCATCTAGGTTTTGCAATAAAGTAGCAAGCCCGTCTTCACTGCATGCCAGCCCATAAATGTCGTCTACCAAGCGGAGACTGGTGATATAACTACCTCCAGTGCTAATTGTCCCACATGGGGTTTCCAGTGTTTCGCTCATGATGCGCTCTAAGTAGATGTTGAAATTCTGGGTGCCACGAAACAGCCTTGACGTACTCCGACTGTTGTCTGGAACCAGTCCCCCATAGAACCTTGAGCACTTACTGAAATTGTAACCTTGGCGTACAGATCCTTGATGGTATTAACCAAATTTTTACCCATGTTGTACTTCTTCAATGTGGCCCACAATGCATCATGCCATATTCTGTCAAAGGTCTTATTGAAATCTATGAACACTTGATAGATGTCTTGTTAATGTATCGAGTACCTTTCACACATAACTCATAGATTGAATATTTGAGGTTTTTTTGGTGCTTCTTCCCCTCCGGAATCCTGTTTGATCTTTAACGATTATTTTTTCTGCTTGTGGTTTCAGTCAGTTCAAGATGATCTTCAGCATCACCTTACTAGCATGGCTGATCAAACTGATATTTCTGTAATTTTGGCACAGCTGGAGATTGCCTTCTTGCTGGAGTGTTATAATCAGTGATTATGGCCACCGTGTTTGCCATTCACCTGTCTTCCATATCTTGTTGCAGATTTTTGTTAATAGCTCTATCACTGCCCCCCCCCCCCCTCCACACACACACACACATTCTTAATAAGTTATGTTCACCTGGGATGTTGTCTATACGATCTGCCGTCCCATTCTTCATCAATTGTGGAGTTTGGAACCTCAAGCACATCTGGGTCTCTTGTGGACTGATGGTTTTTGAGTTCTTTACAATACTCAGTCCATCTTTCTGCAATGTCACTCGCTTATGTAAAGCATTTTCCATTTTCATCTTGAATGGTACTGATATATGGTTGATTCTGTCTGATGAGGCCGTTCACAATATGGAATGCCTTTTTGCTATTATTCTTTATCAGACTGCTCTCTATTTCTGTGCAATTTTGTCCAATCCAGTCTTCGTTCGCTTTTTTCAATGTTTTATGATATTCTTCTTTATTTCTCTGTACTCCATTGACCCTGTTGTATGCGTAATATGTTTGAGGTCTCTTCGGGCTTCACACAAATTCAGAACCTCTTATGTAACCGAGGATGTTTTCTTTGAGCGATGGAGGCCAATGATGTCCTTGGCAGCTGTTGTCATGACTGCGTTGAAAGTATTTGTCATCACTTTAACATCAAGATCCTTCACAAGGACTGAAGTCAAAACTACACGATATAAATTTAAACAAATTTTTTTGGGCCAAGATTTTTCAGAATATTTAAACATCTCTAAGGACTGGGACTCAGAATGATATAATCTGGGGAAAATGTTGCAATTAAATTTCGTGGAGGATTGTATGCTATAAAGAAGGGCAGCTCTGATTGTTCGCGACAGTTAAAATGTTGAGATAATATTGTTTCAAGGTTTTATTAACGAATGATTCTTTCTTAATGTGTCATGGGTTTACCTGTAGAGTTTTCCCAGATGTTATAAATATCGGCATTCATTTAGAGTATTAATAATTGGAATATAACGTGAAAATTATATTGTCGCTACATAATACAATGAACAAACAGGCTTACCTATGTAAAAACCTGGAACATTACTAAAACATGGACAAAAAAAAAGTAAGAAAACGATTTTGCGTTTTACATGTTATGCTATCCAATTCAGTGATACTAAACGTGTTGATAAAATGGGCCGCATACAAGAACTTCAGTCGGCTTTAGGCTTAAAAGAAGAAGAAATTAGAACATACACTGTAAACAATAGAATACAGTTGTATGGAAAGACGGGGATGTTATTATCACATGTAATAAAAACATTGAAAACTTTATATAACATCATTAGAATATAAATTTTGACATTATTTAATTTGTAAGTCAACCTGGTTTTATATATGAATCTTATGATAATCTTTTATTTAAAAGGAATGCAAAAACTAGTAAAATACGTTTTCCCATAACTGCTCGCTATTAAAACATACAAATATTAGGTTATAGGAGTAAAGTCATTAAAAGATACAGTATCGTTTTCTCAGTCTAACGCTGAAATTGAATATATTCTGATTGATAGGTGGAGCGTTCATTCAAACTGAAGACTGCTTTTCGTGCTGTATATGGTTCAGCCGATGCAGGACCGAACGTAGCCGTCATGTGTGAGTATGATGCACTTCCAGAAATCGGCCATGCTTGCGGCCATAATCTTATAGCAGAAGTAGGTGTCGCTGCTGGTCTGGGGATTATGGCAGCAATTAAAGCTTCGCCAAAAGCTATCGGGAAGGTGAGAGGGTATTATCTAATCGAATTGCAAGTACTTTCGAGCAGAACAATATCTTATATAAAGAGGATACATTTTTCAAGTACACAAAGAAAGATAGAACAATAGCTAGAAGATAACTAAACTGTTCATATCGAATTTCAGCTATTTTTCTTTCTATCTCATAAAGTATCATGTCTTTTGTCCTTCACACATCGAAACATGCACTCAGAAACATAAATATTACAATAATAATATGCAGAACTATAAAATTAATCATTCAATTAATTTCCAAACGTAGATCAGTACAAAAAATGTTTACGCATTTGTATTCCGGAATTACACGTATCTGACAGCATAAGCAGAAGGAAAGATGAACAATCCAAACAACTTCATTAGATGTTTTAGAATACTATATTGTTAGATATTATATATGTAATATATTGTTATATATTATATAAAGCTCATTTTCCGTTAGGTTTTCGTAAGGGGTAATGATAATTGGGACCTGAGGTCAAGTAGAGAACCATATATATATTGTAATTGTGAAGATTTACCAGTCGTTCTTTAGTATCTAGCACTTATATGTGGCCATTTATGTAAGTTACTATAGGTTTTAGGTTACTTGGAACAAAAAAAGAAAGAACATATACAAACAAAGGAATCATCTATACCATTATTTATTTTGGATAATAAATAATTAAAATCTGAAAGCAATATACATAATCAATTAGCAACGCATTTGCCTTTACGGAAGACCAAGAAGATTTTGATTTCGTAAAACTGAACTTGAAATCATTGATATATTATAAACGGAACCTTGTCTGCATTATCTAAGGCTGTGCACAAATAAATGATAGAGTTTTAAGTTGACAATGGTTTTTAAGTATTCTTTCTATTTGCAAAAGAGAACACCATCTTAAGCTTTCATAAAAAAAGAAAATAAAAACAAAATAACAGACAATACTATGAGTAGGAATATGGAGAGCACTCGTCCAAAGTAATACTCAAGCATTGAACCAAGACTTTCAAACTTTTTTGCTTGTTTAAAGTTGATGCAAGATTGATTCTTTCAGGTAACAATTCTCGGAACACCGGCCGAGGAGGGGTGTGGAGGGAAAATAGATCTCATCAAGCAAGGAGCATTTGATGACGTGGACGTAGCCATGATGGCGCATCCATTTCCTTCCAGTGATCCTACGCCAGTCATGTTGGCCAGAGAAACGTAATTATTTTGGAGTTTTTAAGCGAACCAGATAAAGAAAAACAGGTGGAGGAACAATAGGAGAAAAAATAAGACTTTCAGGTTAAAACAAGAATATGTATACCTGTTGGTTATCTATCAATCATGACTGAGCAATCAGTTTAATTATACTGTATTATGAATTTGTATTTAAGGTGTTAGTATATAGCAGTAATACAAATATACGGCGATGGGAAAAGATCTTCACCTGCGTTAGTGCGAAACAATCAAATCAAGGTAAATCAATCAGGTTTGAAATCACTATCAAGTCCTACACGGTATCGTGATCGTCGCGAAGCAAGTTTGATTCTCAATGTGTGAGATCAAGTCCGTTAAAAACCACAAAACAATTAAAATTGTCTCGGACATTTTGGGCACCTAAGCGTATCGTTGTGTGACATAAACTGCATTTGTGTTTGTATGCCTTCCTCATGAAAAAATCTTTCCGGATTTGTTTGTCAGTCTAGAATAGCGTAAAGTAAATTGTTTAGATTCCCATCAAGATCATCAATCGATTATTTCTCTCGTCCTCAGATGGTTCTTTGTCAGAGCTTTTGTTGATTACGTCCCTGAAATCTTTGATAACATCGCAACAAATGCTGATTAGCAGTGAATGGTGCAGCGAGATTAAGTTTGTCCCATTACAACAGCCTCGTTATCATACTGAGCAGTAGTTGAGTCTTACAGACGGACCAATGATACTCACACAAATTGAAGTTGGTAGTTCAAGATGATGTGTAACTGGGACCGGATTCGTGCTGATCACAACGGAATAACCAAAAATTCATCTGCAATATTGTCGAGTTTCACTAGTTATTTTCTTCGATGGTTGTGATTTTGTCAAAGATTGTTTACAGTGACACCCTTGAGTCTCTAAGCTTAAAGTCCATTCATTATGGGAATATTACCCACGGTAGATCCATGTATATTTGCGATAATATCGGTCCAACTGGTAAAATTTTTAAGTATCCAAAACGATTCTGATATACATCATGGTCAGGACCGACCGCGGCGAGATTCATGAGCTTGATGGGTTGTCTTTGGTCTCACACTTTGACAAATCATGGTCAGTTTTGAGGTTTTTTCGTTGTGTTGACTGTTCTTAGATTTCTGCCACTAAGTACTCTTTTGTGTCCAATATTCATGGCTGCTCTTCTAGTTCACCAACTTGTTATATATAATATCCATGAATACCCTTCTAAATCAGTAATAAGTTTGATTATATTTTTCCTCAATATTTATATAATTCCGCTGGGATTAAAATATATTAATTTGTGGCCATCTACTCTAAAAATTCGGAAACATTATAATTCCTCAGTTATTCATTTATATCAAGACTAGTTGGTGTTTTTGCTGTGCTTATATAATGGGTAAATAGGGCATTATATATCATTTATTGTTTACCTTATAAATAGCGAACTAGACATAGTTTATTGTCAACCCTACAGAATGAGGTAAATAAGGCACCTAGGTATCATTTATTGTTACCTCTATAGAACGGGGTACAAATGGCAGTCGTTTAATCAGGGCATAATGGAACGAGAAACCATTCTTAATGGATTTCATTGACTCACAATGAGAAAATGATTTAGTAACATGTACAAAGGGGCATTAAATATACAGTTTATATTGTTGTTAAAAAGAAACAGGACAGAATGACAGATTCTTTTTTTGGTGTCTAAGTCACCACATATTCTGCTGATGAGGAGAACGAAAGACAAAACAATCTTCCCGAGATTACAAGATCGTCGTTATTATATAACAATTGTATGGTCAAGGAGACAACCGCTTTGGCAATATCAGTTCACTATTCATGAAAAGGTAAAATGGAAGTAATAAATTGATAATAAGTTTGAAAACAGTTTATGACAAACGTTAACGGTATGAAAATGCATTCACTGATTGCAACAGCTCTTTATTTCTTTTCCATAGGCTCGTGGTCACTTTCCATGGGAGGAGTTCCCATGCTGCCGCTTACCCCTGGGAGGGAGTCAACGCCCTTGATGCCGCCGTTCTCTGCTACCAAAATATGGCATGCCTCAGGCAACAGATTAAACCAACATGGCGGATACACGGTACGTTTAATTTTGTTTGCTTGATATTTTGTTCTCGATATAGTAAGGACGAACTCGCTCAATTTGAAAGAAACACGATTTCGTTCAAAATGCCAAATCTATCACGAAACGTTATCAGACAAGCAGAAATAGTTTTATCCAAAATAGCAAAGGCTGTAATGAGATCCATTCTATTGGGGAACAGTTAGAAATCAACAGGAATATATTGATTTTGTCTCATGGTAACAAGCAATATATTTATATATTTATTTATAATTATTACTGACTTTTTCTAAAGGTTATATAAAGGTCAGTAAATAAATAATGTTGATTGATGTTTAACGTTTCTTAAACCATAGTCTTTAATCGTACCCATATGATGATATAGGCATTCGTCTTTATAGCAATTTTCAAGAAAGGGGGCACCAAAGTGAATATCATTCCTGAGGAAGCCGTGTTAGAGGTCGCTGTTCGAGCTCCAACAGATGCAGAGTACAAACAGCTCCGACAAAAAGTAGTGACATGCTTCGAGGCGGCTGCAACAGCAACGGGTAGTTCTGTAAGTCTTTCCACTGTGTCTGCAGAACTCGATTTCATAAGTTATTTCTATGATTAGAGAACTTTTATAAGAAGGTCAATCAATGTTGTTGCTATTGCTATAAGATATAGAAAGCGGCATACATTATATATCGTAAGAAAATATTGAATATCCTTAGATCATCGACATTTTCAGACAAAATATTAAACATTGTTAGGTTATCGATATTTTCAAATAAAGAATCGAATACCCTTGGATCATCGACAATTTCAAATTTTAAAAAAATTGAAATCCTTAAATCACCGATATTTATTTTTACAAAAGGTGACAAGTTTTATGTCATTGATCATTTTTAATCAAAACAACTCATATCATTAGGCCATCGACGTTTTCGGACAAAACCGTAAACCCGTTGGTCATCGACATTTTTAGAAATGGTTCCCGTAAACAACGTATTTTTTGGCAATAGGGACATCATAACGAGGGCAGCTAATGTCCACCTAAGTCTTACACAATTTATAATTTGACATTCATACTTGAAGAGAATTCTATTAACACAAGGCAGTAAATGTCAATCTCACTTTTTACATTATAATTTACAACTCAAACTTAAGGAGAATATTCAAACCAATAATGACACGTCTACTTCTTTAAACTTGTTTTCTCGATGAAGAAAAGAATTCTTGCCAATTGGCAAGGACATTAAATGTATGGTTACAATTCGATGAATATTGGATGAGAGCTGTTGAAGTTTGAAAGGTTTCTAATTCTCAACGCAGAGGCGTAGCTGGGGGTGGTGGGGGAGGGCAGAGAAGGACAGATAACCCCGGGCGCCAGACTAGTGGGGGCGCCAAAATGGGCTTTGAAATTGGGTGATGGTCATTTTACTAATGAAAATAATGGGTTTCAGAGTTGACCGAGGGGGGAGGGGCTTAAAAATGAATCTTGTCCCCGGCTCCAAACACTCCAGCTACGCCTCTGTTTCAACGCTATCGAGTAAAACCGAACAGATGATCAAAATGGGCTCAGGTCAAACTGCTCGACTTACTCGCATGTGGAGTGGAACATGTTGAGGAAAGATCAGCTTGAATGATTCAATTGACTCAAATGTTTCTCATGTGTTAGCTGACTAAAGGTCGCTCTCCTAGATGGAAGGGTCACTTGTAAACATTAATGATCCATCCTAGACCGAGAGGTCTATTGTACACATTAATGGCAGACATTTATCTAATGCTTAATATAGCCCGTGTAGACAATGACTTATGGAAGGCGTAATTACATTATACCAAACATCGCCCACGTAGACAATGTCTTAATGTAAAGAGTAATTACATTATACCAAACATAGACCGCGTAGACAATGTCTTAATCACATCGAATAGACTGTTAACAGAGACAACAATCCGTTAGCTAACTTAACCACGGTGTCTGATAGAAAGTCATTCTCTTTGTGAAGAGGCATATTTCTGGCGATCCATCAAGAATACATTAGTTGCGATCAGAGAACCATTAGTTAGATTTATGGAGACACGCACGTGCCATAGGGTGATCTGCCGAGTATAGTGATGTTTCTTAATAGTGGGACTGTTGTTACTAATTATAACCTTTGTTTATTCAGCAGCCAGACTGACTGCAAGAACCAATGTAAAGTTAAATTTCCATGAAACAGTTGTCAAACTTGCAGGCTGACCCGACGTTAGCGACTCTAACGAAAGGGCGGCAAAAGACATTTGATTCTGATTGGTCACGTTGAATAAGGGATGTGTTTTCACACAAAATTTTATAGGATTTAATATCTCATTATCGAAATTAGAAATTATTCTGAGTTTTCCGGTGAGAGGACAAGAGATAAAAGTCATCAGCTAGACTCCAAATAATAATTGAGAGAAATTCATTCGTAACAAAGTGTGGCCCAGGCAAGCCGCCAAAATATATTTGGGTGACGAAAAACCACAAAGGTATTGTGTCACAATTCCATGTAATTTGTTGATGCGATTTATATAATGTTTGATATAGTCTACATGTATTGCATGATTTTATTTAATACATTTGTGAAAGAATGTGCTTTTGAATTATAACGATGTTTAGTTATGAATAGGAAGTCTTACATTAATTCTTAAATAAGTTTGACGTATTGCTTAATTGCCATCTTGTTTGAATAATATTTAGGGTCTAATAATTTAATGCCTTACATTAGTTAATATGATTTACGAGTCATGGTATATTGACTAGGAAGCTGGAATGTATTCAATTTATTTGCTGTGTAAATTTAGGCGGGGCAAGAATTCAAAGCCATGAGTATGGCGCTTTAATGTGTAAGGTCAAGGCGTAACGAAATAGCAATTTGACTAACCCCGGTCATTTGAGGACATGTGTAGATGACTAATAGCCTTTTCATCTGTTTACCACCGATATAAATATCTGATTTTCGAACCAGGGATAATGAAAGTTCTCAACTGTATCAGTTATGACGAGAGATTTTGGGTGTTGTTTAGATTTTTTTAAAAGGGAGAAAATAGATTTTTGGACGTATTGATATTACGTAAACTGTGACGTATACTGAGTAAAAGAAACTAGAGGGAATTGCTGTGAGACACGTAATCTAGTGGTGAAATCCGGCATCGTGCTGAAATTATACGTGTTCAGGGTGTATCTTGAGACGGATGATAGACTGTCATAGGACAAAATTCTGAACAGCACAGAAGAAACGGAGACTGCGGACTATCAGTCTATGAACTCGTACAAGGCCTTCACTTCCATTGTGTCACTCGATCGTATGATAATCTCAAGCTATCAGTAACAGATCGACTAATTTAGTTAAATCTATTTTGAATTTAATTGTAATTCGGTAAACAGAGTGTATTCATAATGAAAGGAAATGTTCACATCTGTGTATGTAATCGATTAAATTGTTTGTTTATCTATGCGGGGGCACGTATTTGTTTGCTCAATATACCTGCTCGGTTTACTATATATATTCCATACTGGAACCGGGGTAATTATATCGAGGGCGGTCATCTCTTAGATAACGAGTAATTAAAATGGGTGGGTTATAGTATTTATTATTATTATATTTATACAACCCCGTGACAAATGGGGCAATAATATATAGTAACTAATAAATAATCATCATTATTACCACCAGACCCGTCACCACATAACACTCTTGCACAACTGAATGAGTGGTTACGATGTCATCTACAGCTGGAAATCGGCGTAGATTTCAATTCTTTATTTCAGTAATTTACGTTTTATTTTTTTAATAAGAAAACATGTAATTATATTGGAGCGTAATACACTTCTTAAAGTATTACTGTCAGACATTAAGTACAATTTTCTGTTTCACTAATAAATGGAATATAAACCTTGAACTTCGAGACGGCATAAGCTATAGACTTGATAGATGGGCACACAAACGTGTATCTTAAAAATATTTTTTTTTCTAAAATCTTTGTAAATTTTAAATAAATGCATAGTATTCGCCATCAACTTAAAATAAATTATTTTGGAACAGACGTTAAAAGAAACAGTATGAAACTCTATCAACGTCATATCTATATGATACATAACATGGCGCGAAACACTTTCATCTTCATATCTACCTATTACTAACCACGACACGAAATAACTATCATCTTCAAAGCTATATATTACAAGACACGACTAGAAGCATCATACCCTGCATAAACCACCTGTTAGAAAACACAACCCGAAGCGATATTACTCTTATATCTGCCTGTTACAAAACACAACCCGAAGCGCAATCACTTTTATATCTGGCTGTTAAAAACACGGCCTGAAGCGCTTTCACTTTTATATCTACCTGTAGCAAAACACTGCCCGAAACAAAATCACTTTGATATCTGTTTTTTACAAAACGACATGAAGCACTGTATAATAGCTGCTTGTTACAAACCAAGCACCGAAGCACAATAATCTTTCTACCTACCTTATACAAGATATTGCCTGAAGTACTATCACCTTGATATCTACCTGTTACAAAACACGGTCCAAATCACCTTCATCTCTACCTGCCTCCATGTAAACTTTATAGCTAGAACGCCTAGATATCGAATCCAGAGGAGTGTACAAAGGTAATATATCTGCAAAGATATTTCTCAACATTCAATAACGACATATATTCTTCATAATACAATAATTGTATTGACTGATTTGATGCATTGTCTTTTTACTGTCTGAAAAAAAATAAAGGCATGAACAGTATTATATCTCGCATATCTTTCTCGCTCAAAAACAATTCAGCAACTTCGCACGACTGTAGACATTCGTGTAGACATTCGATTCCCCACTTTTAATTAGCCAATAAGCCCATTTACCGTGACAAAAAGAGTTGTCACGTCAATCATATGAAAAATACATTTAATTTTCTAGATGGAATATCAAACCGTCGAGAAACCTTATTCAGCTCTGGTCAGCAATGAAATTTTGTCCAGGCTGTACGAGAGCAATTTAGCGTCCATTCATAAAGACGATGGCCCGTTCTTTCGCTCAGGGATATACGGTTCAACCGATATGGGCAACGTGTCTCGAAAGGTACCCAGTATCCACCCGCACTTCTACATAGGAGGTGTTGCTGTAAATCATACTCGAGACTTCACCATTGATGCTGGTACGTGTAGTGTAAATTTCTATATGCTTATAATTCAGTTTTCTGTTTGTAAATTTGCTTGTATTTTGGGTACGAGCAAGAGGTGCATTTTGTATGTTTAAAGACAAGATTTTTCATATACTGCCAGTGGTGTGGGGGTTGGATTTTTTTTTACTGTACCATTATTATCATCTTGTTCGAGAATATTTCTGGGACAGTCAGTCACTGCTTTGAAAAGTAAAATCCATGACAGATTGTTCAGTAAAGAGATCTCTTGAATATTTTGTGTCGAAATTTATTTTGCTTCACCATCATTAAGCAATGGGTCTTGAGACCCAATTACTTGTCACAAGTCTAACGCCTCCCTTACTTACAATTTTAAAAATAAAATAAAAATAAATTAATTATTTCATAAATTACAAAATTAGAGCCATATACGGATATATTTTGTGACAGCTTACTGATTTGCAAAGACATCGTCTACATTGTCATATCTCATTTTGATATCTCATAACTCAAACTGAATGCTATATAATGTTGACGATGACATAATTACATAATTAATGCTGAATGCTGTCTAATATTGACGATGACATAATTAACACTGAATGCTATATAATGTTGACGATGACATAATTACATAATTAACACTGATTGCTGTCTAATATTGACGATGACATAATTAACACTGAATGCTATCTAATATTGACGATGACATAATTACATAATTAACACTGAATGCTGTCTAATATTGACGATGACATAATTACATAATTAATGCTGAATGCTGTCTAATATTGACGATGACATAATTAACACTGAATGCTATCTAATATTGACGATGACATAATTACATAATTAACACTGAATGCTGTCTAATATTGACGATGACATAATTAACACTGAATGCTGTCTAATGGTGATGATGACATAATTAACACTGAATGCTATCTAATGTTGACGATGACATAATTAACACTGAATGCTATAACACTGAATGCTGTCTAATGTTGACGATGACATAATTATCACTGAATGCTGTCTAATGTTGACGATGACATAATTAACACTGAATGCTATATAATGTTGACGATAATATAATTAACACTGAATGCTATCTAATGTTGACGATGACATAATTAACACTGAATGCTATCTAATGTTGACGATGACATAATTAACACTGAATGCTATCTAATGTTGACGATGATATAATTAACACTGAATGCTATATAATGTTGACGATGATATAATTAACACTGAATGCTATCTAATGTTGACGATGATATAATTAACACTGAATACTATATAATGTTGACGATGACATAATTAACACTGAATGCTGTCTAATGTTGACGATGACATAATTAACACTGAATGCTGTCTAATGTTGAGGATGACATAATTAACACTGAATGCTATATAATGTTGACGATGACATAATTAACACTGAATGCTGTATAATGTTGACGATGACATAATTAGCACTAAAACCTATATAATGTTGATGATGACATAATTAACACTGAATGCTGTCTAATGTTGAGGATGACATAATTAACACTGAATGCTATATAATGTTGACGATGACATAATTAACACTGAATGCTGTATAATGTTGACGATGACATAATTAGCACTAAAACCTATATAATGTTGATGATGACGTACCTGACAATGAAGACTATCTGATCTTGAAGATGGCGTAATTGACAATGAAGGATATCTAATGTTTAAACCGAATAAAGTACGATTCAAATTTATAGAATGTTGTAGAGGTAGGAAAGAAGAAGAAGAAGAAAGAAAAAAAAGAAGAAAAAAAAGAGCTATTTCCCCTTGCTGTAAAAAAATGTGGCTTGTGAAAAACAATAGCGTTGTGTTCAAACTTCATATTAGCAGTGCTAGACTTTGGTACATTAATTCAAATACTTGAATGTTTCATCGTGAATCTCTGCATTCAAGTCTATTACCTCAAGGAATGCAGTGTCACAAAGGATTTCAAGGGAAATGTAATTTCGACAACGTCAAGGAATGCCTAAAGTTCCCCTCATCTAACAGCTTTGTGATAATCAAATTAGGTAATCCAAAGAAACGTGTACAAGAAGACAGCTTGTTATCTTATTCACCGAGAACTGTTAGTATTTTTAAAAAAATCAACTTAGTTTGGTTTGAGAAAAGATGTTAGGTAAATCATTTGATGAGACAATAGAAGAAGACTTGATGAAGATAGAGGTAACATCTGATTTTTTTCTCTCGTTAAGAATAATAAATATTAAACTACTTTAGTTACATATTCAAAACCATCAATTTGTAAAACAAATCCATGTGTCAATAGTTTAGATCTCTACCTGAACGTATGAAGGATACAAGCGTGTTATTCAAGGAGATAACAAAAAGTATGAAATTGCTGTTATTATCTTGACATCATATGCAACAATAAATAGATGCACGTGCAACAAGCACGACTGTAACAACAACTTGCACCACAACTCTGCAAGTACAACCAACCAAGATTACATTATCTTACTTATGTACCGACGAAAGTAAGAGAGGCTTGGAAAACCACCTACTACCATCCATTCTAGAAGCCAAGGGTGCATGGTCTCCCAAGAAACGACATCTGCATATCAATATTCTGGAGATGACAGCCATTGTAAAAGCTTTTCACTGGTGACAGGAATATTTAAATGACTAATGAGTCATCGTTCTGTCTGACAACTCTAAACTGGTGACTTCGCTCAAATAACAAAGAGTTACCATGTACACAGACCTTTGCGTCCTGGTGTAGCACTTTCTAAAGTGGTGTCGTCATGTTCGACATATCCCGATACGCCTAACGTACTAGACGAGTCATTATCCAAAAACAACCAACTAATACAGACAAAAGGGTCTCTTCATCTCTCATTTTGATTCCAATATGTACACGATAGGACCGACTGATGGTGGACCTGTTTGCAACAAGGTGGAATACCAAACTCCCAACCTTTGTATCTCCAGTCCCAGACCCAAATAACTGGGCAGTCGACGTTCTATCGATAGATTGGAACGGCCTGAGCGCATGCGCCTAGTATGTAAGCTGAATCAATGATATAAATGTTTCATTTGAAAGGAAACTGTATACATCTTGGTGGTATATCATTGGTACAGCGTATATACTATACATATATTTTATATTTATACTGTTCTTTATTTCAAAGGCTTTGTATCTGAATTAACAAAAGAGGAATATAGGCTAAGAATTTGGAACCGTTATCATCTAATCATTTAAACAACCCCCTTTAATGTCGTTGTTATTTTGTTTTCATCGTAATGACTTTTTCAAAGATAATGACGATGAACTTCGTTTCATTTTAGAATTAATTTTTTACATCATCATCTCATATATCCTGATTTCATCACAAGAAATTCATCCTCATTTTATTATATCCGCTTTATCACATTTTTGTTCCTTTTCCAAAACTTCATCTTTGTTATCTTTAAATCGCTCAAGCATGTCACATTATTGTTGTTGAGCTTCTCCGATCCCTTTCTCTCATTGCTTGAACAGGCGCGAGTGCTTCTCTGCAATACAGACAATCGAAAAGGATGAATACAAGAATCAATTTTAATTATGATAGGATGAAACATCAAATCAGTTTGAATAGTGTGTGCATGCTGATGTATAATTTGCCAACTGAATAAACATTTCTAGACGAGAATAAAAATATCACCGAATGAGATATAATGCATTTCATCAAACAATTTTTGACGCGGTTGTCTGTCACTTTGAAAATTACTGTTTTGGTTGTTACGTTGTTATGTATATTTGATATGTCATTTATATTTATTTTTGTTTTTGTTTGTTTGTTAGATTTAAATTAGGCATTTTAAGTTTTAAGATTCGTTCATTGAAGGGGGGAAGACCTGTACTTTACAGAAGTAAACACCAGGTGTTGACCTCATTTCTGACATGGTTTCAGAGTTGTAAACAAGCTTTTAAAATGATTGGCTGGTTCCAAGGAGATTGTGGAGTTTTATATAAACATCTTTCTAATTTTAATTGGGTCATACGCTGGGTACGTGAGTTTTTGAAGGTAAATTTGTTTTGATAGTTTCTAGAAGATCACGTGACCCCTTGTTTACGTAAAAACAAGCTATATAAATTATGTTTTGAAGCGAGCTATTCAGTAGAAAATTGGGCTGTTAGAATATTTAGTTGTGTCTTTTTGAGTTATTATAAATTACCTTGTACTGGAAATTGTGTCAATTCGTTTGGATCAAGAGGAATTATTTTATTATTTATCTGGGAAAGAGTTGTGCTCATAGAGATTTTATTAACAAGGATTGACTAAATCAAGTGACATCGTCTTCCATCTTGGATACTACGCTGGAATTCGAACTTAGAACTATTTGGACATTTTATTACCAGGACATTTGCTATTTCTCTCGTGGATAATATTTTGAATTATTTTGGATTAATTTTGGAATTGATTCTTAAAACCGTTAGTTTATTTTTCTTTCTTTGAAAAATATTTGTACTCAATAAATTGTTTATTAAGTTCTACAAGCTTGTTATTTTCACTCTTTCTATGTTACTGTTTATTCGAGCCTAAGCACGTAACAACATTCGCACATGTTACTGAAGTACACCATTGATTTATCGCATTTCGTTTAAACATAATAACAGTAGTAGTAGCTTTTGTGTCACAGTCCAATGGCATGGGTTTTCTTCACACATTGTACGTGATATTTTTTGTGTCACAGTCCAATGGCATGGGTTTTCTTCACACATTGTACGTGATATTTTTTGTGTCACAGTCCAATGGCATGGGTTTTCTTCACACATTGTACGTGATATTTTTTGTGTCACAGTCCAATGGCATGGGTTTTCTTCACACATTGTACGTGATATTTTTTTGTGTCACAGTCCAATGGCATGGGTTTTCTTCACACATTGTACCTGATATTTTTTGTGTCACAGTCCAATGGCATGGGTTTTCTTCACACATTGTACGTGATATCTAAATTGTAGACTGCTTGGTGTGTAATATGCATCAATGTTTTTGAATACGTCACTATATTGTTTAACAACTAAGATTTTCGGAATTATTCAGATGTAACCTCTATCCTATTCGTACTTTCTATGGTTGTCTCTTCAAATGACTAATATCTTTTTCTTTAAAACAACAATAGCGGAGAATGTTTGAGCTGAAAGACTGAGCAGTTCCTAATCAACAAAATGTCCATGCTATCTTATTGTAGATATTTACTATCGAATAATCTACTTTATTGTTATGCAGGTGTTTGATAACGATTTAAGCTTCGGTACTTTTAGATATATTCCCTTGAAATCCTGAATGACGTCACAATCCTTTATGAAATAAAATACACTGTTGAGATTCAATTTGAAAAGTATTTCAAATAGCATATACTAGTATTGATCTTCTAGTACTTTGACAAACTAGGTCAATATTTACTTTTGAAACTCAACTCTTTTATTAGTGCTAAACTTTAACGAATTGGAATCTTATATTATTATTGTGTTTGTCGCTGTTCTTATATAGATCAAAGCCATTTTTAAGTCTTGTGATGATTAAATGATTATGTTTGGAAAATATATTTTGATAAGAGATGCGGCACACCTGAGGTAACGATATGGGCATTACAATCTTTTGGTACGGTAAAATAAATTATACATATGGCGTTCAACAAGCACCCTACCTTTAAATTTATTTTTCAAAATATTCTTCGAGTAAGTCAATATCGGCCTACGTTGGTTTACTATTATTTAATCATTTTATAATCATAATACACCCTGAAGTAGGATTCGTAACTTATCCTGGATTTAATTTTATTAAATTTGATTACATGGTTTTCCATGTGCGGAATAATATAAATCAGTTAGACATTTCCGTTTATTTCAAATCAATATAGAGAGGTGCCAAGGGTTTTATAATTATTACAGCTTATATAGATCTTAAATTATGGAATACAATTGAATGATATGTGAATTTTTGACATGTAGTCAGTAGACCTATCTGTGCATGAAATACTTTCGATTCCATCAATAAATTTCTAAAAACTCGTCGTTCCATAACGTCTTTTATTTACATAAAATAAATAAGATCTTATTCTTCCACAACAATAGTGTTGCTATGTTTAGCTACACTGGTACAAGTCGATGAAGTTATATGTGATTCTACCTGAGGTATGTTGCCTTGTTGAAACATGTAGCTTTTTATATGATAACTTTGACATTTGTTTATTATTTTATTGTATCAGTGGCTAATTATAATGTGTTAAGCGGCAAGAGCCGCTTAACACCTTATAATTAGCCATTAGTACTATAAAATACTATTTAACAGTATTGTTTACGACTGTTGATTATCACATATACCAGTTTGATGATCTGCAATCAGTGTATACCAAGTCCTCAAAGTCTGAATTGACAATTGACATAAAAATCGTAAAAATAAAACTGTATCTCTTTACTTTTGTATTTTGATGTTACAAAGTTTGATTGTATGGCAGAAGTATGCAACATGAGACGTATAAATACTAAACTCTGTAAGAAAGATTTAAATGTCATTACCGTACAGTTTGGTTTCAAAAATATAGCTGGAAATTTTCTAAATTTACAAACTACAACTGGAATTCCCCAGATCTCTGCTTTATTATCTATAAATTTAAAGAAAGTAACTGTATCAATATTGTTTACGACTGTTGATTATCAAACAAATCTGTCTGATGTCTTGCAATCATTGTAAACAACTACAATTTCCACCTAACCCACACCCCAGTACTTACTTTTAAAATAACAAATATGGATGATATAAAAATGCAAAAAGCGTTCTCATTTCATTGATTGATTTACAAGTTCTAACTGAGCCCCGAGTGTCCGAGTGGTCTAAAGTACTCACCGTTACAGATCATTGCCATCTCACATCTGTCTGCGTGAGTTAGAGTTTCAGGATCTGCCAATGTATGTACGTGAGCAAACTTGTCATTAGCTTCTCGTAGATGGATGGTTCTTTCCGGGGTTCCTTCACCATTGATACTGGCCGCCATGTATATCATATATTGTGCTGAAAATGGTGTTAAATCCTATAACATCAACAAAAACAATTTCTAATTAGATTGTCACCAAGCGGTCTCTAATACCAGACGATAAAACCGACAGAAAAATTTGCTAAAAAAAATTTAGACAATGCTCCGCATGGAGATGTGAAATGTGAAAGAGATGTTATTAACATTGGATAAAGTAACAGGCAGAAATATGTAAAGATCTGAAACTTGTATGACACAAAATCTCTTTTCTTCCTACTGCAGGTGCTGAGCGTGCGCAGCATTATTCGCTTGCCCAAGCCAAAGCCTTGACAATGACCGCCGTTGACCTCCTGCTGAATCCAAATCTCGTGCAGAAAGCCAAGGGAGAGCTACAGGAAACACTAAGACGGGAACAAACACAGTAGTTAATTGTACAGTCTGAAAGCACCACCTGCAGATCATTGAGTACAAATGATTGTTTCTGACGTTGATGGCACTTAAGATCTTGTCATATTTATTATGTTTTGAGAAGAACCATTTTGATATGGTCATACAGGGAATGAAAAGTACCATACAAATTTAGATATAACAATTAGGTGGATGCAAAATTGACTGCGTTTTTATTTATGTACCTCGCATAGTACAGGATACAATCTACGTTCTACATCATTGTATTAATAATCAGATACATATAATGAATACGTTTCTCTTATGTCTTTTACATGCTGATCAATTTACATTTTCTAGTAATTTCATAAATATAATATATTTTAGAACAGCAGCAAGATGAAAACCTGTAGTATCTTCAAACAATGATCGGAAGTGCAATAGGTGTACATTGAAACTTATAAGGACAGAAATTGTGACTTGTATGATTATTGAAGTCATTGGTATAATCCCGTAATAATTGAAGTTTCAATTTATCGTTATGTTATTTTGTTTTTGTATCATTGCAAAAATTGATAAACTCAGAAGAAAAAAACCCGTTAAACTCTTAAATAAAAGGTAAACCGTTGATACTATGGTATAATCCCGTAATTTAAAAAACTGTTGATACAATGGTATCATCTCGCAATAAAGTTAAACTGTCGATAATATGGTATAATCGCGTAATAAAGGTAAACTGTCGATAATATGGTATAATCTCGTAATAAAGGCAAACTGTCGATAACATGATATAATCGCGTAATAAAGGTAAACTGTCGATAATATGATATAATCCCGTAATAAAGTTAAACTGTCGATAATATGATATAATCGCGTAATAAAGGTAAACTGTCGATATTATGATATAATCACGTAATAAAGGTAAACTGTCGATATTATGATATAATCACGTAATAAAGGTAAACTGTCGATAATATGGTATAATCCAGTAAAAAAAAGGTAAACTGTGGATAATATGGTATAATCCCGCAATTTAAAAAACTGTTGATACAATGGTATAATCTCGCAATAAAGGTAAAATATTGATACAATGGTATAATCTCGTAATAAAGGTAAACTATCGATAACATGGTATAACCCCGTAAAAAGGGTAAACTGTCGATACTATGGTATAATCCCGCAATAAAGTTAAACTGTGGATACTATGGTATAATCCCATAAAAAAGGAAAACTGGTGATACTATAGTATAATCCCGTAATAAAGGTAAACTGTCAATACTTTGATATAATCCCGTAATAAAGGTAAACTGTCAATACTATGGTATAATCCCGTAATAAAGGCAAACTGTCGATTCTATGGTATAATCCCGTAATAAAGGTAAACTGTGGATACTAAAGTGAAATGTGGATAATACGGTGTCATCCCGTAATAAAGGTAAACTGTCGATACTATGGTATAATCTAGAAATAAAGTTAAACTCTCAATACTATAGTATAATCCCATAATAAAGGTACACTGTCGATAATATGGTATAATCCCTTACAAAGATAAACTGTGGATAAAATGGTATCATACCTTAATAAAGGTACAATACGATACTATGGCATAATCCTGTAATGAAGGTAAACTGGTGATACTATTGTATAATCCCATAATAAAGGCAAACTGTGGATACTATGGTACAATCGCGTAATAAAATTAAATTGTCGATATTATGGTATAATCGCGTAATAAATGCAAACGGTCTACAATATGGTATATTTCCACAAAAAAGGTAAACTGTACATACTACGGTATAATCTCTCAACAAAGATAAACTGTCTACACAATGGTATAATTCTGAAATAAATGGAAAACTGTGGATACTATGGTATAATCGCGTAATAAAGGTAAACTGTCGATACTATGGTATAATCGGTAATAAAGGTAAACTATCGATAACATGGTATAATCGCATAATAAATACAAACTGTCGATAATATGGTATAATTACGTAATAAAGTTAAACTCTCGATACTATGGTATAATCACGTAGAAAGGTAAACTGTCGATAATATGGATTAACACGTAAAAAGGTAAACTGTCGATAATATGGAATAATCACGTAATAACGGTAAACTGTCAATACTATGGTATAATCGCGTAATAAAGGTAAACTATCGATAACATGGTATAATCGCATAATAAATACAAACTGTCGATAATATGGTATAATTACGTAATAAAGTTAAACTCTCGATACTATGGTATAATCACGTAGAAAGGTAAACTGTCGATAATATGGATTAACACGTAAAAAGGTAAACTGTCGATAATATGGAATAATCACGTAATAACGGTAAACTGTCAATACTATGGTATAATCGCGTAATAAAGGTAAACTATCGATAGTATGGTATAATCATGTAATAAATGCAAACTGTCGATAATATAGTATAATTAGGTTCAAAAAAAGGTCAAACTGTCGATACTATGGTATAATCACGTAATAAAGGTAAACTATCGAATAATGTGGTTTATCATCTTTATCTGTGATGTCATTGACACTGAACTTCGATTTTGAAACTAATTGAAAATAAAGTGCGATCACGACTTGACGTGATTCCAAACCTGTGATCTGTTTCTTCAATGTTGAACTCGTGGCGTCACCTATTGGCGCTTGAAATAAAGCGTCTGGTGGTGAAAAAAAATAATTACAAAGTCAAAGCAAATACTTTCGTTGTTTCATTTATGTAGATAATCTGCCTTAAGTATATAAATCGATCATCTGGCTATTGTGATATATATATATATATATATATATATATATATATATATATATATATATATATATATATATATATATATATATATATATATATTACACTAGTTTCCATGTTTCATGATACAGACCCAATGATATAACGAAAAATGGCATGACAATAAATATTGTTAGGGATTGTAATTTAAACAATCTGATTAAAATCAGCTGTTACGTACTACGACACTAACATCTGAACTAACTCGATACGGGGTCATGTCCAGGCGACCTTTGCATTGACCAATCAAAACGCGACTGGCAAACCAGTAACAGTATTTATCAGACATCGTGTCGGATAGAAAGAAACCGAGAGATATCGAAAGACAATAGAAAATGGAAACCCCCTCGGTGCAAATCATAACACCAATAAAAACGTATTTTCTTGGAAATATGTGTGTTTTGTGCGGGTTTTCGTTCATCCAGATAGAAAGGCTTGAAGACGGCAACGAGATTGAAAAGAAATTTCTGGACAGAAAACTTAAGTTAACTTCGGAACGAGTGGAAAACATCGCGCGAGTTATTGAAGTAAGAATCGCTGCAGATGACGAAAGTGGAGTGTGCCAAAAATGTTACAGATCAGTTGAAAAAGTGTTGAGGTCAGAAAAGGAAGTTTTAGAGGTAAAGAAAAGGCTAAAAGAATCCGCAGAAACTGTTTCAAAAACTTTACTTTTAAATCTGCCTTCGCCGAAACGAAAATCCATCACAAAAAGGATGCTCAGAAGTCCAGTTTGCTTCGCTATCGAACTGATGTATGAAAGGTCCAATCCGATTGGTGGAAATTTTAATTAGTATGTATCATGCAAAGGTCGCCTGGACATGACCCCGTATTGAGTTAGTTCAGATGTTAGTGTCGTAGTACGTAACAGCTGATTTTAATCAGATTGTAATTTAAAGTGATTTCTTTATATTATTGTTACGATCCTTGCTATATCGTTATATAGTTATAATGTAATACCATGGTAAATATGAGAAGATTTACAATGATTTAAAAGTCCTGAACAATTCAGTTCGTTCCATACATTTTAGCTAACACAGACACTCGTGTAAGACCATCCACCCACTATAACTAATATATTTGTTTACAGTCCATTATAATGTTTCATTTTTTTAAAAACCAACATTTTGCTTAAATAAAAGATTGCTTCATTCTGTCCTGTCCTCACAGTCATCTGCAATGTTAGTACTTGATTTTTTCCTGCTACGCCAGTAGGACCAGTAAAATACAGACAAGCTAGACCTCTCTTTCACGTTTCTCTTTCAACTGTACATGGAGATTCATTAATTCTGGGCGTAGCTATGGAAACATTCTTTCCAGGCACTCTTGTGCTTTTTTATATTTTATTTTATTTTGTTGACAATGCGATAGCAGGAAAGCTATACATGTAAAAATAAAGCTTAATAATGCATAATGCGTTCTAGGTTGTATTGTTGATGTGCACGCTATTCAGGAAATAAGGTCATTGCAGTGTTAAAACCTCACATGCGTTAAAAAGGTTTCAAATTAATCCCGTGTATTAAGTTTCAATTCAAAAACATCAAACTGAAGATTCAAGTTACACGTGACTTACATGAAACCAGCTCCAGCACATAAAGGTGTAAATATCATGATTTTTTATGTACTCCTCCTTACACAAAGACCGATATTGGGAAGCTTATTCGTTTTGCATAGATAAACTTCACTCGTTTATTATCATCCTTCGGTGATATAACGTCTGGCTTTTATATAATTTTTTTTAGAAACTGCCATGTGCAGAGTGTGCATTGCCAATCTGCATAAGCAATTTGCTCATTGTGCCAGTTCATTATTGGTCAAAAAGCGTTGGGGTGTCAACAAAACTATGAAAAAATAATTAAAAATATAATAATAAAAAATTTATATAATTCAAATTAAAATTTAATTTAATTCAATTAAAATTTAATTTAAATTAATCAATATCAAAATCAATTTTATCAAATGTTTGTGTCCATCGAGAAGGAAGGGGCATTCATTAAAAGGAAAACGTATCTGCTCATACCTGCATATAATTTTACAGGAAAATTAAGACCAAACCTTTTGTGAGAACTATCGTTTTACATACACATTTTTAAAGGCAAAATGGATACTGTCCCAAGAGATTTGTGTTTCATTTTGCAGATAACGCATTTTCTAAATGTATAAATATACGGGTCGTATTGGGAGTCGCAGTGGCTCACTTGTTACCTTTCCTGTTTCTCAATCATCAATGTGTCCGCGGTCAAAGCGCTTTACCTTCGGTACTAAGTAACTTACTTAGCTTGCTTTGTCGTAAAATACCCAATATAGATAAAATGGGTTGGATCTTCATTCAAAATTATGTAATGACCATGAGTGGAATAAATGCTAACTATATAGTGCGTTCACAATAGTGTACCGGCAATAAATATAAAAAGACTGACGACTCTTGAAGTAATACTAATAATAATTATAATGGATTTTCTAAATGGTCTCGATCTCAGTGTTTTATACAGCTGGTCGATTTGCATCTTTTTAATGTTACTTTTGTTTTTAGCGAAATCCCAAAATGGGACCCATTGTAGTTCAACTACAATGATCTGAAATCCAAACTAACACCAACATTCTGCATGAATATCAGGATTTTTTTTTTTATAATTAATACAGTTATTTAAAAAAAATAGAGGTAAAGGTTTAATTACGGATGTAATCCACTGCTATTTTAGACAAAGATAAACTGATACTCTTACGATACTGAAAAAGTAGTTTTGCTCGACCTGTATTATAACATGTCTAGATTTAGATAGGAGTCCGATAACTATTTGACTAACTTTGTCATAGGAAATGAACGAAATGAAATAACGCCGTGACACGAACGTGTCAGGGTTTGATTTGGAACAGGGCATAGTTGTTATTTAAAACCAAAGCGTGTCATCTTGACACGCTGATGTAAGCGACTGTCAAAGGAAAGCGCGAGAAAATATATTTGTTCTGATTGGCCACTGTTGAATAAGGGGTGTGTTTGACACGAGAAATCTTTAGAATATAATATCTTCTAGCTGGAATTTACTTTAGTCTGAAAGTTCCTCTGCAACAGAGAACAGTGTAGTATTATTTTTGGATTAAAGACTCCGAAGAGAATTTTAGAGAAGTACCTCCGTAAAAAAAATAGGTCAGAAAGACAGCCAAAATCCAACGGTTAAGAGACGCGCCAAAAACACGAGGTATTTGTTTCAAATCCACGCTTATTATGATGTAATTAATATAATGTTTCTTCGTTACAGATCTGCATGATTTGTTGATACATTTGTATGATTAGTTTCATTTGTTACATTAATTTAGTAATGTGCTTTTGAATTATGAATTAGAATTCTTACCTTAATTCGTAGTTAACAATGACGTAGTGTTAATTGATGTCGTAAAAACACTATGTGGAGTTACGGATCGGAAGTGTTACGTTAATTCTTGAATTTATCATATTGTTTGAATATTGATTGCGTTCTAAGATTTAATGTCTTACTTTAATTAATGAATTACAGGAATACATGTGAGTTCACCGAATTTTGATGTCGTAGATAATTTAGCGACAGTGTATAATGTATTAGGTCAAGGCAAACCGAATTAAAAAGTGGTTTAGCTGTATTGATCTGAACACATGTGTAGTTAATTACTAGCCGTAAAAATTGTTATCACTCACAGTAATATCTGATTGTTCGAACCAGCGAAACGGACAGTCTCAGCTATTACCGTGTAACAAGAGACTTAGGATATTTTACTTTTCCTTTGAAAGGAAGAAAGAAATTAGCTTTTTTTTGGGAGAGACGTGCAGTACCAAATAGAGGACGTACAAGACGGGAAAAGAATATTGTGAAGTAGAAGTTGCGAGGGGCATACATCGATACAGAGGACAAGTCTGAGTTCGAGCGGAACATCCACGAGGGAAAAGTATCTCGAGAGACAGGAACCTCTGGGTCAACATTTGAGTGAGCAGAGAACACAATTCGTCGATAACAGGTCATGAAAATCGAACAGCGCGGATGAATTTGATTGAACTCTCGATTCTCTGATGAAGTTAACTATCAGTAATAGAACGGCTAGATTTGTTTAATTCTATATTCAATCTATTTGTAATTCGGTGAAAGTTAATTCTAAAACCACGTGTATTCCGAATGAAAGGAAATTGCACTGTGTGTGTATTTGATTAAATTGTTTAGTTATCTTTACGGGGGCTCGTAGTTTTTTAAATATATTAGCTCAGTTTACCATATACATTCTATACTCGAACCGGGCAATGATACTGTGGGCGGTCATCTCCTAGATAGCGAGTATCAGAGGGGAGTGGGTTAGAGTGTTGTTATTATATGTTTTTTATATATATGTTATATGTTGACAAAGTGGGACGTAACGCTTACCCTTTGACAAGTGGGGCTTATACAATATTATACAAATAACGCTCATGACCCGCGAGCATCTGAAGTATGCTTTGGAATAATTCACCGCTCTGAAGATCATACCACTGGACTGGATTTGAGTAGGAAAATATGCCAGGAATCTCGCCTTATCAGCAATGACTATTCGCTTTTTGACAAAACAGAGTAATATCTTCATTGCATAATACGCGTACGAATCTCTCTCTCTCTCTCTCTCTCTCTCTCTCTCTCTCTCTCTCTCTCTCTCTCTCTCTTTCTTTCTCTCGTTTGTGCAGATTTAATGTTGAAAAGAGGAACGAATGTTTGTGTTAAGCATATTGTGTATTTCATGGAGACTGTATTTTTCAAGTGATTTTGGCTGAATAAATGGATCAGACATAAAAACATTATTTCTATTGTAATCTGTATAGTGTTTTATATGAAACTCAACACAAACAATAATGATATTCTAAAAACAAAAATAAAACAACGACGACAACAACAACTTATATATTTTAACTGAATTGCAACCTGCTAAATAGCTATAAAGTTCAAGAATTCCAGAATTTCAGGTTGTATCGTTTAACCAGATTTCAACGTGTATACTTTAGACCCTGATGTATGAAGGTCAATTAGGCGAACACAGGTGTCAACCCAGTTAACTGACATGGCCATACAATTTGTAACGCACCATATTTTGGGCAAGCCCGTTACATAATAATTGCGATCACAGGTTTCACAGGTAAGTGGTGGAATTCTTTGTTCGAATCAAGAAAACATCAAGTGGGGGGAAAATGCTATGCTAACGTCCGTGTGTGTTAATACAGGAAGCTTTTACGGACCAAAGATAATTACCCCGATGCAGTTAGTTTAAGTCTTTGGAAGAAAACAGAAAAGGGAAGAACGGAGGCAGAAGTTAGACTGACTGGAGGGAGTTGGATTACGAGTCCAGAAAGATCATACAAATGAGTAGGAACACAGGACAGGATTAAAATTTATCACACTAAATCAGATGATGAAATAGGCTGTCACTTGGTCGAGTTAAAGACGAGTGATGGGGTTTTAATTTGAATTGTATTTGAGAGATGACTGTTATTGGATTATATTAAATTGTTGTTATTTGAATTTCACATTTTGTGTATTCATTCATTCATTCATTTAACTGTCAGCACCACTGACTGGGGGCTCAGAGCTTTGCATCTCTCTATCACTACTGCAATTTCTGATTGTTTGTTTGTTTGTTTGATTAGGATTTTTAACGTAGCTTTAACAATTTTTCAGTTATATCGCTACGATGTCTGCAGTGAGATAGTTTATAGTGATGTCTAGCACTGAAACATCATGCCGCAGACATGTAGCATGATGTCTCACCCAGTCACATTATCCTGACACCAGGCCGACCAGTCCTAACACTAACCTCTTTATGCTGAGCGTCAAGCGAGGCAGCTGTTAGTACCATTTTTGTAAGTCTTTGGTATGACTCGGCCGGGGATCGAACCGACGACCTCCCGCTTCCGGGGCGGACGCTCTAACCACTAGGCCACCGGAGCGGTTCGCAGTTTCTGATAAAGATGAGCCAGGGTGGGTCTTGTGTATTAATTTAAATAATATTGGGAGAACCCCACCCAATCTAAAAAAAAAAGGGGAAACCTCTTCTCAGAAGTGAAGTACAGAGTTCGATGAGAGAACATGTATGTATAGAGATAGTGGATGGGGATAATTTTCTAATACCTTTTTACAACAGTTTGTCCTGTGTAATTTTTTGGGGGGCCATGAAAAAACAAGAATATACTTTAATGGTACAACAGTCACGGTTGGCCATTTTAAATCATTTAGTTTATACATTTGCTAATTCAAGGTACCTCGTTAAAGTGTTTCGTATCGTTGAATGGAAGTTTTAAACAGTTTTCTCCCGCGTCGCCTTCTGTGTACAATATACTGAAAAAGACTAAATGAATACTAATATTACAAACTAATGCAGTTCTAAGTGAATGTTCTTTCAAGTTGTAAATACAAGTTGGTCCAGTAGAAAATTCTGAGCGTTTTAACTATTGTTGAAAACCTCTTTAAATTTGGGAAAACAATATAGATCGATGCCAAGTGTTTACATTTTGTGTGTTGTTTTAATAAGATTTCGTTTACAACGGAACTATCGGCACAAACATAATTCATAGTATGTTAATCAAAGTCATCAAATCACCAACTAAAGCAAGTATATAGATTTAAAAGAACACTGAATGTATTCAACAGTTTATGATTGCTTGCATGTCTTAAGACTTATCTTAGAATGAAAGAACAAACGTTAAGACCTAATATATACTAATGTTTCGAAATTTAAATATTTTCAGCATGTTTTATGTTTTATATTTTTATGGTGTTTTTAATCATATCATTATATATGTTTTTTATGTAGGCGTTGTCTAATGTTGTAAAGCGCTTAGAGCTTCTAAACTTAGACGCTATAAAACCCCTCATAAATATTATTTTCATTTTTTTAAAATTTATTATTATTATTATTATTATTATTATTATTATTATTATTATTATTATTATTATTAGAGTGATAATGAAAAACACATTGCTGTAATTAAATGTTTTATTTTGGGACTAATCATCTTGATGATAAATGTTTGACCTCTATATAATATTTGTATCTTTCTATAAGTTCTGTGCGTGTAACTTCCAAATTGGGTTCGTGATAATCGATTTCACCCGTTCCCTCCTGTTTGAATAATAAGTAGGCAAATGATGAAATAAGGGCGGATAAGTCTCATTTAATATTCATAAAATAACCTTTGCATATCAAGCACGACTTTTCAATATCTTTAAGTGTTTAAAACCTCGCCGCAAAGAAGGACGTTTGAACTTTACAGATGGGTCGCAATTTGGATAAATTTATGCGTATTTGCAATAGCATTTTGATATAATTCTTGAGTACATGTCTTAGATTTATTTGCCTTTACTGGAAGAGTATGGTATGAATGTATCGTGAGTTTCCCAATAGTATTGTCTCGCATGCATGAAGTATTAATAAAAATTCCAGAGAATGTTATATGCACCAGTTTTTTTTATATAGTTTAGCTCAGTAGTTGGTATTTTGATCCTTGGATCTAAAGGAAGATAATATGTTTTTGAAACGTGTAATTTGATAGCGGATATATCTCTACAAATTTTACACCGGGCAATTGAGGACAGTGGTTTTTTAGATCTCAACGATATAGACATATAACACACTAACCATTTACAAATCATACACATGCACACAATAAATGAGGAATATGATAGGTATCTTTCTCTTTCAGAGATATTGGTGGTCCTGAAAAGGGCTGTTCGTTTTTCCTTCACTCCATTCCTTATTTGTCGGCCGCCGTATACTGCGCATCTTTGCTACCAGTTTCCCAATACAAGTGAGCATAAAATAAAAAGAAAATGTGCATACGAAAGCAAATATACTCTTTGTAGTTTTAGCGATCTTACACTTGTAATATGGATCAACTTTAAACCGAGTGTTCAGAAGCTCTTAGAAGGGATGTTTTACGTTTACATTGTTGCAAAGATTTGCTAGGTATGGTGGAGGCTCGAACTTGAGTTTGTACAATCTCTTTGTTCCCCGGTTCCATAACGTCCGCGAGGATACAGTGACATTTATTTAGGTAAAGCAGACGACATTCAACCTGGACAAGATCTGGCTATTAATATGGTGGCAACTGTGAGCGGGCAGCTATTGTATCTTTCTCCCCGGTATCTGACCATGTTAGCGGGCATTCACCAGCTTGCATGGTGGCCTTGTTCTGTCCTGTTTTTGTTTTCATTCCCTCTCATCATCTGCTGATGTATGGTGTGTTAAACAGCCTCTCTGTTTTTGTTAATTTCGACAAAATTGCATAGCATCCGATTCTTTTGTTACTTGAATGTAACCTTCAATTGTTATTTTGGATTCAATGCACACTACTATAATTCCAGTCAACGTTTCATTAAATAAGTTTGATAAATGAATTGTTTCAAAGTTTTACGAAACTTGCTAGATTTGCATCCTTCTATTACTTAGTTTAATTATGATCATAGAGTCGTAACACGTACTGTTAAAGAAAACTGTTGTAACATTTCCTTGAAGATAGCTTCTGACAAATTTGCACGGACAATTTGAGAATGATGCCGTACAGAGCAGAATATATTTGGTGGGAGGATGAGATTGAAAGTAGGTAATGTTGAATACAGTTTGAAAGAAATAAAGTGCAGGATGCTTTTAAAGTTTCCACCGATGCCAAGAGGTGCGGTCTAAATGACAACCTCCTTATTTACACTAAATATTAAGGAAAGCGGTACGAAAATTTATGTTCGGATGTGGTGGGTTAGAAATAGATGAAGTATGCACATGTGTGCTATCGTCATACGCATAATTAGGCTAAGGTTTTATTACTGTTTGTCTAACACACGCATTTGAGATTTGCAATGTGCGTTACGTTGATGAAATACAATTTGATCTATGTAAATGATACTAGCATTACGCTACCTCCTTTTCGTGTAAACCAAAGTTTAATTTTTTCTTTATCTTCTAACAAATTTGACTAACATCGAACACGATCCCAATGCGAATTATGCCTTCTACAATCGAAATTAAATTTCGTTGACTTTTTGAAGTAATATCTTAGCCGATGGTCACTCTTTGTAACACCACACGATACGTTGTGGTTGACGATGAAATGTGTCCAATCAACTGCTTGACAAATTCGGTTTTGCCTGAACCACTCGGTCCATCACAATTCTCAACACTTTTAAGACAATTTGCCCTTTGTGGACTGATACAGTTTTGGTGGTCATGTTGACATTTTAATGTCATATGTTCAGAATTCCAATCTCACATGTTGTATCAAAGAGTATTGTCCTTAAAATTCAATTTTCATGGTCGAGATTTTAGATTGCATCTGTTGAATTGAACAGTAATGGTATTTACTATGTAGAGATTTTAGACTGTGTCGTTTGAATTATATGGCGATGGTTGAATTAAACAGTAGTGGTATTTACTATGTAGAGATTTTAGACTGTGTCGTTTGAATTATATGGCGATGGTTGAATTAAACAGTAGTGGTATTTACTATGTAGAAATTTTAGACTGTGTCGTTTGAATTATATGGCGATGGTTGAATTAAACAGTAGTGGTATTTACTATGTAGAGATTTTAGACTGTGTCGTTTGAATTATATGGCGATGGTTGAATTAAACAGTAGTGGTATTTACTATGTAGAGATTTTAGACTGTGTCGTTTGAATTATATGGCGATGGTTGAATTAAACAGTAGTGGTATTTACTATGTAGAGATTTTAGACTGTGTCGTTTGAATTATATGGCGATTTTAATATGGTACAAAATTTGTTTTGTTAAAAGTAACATTACACAGTATTCAGATGCTACTGATGTAAGTTTACATCGTATTTGTAAATCTCGCAGCTCGGAAGGCAAACTCCGTATAATGTCTTTTAAAGTGTCCATTGTGATAATAATCATACCCCCCCAAAGGAAGGTAGTGACAGCAAGGAGATTGTCTGGTGTGTTCCAGAAAAGCTTTGTCATTGTGTGCAAGCCCATGTATGAGATAGGTATGCACGTAGCATCACCTTTACCAGTAAGTAAAGCAAAATGGTCGTTCTGTATCACTCTCGGTAGCACAAATGAATGTAATTGGGTTCGATGGTTGTTGAAAAGCGACAATATCGTGCTGCTTCGTTGATGTCGTAGATATGGCTTTACCTTCGATGCAAGACACAGAACTTCTTCATCCCATAAGATTGGCGTTTGTATTCACAATAAAGTGTTTGTCTTGGAACTTTACCATTTTTTTAACCTGAGCTTAGTGTTGTCAGACGGTACATAGTTGTGGTATGACTGTTATACTAGTCTCTGATATACAGTCTAAAGGATTTGTCTAAGACGTCGACTGAGCATCGGTTGCTTTTATTGAACCGCTGATTTTACAATTGGTATGAATTTCGCCCTGTTGGTGTCTGTACTGGTATCAGAAATTATTTGGGCATCCACTGGGACAACTTAGAATATTATAGGGGGATTGGTGTAGATACAACTGTCTGTATCGAAGTAAACGACCCGATCTCCAAAGCGTTTTATGACAGAATATCTTTTTGAATTAGTATTGGCTGTCATGATGACATTTTAAAACGCATCCGGGGTTGCAAATTCAGTAGCTTTTCGTAACTTACCAATATCAGATCTTCACAGTCGATCTTCACGTGTTTCGTGAGCTTTCGCTTGTCGTCCATCAATTCAAAGTAGCGACTTTGTTTCTGCCAAGTATTCTGTCCTTATCACTATCAAACGATGCGCCAATTTTCCCCATAAACAATTTAAAATGTCTTAAGCAAACGACTGTCTTCCTTCTTTCTTTTCCATGTGTTCCAGAATGACGCGTCGTTTGGACTGGTACGATTCTTTATATGTCTATTTGTCTCCTATAATCTGACACGTGAATGAATATTCACTAGCTTCTTGTCTCAGTTTGAAAGGTTTGTTGATGTAATCGAAGGTAATTTCTTTATTTAAATAATCGTCCTTTTGGTATTGTTTTGTGATAGGTAGGAACGTGCCAAATTTCGCATACTTTTAACAGTCCAGAGAATGAAACTATACGACACTCACGCGCGTTCAAGTCTATGCGCGTTTTTCACCCTTGCGAACACGGATGGTTTTGATTGTATGTTTCATCGCACGTATGTCAATGATGTGGTTAGACAGGTTTGAGGTGAGACTTTTGATTTGATCAACCCTTCCTATTGACGAATGTGTTTCACGTCAATGTGTTATGTCAGCATGTCAGCGTTCCCGTAATAGCGTTAGCGTTTGAGGTAGTTCCAAATATCTTTGTTGATTCATCTCGGTTTCTTTTTCTGCTTTCTTCTCCGCAACGTGTGACTGTTTTATTTTGATTCCAAAATTATATTTGACTACGTTTTACACACACTCGCTCTCTACGTGTAAAAGAGCTTTTCAGGTAGATCTTCTACATTGTCCATTTAGCTTTCAGACTATGAAGATGAAATAGTAATAAAACATCGACATTCTCGTCAGCAATTTACAGACTCAATCGAACGTTAAATTCATATACGACTACGGATGTAATAATAAGTTTTGCGAGCTATTGGACGCCTTTCTGTTTGCATGGATCTGGTGTCGCTTTGTCCTATAGCTCAAGTTGAGATTGTTGGTTCAGAATCACACATATCATGATATAAATCACTGTGATATAATTCACGTAATAGTTTATGACTCTTTGCTTCTTATTCTTGTTTCTTCTCATCAAAGTGTGATCATTACATCTTGATTTTAGCAAGTGATTTCACTAACTTTTACGCACTCACTCATTATGTAGAATGTGATATTGTCACTTTATGTGGATACAGTTCATTGAATTTTCAGCCTAAAAAAGAAGATAGAAGAATTAAAACAACAGATCGCCCGTCTGGCCAGAGACTCATTACAAAGTATATTTGAGAGTCCTCAAAATGTTCTATCCTCTTGCGATAAAAGTCCCCGTCTTTTTCTGAAATCATCCGCCAATGATAACCGATAAAGTAGATATGAATTTAGTATTGACAAATATTCTTGAAGAGAATACGAAATCAGCCAAAGCTGAATTGAGCTCATCCTCTTCTGGAAGAAGAATGTTAGCTACAACTGACGTAGTAGTCGTAGTCGTAAAATTGGTAAAATATCCAAATCCATGTGTATTTTCCTATGCTGTCAAGCAAGAGGTAGACAATTGGAGTCATCAGCAATCGTTTCGTGCATACCTGATTTACCATGACCACAGTCACATCGATATTTAAAAATAAATTGATGTGTAGATTCAGTGGTGTCTCATGCAGGTCATCCTCTACGAACCAACAGATTGACGACATTTGAGAAGAAAAGTATAGCGATGCAAATTATTGTAACGTCGCCCTCTTAGTAAGAGGGGTAGTTAACTGGATTTAGTAACGTTAAATAGGGAATGACCTTCATCGATATTATGACCCGGTGTGAGTGAAAGACAGAATATCAACTAGGCTAGATTATTGGGAAGAAATAATGCAATACGAGCCCCCTTAGACAAGAAAATCAGCACATTAAATCATACAAATTCATAGTGGTAATTTCAATTCATCTTCAATGATATCAACAGGGTTTAATAGCAGTGTCTAATGTGATTTATTACAACATCATCTCGACTGTTCTAACGTTTCCGATCTCCTTCAGTCTTCTCTTTCCGACTGCCTCGTCCTTCTTGGACTCCCCAGATTTTACTCTCTACTTGTCACTTTCCCCTTTTTGACCTCACTAGTCACTTCTCCCTTTTCATTCTCTTTTATGCGGACTTCGTCTCTTGATTGTCGAGTCCCCTCTCCCTCGGAAAAATGTTTCCTTATAGCAATTAACTTTAGAACTTGTGCATCCGGCACTAAAACATGTCTTTCTCACAAGACAGACACGTGGTCCCTCCCTTGTTTAACGAGGAAAGCACTATTGTTTTCGTAGGCTTCCCTCAGAACCATTCCCCATCAAACAACCTCCTCTCTCTCTCTCTCTCTCTCTCTCTCTCTCTCTCTCTCTCTCTCTCTCTCTCTCTCTCTCTCTCTCTCAGAAAATTTCGGACAAAAGAATTTTGTCCAAGGTAGTCACCTTAAATGCCCATTATTTCCAACATGTACGCCATAACTTTACTCAGCCAATCATATGCAGTGGTTTCTATTTAGAAACATCCTAATATAATAATTTGTTTCGTCAGTAAGACTCTCTGAACTATATAATATAACTGTTCCCTTTGAAGAATGGCTTTTTGACACTGTCTCTTTCTCAAACGCGTTTTAAGATATGCGGTCAATTTTATTGAATCGGAGCACTGGCCCCTTGGAAAATTTGACATTGATATGAAATAAATTAAGAGCAAGGGCCGAAATGAATCTTCACAAATACTCCCTTGGTCTAGATTTGATAAAATCTTAAGGCGTTCAACTTTAAGGTTTACTGCTTATTTACAATTCAATACTTCACAATTATATTAACCGTCCTTGTTTAACAAATGCCAACGGCCCATTTCAGCGTTTCCCAGATCTCTGTATACACGAGATATTAGTCCTATCTCCAAACTGTTTTTGCATTTGTGTATGTTTTGTGTATGCTTTTTAGTATTCAGTATATCTATGTATTTTCCAACTAAAAAACTTTTTCTCGTGTATTTATGTATGTATGTGTGTGTGCACGCACGCACGCACACATGCAAGTACGTATGTATGTATGTATGTATGTATGTATGTATGTATGTATGTATGTATGTATGTATGTATGTATGTATGTATGTATGTATGTATGTATGTATGTAGAGAAGTCTGAAAACTGTTAGAGTTAGTACAACCCTTATGCTGCGGTCGATGGTGACGTGGCTTGAATGACGGTATTGGTTTACTAAGAGTGAGAGACCGATGCATCGAGATGAACCGGTATGCAGGGAATAAGGATGCTATCGATGAATCATTTGGCTGACTTAGAGAGTCGGTCCATGCTTCGTGTCTCCTTGGCCTGTTGTCGAGAGTTGTGGAACCCGAAATACAGAGTGAGCATACCCACTGTGAAACAGTAGATGCATCGTGTAGTCAACTGGACGCCACGAGATATGCGTGTTCCATTGTTTAAAATCATATTATTTAGTATTACTGAATGCAATCAATAATTCAATATCGCTAGGGTGATTAAAATCGATAATACATACACCCAACGTGTGGATGAAATATACGTTATAACTTTTTATTGATCACCTTTGGTGTTAGAATCCAACGATGTTCATATTTTTTAAAAAAAAAAAAAAACTTGTATATATTGATCACCTTTGAAGTTAGAATCGTACATTGTTCATATTGGTGTATAAACTATATAGTTTGATCACCCTTGGTTATGAGACATACATTATTTATAATATTTTAGATATTGATCAACATTAGTGATAGAATCATCCGTTGTTCATTTTTGTATACAAATTGTATACATTGATCACCTTTGAGTCATATATTATTTATATTTTGTTGATCATGGACTGCGTTCAGTTCAGGGCCTTGATCTTCGTCTCGTTTGGGCTGAAACTGATACGCCTCACTTCATAGCGAGCAGCATCTTCTTCAGATTCGTGAAGTTGGCCATCTTCAAGGGGTTCACCTTCCTCAAACAACGAAGATGAGCATGACAAATTTGCCATAAATTCGCATGTGTCGTCACTATCACCCATTTTCATCCCATACGCTAAACTTGAAGGACTTTCCGACTTACGTCACTTCCGGAAATCAGATTTTTTTTTTTTTACCGGGAGTGTATAAATATTTCCGGAACGTTTTCCGTAAAACATCAATTTATGCTCAAAAAATCTTTTTTTCTCCTTTGTGAGTTAAAAGCTACATCTAAAATGTACATTTCTGAGTTATTCAGCGAAAAAGAAACATTTTGTTATATAATGTGTATCTGACGCTAGTAGACCTTTATACTATTCCATCCAGTTAGAGCAAGGCACGTGACTTCCAATTAAAGCTTCAGTAAACCCAAAGGATGAATATTGCAAGTGAAAGCAATTCCTTCTATCTGATTGTTTGAGCAGCAGAAGGGGCGAACAGACCAACTTTTAGAGGCGTCAATTTGGCAAACCAAGGCTTCCTCCAAAATCGTAAAAAAAGCGTCTAATTGGCTAACCAAGATCGTTAAAAAAGACGCCAAAGTCTTTGTCGCGCCCCCTCTGCTGCTATTTATGATTCCAATATTTCATCTGATTGAGGGACTGAACAGACTTACATTCGATTCCTAAAAGGCCCTCCAGCGGTACCCATTATTTATCAACAATAATCAACGATATGATATAATCAACCATTTTCATTGTATAAAATTGCCAATGGCCTATAACAACGCAAGGCATATTCCGATATGGTTCATAATAATATATATATAATCAACCCAGTTATATATTTTTGTTAAATACCATTCATATTAAAAATATATATTACTGGTTACTAAATTTAATAATCTATTCGTGAATTTTTTTATCATTGGGGTTAGACATATAATAATAATATTTATAACCCCAATGAGGATTTTTTCGATGATCTTTATCTAATAATAAAAATATCATTCCATGCTAGTTGGTAAATTGTGCCACATATGTGTACATAAAAACGTAATTTATCATCATAATGACTAATATATGGTTTATAACTGATAACTCCCCAACGTACCACCATTATACATAATTCATTTAATTCAATATTGAAAGTTCCCTGTGTAGCGCTAACCGAATATTTTATCAAGTCCGATGTGATATCTTGATCTAGGATTATACAAATTTATCGTTACAAATCCATGTGGGATTGACTGAGCGTGACTAAACAAATTTTTAAAGAGATTATAATCCATATCACCGCCGCACCAAGTTTGTCAAATATTTCGTAGCGTATGTGTATCAACTCCATTAAATACAGCAAGAATATTACAGTTATCTCTGATCACTTTTGGTATTTGAGTGTATCGTTGAGTGACATATATCACGTCAGTGTTTTTATGCCTGCCTCTGGAAAATATCCTTGCAGGATTTTTTTGATTGTCTAACATCACATCATCATATACGACTAAATTGTTAATACTTCTATCAATATCATCAATGCTCGGTGCTTCTTCAATATCGGTTATAAACTCAATAATACCCTCGCCGGTGATTTCTGCTGTCCTTTCGTTGTAATCCTTTAACACTTCGTAGCATCGCTGATCATCTACACTCGGGGCTACTAAATACAACTTGTCCCATTTCATCCATCTCGTTATTAAATTAAGTAGCAGTTGTGTCTTGCCACTTCCAGATGGTCCGATTATAATCATGCGAATAGAATTCGGTAGCGCTGCATTATGTTTAACTGGTTCTCGTGTTTTTGTCGCCGAAAAATCAATTACATTCATGTTATTATAAATATATTATGGATTTATATTGTGTGAAATGTAAGAAACGTACTGGCACAGATGACTTCACGACGATTACAACTAAAAATAACAGATCAGCACTTGCTGGTAAGTGTGTACAATGTAGCACAAAGAAATTTAGATTTGTTTGTAAGGATTTAAAAAAATACGATGAGGTGATATTGCAGCCAAGTTAGTAAAATTACCGGGAACAACATCGGCAAAATATCCGGGAGAAAAACATCTTCCAGGATATAGTTATTGTGGACCCGGGACAAGACTCGATATCAGACTCGATAATCAAAATCAACCCCGACCTGGTGAAAACCCAATAAACGTTATTGATAAGGCGTCTCATGCTCATGATGTTGCTTATAAAAGCAGTAATCTGCAGCATAGACATATCGCAGATGTGAAGTTGATTCATGCGTTGAATTCTATCACTGATACATCCTTCAAAGAAAGTTTAGCTTCATGGCTGATAAAATCAGTGATGAAAGATAAATTAATGATGGGTGCTGGTAATTAATAACAACATGGAATCTATTTATTATTCTCCAAAAGGATACTGGAGGGGTAAAGCAGCAATCAGTAAACTCGCTAGCGCCGCAAAGATGAAAAATACCACTGCAGCGGATTGGTTATCCAAACAGGCGATATGGCAAATTTATCTACCACCGCCTAAACAAATTAACTACTCAAATTTTGATGTCAGCGTCCCTAATGAGGTTCATCAGGCTAATATATTATATCTGCCGCATGATGGTTTTTTCAAGCATGCGCTAACCGTAGTTGATATTGCGAGTCGATACAAACAAGCAGAGCCGCGAAAAACAAAATCATCAACTGAAGTAGTTCTGCATTTGAAAGGATTTATCGTAAGGGTCCTCTGCACTGTCCAAATCTATTACAAGTTGATCCTGGCAAGGAATTTCAGGGTGTAGTGTTATCAACAATGAAGCATCATAATGTCACCATCAGACGAGGACATACTGTACTACATCGCGATCAAGCAATTGTTGAATCATTTAATCGGACACATGCTTAGCGGTTTTTTGGATATCAATACGCGAAGGAATTTATTCAGGATAAACGATCTCGTGAATGGGTCAAGAGATTACCAGGCGTAATTACCGCGCTAAATAATGAGATTACTAGAACAATCAACATGAAACCTAATAACGCTATTAAAAAGAAGTATATACCCGTAAAACCACAAAATGATTTTTCAAAACAATCAATACTCGGTAATGTCACTGTAAGATATTTATATGAACCAGGAGAGCTTGAAGGTGGCACAAAAAGAGCAACTGATCCTATTTGGAGTGTCACTACGTATAAAATATCTAGTATACGAGATCTACGGGTAGACCAGCAATCTATAGATTGGATTCAACTGCTCCTCAGTTTGGGTTTACTTGTGAACAACTACGAGTGATACCCGAAGATACTCAATTACTGCCGCGTGGTCTTAGCTAGCACATCTGCGTCTGTTGCACTCAAGACAAATCAGCATCACATTATCTCTGGTATGACCAATACTGCTATTCTTTCTGTCTGCGGTAAATTGTCGAGAGTCCTTATCCGAGCAACACCAATTCATTATACAATTGCAACTCGCGCATTGATTATTCTGTTGTTGTTTCAGTGTAATTATTAATTCAACGTCAATGTCAAATTCTCTATTATTTTTTTTTATCCTGTTGTTTATAACCAGAGAGTTTTTTTCTGATTGTATCATTGTTGACAATATCACTTACTGTAGTATCATTAGCATCTAAAACAACTCTTCGAAGCTGATTTATTTTTTGTACTCTGGACACCGCAAGATAAACTAAATTCGACCACTCGATGTCATTATCTATTATCCAAACAATTGTATCGGATATTGTTAATCCTTGCGAAGAATGTATTGTGGCTGCGTAAGCTAGCGTCCATGGGGATTTATCAGCGCGCAATGCATCTTCGACGACATTGGTATCAACTAACACAATATCATTTAACACTAAAATCTGCTTCTCTATCAGTCCAGGAATATCAACTTCAATATTCTGTTTTCGTGTATCCTTGGGTCTATAACACAATGGCACTGGAAGTGTTGAAAAGTTTTCTTTATGCATGCTAAATAACTTCATCTGAAGTGTATCTATGACTATCTTTCTACTTGGCACTATCTAAACGTTTGGTCTCCACGCTTCACAAAAATCATTTAATGGGGTTTCCGAAATTATTTCACGCGCTATTTCACAATGGATTCTATCAGGTTGTAATCTAATTAGTTTATTGAACTCGCGTAATTGTTCATCAAGTGCTCTATGATCTGTATTAATTTCTTCATGATAGTCTACAAAATTCTTTAGCCAATTATGTGGAGACGAATCGACAAATGGTTATGGTTGACCATGATCTCCACACATTATCACTTATGTATTCGCTAGCAATAACCAATCAAGAAACTTTTGTAATACATCTAACGACAAAGTGCATATCTCATCCCAAATCATGACTACAGGAATAAATTTCTCGCCCATTCGATCAGGAGTCCATTCGTCACCATTCCATCGAAAAAACTGTGATAAGTGCAAGCATTAATTCCTCGTTGTTTCATATCTCTTACAAGTCTATTGGTCGGTGTTAGCACAATCATGTTTGATTTCACTCGAAATAATTCAATCGCACGAGTCGTCTTCCCTTACCTACCACAGCCGTTTAAGTAAATGGTTTTATATCTACATATTGGATCAGATATCAAGTAATTGTTTTCAATCGTAAGATCTGCTGATTTAGAATAATCACACGGTATTTCCTTTTTAATTCTCCATGATCCCCAACTCTCGTTGGAATTTGTAAATTTAGCCACTGCTTCGCTGTGTTTCACGTTTATATAAAATGAATCAGTGGCGACTCTAACCGCGGTGTCAGGAAATATATTTATCATTGAAATTAAATTAATAGAATCATAAGCCAGCATAGACGCCCTCAAATGTGTATACTGATGATTGTATCCATCGTTGTAAGTAACAATTGTACCCAATTTGGTTCCATCGGACAAGAAGGAGTCTTTACGATTTACATATATATCTTTAGATGTTGCATCTGCGATTATAAAATCGTATTCAACACTATCTATAATCAACCGTGAAGAATGTCGTTTATGGTCGTATTTTCCACCCTGAGTAAATTAACCAATTATTCTTCTACCGAGATCTTTTGCTTGTTTATTTCTAACTTTAAATATCAGTTTGGACCATTTCACGATATATTCTTCGTCGAGATCGGGGAATTGTTTTTTGTTTTCGCTGATTATACTATCTAGACTATCGAGTTGTGGTAACCAGACCTCAGTCTGCGCTCGATATGATATAATCGCTTCACTGATAATCAGCGATATCAACATTTTATAATCAATCATATACCGTAATAACACTATTGGCATCCAGTGTTTTTTTTTCAGATATATGTCTACCAATCCAAGCATAACAACACGAATGAAGTCCTTCAGCGGTTTCAAATGATACCACACGAGCGAATCCAGTTAAATCAAAATTGGGTAATGGTCCATTAATCGAAACACGGGTCATTTCATGTGTGGGATGTCCAAATCGTTTAAAGTACTTAGCACATTCTCCGTACCAGAGAAAACTCGCGGGATAACACGCAATCATATCAACCTAAATAATAGTTTTAGGTTCATATTTTGAATTCCATAATCCTCCATGATTGTAATCAACGCAGCTTGATTTGATATCTGATAGAAATTCTGCGCGTGTTGGTTTCCACATGTTTTTCTTTCTGGCAAAATGATCTGCAACTGACGGAATTGTAAAACAATTTGTTAATAATTGTTCGTCGTGTTCTGTTGAAAAACCACTAGCTAGTTTTTTCATCTCGTTGTGGAGGGCTTCCGTGCGATATAATTCGCCTTTTGGTCTTGCAAATTGATCGAATTTACCCTCTTCGTTTTCAAAACTGTGAAGTAACTACACTGACACAGGATCTTTTTAACTTAACTCGTAAATAAAATCAAATAATTTCTTTTCAGAGAATTCTAGGGAGAACTCCGCGGGTAGATATTTTATTGTTCTATCTAGCCGAAATATTGTTACTGCAGGTGTCCATGCATGTTCATTATGGTCATTAATTTTGATTGGGAATCCTCTTGATTTTATTTCGGTTCGTATAATACCTCTCCTGTTATCGTCATTATGGTTATTGGAAATTTTAGTATTCGTTAAAGTTCTGCCACATTTTGAATCGTTGCTCCATTGTCCTTTATCGTTAGTCCCCATTCATTTATTTTTTTTTCGTCTTAAATCTGTCAATTTGTTTCCACGCAACGCATTTGTAAAATGCTCAATTATTCGTTCTGCTACAGAATTCAACGATGACAATTTCATTGGTTTCAATTTTTCAATACTCGGTTTATCATTTAACGAATATATCCCATAAACAACTGCTGTTACAGGATAAGACCTCTCGTAGTATAATTTGTCAATTCCAGTCAGAATTACTGGTTTGGAATCATGACTCACAGTGACCGTTCTCTTATCTTTTAAGATTGGTTCAAATTTGTCGCGTATAATTCTGTCTCCTGTTTCCGAACGGATAATGAATTTCACTCTTAAAAAAATACTTTTTCTGGTGAAGCTGTGAGATTATCACTACTGCTCTTTTGTCGTTCATGGTAGCATCGACACTACCATCAATTCGAAATGTTGACCAACAGATGCTCCATCGCGCTTGAATTCATTAAAACAATCACGGATTTTACTTATCATGCTTCTATCACTTATTAGACCCTTTGGTACATCTACGGAGACTCTATCGAGATTGAATTTAACATTTTTTCAAGGTGTAATTTTTGATAATCTCTCGAACTCCTCCATATTATAATTAAAACAAGTATTTAAATAAGAAAATTATTATATAATCAATCATTGCAAATGGTTGATGATAGGATCAGTAACCGCATGTAACAAATCATGCAGAAATTAATTCTGTGGATATCGTTTACAAAGCGTTCGTCGCGGAAGTTTTGGGCCACTCCCTTGTCTCCGATGTAGGGTAGGTGTGAGAGGAAAATCGCAGTTGTGTCTCAGTTGTGGTGGTAAACGATACAGGGAACTAAAGCGTTATTATGATAAACGAATTAAGAATTTCATCAAATACTCTGTCCCTGACAGAGTCAGCGTCCTTGACTAGGTCATAAGAACGCCTCAAGACTACATTGTAAGATTTCCAAATAATGTAATATTTAAACCAAATAATGAATTAGACAAATAGTATTTAATATATAAATGAACCAAGAATTTCAACCGCATCCCGTGATCAGCAATTATGAAGCGTCTCGTGACGGTGTTGTCAGACACCGCAGACTGAAGCAACCAGTTGGTGTTGACAATGGTATGGGGTATTTGATATTTAATACTGGAAAGAAAAAATATCTTAATCACAGAATCGCATACGAGTGTTTCCATGGATTTTAATCAAGGATGGTTTTGTTATTGATCATATTGATTCCAATCCTCAAAAAAACAAATTGGATAATTTACGAGCTGTTACACAAAGTGAGAATACTGCATCTGTGAAAACTGGTACTTATAAATCAATTGGGGAAGGGACCTGTAAAATCATTTAATACAGATAATAACGAGCAAATAATATTCCAATCAATGAATGATCCGGTAGGTATTTCGATATTTGCGAACCCTCAGTACGAAAAGTAGCAGAAGGGGTATATCTTCGTGCGGGCATGTGTATGGCTTATGAAAGAGTTATAGATCTCAATGGGTTTTCCCTATTATTCCATTGGTTGGTTTTGACTGTTATGAATCTCAATGGAGATAATCAATTATCTATTTTGTAAGAAAACGAATCAAATATGTAGTATTTATAAACAATTGTATTCTTTTTCTTGGTGCTTATTCAAGTATTCGGTTCTGATTAAAAGCTGTCAATAATCATTACTAAGTACACGAAAGATATATAGATCACACACCTCTTTATTGACTTTTACCAATTTGTATTAACTTACATATATAAGCCAAATTGCCTCTCTATATTTTTGGGCTTTTAAGCGAACCTCAAGTTATGAAACCAATCATAAATCACACCGTCACGTGGTGTGAATGTTTTTACATTCAAACCAGGCTGATTTTGTAGGTTTATTATTGGATTCATGCTTGAGCGTAGAACCGCCCGTCATTATCATCCATTGTCATACAATTGTCATTTTATACATCATATCATTCTATAATCCATTGTTATATGTTGTATTGTCTTGTGCTGTCCTCTATAATCCATTGTTATGTGATGTCCTCTATAATCCATTGTTATATGTTGTATTGTGTAGTGACGTCCATTCACTAAACATATCTTCTTGGGGTTCTAATCCGCTATTTAGCGAGTTAGATCCCTTCTTCGACACTATGTTTCGTGGTACCTCTGGGCCCGGTCAGATGTGAATAACACCTGAGGGGTTCCTACGGGATGAGTTGTCTTATATATAAAACCTCTGGGTCTCTCCGATTTGAATAACACCTGAGAGGATCCAAATGGGGTTTTCATCATCATATATCTCTAGGCGTGGTAAGATGAATTAACACCTTAACACGAACAGAGTTCATACAAAAAGGGTCAAAATTGACCCCCCATTTTTTGTTCTTTTTGTATATATATATATATATATATATATATATATATATATATATATATATATATATATATATATATATATATATATATATATATATATATATATATATATATATATATACATTGCCTACATTATTAAACGTATCCAACACGCGATTTATGATTTGTTCAAATATGAAATTGACGTAAACAAGTGTGTCCCGTTATTTACTGTTGTGGAAAAAATCAGGAAAGAATTAGGAAATGAATATGAAATCAAACGCGCAGTTAATCCAAAGATAAAAAATATAAAAATGCTTATCCGCCAAACCGAAAATTCTCCGCTCCGGTGGCTTAGTGGTTAGAGCGTTCGCCGCGGAAGCGGGAGGTCGTGGATTCTATCTCCGGTCGAGTCATACCAACGACTTACAAAAATGGTACTAACAGCTGCCTCGCTTGACGCTCAGCATTAAGAAGTTAGTGCTAGGACTGGTCGGCCTGGTGTCAGGAGAATGTGACTGGGTGGGACATGTTTTTGTATTTCTAATTTTGACATCGCAGAATCATATATATCTACCATCGCTGAAAACTCACTCTCTGATATAATTGTATCATCGAGAGATGACGATATCAATGAGGATAATTGCGAGCATGCAGTGGACACAACATGAAATTGAATTATGTAGTCTTGTAGTTTCCGTTGGCTGCATGATGATATTTTTTTTGTGATTATTGAAATAATTCCAGCGATTGTTGTTGCCGCAGAAATGCAAATTGGAACAGCTATCGGAGCCATCATTGTCACTGAAGACAGTATAATACCAGCTCCGGTGATTACACCACTCACTGAATACACGGTAACATCAATTGCGGTAATTCTCCTGCGATATTTTTTAATTTTCATTGCATACTCCTCAGACAGGGTTTTGAGTCTAGTTTGAAATTCTCTGACCTGATCATAACGATATTGCGATGATGAAATCATTTTTTATTTTAACAACGCTAGCGTTTTCAATTACGATTTACTTAAATCCGCTACGAATTCCACATACCACGTTGTTGAGACCCTAACCAAATTTTTATCAGTAGATGTGATTGTGAACTTTTCAGTTGTATTCTTGTCGATGATCGTTGAAATCGTATTATTGACCCCGGATGAACTGGACGATGAAATATTAAATTGAGTCAATGGTGTCACTAGTGTTAATCGATAAATACCCTTAACGGTTGCAGTGATATCTAATTTGTTGTTTGTAGGTGTCCACGCAAATGATCCGTGTTGGATTGTGTATACTACGTTGTTGGTTTTCTCATGAGGAATTTTTGTTTTTTCAATGACTGTTATCATCCTCGAAAGATCACCTTTGATGGCTTCGATGAAGGTTTTCGTCTCATCGATGGATTTTTTAATATCAGGGAGTTTTATTTCAATTTTATCTAACGGGGTTCCAATAAATTTATCAATGATATTTCTACGAAATGATGTAAACTGTTTTCCGTTTTCTTCAATTTTAGATTCAAGTGTTGTTAGTACAAACACAGAATTGTTTAACTCATCGTTGAGAATTTTTAATCGATCTGTAATCGTCGAAAAAAGTACACCTGGTTTGAGTTTACCCTGATCGGAAAATAGCGCGATAGTATTCTCGATTGCGTTTCGTTGTTTAACTAAAATATCATCCAACGACACATCACTGGTTTTCAATTTACCCTGATCGGAAAATAGCGCGATAGTATTCTCGATTGCGTTTCGTTGTTTAACTAAAATATCATCCAGAGAAATATTACTAGATTACCTTTTTTGGCTACAAGTGCATCATTGAAATGTTTTATTTGACGAGTTGTCAGCGATAATTTATTTGCACCACCAGTCATTTGATTAGGTTTCAACGTGATTGTGGTTCCACATTTTTTAGCCGATTCTGATTGCAATTTTTTGATTTGACCAGGAGTTAACGCAACACTAATAACACTATATGACATTATACATAATAGATTGATTCTAAATCGTTTACAATTTCAATGGTGAAATTGCACAGCAATTTCCAATCAAAGATTTTCTACTGGGGCATCTACCACTCTCATTCTTCCTCCAACTCCTTCTAACAACATTGATTTATCACTGAGAATGACAGCAACCGCTCTATAATTAGCAATACCACCAGGACGGGTTACACGGGCTCTAAAGTGTATATCAACAACAGATTGTCTCATCAAATCAAGATGTTCCAATGAAAAGTAATAAATCGGATAGAGGCTTTTGAAATCCAATTGTGATATTTGCAAACCAGTATCCACATTTAGATCACGTGCCATAAATGACAACAGGTTATGATATACACGTGCAATATGGTTGTGAGTGTAATCAAGTTGTACATCTTCAGATGGTTCCTGTTGTCCGTTTATTCTCAGTGAGACCTCTCTAACACCTAACTGATCAAATATCATATGACTTCGTTGTTGATTACCAACTCGTGCATTATTCTGTAACGCCACAAATATATGACGTGGAGCTGAAACCCCTTGTTTTGATGCCAGATGCCAAGTAAATATATCATCAACATTATCCAGTTTAATATCAGTGGTCACTGATAACCAACTCAACAATGATTTTCCTCCTTGGTCCATAAATGATAACAATTTTTCTTCTGCGGTAATTGATGGAGTTAACACTGGCATCCACAATGATAGTTTTGTTAAAATGACTTTACCATCAGCAACACCAGCATCATGCCATATTGCATCATTATCAGTACCCTTTCGTACAAGCGCTACTGTGTGTTTAGCTCCATAAATAACTTTTCTAACATTTCTACAGAATCCGAAAATATGATGCAGTGGAATTGCACATGAAAATTGTCGACGCTGTCCTTGCAACGTTGCTACGCGTGTTGCAAATCCTAGGTTGTAATTAGTAATATTATTTATGACATCAAAATCACCAGAAGGTCTTACATATCCGGCTGGTGCTGGATTAACTGAAGAAGCATGTGTTGCCTTGACTCTAGAATACTGGTTGTGTTCAGGGTGATCAGTAATATCCTTAGAAAACATCATAGATGGACCCGCTGATCTTGTATAATCATCAGAATATCTCGCTAACCCTATGATTGTTGTGGCCACATCAACATCACGATCAATGGATTCAATTTCTTTTCCATCAATGAGATATTTAGCGCTTTCAAATAATGCCATGATACCGTTATTAACAAAACCGACTTTGATAGTTGGGTTATTGTCATATGGAGGATCATTATGAGCAGCATCATTTGTTACAAGTTCTCCTTCTACTTCAATAAATGCTTCACACGGCAAAAAGTATTTACTGGTATCATGAACTTGAAGTTCAATTCGCGATCGGAGATCGGGTTGTATTGCATGATAAGAATAAAATTGAAAATCGCGTACAGAATCATTCTTGCCAACTGGGGCATCCATATCAAACGCTGGATCAGGTGACCTTTTGAACATTTTATTCTATTTATCAGAGTCTAAATCGCGATTTTCATCGTTTTCTACGTGGTTTTTTAAAGCCACTTCCTGCTATCATGTTTGCTATCATGTTATCCTGGTCACTTGGAGTCACCAATGATGCTAGTTTTTCATCTACTGCGTTATTTATAATTTTACTAACACTTGCAGGCATTTCCGCTGTAGACGGTAACGGTTTCTTTTTTCGTCTCACTAATGATGTTATTTTATCCTTCGCAGTTGAAAACGCTTTCCCGGCAAGATCTCCAACAGCACCAATACCCTTATCACGAATAACATCAATGGCTTTCATTGATAATTGTTTAGCTAACGGCATCACTTTTGGAGCCATTCTTGCAAATAACCCTGCAATGGTATTGCCTAACCCATCTCCGTAGTATGCTTTATAAACTGGAAACCGTGAATTAACTACATAGACGAGGGTTGGTTTATCATGATTGTAGTGTACGATCATTATTATAAAAACAATAGTGTTTTCAATTGTTATTTAATCACTATGATACCCATTTGCTAACTCGTCAATGAAATCTCGATATGTTTTGATATCCATGATACCGCCGGCAAATAACCGTCTACAGATATCAGCTGCTTCATTAATTATTTCTGGAGAGTTATTTCCAGCTCGGAATCCTCCTACAAGAACTTCTAATCGTGATATATCATTGATAACACTATCAGGACAAGTGTTTCCAATCCTTGGATTTTGCAATCCACTTCCGCTATAACCAGTTGCTTCATCTAGTTTTTCTAAATCCGTAGTTTGTAAATAATCATCATCATCATGTGGTATTTGTTGTTTTTTAGGAGAGTAGAGTACTTTCTTTGCAGGTTGCTGTCGCTTTCTTTGCAATTTTGGCGTTTTTTGTTGTTGTTTAAACTCTTCGTATTGATTATACACGTGATCCACCATCTTGATATATTCATTGTATGATGCACTATCTGTCTTTTTTTGACTTTTTCCAGTTTTGATTTTGTAGAATATATCAGCCCAATGGGTTAAATTCTTAACAAACTTATGATGTTCTGGTTTCAACATTTTTTTTCTGTTTTCATAAGACGTAACAACAAGCGTAGGAATTTCTGTTGGATCAGTCCCATCAATTGCTGCTAACCCTTCTTCGTTAAATCTCATGCGTAAGTCCTCTACTGTTCTTTTTGATTCCATTTGTTTTGTTTGTTCAGTTTTCGCTGCTATTTTTTCAAGTTCACCAATAACAGATTTTCCCGTCTCGGGAACATCTCCCAGTAAAGCACGCTCTACCCCTTTCGTTGCTGTGGTTACTGGTTTAAACAACTCTTCAGACCCTAAAGCAAAATCCGTTTGTAAACTCTGTCGTTGTTGCAGTTTATTTCTTACAGAGTCACGAATTGGTACAAATCTCTTAATTGCATCTAATCTTTCACGAGCCAATCGGGTTGTTAATGCTTCATTGACCATTATTTGAAATCAGAAACCATTTTTCAATTGCAAAACACTTGACATGTCAGATGATTTTTAACACGATCATGGAAGTGTTATTTGATTGTTTTAACGGCTCTATCAATGATGGAGAAAGTCACATAATTGTATATAAAATAATTAATACTGTGACTTTCTCCATTCTATTTTGACATGTCGGATGATTTTTAACACAGTCATGGAAGTGTTATTTCATCGTGAGACACCTTCTATCAATGATGAGGAAAGTCACATAATTGTATATAAAATTAATAATACTGTGACTTTCCTCACTTTTCCATTGACCATCCATTAACGGTCCATCGATTTTTTCACTGATTTCAATCAAATAATGCTAAAAAAAATGAGGGTCGATGATAAAATGATCGGGCAATCAAAAAATGATAAAGGGTCAGGCAATCAATGGTCGGGCAATCAAAATTGTTCATTTTCTTGAATTAACGCTCGTAAGTTTCTAATTTTAGAGTTGACTTCTTTTTTCAATTCGTATTCGCTACCCAATTCTTTTCGTATCCCTTCTACGATAGTATACAACGGAACGAATACACTGATGTCACTGGAAAATGAAAGAGAGTCTCTAATAGAATTCTGAATTCTTTTGATGAGTGCATATTTCTTTGGTAGCATATATTTATTGTTGTTTACTCCGTATTCTATATCCTGAAAATCAGACACAATTTGATCAGGATTTAACCCATCTGATAGTTTGATATCCTGATTTTTCAATTTTGCTATTTCAACTATGATGCTATTCATGTTTTCAGAATTCATTATTCTATAAGAATGACATATCTCTAATTGAAAAATATGACGCATTAGACATAACTAAATTGAACTTTTTGTCCACTCTTTTTTGAAATAGCCGATCGATAAATTCCCTCTGCAACGAATCGTACTGAGGCTCTACAAATATCGAAATGCCTACCGGCTTCATATAATGATTGAAATATTTTTTCTTCATTAGTTATTGTATTCAAAGATTTCACAGGTCTCGCTTTTTTTGAACAAGTGCCAGTCTTTCCTCGTTTGGTATTCTCACTTTGTGTGATAGCTTGCAGATTTGATAAAGAATTATTCTTTGGATTAGAATCCTTGTGATCAATAACAAAACCATCTTTGATCAATCCATTAAAACATTCAAATACGAAACGATGATTGTGATATTTCATCTTTCCAGCGCCAAACAACAAATACCCTTGATTAGTCACAACACCGACCGGTTTCTTCAGTCTACAGTGTCTTACAACACCATCACTAGATGCCTCATAATTTGTAATCAAGGGGTGCTGTCTGAATTCTTGGTTCATATATACTATTCTATTGTTTGTCTAATTCAGTGTTTGGTTCAATAATTACATCACTGGAGAATCTTTCGATGTAGTCTTGCGGAGTTCTTATGATTTTGTCAGTGACGTTATCAGGGTCAAAGACTTTTTCAGGGTCATAATTTCTGATGGATTGTCCATTTTTTATTCTTTTATCATAATAACGCTTCAATTCCCTATATCGCTTACCACCACAATCAATACACAATTGTGATTTTCCCTTGACCCCAACCCCACATCGAATACAGGGTAACGGACCAAGGCTTCCATGTCGAAAACTTTGCATATGATACCTACAGTATTCATTTTTTCTGCATGATTTGTTACACGGGGTTACATTTCCCATCATGAGCCATTTGCAGTGATTCATTATACATAAATCTTTCATTTAAATGCTTGTTTTTAATATAGCATGAAGGAGTTCAAGAGATTGACTTCGAAAAATGCTGATAGAGAGTTTAAGAGATTATTGAAAATCAATCCTAAATTTAATATCGATAAACCCAAAAAACGTGTAGTAGACGGAAACATGAAAGAGTTTAAGAGATTATTGAAAATCAATCCTAGATTTAATCGCGATAGACCCAAAAAACGTGTAGTAAACAGAAACAAACGTCCAAAACGTCCAAGAGAGGGAAACATGAAAGAGTTTAAGAGATTATTGAAAATCAATCCTAAATTTAATATCGATAAACCCAAAAAACGTGTAGTAGACGGAAACATGAAAGAGTTTAAGAGATTATTGAAAATCAATCCTAAATTTAATCGCGATAGACCTAAAAAACGTAACAAACGTCCAATAGACGGAAACATGAAAGAGTTTAAGAGATTATTGAAAATCAATCCTAAATTTAATATCGATAAACCCAAAAAACGTGTAGTAGACGGAAACATGAGATCACCCTGGAAAGATGCTCAATTCAATCTTGATATAGTTTCTAATACACCCAAGAATAAAATTCTTGATAAAGTCATAATTAGTAAAATCAGAGACTGTTTTAAGGAATTCAAGCGTGATGGAGCAGCTCATTGTTGGACAACATTTCGAATTCGTGGTGGTTTTGACGCTACCATGAATGATAAAAAAGCAGCAGTGATCATTTCACGTCTTGGGAAAGAAAGAAATATTTTTCGAATAAAATTCATTAACGATGATCATGGAAAATGGATTATTAGGGATAAATTTGAACCCATTCTCAGGAACAACAGAACTGTCACTGTGAATCAAGATTCCCAACCAGGAATGTTGACTGGACTTGATAAACCCTACTACGAAAGATCTTATCATGTAACAGTAGTTGTTTACGGGATATATCCGATCAATGAAAAACCTGATATTTCAAAACTAGCACCCATGAAATATTCGACAAGGCTCAATTGTGTAGCAGAACGAATAATAGAACACTTCACAAATGCGTCCCGGGGAAATAAACTGACTGATCTAAGACGAAAAAAAATAACCGAATGGGAGTTCACGGTAAAAGAGCATGGGGCAACAATTCAGGATATAACTAAATTAGAAACATCATTGAGATTTCCAATATCAGTAAGAACAATCACCGGTGAAGTATTATACGAATCGAAATATCAATCAAAAGGAACCCCAATTGAAATTATTGATCATAACGCACACGCGTGGTCATCTGCAGTAACAATATTCCCACGGGATAGAACCGTAAAATATCTATCCCAAACCGAAGAGTTTTTTTCAGAGCAGAAATTATTTGATGCTATTTACCATTTGAGTAAAAACGATCCTGTGTCAATGTGGCTATTTCATAGTACTTCAGACGAAGAATGTAGATTTGATCAGTTTGTAAGACCCAACGGAGAATTATATCGTACCGAAGAACTGCATAATCAAATGAAACAACTAGCTAGTGAGTTTTCTGGGGACGGAGAAGACAACGATCAATTATTAGCAAACTGTTTCACAGTACCATCAATTGCAGCACATTTTGCTAGAAAGAAAAACGCGTGGAAACCAACACGAAGTGAGTTTTTATCAGATGTCAAATTGTCCTGTCTTGAATACAGCCATGGAGGATTATGGAATACAAAATACGACACTGATACCGTTATTTCAGTTGATATGATTGCGTGTTATCCAGGAAGTTTTCTCGGGTATGGAGAATGCGAGAAATATTTCAAACGATTTGGACACCCTACACACGAAATGACCCGTGTTGCTATTAATGGACCACTGCCACATTTTGATTTAACCGGATTCGCTTGTGTAGTATCATTTGAAATGGCTACAGGACTTCATCCATGTAGTTATCTTTGGATTGGTAAACACATGTCTGAAAAACACTGGATGCCAATAGTGTTATTACGGTATATGCTTGATTGTAAGATGTTAAAATCATTAATTGTCAGTGAAGCAATTATATCCTATCGAGCACAGAAATCAGTCTGGTTACCACAACCTGATCTAGAAAAAATAATTAGCGAAGAGCGAAAACTGTTTCCTGATTTTAATGAACACCAAATCATGGATTGGTCCAAACAGTTATTTGAAATCAGAAACAATGAAGCAAAAAATCTTGGACGAAGAATAATCGGTAAATTTACCCAAGGTGGCAAAGATGATAATACGAAATATTCTTCACGATTGATTATAGACAATGCTGAATACGATTTTGTAATCACGGATTTAACGAATAGGGGTCTATATGTCAATCGTAAGGACGCATTTATGTCCGATGGAACCAAATTGGGTACAATTGTTACTTACACTGATGGATACCATCCGCAGTACACACATTTGAGAGCTTCTATGCTCGGTTATGCTTCTATCAATCTGTTTTCAATGATCAATAGATTTCCTACCACCGCAGTTAGAGTTGCTACTGACTCATTTTACATAAATAGCAAAATGGCTGATTTTAAGGCTACTGGCAACGAGAAATGGGGGACATGGAGAATTAAGAAGGAAATGCTTCATGATTATATTCAATCAGCAGATGTTACCATTGAAAATAATTACTTAGAAAGCAATCAGTGTTCAGAATTTTCTAGTGCACCACCGATTTCTGATCCAATCTGTAGATATAAAACAGTTTATTTAAACGGTTGTGGTGGGTCAGGAAAAACAACCCGGGCAATTGAGTTATTTCGTGGGAAATCAAACATGATTGTACTAACACCAACTCATAGACTTGCAAGAGAAATGATACAGAGAGGGGTAAATGCCTGTACCTATCATAGTTTTTTCCGATGGAAGGGAGATAAGTGGACTCCTGAGCGCATGGGAGAGAAATTTATTCCTGAAATCATGATTTGGGATGAAATAGACACAGTGTCAGAAGATGTCTTAAAAATATTTCTTGAGTGGTTGTTATTAAAAAATACAAAAATCGTCATGTGCGGTGATCACGGCCAACCACCACCATTTGTCGGTGCATCCCCCCCCCATGAATGGCTAAAGGGTTTTGTAGACTATTATGAAGAAATTGATACTGATCATAGATCACTTGATGAAAAATTAAAAGAGTTTAAGAAATTAATTAGATTACAACCGGATAGAATCCAGTGTGAAATAGCCCGTGAAATAATTTCGGAAACTCCCATGAATGAGTTTTGGGAAGCGTGGAGACCAAATGATTTGATCATTGCAAGTAGAAAAATAGTCAGGGACACACTTCAGATGAAATTATTTGAATTGCATAAACAAAAATTTGCAACACTTCCAGTGCCCCTTTGTTATAGACCATCGGATACACGAAAACAGAACATTGAAGTTGATATTCCAGGACAGAGTGAAAAGCAGATTCTCGTATTAAATGATATTGTGCTGGTTGATATCAATGTCGTTGAAGATGCATTGCGTGCTAATAAATCCCCATGGACGCTAGGATACGCAGCAACAATACACTCTTCACAGGGATTGACTATATCGGATACAATTGTTTGGATGGTAGATAATCGCATAGAATGGTCGAATTTAGTCTATCTTTCAGTATCCAGAGTACGAAAAATAAATCAACTTCGAAGAATTGTCCTGACAGAGTCAGGCGATGATGAAATCATTGGTGACGATAATGATATTATTGATAAAAAACTCTCCGGTTACAAACAACAGGACAAAAAAAAAAACAACGAGAATTTGATATTGATGCTGAATTAATAATCACTTTGAAGAAACAACAGAATAATCACTGCGCAAGTTGCAATTGTATAATGCGTTGGCAGTATTCGGATAAGGATCCTCGCCAATTCACCGTAGACAGAAAAAATAATAGTCTCGGTCATGTCAGAAACAATGTGATGTTGACTTGTCTTGAGTGCAATAGACGCAAGGGTGCTAGTTAAGCCCATGCGGTGGTAATTGAGTATCCTCAGGTATCACTTGTAATTGTTGTCTAGTAAAACCCCGTTGAGGGGCAGTTGAATCCAGTTTATAGATTGGAGGTCTACCCGTAGATCGTGTTATACTAGATATCTTGTGTGCAGTAATACTCCAAATAGGATCAGTAGCTCTTTTTCTGCCCCCTTCAAGCTCTCCTGGTTCATATAAGTACCTCACAATGATATTACTACCAAGAATTGGTTCGGAAACGCTAAAATCTTTTTGAATTTCCATTTTAGGTATCGACTTCTTTTTAATCGCGTTGATAGGTTTCATGTTGATGGTTCTAGTAATCTCGTTATTCAGTGCGGTAACTACACCTGGTAATCTCTTAACCCATTCACGGGATCTTTTTTCTTGGATGAATTCTTTTGCGTATTGATATCCAAATAACCGTTCAGCAAGAGTCCGATTAAATCGTTCTACAATTGCCTGATCACGATGTAGCGCAGTGTGCCCCCGTCTGATAGTGACATTATGATATTTCATTGTAGATAACACTGCACCCTGAAATTCCTTGCCCGGATCAACTTGTAACAGATTTGGCCAGTGCAGAGGGCCTCATCGATAAATCCTTTCAAATGCAGAAGCTACTTCAGTGGCCGATTTTGTTTTTAACGGTTCTGCTTCTTTGTATCGACTTGCAATATCAACTACAGTTAACGCATATTTGTAACCGTGGTCATGTGGCAAAAATAATAGATCAGCCTGATGAACTTCATTAGGAACAGTCACATCAAAATGCGAGAAATTAATTTGTTTAGGCGGTGGTAAGTAAATTTGCCATAGTGCCTGTTTGGATAACCAATGAGCCGCAGTGGTTTTTTTCACCTTTGCAGCGCTAGCGAGTTTATTGATTGCAGCGCTACCCTTCCAGTATCCTCTTGGGGAATAATAAATAGATTCCATGTTGTTATTAATTACCAGCACCTAACATCAATTTACTTTTCATAGCCGATTTTATCAAAAATGAAGCCAATTTTTCTTTGAAGGATTTATCAGGAATGGCATTCAACGCATGAATTAATTTCACATCTGCTAGATGCCTGTGTTGCAGATTACTGCTTTTATAAGCAACATCATGAAGGTGACAGGCCTTATCAATAGCGTTTATTGGTTCCTCACCGGGTCGGGGCTGATTTTGATCATTGAGTCTGATATCTAATCGTGTTCCGTGGCCACAGTAGCTATATCCTGGAAGGTGTTTTTCTCCGGGGTATTTTGCCCATGGGGTTCCAGGGAGTTTTGCTAATTTGGCAGCGATATCACCTCCTCGTTTTTTTTTAAAGGTTCCTTGGGTTTAGAAACAAATCTAAATTTCTTTGTACTACACTGTACGCATTTACCAGAAAGCGCTGATCGGTTATTTTTAGTTGTAATCGTCGTCAAGTCATCTGTGCCAGTACGCGCCTTACACTTCACACAATATAGATCCATAATTTATGTATAGAGATATGAATATAATTGATTTTTCAGCGACTAAAACAAGAGAACCAGTTAAGCATCATGCAGCGCTACCAGACTCTATCCGCGCAATTATAATCGGACCATCTGGATCCGGTAAAACGCAATTGTTGCTCAATTTAATAATGAGATGGATGAAGTGGGATAAGTTGTATTTAATTGCCCCTAGCGTAGACGACCAACGATGCTATGAAGTGCTAAAAGATTTTAATGAAAACGCTTCAGAGATTGCTGGTGAGAATATTATTGAATTTATAACCGATATTGACGAGGCACCATCAGTAGAAGACCTCGATGGAAATATTAACAACATGGTAGTATACGACGATGTCATGTTAGATAAACAAAAAAATCCTGCTAGAATATTTTCCCGAGGCAGGCATAAAAACACGGACGTGATCTATGTCACTCAACGCTACACACAAATACCAAAAGTGATTCGCGATAATTGTAATGTGTTGTGTGTGTTTAATGGAGTTGATACACATACGCTACGAAATATTTGGCAGACATGGTGTTCCGATATGGATTTCAATCAATTTAGAAATTTCTTTAGTCATGCTCAGTCTACCCCACACGGATTTATAACAATAAATTTACATGACCCTCGAACACGATATCGTATCGGACTGGATCAAATATTCGGTTGAATCCAGCAGCAGAGAGGGCGAGTGACATCGATGTTGTAATAGTTGAAAAGTTTTTGATTTCATTGATTTCACTGATTTTTTTTTTTGGGCCTAATCCATGAAACGATATCAGATTCACACACACATTTGGCCTGATTTCATTGGTTTAAGCCGTTATTTACGAGGGATTACTTAAAAATATGTTGTCCGATTCGCCCTCTCTGCTGCTAATACACAGGTATGGCACTTAATACTCACCTAACAGGTATGCGCGCTTACTCAACGAGAACAAAATTTGTAAAGACAGGTAATGTATTATATTTTTTTTTTGCATGGTGATTTTTGTAAATTGATTTTTAGTCATTTTTGTGATTTTTTGGGGGGTTTTTTGGTGGTGTTTTTATGCAATTTGAACCACAAAAATCTGATTATGTTACTGATAAACAATCATACCATGAAATTACCACATCATATAAAGAACACCTCCGTGATATAAAAGAGTCATCACTGCCGGGTAGTTATTTTAATTTTGTTGATCGGGATTCCACCTTTTGGAGATTTAAGGTTGGACAGACAACATAATCAATTACATATATAAATATGTATCATAACAAAATTATTGAATAATTTAGAGAGATCAATCAAGAACACAGTCAACAACTACAACGACTACAATAGGCTTTCAATGAGTCTAAACGGAGTGAAATCATTAAACGAATTGAAATATTAAATCAACTTGCATCCGACATGGAATATATCAACCAGCGAGTAATTCAAGTAATAATTGATCACAGCGATGACAACATTAATTACTCTAAACGAAATTTCTTAACTGCATACAATATAACAGAAGCCGATCTACCGAATTTCAAGTTTGCTGGGTATAACGCAAACGAAATAAAAAAATCCGTTAATGATTTCATCAATAAGACGTTTACTGCGATATTCACCTCATGGAGACAACAACACAAGGGTCCAACTATCCTCAAACATAATAATGACCGAGATGGTGGTGGTAGGCATAATGCTCCGCTCAACGTAAATGCATCCTCGGTGATTGCATTGAATTTATTATGCGATGTTATCGAAGGAAGCTATCAAATAAATCTCGAGCGATCGAATCAAGCTCAGCAGAAATATATTTTATATTCATTTGCACCAACAGTTCCTCCAGGGTTTCTAATTATTGAGGATCCAACTAATCCGGTCTATATGCGATGTCATAATGATTCATTAACGAGAATTAATTTCAGACTCACTGACCAATCCAATAATTTGATTGATCTACGAGGTGAGGTTTTACAAATTAGTCTGTTTGTGAAATCTTAAATGATTTTTATCGTAAAAAAAGATTTTCAACCCCATAACAGCAGAGGGGCCGCGACAAAGAATTTGGCGTCTTTTTTACAATCTTGGTTAGCCAAATAGACACTTTTTTACGATTTTGGAGGAAGCCTTGGTGTGCCAAATTGACGCCTCTAACAGTTGCCCTGTTCGCCCCCTCTGCTGCTGTTTGAGACAAATAAATTTTAAACATTAAACACATGAAATGGTTTAGTATACAATACCCATATGTGTCAATGGCTATTATACGTTTTTTTTAAAATGTAATCAAAACAATATTAATTAATAACACAAACCTTCATATTTATATGATACAAGATTTGTCTTATCTTTAAGTCGAGCATTTCATCATTGACATCCGAGAAGTCAAATCTGTTGCTAATATCCATATCTGTAAACCCTGTTTCGAGAAGCCCTTCAATATTAATTATGGGTATGCTAAATTCATGGCGGCCGAGGTGATTGATGATCAAATCTGGTTGACAGCTTACGTATTTGACGCATTCTATCCGCTGCCTCATAATGTCAGACCTATCGACCAGACCCACACATTGAAAGTCATACGATGATAGCTTGCACACAATTCCGTGCGAGATTTTCTGTTCTTCAAACATCCAAATGTAATGATCTAAATTTAGAACATTAGACATCGAGTATGTCATTTTAAGTTTCATAGCTTGGCCAACTTCCCGCGCCTGCGCAAGTCCCGTTTTTCCTTCTCATTATAATGAAGTTTCATATAAAGACGAAAGCAGCGCATATAAAGTTTGCACATCATGTAAGTACGAAAGTACAGCATATAAAGTAGTGTGCACATCGTATAAGTACGAAAGTACAGCATATAAAGAAGTTTGCACATCGTATAAGGACGAAAATACAGCATATAAAGAAGTTTGCACATCATATAAGGACGAAAGTACAGCATACAATGAAGTTTGCACATCGTATAACGACAAAAATACAGCATATACAGAATTTTTCACATCATATAAAGACGACAGCACATCATATAAAGAAGTTTGTACATAATATAAGGACGAAAGCATTACATACAATGAAGTTTGCACATGATATAAGTAGAATTACATAAGTAGAATTACATATCACAAAGAAGTTTGCACATCATTATAAGGACGAAAGTACAGCATATAAAGAATTTTTCACATCATGTAAGGACGAAAACACAGCACAAACAGAAGTTTTCACATGATATAAATACAAATGCACAGCATATAAAGAAGTTTGCACATCATATACGGACCCTCTAAACCCACTTTAAAAGTTATTCCATAAAACCATGAAATATTATTACATTAAACCAGGCCTAAACTACAAGACAATATTATAGGTCGATAACAAACAAAATATGTCTCCCAGTAAGTTATTCATGCAGTGAAGTACATAGCAAAGCATATACAAAAGAAGGAAGCAGATTAATGGGTGCGGTGCATCATGGGACAATAAATACAGAGATTCAATACTTCACTACGATTGGGTCAGTCCATGAAAATGCTTTCGCGTCAGTACCCAGGTATCCAGTTCAGTTATAAATTCACATGTATTGTTCAGCTGCGCCTTTCTTCTTTGTAAACGGGTTTATCACAGAAACTGATTTTTAACATGGAATAACTGAGAATGTCATTCTTTATTTTATAAGCATTTTATTGTGATTGTGCGATCAATGTGATGGAAGGATACAGGTAATGTAAATGCAAAATATAATTACAAGGTATGTTTTGACTGATCGGTAAATGACCCATGATCGCAGCAGGGAATGCTGCCCTGGTGTTCAGCTTAGATAAATGTGTGTGTGTGTATGTGTGTGTGTGTGTGTGTGTGTGTGTGTGTGTGTGTGTAATGGCGATTTGAAAACAGATGGAAGATGGTTATCTGCTCTCTTACGAACACTGGAAGGGTGACGTGCTGCCGACGAAAAGAATACAGGTATATAGCTAGAGCAGTCAAGAATTGTTGAAATGATGCTGTCAGGTGATACAATTCAGAAGGCTTTTGTTAAAGCCACAACAAATGTCAGCACTGCTGCTGCTACTACTACTATTACTGATGTTGCTGCTTTTTGCTATTAATACTTCTTAAACAACAACTGCTACTACTACTATAACTACTACTACCATTACTACTATTGCTGCTGTTTTACTGTGAAAAAGAAGAACTTATTTCAACTCAGATTAGTTGTTTTTCTACATAACTTTTTGTATTTGTTTCTGGTATTGTGAATTAATTTAATTTTGACCCAAGTTCCAATATTTTGCGCCGACATTGCTACTAGAAAAATGTTTGATTTCCAAAGTCATTATTTGGTTTGCTAGTTCTCTATCATTAGAGACGCTGGAACGTTTATGGTATAGATAATTGATGCCAACATTCTGCACAGTTTATAATGCCAAAAGGGAATCAAGAACAAATAACAATGCCCTTTTCTGAGTTTGATTATCGGCATTAAGTACAAAAATTATGATTTTTTTTGACAGCAGAAACAAATTATCTGAAGGAAAGAATGGTTGGAATGTTAAGAGGATAACATCCGGGGATTTTTTGCACTACGTATCGTAACTGGAAGGCAAGCTCAGCTCAGAATTTCGATAACTGTTTTGTTACATTGTGTCGTAGAATGAACCATTGTTCTCCACATTTTGTTTTGTAACGGTTTGATTGAATGGATGAAAAGGAAAACTTGTCATGAAGTGGCGAGAACGTTTTAATGGGGGTTCGAGTAGCAAACTATTTGTTAGTTAACATTTATCAATTGTTTTATTTCTATATTATTTTCAACTTCCTTTCTCTCGAAAAATATTTAGATTTGGTAACTGAAAACTGATGGTTGTGTGGTACCTCAAACGCTGCATTGTCTATATACATGAATGCATCATAATGCAGGACAACATATGTAGTAAATATACTATAGTGTAAATAATGTTGAATAACACACGTAGTGGGTTTTATTAAAATTTCTTCCAACATGAACACATTAGCACTCGTTTTGTTAGCAATCTTTGCTAAATCTTCAAAACTTCAATAACGACACCAGCCATTTATTTTTGTTTTCTAGTTGAGGGTGAGTACCTAGTTAAATAGTTGCCAAAATAAAATCTGTCACCAACATGCAAAATTTATAACTATTATAATTGCATAATGTATGCATATGTTAAAATTTGGTGAATGAGGTAAGTAAAAGACGTCCACCGTCAAGAAAATAAAAGCTCTTTTAGATTCTGTTCTCTCTCTCTCTCTCTCTCTCTCTCTCTCTCTCTCTCTCTCTCTCTCTCTCTCTCTCTCTCTCTCAGAAGTTAACTAAAGACTACGCAAACTAAAACCTTTGAGGGCCGATAGATAGATAGATAGATAGATAGATAGATAGATAGATAGATAGATAGATAGATAGATAGATAGATAGATACCCAGTTGAAGCTACGCATATTACCAATGATTAAAAAAAAACAACCATATATTCCATAGTGGATGTGTTATACAAACACCCTATCATGTATACCATAGTGGATATGTTACACAAACACCCTATCATGTATACCATAGTGGATATGTTACACAAACACCCTACCATGTATTCCATAGTGGATATTTTAGACAAACACCCTATCATGTATTCCATAGTGGATATGTTAGACAAACACCCTATCATGTATACCATAGTTGATATGTTTACACAGAAACCCTATCATGTATTCCATAGTGGATATTGTTACGTGCTTAGGCTCGAATAAACAGTAATATAGAAAGAGTGAAAATAACAAGCTTGTAAAAACTTAATAAACAATTTATTGAGCACAAATATTTTCCAGAAAAGAAAAATAAACTTACGGTTTTAAGAAACAATTCCAAAATTAATCCAAAGATAATTCAAAATATAATCCACTAGTGAACTTGCAAAAGTCCTGGTAATAAAATGTCCAAATAATTCCAAGTTCGAATCCCAGCGAAGTATCCAAGATGGAAGACGATGTCACTTGATGAAGTCAGTTCTTGGTAATAAAATTCTATGAGCACAATTATTTTCCAGATAAATAACAAAATAATTCCTCTTGATCCAAACGAATTGAAATAATTTCCAATACAAGGTAATTTAAAATAACTCAAAACGACACAACTTAATATTCTAACAGCCAAAGTTCTACTAAATAGTTCGCTCCAAAACATAATTTATATACCTGTTTTTACGTAAACAAGAAAAGGGTCACGTGATCTTCTATAATCTTTTTGAACAAATTTACGTTAAAAAAATCACGTACACACCGTATGACCCAACTAAAAATAGAAAGATGTTTATAACAAAGCGCCATAATGTCCTTGGAATCAACCAATCCTTTTTAAAGCTTGTTTACAACTCTGAAGCCAGGTCAGAAATGAGGTCAACCCACTTTTTAAAAAATATCTCCCAATGAATGAATCTTAAACTTAAAATGTCAAATTTGAATCTGACAAACAAACAATTAAAACAAAAAATAAATTACCCAAATCAAATACACGTAACAATATGTTTACACAAATACCCTAACATGTATACCATAGTGGATATGTTAACACAGAAACCCTACCATGTATTCCATAGTGGATATGTTTAAACAGAAACCCTATCATGTATTCCATAGTGGATATGTTTACAAAGAAACTCTATCATGTTTTCCATAGTGGATATGTTTAAAAAGAAACCCTACCATGTATTCCATAGTGGATACGTTTAAAAAGAAACTCTATCATGTATTCCATAGTGGATATATTTACAAAGAAACTCTATCATGTTTTCCATAGTGGATATATTTACAAAGAAACTCTATCATGTTTTCCATAGTGGATATATTTACAAAGAAACCCTATCATGTATTCCATAGTGGATACGTTTAAAAAGAAACTCTATCATGTTTTCCATAGTGGATATGTTTACAAAGAAACTCTATCATGTTTTCCATAGTGGATATATTTACAAAGAAACCCTACCATGTATTCCATAGTGGATACGTTTAAAAAGAAACTCTATCATGTATTCCATAGTGGATATATTTACAAAGAAACTCTATCATGTTTTCCATAGTGGATATATTTACAAAGAAACTCTATCATGTTTTCCATAGTGGATACGTTTAAAAAGAAACTCTATCATGTATTCCATAGTGGATATATTTACAAAGAAACCCTATCATGTATTCCATAGTGGATACGTTTAAAAAGAAACTCTATCATGTTTTCCATAGTGGATACGTTTAAAAAGAAACTCTATCATGTTTTCCATAGTGGATATATTTACAAAGAAACTCTATCATGTATTCCATAGTGGATATATTTACAAAGAAACCCTATCATGTATTCCATAGTGGATATATTTACAAAGAAACCCTATCATGTATTCCATAGTGGATACGTTTAAAAAGAAACCCTACCATGTATTCCATAGTGGATACGTTTAAAAAGAAACTCTATCATGTTTTCCATAGTGGATACGTTTAAAAAGAAACCCTACCATGTATTCCATAGTGGATACGTTTAAAAAGAAACCCTATCATGTTTTCCATAGTGGATATATTTACAAAGAAACTCTATCATGTATTCCATAGTGGATATATTTACAAAGAAACCCTATCATGTATTCCATAGTGGATACGTTTAAAAAGAAACTCTATCATGTTTTCCATAGTGGATACGTTTAAAAAGAAACTCTATCATGTATTCCATAGTGGATATATTTACAAAGAAACCCTATCATGTATTCCATAGTGGATATATTTACAAAGAAACCCTATCATGTATTCCATAGTGGATACGTTTAAAAAGAAACTCTATCATGTATTCCATAGTGGATATATTTACAAAGAAACCCTATCATGTATTCCATAGTGGATATATTTACAAAGAAACCCTATCATGTATTCCATAGTGGATACGTTTAAAAAGAAACTCTATCATGTTTTCCATAGTGGATACGTTTAAAAAGAAACTCTATCATGTATTCCATAGTGGATATATTTACAAAGAAACTCTATCATGTTTTCCATAGTGGATACGTTTAAAAAGAAACTCTATCATGTATTCCATAGTGGATATATTTACAAAGAAACTCTATCATGTTTTCCATAGTGGATATATTTACAAAGAAACTCTATCATGTTTTCCATAGTGGATATATTTACAAAGAAACCCTATCATGTATTCCATAGTGGATATATTTACAAAGAAACTCTATCATGTATTCCATAGTGGATATATTTACAAAGAAACCCTATCATGTATTCCATAGTGGATATATTTACAAAGAAACTCTATCATGTATTCCATAGTGGATATGTTTACAAAGAAACCCTATCATGTATTCCATAGTGGATATATTTACAAAGAAACTCTATCATGTTTTCCATAGTGGATATATTTACAAAGAAACTCTATCATGTATTCCATAGTGGATATGTTTACAAAGAAACCCTATCATGTATTCCATAGTGGATATATTTACAAAGAAACTCTATCATGTTTTCCATAGTGGATATATTTACAAAGAAACTCTATCATGTTTTCCATAGTGGATATGTTTACAAAGAAACCCTATCATGTATTCCATAGTGGATATATTTACAAAGAAACTCTATCATGTTTTCCATAGTGGATATATTTACAAAGAAACTCTATCATGTTTTCCATAGTGGATATGTTTACAAAGAAACCCTATCATGTATTCCATAGTGGATATATTTACAAAGAAACTCTATCATGTTTTCCATAGTGGATATATTTACAAAGAAACTCTATCATGTATTCCATAGTGGATATATTTACAAAGAAACCCTATCATGTATTCCATAGTGGATATGTTTACAAAGAAACTCTATCATGTTTTCCATAGTGGATATGTTTACAAAGAAACCCTATCATGTATTCCATAGTGGATATATTTACAAAGAAACTCTATCATGTTTTCCATAGTGGATATATTTACAAAGAAACCCTATCATGTATTCCATAGTGGATATGTTTACAAAGAAACTCTATCATGTTTTCCATAGTGGATATGTTTACAAAGAAACCCTATCATGTATTCCATAGTGGATATATTTACAAAGAAACTCTATCATGTTTTCCATAGTGGATATATTTACAAAGAAACCCTATCATGTATTCCATAGTGGATACGTTTAAAAAGAAACTCTATCATGTATTCCATAGTGGATATATTTACAAAGAAACTCTATCATGTTTTCCATAGTGGATATATTTACAAAGAAACCCTATCATGTATTCCATAGTGGATATGTTTAAAAAGAAACCCTATCATGTTTTCCATAGTGGATATGTTTACACAAACATCCTATCATGTATTCCATAGTGGATATGTTTAAAAAGAAACCCTATCATGTATTCCATAGTGGATATGTTTACACAAACATCCTATCATGTATTCCATAGTGGATATGTTACACAAACACCCTATTATGTATTCCATAGTAGATATGTTTAAAAAGAAACCCTATCATGTATTCCATAGTGGATATGTTTAAAAAGAAACCCTATCATGTATTCCATAGTGGATATGTTTACACAAACATCCTATCATGTATTCCATAGTGGATATGTTACACAAACACCCTATTATGTATTCCATAGTAGATATGTTTACACAAATACCCTACCATGTATCACATAGTGGATATGTTACACAAAAACCCTACCATCTATACCTAGTGGACCTGTTTACACAGAAACCCTACCATGTATCACATAGTGGATATGTTTACACAAATACCCTAACATGTATACCATAGTGGATATGTTACACAAAAACCCTACTATCTATACCTAGTGGACCTGTTTACACAGAAGCTTAGTTCTCCGGTGTCGTATACGTGGTCGACATCATTAAATCATGTAAAATTTGTACTTTGTAGACGTTTATTTACTGGTAATTGTTTTGAATATTAAAAATTTTGTCTGAAGTTATGTGATCCTTTCTAAAGCGACGACACCTACTATATGCTATCACAGAAAAGTTTGCATTGAAGTCCATGGCCTTTTCAATGTTATCAGTACTTTCAAGATAATCCGTTTTAGTGCCATTAGCATCAGCATTTAAAGCAAACTTGCAATCTCTAGCATAATGGACAAGTTTACACAGAAGTCTGCTCCCCAGAGAGCAGCAAATGTTTTCTGAAGTAAAGCACGCAGAATTTTTTTTTTTTTTTTTTTTTTTTTTGGGGGGGGGGGGGTAAATTATATTTATTAATAAGTGTTTCTAATTTTGTATGATGTCCAGTGTTCTCTGATTCTTTCTAAAACACATTGAGCCCGATCAATTTTATCGATTATTTCAAGTTAGTCAAAATTAAAGATGTGTGCTCGAAGAATCCCTCCAGTTCTGGTATAATACTCAGTATATCAGTTCATATCAATGCAGAGAGAGAGAGAGAGAGAGAGAGAGAGAGAGAGAGAGAGAGAGAGAGAGAGAGAGAGAGGGGGGGGGGGCAGGCCATCGTTTATTATGAATACAGTGTAAATACACCCATTTACAAAAGAGAAGGCCATAACAGTCTAGTAACTTGTTGTGTTAAACACCGACGTCCATGTAATGGAAATTGGCTACAGCGCAAGGCTGGGGAACAAACTATATACAAAGTTAATTAGCACTAATCCGACTGGCTGAAGATTGTTAGAGTAAATCATTCCGACGTGTCTGACAGATTGACATCTCTTTATCTCATTACCTACCGTCAGTCGGAGTGCTATCAGCTCAATCCGGGTGTCTGAGTTATATAGATAGTACAATGTGTGTAATACAATGTATAGGGCAACATAAAGGCATTGTTCCCGCAAACGGGACTTAACACACACACACACACACACACACATATATATATATATATATATATATATATATATATATATATATATATATATATATATATATATATATATATATATATATATATATACATATATATATATATACATATATATATATATATATATATATATATATATACATACATACATATATATATATATATATATATATATATATATATATATATATATATATATATATATATATATATATATATATATATATATATATATATATATATATATATATATATGGGGGGAGTGAAATATTGACGTTAGGATGTTTTCCTCAAATTTGAAAGTTATCTCTTTCTTAAGAGCATAAAAGTCTGCTGAATTTCATATTTTTTAAAAGTAGTTGTAAACGGCTTCCTTATATAAATTTGCATGGGCGGAGCGTAATGAACAGTTCGCAAAAGTCTGTTGTTGTGGTCGTTTGTACATGTCAGCTTAACTGGGGTCAAAGTTAAGTATAGTCAGATGAGATGAAACCGGTAAAATTTCTCATAACCGTGTGAAGCGTTTTGACTGTAGTAGTCAGTTTCTCTCTGTACGGACGTCTTCTTTCAAGCATTTCGATTCATTCATCTTGCAAGGTAAGACGTTTACATTTTTCGTTTTAAAACGATATCGCATATTCTTTGTTAAAATATTTTTGAAGATGAAATTAATTAAGTATAAAAAAGTATTAAATTAGCAGGTTATTTCATTTCGACTTTATTAGCGATTGGAGTTATCATTTTTGAACTTTCTGTACTGTACTCTTTACATATGCGTATAATCCATATTGATGCAAGCTGCACTGCTCACGTTTATTGGGTGTGAAGGTACCAGCTGACCGGGGCACCGAGAAGCCGAGTAGTCTAAAGCGCTCACCATTACGAATGACTGCCATCTCACCTCTATCTGCGTTGGTTCGAGTCTCGGATTCGGCATTAATACTAGCAGCCTTGTATATAGTCTGTGTTGTGCTGAAATTATGTCTTTCAGTACTCCTTCGGTGTAATCGACGCTTGATGTCATAAGTGTCAAACCAGAATGCTTTCTACATGGAATTGTATTTAGATAGCCAAATTATCGTCGCAGTCAAGAAAGTTTTCACACAATCTCATCTTCCATTAGTTTAAGTTAAAGATAAAAGCACCTTTTTTTAAAGATTCCAAAAAAAAAAATATCTGAATAACCCAACTATTATTGAAACTATAGGTAGAAACTGAATTGAAAGTCACTTTATTGCAAAAACAGCTGACATTTTTTCTTTAATCGTTATCAAATATACTTCAGGTTGCCAATTTTTTATATAAAAAAAACCAACTTCGTAGCAAGAATAATTTTATTCCGTTGATAAAACAAGTGACAGATCTTGCAAAATACAAGAAAATTTATCTATGTAAGGTAACAGATCACGTATAACCTTTACAGGTAGAAGATACTGTATGTATCCCGTGCACCAGTACACTAAAAGCACTAACGATAAATATCCTATAATCCTATCGCCGATTATTTATTTATTTTTTTTTTTTTTTGGGGGGGGGGTGCTTTTATAGTGAAAATGATGTGAACACTGCTAAGTACGCATACTGCTAATCTCGCCTTCTTTCTAAACTCTAAACACGTTAGGATACAAGATGGCTGTATAATTCATCACCATTTTTCGAAGGAACTGTCGCTGTTAGCAAGCTGCTACTAATGATTCATTAAAGTGTTTCAAATAGAATAACCGACGTTTTCGAAATTATCGCACTAAAATATTTAATTGTGAAATTGAATTTTATCAACGTGTTAAGTTATTGTAATTAGAGATGATTCCTTTGTCAATGTTTTAGTTTTTCGCCTTTTTTGTCTTCTTTGTCTTATATATAAAGTGACTTTGTGTACATAAATAAGTGATACTGGACCATTTTAATGATTTTATTATGACAGACCTTTTAGTGAAAGTAAGAAGATTGAATTTTTCTCTAAATTGTATTAAAAATAATTTTTTATTTTCTACTAAAATATATTGAAATTTATTTCTAAATATATCGCAACTATATACTATTAAAATAAAGAGTATGCCCTTGTGAGTTAAGACAAAACTCTCTAGCACCGGAGCGGTTTATCAAGTTAGTTGTTTAAGAAATTAGTGTTAGAAGAAAAGGGTTGTGACTCTAAAATAATCATCGAACACGAACAGCTACTTTATTGCTTGTTTAAGTGATCCGGTACAATAAACTGATACGCCTACTAGACATTTTGTAACTACATTTGTTGGCTATCCAACAATGTATAATCGCAGAAGGAATTATCTTGGATCTTTGGGTCCGCAAAAGTACACTCGGTATGTTCTGGAGGTTACGGACAAATAAATGCAGTACATAAACTGATTGTCCAGTGCGTCTGTAGATTTATAATTTCCTCCATCCACCCTCGTCTAAGTGTTCCTAGACCCCCAAGAGCCTTAATTCGGCCTTGCCCACGAATCTGACTTGTTTTACTTTTTAAAACCTCTCAGATGCATAACAATAATAAACTTTGAAAGCATTTTAGTGTTCATTTGAAAACAAGAATATTTTAGTAAATGGACATTTGAAAACAAGTAAGAATATTTTAGTATATTTATAAGAACAAGATTGACGTTTTTAAAAATGAGACTTTTGCGTGCACTGAACAATCTAAATTGACATGAGGTTTACTGGTAAGCAGTAAGTTGCGATCAATCGAATCCTATACTTCCTGATCTGATCTATTCAAACGGGGGAGGGGGGTGTCTTCTAGGGCTGCGTTGGAGTTTGTAAACTAAAAATTTCAAACAATGTAGATCATTATTCACAATTTTATCCTGTCTTCATTTATAAATCCTTTTATTATCATCAATAAATATCTCTTGAACTTGATTTACTCTATCAGAGCACTTATACATAATAATCAAATTATGGTGTTGAACGTATATATATATATATATATATATATATATATATATATATATATATATATATATATATATATATATATATATATATATATATATATATAGAGAGAGAGAGAGAGAGAGAGAGAGAGAGAGAGAGAGAGAGAGAGAGAGAGAGAGTAAGATAGATAGATAGATAGATAGATAGATAGATAGATAGATAGATAGATAGATAGATAGATAAATAGATAGATAAAGTAAAGTATTGAACTAAATTATCTCGTGTACATGTTGTGCTACCAGATACTTTACGTCGACAAAAGAATGTAATGAGATTCGAAAGGGCAAAAGCTTCCAGGGGGCAAAACAAACACTAAGATACGCGTATAGAACCAACCTTCCTAATATTTGTGTTGTAACAAAATGAGCTTACACATGGGCGAAAGACAAAATGCCTGACCTTTTAATCAAATGTTCAATAAATCTTACATGTTTATCTTCCTGACTAGTACTACTACAATATAGTACGTGATTTAATGAATAGTTTCAGTGTAAATGAAGCCTATGTATAGTTCACTGCAATGCTCTATCTCACCTTCTTTAATCAGTTTAAAGAAATGGTATGTCAGGTTACTCGAGGGTTATGAGCGTTATTCGTATAGTATTGTACAAGCCCTACCTGTCAAAGGGTAAGTGTTAAGTCCCACTTGTCAAGGGGTGTTGTGCAACATATAATAATAATAACTATAAGCCACTCCCTTTTGTTACTCGTTATCTAAGAGATGACCACCCTCGATATAATTGCCCGGTTCGAGTATGAGAATAGATATGGTAAATTGAGCAGGTATGTTGAACACACAACTAATAGCCCCCGTAAAGATAAATAAACAATTTAATCAATTACATACACAATTATGAAACTTCTTTCATTTGGAATACACGCTGTTTAGAAATACAACTTTAACCGAATTACAATAAGATTTGAAATAGATTTAAACAAATTGGCCATTCTATTACTCATAGTTTTAAATCATCATATGATCGAGTGGTACAATCGAATTCAAGGCTTTGTTCGATTTTCATAGCCTGCTATGTCTCGATCCACGTTCACTGTTCAATCCAATGTTGTTCTTGAAGTCCCTTTCTCTCTAGATAATCTGCACTCGTGGATGTTTCCGCTTGATTCCGGACTTGTCCACTGTATCATGCGTACACTGCAATTTCTGTTTCTCCCAATTCTTTGTCCAAAGTTTACGTTGTTATTCCCGTAACTTCACGATCTTCCCACAAAAGCTATTTTATTCCTTTCAAAAGAAAATTAAAACAACCTAAGTCTCTCGTTACAATAGTTCCTGTTGACACTGTCCATTATTCCTGGTTCGAAAAATCAGATATTTCTATCAGTGATAACAACTTTACGGCTAGTAATTGACTACACATGTCCTCAAATGAATGTAGTTAAACCAATTGTTAATTCGTTTTGCCTTGACCTAATACATTAACGTACTACACAGCGAGGCGTTGAATTACGGCTCTGCCTTAATTTTCCACAGTACATAAATCTTATACACTGTCGCTAAATCATCTATGAAATCACAATTCGGTGAATTCACATGTATTCTGGTAACCCCTTACCAACGTAATACATTAAATTCCTTGAACACAATCATTATTCAAACAATATGATAAATTCAAGAATTAACGTAACACTCACTATCCATAACTCAGCATAGTGTTTTTCAACATAAATTAACACTACGTCATTCTTAACTAAGAATTAAGGTAAGAATTCCAATTCATAATTCAAAAGCACATTATTATACAAATGTATCAAATGAATTCATGCAAGAACTTCCGATTCATAATAAAAACACATTATTATACAAATGTATCAAATTAAATCAATTATACAAATGTATCAAACAAAATCATGCAGACCTGTAACTAAGCAAACTTCATATAAATTGCATCAACAATATACATTGAATTGTGACAGTACCTTTGTGTTTTTGGTGTGTCACTCAACCGTTGGTTTGGTGGTTTTCGACCACGCTTCCTTACAAATGTATGTCTCTCAAATAACATCCAGAGTCCTTACTAATTAATTCTTCCCCTGGCTCTCTTACAGAGCAATGTCAAGACTAACCTTTAATTTCACTAGGCCGTTATTATGTTCTACGAATTTTCTGGCGAAAACACCCCCTTATTTAGGACAATTTGCATTGCTGAGCAGCTTCATTGTAATGACGCAATTAGGAAAGCCATTTGAATTCTTGAATCTGGACTTCCAAAAATACATCGTAAGTTGTTTGTTAAGTATAGGCAACGTCTATACAGAGTTAATGAACTTGAAGCAAGACCTTGAATGGAATTTTAAGAATCGTGATGTATTTCCTTTGAGACGTTTGTTGCCATGTTTCATGTAAAATGTATTTATCATTTACATTTTGTAGGCATTTAGCACCGACTATATCATTAATGGGTATCAGTTTCTGAAATTTGATTACACATGCCTTTTAAATGGTGATGCTTCACTTTATTTGATCCTCATAAATCCGCATTCATTGGAAGGTTATTATATACACGACGCGAGAAATACACACGGTAAAATCAGTTTAGTAGTACGCCGACATTTTTAGGCTAGGTCCACCTAAAAGTGTAATCCGGGACAAACGGGATTAAAGGTTTCTCGCAGTGATGTCACATTGAGAGAAAAACAAACTTCTTACAACCCTGTTATTTGTTATGATTAGACCCGACGTCTGCCTTTGTCTACCCTATTCACACCTGACCACAAATGTTAATGCCCGACGAGGTCAATAATTTTAATCTGGATTTTTTTTGATGATGGTTAAGGCTCGTAATATTTAACAACCATGATTGAGAAGGATTTGGTTACATTATAGTTGTTTTCAATTTTAGAACAACTGTTATTATTTTAGTGAATTTGAGTAAATGCGCCTCTGTGATCACGTTGACGTACACAATACTTTGTACCAGGCATAAGTTTAATTATGTCTTCTGCGTCCTTGTTTTTTTTTTCTTCCATTACCCTGATAAAGCCACGCTATGGAAACACCTTATGATCAATTGGGAATAAAAACCATCGTTGGTGTCGCTGTGCTTGAACATACTGTAGAGCCTACATTGGAAACAAAATTCCACGCGCGCGCGTGTGCCGTTTAGAAACTTGGATTGCAGACGTTCCAAGAATAAAGGAAGCCATCAGTACTGTTTGTTCGTGATATTACCCGCTTTACATAACTTTTAGATGGTGTTGAAGACAGTGGACAAACACTTGGATATTGCAATTTTTATTTAACACATGTCCAAATATTTTTTTGTATGCATAATTCTTTGGCCTGTTTATAAGACCATACTGGCTATTTTATTATTGATTTTCAAAATTTCAGTTTCAAATTTGATCCACCCTTTGTAGTACGAGAAATCTTCTCCAACGGGCTAAGTTTGATGGAGCCGTCTTTCGGACGAACTTTACCGGTGTATTGTAGTAGGAAAAAACGTCATCAAGCTAAGAAAGAGGTTCTATAACAACCACATTTTCTAACTACTCACATTACAGACAAAGCAGGATGAATGGCCAGCAGACGGAATGGACAGGGTGATGTTCATTGGATTGACAGCGTCCCCTTATATAATGTGTCTCTAGGCCTGTGGGGTGTAGTCTGTATCTTGTTGGCATTTCCGAGCTACAATGTTTGTCTTATAAGAAATAGGGACGGATTCTCGGCTGTTGTACAATTAATGTCTGCATGGATGGTTATATTAATATCAATAAGAATATTAAACAAAGTGTTAGTCTCAGAAATGTTTGCAAAGACCTATTGTTTTCGTCATCTTGGCTTCGTGCTTCATTTCGTCCTCTTTGAAACACTGTGCATAGGAACAACCGTCTTCTTATTCAGAGCATTTTGAAAATAAATTGGTAAAATGTCTTGTTTTATACTTTTCCGTTTTCACATGCTCGAAAAGTAACAACCAAAACTAGATATTAAGACGTTATTCACACCTTTTTATTCTAATAAATCCAGTTGTTATGGACTGATCGAGAGTTTTTTGCAATCTGATTGGATGTGAATGGTCACGTGCTACTGATCTGAAATTGTTTTACAAATCGGTAAATTGTGTTGACTACCTTTTTGGTTTCCACTTTCCAAGCTAGTTTATGCGACGCTTTATCTATAGTAAAACCAAACTCCATAAAAACAGGCGACCACTACCACCACCTTCTCCCACCCCGCATCCATCACCTTTATTTCCGATACAAATTTGCAACCCTCTGATTAAAATCGGCCATAAATGTTAAAACAATGTAATCGCACAGTCCTTACAACTAATACTAAAACATCACATGCCATAAAAATAATAATGAGGACTTTTTATAGCGTCTAATCTTTAGAAGATCTAAGCGCTTTACACCATCTATAATGATATGACTACACTACAGAAAAACAAATGACAAAAACAATGAAATTGGAAAACATAAAAACATGCTGAAAACATATAAGATACAAAACATGATTAGGTCTAGATGTTTGTCCCTGCAGTCGAAACAGGTGAGTTTGAAGAGCACTCTTAAAAGGGTCCACTGTGTCTTTGTGTCTAATTTCAATGTGCAATTCGTTCCACGTCGCCGGGCCCTGGTATGCAAAAGAACGTTGTCCATATGACTTTGTTTTCACCTTGGGAACAATGAGTATACGATTGTCAGAAGAAGAGCGTAAGTATCTAGCTGGTGTGTACACATGGGTGAGGCTGGATGGGTATGTTGGACTGGAGTCTGTCAGTGAAACATAGCACAGAGAACAAACTTTGTGTTTGATTCAGTATCGAATTGATAGCCAGTGCAGGGTACAGAGCAGTGGTGAGGTGTGCTCTGATCGATGTACTCTAAAGATGATCCGTGCAGCTGTGTTTTGAACTTTTGAAGTTTCTGGAGTAAATATTGTGATGAACCAGACAGAATTGAGTTACAATAGTCCAGTAGTACTAATGAACACACAAGTGTTTTAGTGGCATCAACTGAAAGATATTTACGAATGGAACTGATGCGTCTCAATTCAAGATATGCAGCCTTGCATATGTTCATGACATGTTGGTGCAATGTGAGAGTACTGTCTAGAGTAACGCCTAGGTTCCGTACTGACTGTGAGAATTTAATGTTGGTGTTGCTGATATTTATTGTCTGAGGTAAAGGATGTGAATGAGAAAGTCTTTGTGTTGTGATCAAAATAGCCTCAGTTTTATCATCATTCATCTGCAGCTTGTTACATGTCATCCATGATTTCACATCAGAAATGCACTTCTCTACTCCATGGATGGTAGCATCAACTTCAGTTGGGTGGCTAGACTTGTATATTTGGGTGTCATCAGCGTACAATTGGTGCGACACTGCAAGAAAAGAAAAAAACTTTTCCAAGTGATATCAGACCACTGCCAGTACATGCTCTGACACTCGGTCCTTTAGCAGAATCGATGAATTTGGGCTGGTGAAAATATTTTGGCGTAGTGAAAGTAGCTATTGAAAGAAAACTATAAGATACCTAAAATCGAATACTATGTTGATCAAATCAACTGATATGAGGACATACTTGAAGTAAAATGGAATTATAAGGATTAAATGATCACAATTGGTTATTTATCGAAATGTATTGGGCTTTATTTACTTTGTGAGTGAGTAAGTAAAATGTACAAATCGACCAATACCCATCCATATGTATACTATAGTATAAAAAGTACAAAAATTGCTGTTGTATGTGAATCAGATACAAATTTTAGAAAACAGTTTAAATTACAAAATGTATATATCATAGCAAAATATGACGTCACGAGTGCGTCAGTATGACGTCATATTTAAATGTATCAAGTTTTTGCTATTTATGTTCTCGGAGCAGCTACGTTTTTTGTAAATTTTTTGGTCATAAAGCATGGTATAATGTTTCAGCCTATTACGTGTTCTCTTTGTGAACATTCATTGTCACTCTATAAACTATCTGCAAAAAAAAATGAAACTTATTCCAACAAGTAATTGATAGTTGCAATATGTTGCCACTCCAAGTAATCATTTCACCAAGAAAGGACATAAAAGAAAATTTTAGATACCTGCCTTTAAGAAGAAAGATTAAATCAGCGAATATACCAGCTAAGTAAGTATATTTAATTTATCGTAAAGTCAAAGGGCTTTGACTGGATTCGTTGAAGTACAGAGTAAATGAAAATATAATACGACTATATGTAATTTGCAATTTTGCTTCACTGGGAATGCAATAAAACGTCTACCTTCTATGTCAAGTCTATGTGCAAAATGCACATACACCAATCTACCGTCGCTGTGTGCGCTATTAGACATGGGTCTATGTTGTTTTTGTATGAGTAACAAGTTGAACAAGTAGCATATTCCCCGATGTTCCGGCGCATTGTATTTGCTTATTGCGGTTGATACCGACATCTAAGTGATTACATACGGTATGCTCACAATAGAACCCCTATTAAGCATATAGATCTGTACCTCAAGATACCTATGTAATTTTATCAAAATAGTGCAAATAACTAGCCGTCTGCTTAACATTAAAGACTGATATGATGACAGGCGTTATCTACATTTACAATCCATCGTATTGGTATTTTTAAGGGTTGACGGCGGCTATCTACAAGACCCACTATTTCTGAACTGGGGCCCCGAGTGGCCGAGTGGTCTAAAGCGCTGTCCGTTACGGACCACTGCCTTCTCAACTCTGTCTGCGTGTGTTCGAGTCTAAGATTCGGCAAATGTAGTTATGTGAGAAAGCTTGCCAGTAGCTTCTCGTGGGTCGGTGGTTCTTTCCGGGCTTTGTTCGGTTTCTTCCTCCACCATTAATACTGGCCGCCATGTATAGCCTATATAGTGTGCTGAAAAATGGCGTTAAACCATTAAAAAAAAAAAAAAAAATTCTGAACTCTTTCAATTTTCCTTCACTTTCTCGAGGACTGTATTTTGCTGCGTAATGGTTCTTTAAATAAATTAAAGTCGTGATATGTTAAGTATTATCTTGATTTGCGTTAAGTATTCATTTAACTTACGCTAATTATTGATTCCACTTCCAGTTGTGAATGAAAACTTGCCAAGACTTTCCCAAAGTCCTTTTCGATAAATCTCTACAGTGATGTCTACAGCCAAAGCATAGCAGTAGGAATGCTATTTTGTATTAAACCATAAAATAAAGATATATAAGCCTAGCACGTCGCAAACATTCCAAATAAATATAATTGTGTACACTTTATTATGAGCATCATCATCGGCTCTAGCATCACCTTTGTCTAGTGAAAAGATGAACTGCACTCATATTTAAAAATTACCAAATTACGCGTTACTTGACTTCACTGTTTTCTACTGTGTATAATTTGCATTCCAAACGCACAAAGCTTTGGATGATAATTTTTTACAAAACTTTGAACATTAAGCTGAGAATAACTGAAGGCACAGCACGTGCAAACGTTTGTTACATTAACAACGGATCGAAGATGCCAAACGTTACATTAGTGTCATATTGCCATCCATACGTTAATCCTTGTTCAAATATTGTGTTAGTATTTATTAAAATTAAATTTCGTGTTAGTATATCTTAGGGTTTAAAATTTCGTGTTAGTACTTATTAGGATTCAATTTCGCGATAGCATTTATGTATTCAGTTTCGTGTTATTTATTAGGATCAGTTTTCATATTCCCAAAATGTCTCCTTTTAATATTATCTGTCGTACAATATTGCACATTCTACACTTCACTTCAATTTATAGGGTTCTTTAGGCGGTTGGAAGATAATAAAAATGTCATTAGTGTTTATCACTACACTCAATAGAGACTGGATTCTCTGAGTGAATCCTGGTCAAAACAATTGTTCTGGTCGACCATAACCAGGATCGTCCTGAGGCCGATTAGACCTATTGTGCCCAATTGGGACCCCGTGCGTTAGCAATTTTTTTAAATATATTTATGGAGATACAGTACCTTTAAAGCAGTGGAAGAAAATTTCAAGTTCAATTATCATTTAAAACTTGTTTAAAAGTTTATTTTTATATGCCGTGCTCACAGAGACTCGCGTGCGAATACAGGGGACCCTCCAAATTGATCCAAATCGGGTTCCGCGTTTGCCATAACGTTACCATTGTCAAAACTGTTATTTCATGTTGTCTCATCACGAGATATGTCTATAAAATTAGACACATGAATATACGAAACTTTTGACACTGACCATTTCATTGAAGAAATGGGTCATACTGTATTCCTCTATTGTAAGCTGTACGGGTGATACAACAGTAATAAAAGCACTCGATACTGTAATGCTTTATCATCACAAATGAATGGTGTACGACTTAACCACCGATTCATGTACGACTTTATCGGCTGACAGCAGCTAGTGTGATGTGTTTGAAAACCACAGTGTGTGAGCCGATTGTATTAAAACTGCATGCTCATTTCCTATGGCGTGTAAAAATGGTAAACAGCCTGTAGGCTGCAACTGATGTAGAACTATTATTTGGGCAGTTTAAACAAAGGCTAATAGGTCAGATTTAATCCACTATTTTCATGTTGTATCTAACTGGCATTCCCTCTTAGCCTCTATTTTAACTGCTCACGGGGTATTTTTTTGTACATCAGCTCCAACCACGGCTGTTTATGTATGCATGCTACACGTAATGGGCATATAATGAAGTGGTCATTCTTGTTCTACTTTTGAAGATAACCAAACATCATGATTTTCGAAACCCGACTGTGTCAGGGGTTCTGGGAGTTAAAATCGCATTTTTGCAGGACACCGTGTCATGGCAGTTCAAGGTCTTATAAATAGATTTCCATTAGCGCGAACGATGGAGGGGGGGGGGGGAACACTTGTTAATTATGGTACGCTGTAGCCAGTTCCGGATTACCCAATAGGCCGACTAGCCTATGGGCCCCACGACAACGGACATAATATTGTTAGGAGATAATTTGCGATGAGGGCCAACGATTTCGACTTCCTAAGCGCTAGTCCTAGTTTCCACTGATCCACGCCACCCAATTTTTGATATAATGGACATTCATGTTGGGGTATAGGGTCAGAGCGCATTTTGTATCGAAAAGTTGGAATTCGCCGATGCCATGCACGGATTTATAACGATAAATTTACATGATCCTAGATCAAGATATCGAATAAAATCCTTAGATAATTATACAGCAGAGAGGGCGTAAGCAGAAAAAAGTGTCATGTCAGGTAAACATGCATGTGTACAACATTTTAAAAAAGACAACAATTTAAAAAATATACAGTAACAAAGATTAGTAACTCGTAAGAGAAACGCTAGGAAAGTTGGAAGCTTCGGTTTGATGTTTTTGGCGTAATTGTTTTCATTTTTGCACAGGCTTTTGTTTAGCAAATAGAATCTTCTAAATCGAGGTGGCCTCGCCCTTTTTGCTGCTAAGTAAATTATTGACTTTGTGGATTTGATTAATTGCACAGGTGTCTCATGCATTATTGGTATTTATTATTGTCCATTATGAAGTACATGGACGGAGATGTACATCATAGTCGCCGACCAATCGCAACTGGCGTTACATTTTGCCTTGGTTGTCACCTGACGTGGTGGTACAAACCGAAATTCTTTACACCATGAGTGTGTGGTGGGTCTATTCCCACTCATGAAAGCACTCCTCCACTCAGGTCTATTGGGACCTGATGCTAAAATTAGAAGTGTTCTTTGAGCATATTAATGCCAGGGGGAATGAGACTTGAATTCCTTTCCTCAGGAATAATTAGAAACACGCCGTTCAGCATTAACTAGTACATGTCCGGAAATGCGCACACGTCAATAATGTAAATAGTCAGTCGTAATTAACGAGAAACTCACCTACAACTACGAATTGTATGATGGGAAGGAGTGAACTTATGCACAACAAAAACAGGGTAGCAATATTTGATGTAACGAAAAACTCGACTTACACCTAGGACTTAAATGATTGGAAGGAGCGACTACAATTACTCGGAACAACACGAATGTCCCAGAATAAATCCTTTTTCTAAACTATTTATCTTGGCGTGATGATTATCTTGTATTATGACGACTCTATCTATGGTCAAAATCTAAGTAATATAAATAGAACCATGATAATTATTCGGGATCTTCTACTTGACCTAGATTACAATTAACATTTTATAAACAAAACCAATTTCTTAACGGCAACGTCCATTCAAGAAGATTATGTTACTAAAATATAACATAGAATGTGTTAAACATCATCAAGGTTTTTGTATTGTATGGGGAATTTCTATAATCATAACTCAGATCCTAAAAATGTTTACTTAAAGTGATAATGATCCTAATAGTTAACACACACTCCTAGAGAAAATTGTATCTATGTAGTATTTGCTTACAAAAATAAAAATTATTGATCAGGTACAACATTAACTTGACTTTAGATAAGGTCAAGTACAAAAAATAATTATAACTTATAATAATGTAGGAAAGCTAGCAAATACATTTAAATACAATTACACTTAAAATAACACATAACACTTATGAGTACAGTTTGAAGTTTAAGTGAATTAATGTGCATGTTCACTTGTAAACCAGTTGGGGGTTGCGCAATTTACATTTCGCTTTGTTTCTTTTTCAAAGTACTGCCAGACTCGCAAGGGAACTTAACAAATTATTGGAATATTCGCAACAAAATATTCTAATCTGGATGTACAAAATATTCTAATCTGGATGTACGGTTATTCGTTTCAGCTCATAAATATTCGAGACACGCATCTAGTACTGGATCAAATAACAGAACGTGAAGTAACGATGAAAAACTGATGGGTACGCAATTTTAAATTTGCTTTTGTTAGAAATTATTTATTTCAGTTTCAAGATATTTTACATGTCATCAAGTCTAATGTGTTACACATGGAAAAGTATAATTGCACTTGCCATTGAACTTGTATAAACTCTTCATTTGAATGTAATTGAAAGCTTTCATCCCTGATTTATACATCTCTGTAAATTAGGCAAACAAAGGATAATAATGTGCCGGCTGGCCGACACTTATTCTGATATGTAAATTGGGATGGTTAGATAAAAATGTTCTGTTAACCTCTGCCATACAAGTGATACTCCAGAACCCGTGAGATTATATACCACCATAGAAGTGCTCCAGATTGCCAGATATAATTTCAAATAAGAATATCGAATGTCAGCGTGAAAGGTCACTCGGATAATTTATTCCAAGACATTAAAATTTTCATTACCAAGTGCCTCAGTTCGCATTACCCGAACTTGACCAGTGCCCCGTGCGTGGGACCAGCCATCACTGTTTTTTTTTTAAATTTCGAAATCTGAGAACTCTAAGCTGTATGTGCGTTGTCGTGCAGGTCAAGCAATCCACTATGTTTGTGGGCACCAATATTGCGATGTCACTCTTCCATCAACAGGCCAAGTTGATCCTCCGTTCTCTGATAAAGGCTGAAGTAGACAATGGTTTTCGTCATAGGACAGTTTTACTCAGTATAACACGAGCTTTTGTTACCATTTCATTGGGAATGTAAGAGATGGACTTACGTTACTAGTTGATTAGAAATTTAGAAGACGGGCTTTGTTATCATTTGAATAAGAATTTAGAAGACGGGCTTTGTTATCATTTGAATAAGAATTTAGGAGACGGGCTTTTGTTACTGTTTGATTACGAATTGAGTATCTCTTTAAAGTATGCTGTTTTGTTGTACCATGTCCGTTTCTTATCCTAATTTTTAACATCATAATGTAAACTAATATGACAGATGCGGATTCCTGAATTCGTGAATGATATCTTGACAAACGTTGTAACGCTTATCAACTACATTCCTACCGTATTGTACAAGATACGTTTTCACACCATTTTCTTTCAGGTAAGGTGTACAGTTCAATATAATCACTTTACATTTATTTAATCTGCTACAGCACGTTTTGTAGACAATATCAGACCAAATGTTCCCATTTATGTCGATTATGTTGTTTTTTGTTTGTTTGTTTTTTTTTTTTTTTTGGGGGGGGGGAGACGCTAGACTATTATTTTCAAACTTATTTTGATTTATATGTCAAACAGTAGGCCTTGCTGAGAAGATAATATAAGTAGGACTGGCCTCATATGATACCAGCTGATTGTGAACAATGATAAAAATGGTAGCCATTTTCTACACAGAAGGGGATAGAAAGAGACGTTCGACATATATTCTTTAGATGCAATCGTTCTGAAAACCTTGGAGAAGTGCGTAACACACGGAATGCAGATGACATGTTTGTGTTTAATAATACATACGCTTGTCTAGTCAGTTTAAATAAATTTTCAAAAACTTAAAATAAATTGAATGTAATCGCAATATATGCTTTCTAAAAGAAGACTAGACATGGTTGCCTGCTATTGCAACACGCCTCAGCACACATAAATATGATCCAAACTTTTCGGTGGCTTACGCCAACATAACTTCATAAATACTTTATCCCTTGGATACAAAACTTCAATTTTTGCTCTTAAAATGTTTTTTTTTTATTTCAAATATGTTTTTTTTAAATCTTGCGATAACCGATTTTAAACAAATGTTAAGATTACTTGTAACAGCAGATACTGATGTCTTATTTAGTTATCTGAGAAATTATTCCGATGCCCCATCTTGTAGTACTTGTAGTGCTTCTCAATTATATTTGCTGTTAACGTATTTATTGACCGCTTCATAGATTCAGTATACCTCCCCCCCCCCCCTCCGCAATTTTTCTGCATATAACAACTCTGTACTAAATAATGTAGCAGTGTGTTTGTGTTATCCTTTCTTCCAATAATAGCGGGTGAGTGGAATGTCCCCGAAAAATTTAAAATCATTGCTTTCGACATACTGTATTACTATGACAAGCAATTGTCTGTAATGATGGGTTCATGCTGAAAGGTAACAATAACGATATATTGATAAATGTTTACAGTTTAATAATGGCACCCCACCCACCACGCCCATACCATTATGTTCAATTGGATTGCTGACCCATTATAATATTGTATGTTACGACAGTGATCAGTTTGTAAAAAAAAAAATGGCTGACCTAATGAAATATGTTACGTAAACAGAACTAATGGTTTGGAAATCGGGAGGAGGCATCTGCTGTCTGGCCCCTCCCCCCCCCCCCAACAACAAAATGGTTAATACGTGCACCATTCTCAACTTGAATATGATCTGCCATAATGTAACTAGTTTACTTCCGGAATAAAACTCTTGACTGGATTAACATCATTCCATAATGGTCCCCTCTAGGCCAATTTGATACATCCTCCTGTTAATTATTTTCAGGCCTTATATCATGATCGATCGGTTGGATGCCGGTTTGTTTTGGTGCTTTATGGCACAGCAACAGTCTGCGCTTATTTAGTGCCGTGCAAAATTGAAGTTGTTTTTTTTATGGTTTAACGCCATTTTTCAGCACAACATAGGCTACACATGGCGGCCAGTATTAATGGTGGAGGATAGAACCCGGAAACGCCTGGAAAGAACCATCGACCCACGAAAAGTTACTGGCAAGCTTTCTCACATACCCACATTGGCCGAATCCGAGAATTGAACCCACGCAGACAGAGGTGAGATGGCAGTGATCCATAACGGACAGCGCTTTAGACCACTCAGCCACTCGGGGCCCCGCAAATTTAAGTAAGTGCCATGCCCGGGGAGTTTGGAACACTTGGCTACTTTACATGATTTGATTTGTAATGACTTGCTAAAATCAGTCTAATATATGTCATTATTATAATTTGTATTAAATCAATTCTTTGTATACAAAAAAGTGTGAAAATGTGTTTTGGCGAGACATAAAATTGTCCATACTAATTTGTCAGTTTCAGAGGTACCTAAATTACGCACTTTTTCTTAATATTTGGTTTCGTGGATCTATATATCCCGCATGTTGTCCCCAATCTAATGATTCTTACGTGTAAGGGGTTGGTTTTGAAACACTGAAACTGACGATGTTTGTGTTAATGTTTGAGGCGTGGTTAGCTCTTCCTTAGATATATGCCAGTTCCTGTTTTTTGTTTGATAAAGAGTTGGAAGGGATTTCTCAGCTTAAAAGCAGTTATTTGGGTAAACTTTTTAATGCAGATTAAATTATGTCGGTGTCAAGAATCAAAGTTGGAAGCTGTTTTGAAGAACACCAACTTGTGTTCGTGCCGTGAAAACAAATCCCCACTTGTGTTGCAAATAACGAGTGAATTTTGCGATAATACTTAGCAGAGGATGTGTAATATGAGACTCGTAGACTTAAGGGATCTTATAATTTGTGTTGTTTTCTTGTATTACTTCGGTCATTTGATCAGCATTTCCCATTAATTCTATAATTACTGTAGCTCCCGCTGTTTTGTCTAGGCTCGGTTATTGTAGGTTCAAGGTAAGGTTGATTGAGAAAACTGTCAGTGAACTGTTTTATAAACATCTTGAGTGATACATAGTTTCGAGAGGAGATCGACGAACACACATGGATCTCAATGAGTAGATATAACAGCCCAATCTATTTTTTTATGAACACTTTTACCCTTCTCAAGGCGAATAGTACGTTTTTACACATTCGACAGGCAATTGGGATTAGTCTTGTGCGCATATTTCAATTTTCTTTTTTTATTATGCCACATGCTACTTGGAAATTGTCTCATCATTTTAACGGATTTTCAAAGGTCTGAGTTCCAAAATACGACTTTGATCCAGAAAATAAAATATAGACTCGTGGACATGGATTCTACAGGGAAAATTACAATACTTTCCATGAAATCTCTCACGTGTCCATGTCGATTTTCTACACAAATATGTTCCGTGGGATCCTTGACTTTGATTCTGCACAGATTTTACTGTAGTGGAAGGCTCATCTTGAAAAATGTATGTAACAGCTACATGACTTCAGGAGGTATGCAAATAGCTGTCACGTGGATTTCACATACGTAAACCAAGTCAACATGCTTGAATTTGATATCTCATTGTTCAGCACTAAATGAAAGTTCGTGTCCTTCAAAGGTTATCAAATACTGTAACTGGGTAAATACGAATGAGGCATTTCAACATTAAATTAAAAGCAAACACCAACAACAGATGCTGATATGAAACGGATGAATACAGTCAGAGTTATAAGAAAAGTGGCACAACCAGTCAGTGTTAACACGAAAAGTGTGACACAACCAGTCAGAGTTTCAATAACGATCGGAGCATTGCTCGTCCATTTCCTTCAAGTCGTGAAATAACATCGAACACAGTTGTAAGAAATACAAATTAATTTTACGTTTTAAGCGAGAAGGCTCTGGCGAACACAATATGCTCAGATTCTGTGTGTGTCTCTCCGCCATCATATTATTCCGTGGGAAAGAAAGTGGTTCAGAATATAATCGTGAAAAATGTGCCGAATATATCCGATGTTTCTTTCGCGACTTCATGGAAATGGCCAAGAATGTCCAAGTAGTTCCTAAAAGTGTGGTACAACCATTTAACGTTCCTTAAAGAGCACCGGCCATACTCAGACATTTTTCTTTTTACATCACATTTGCATAACATGATTAAAAGTAGTTCTACTCGCACAAAAGAATTTTAAAAATTTATCAAGTGTAAAGAAGAAATAATTTAATTACTCGAAAAAGAAATATACAACGCGGTTACTTCCCCTTATTTCTTACCTATAGAAGACACCATCCGTAAATGATGTACATTTATCCCCACAAGACGAAGTACATGCTTCTTGTTGAAAATAAAACACTATCAATTATGGATAAGGAACGTTTAGATGTAACTATTGATAAATAATTTACTGCTTAGCCTTTTACCAATGTGCTTGCACGACGCACATGGTTGTGTCGCTTTCAAAACTGTTCGATTGTTTCAATTTTTTAGAAATTGCCATTATTAGAGGTAAAAAGGAATCAATGCTGACTTTCCTTTGTCGATCAACGTTCTAAAGAAAAAGAAATAGGCACACTTCAAATTATTGAAATGAACCAAAGTTGGCTTCCTTATATCGGCCGACTTCATGAAACAGCGGCACATTTGCAAATATCCAAATTCAGTTTCTGGGGATGGCTTGCTTTGTTATAATTTAACCTTTTTTTTGATATCATGTCAGTAAATTTAAAAAAGGAGTTTCTTGCTCACTGACAGTTGTGTTTATTCATCAACCGGGCTTCTATTTGTTTGCCCAAATCCAATCATAATCGCAGAGTAAATAATATGCACTATAGTAACTTGCTTTAATAATACTTTTATAACCCATGCTAGCTTAAAGATTATCATTTGCGGTCTCAATGAATGTATTTTCAAATAATGATTTTTTTTTTGTGGCGAGATTACGTCGTATAGTTACCCTAGATACAATACAATCTTGGTCATTTTTTTAAAAACATCTTATACCTTATCACGCGTGAATGGCAGGTACCTTCAAGCAAATGGGTGATATACCCTTCTCTTTTGCAGTTTTGTTTGTTGTCTGATATAAGCTATACACGCTACAGTAAAGACACATACGCCAGCCGGCATTCGTTATACATATAGCGTTCGTGGATATATTTCTTTTAATAATAAATTTCGCGTGATGAAAAAGAAGAAATAAATGGTAACAATGCAAGGTTAGTTTTGATTGACGATAGTGACTAGTAATGTTTTCAATTTACGCGTGCACACACTATTACATCAACTTGAAAAATAAAAACAAACAATAAAATTAACTGATACGATCTTCATATTTCAGCAATTAAACCAAATGTACATTACTCTCTCTCTCTCTCTCTCTCTCTCTCTCTCTCTCTCTCTCTCTCTCTCTCTCTCTCTCTCTACTTTAGCTTGACTAAACATCATTCTTTGGTCCAGACACATCGTTGAATGACAAAACGAAAAACTCCAATGCTCGCACTTTCGTGGACTTCTGCCTGTATCTTGCTGAGAGAGAGAGAGAGAGAGAGAGAGAGAGAGAGAGAGAGAGAGAGATAACTATTTAAATGACCGGAATGGTATTTTCAATATTGCGTCTCTCACGTTTGTTGTGGACAAATATCACCTTTATTTGTTTTACTTGATTGAAAGTTTCTTTTCTGACTCAGTGAACTCGTCCAAATTTAACTTTATCACTTCTACTTTCAAATAAATGAATCATTGTTTCATCCCCCGCAATCAAATTTAGGAAATGATTTTTTTATATAAAAACTTTTCTACATGAGTGCACATTGTTTGTTTACAAAGTAGTTCCTAATTCATCAGATTATATTTCCACAAGGTTATGGAATACGAAACAATGAGCACATAATAAGAATATTTACTCGGCATAAGCTGTCGAGAGACGAAACTACAAAACAAAGTATTAGGACTTATAAATGGAACTCCAAATAATTTTCTTCATGGCTCATATAAGATTATATCTCTACATACAAATATATAGTATCGAAGTTTCTTCTTGGTGAATTAGGAATACTGTTTCTACGGGCAAATATTTGAAGTAATGTTCCAAAGTTATTTATGTTAATAATAGGAAATATATTTGTATAGTCTACAGTTAAATTGTGTCTGATCTAAAACCTTATCTGGTGAAACAAATTGGGGATTCTTCGAAAGGAAATTACTAAATAAACAACAACTTGGAGAAGCTTGGATCAATCATTTGGCTGGTAATATAAATTTAATTTTTATAACTTGTCAAACATTTTTTAGCTGGCCAATTTGTTATGATTGACTGTGAAAGTTATTATATAACTAGCTTATCGAGTGAACGTCCAACAAGTAATACACACATTTATTGGATTATTGAATCATCACCATACTAACGAGACAATTGAATAATTTCATATGCAAAACATTGATGCAGATATGGCGCCGCGTGTGAATTTCTTTTCGTAGGGTTAATCGCAACCATTCAATGTGGGTCAATTTAAACAACTGCTTTAGTGGAAAGAAGGGGCAAAATCGTCCCTATACCTTTTACAACATTACTAGTAAGCAATATTATGGAAATCGGACTGAAGGACTCAAGTCTTGTACACACGACACAAGACGTCAGACACCTAAATAGATACTACGGACTGACGGACTCCTTCACACGACACAAATACCTGTAATCCGATTAAGTAAACAGATGATTTGATTGAAATTACGGACTCCAGTCTTCTTCACACGTCACAAATACATATAATACGATAACTAAATAGAAGATATGATTGAACTTACGGACTCCAGTCTCCTTCACACAACACAAATACCTATAATCAGATAACTAAATAGATGATATGATTGAACTGACGGACTCCAGTCCTCTTCACAAGACACAAATGCCTATAATATGCGATTAATACCCCATTATCTCTTCTTAAAATAATCAGCAAAAAATAAATAATAGCACGAGCAAACTGTACATGATCCGCACCCAACTATCTATCTTTCCTGTCTCCTGTTGCACATTCGCGTTTGTATAATGGGAGCAATACACAAGTTGGAGAGTGTTTCCCAATCATTCTTCCAGCTATATTTTTACATTACATGTTTTATTTGTTAATTATTTTGCACGGGTGTATGAAACACAATTGTACATTAAAAATGGAAATAAAGGATCAAGGTTATCGTGCAGAAGACAGATGAGAACTGCGTAAGTTATTATATTTTCGCTTCATGACGTTTCGCTTTATTATCCATGGCAGAACATTTTTAATATAAAATGCATGAAAGATTGAATGTGGTAAGCATGGAAGATTGAACATAATAAGCGTGGAATGTTGAATGTGGTTTGCATGGAAGATTGAATATAATAAACAAAAGCTGGACATTATCAAACTCGATTCATAAATTCAATATTAAATCGTTACCCATTTGAGATCCTCTATACGTTCTTATAAACTTGAGTGGCTCGATCAGGTTTCAACCTGATATTCTAGAATGTTATCAAAACAGATGTAACAAGTTACAATGAAGATTCGTTAGTAAAACTCAATTTTATACCTCAATAACGGTGGTTATATGCTACTAAAATTACGTCAAATGTAGGTTAAACGGATATAAATAAGCAAAGACACACTTTGTATGACATAAATCAAATAAACTTGTCAACATATCGTACTACTTCAGTGTCTAAAAGACTACAACAGCGAGTCTTTGGCCACGACTGATACTGTCTCCGTTGTTTCTTCTGATAAGGTGTAAGTATTCATTTTTTGTTGGAAAGCACTAATAGTTCTTAGCGGCCATTTCCCTGTATTTCTAAAGGACGTAGAAATCAGCTTGCATATAAATCGATTAAGAACAAAGTGGTTACAATGATCGCGATACTTACTTTATGTGCAAAACTGAGGCCGGTATGGAAAGAATAGTATGAAGAAATGATAGAGTGTGGGGTGGGTGGTGTCCTTACCAGCTGTTTTCGAGAGTGGCGGTTACTTGATAATTAGAGTACGGGACTCACAATTGAAAGCTTGCAGGTTAGAATCCTAGCATCCTCTCAAGTGTATAAAAGACCCTCCAAATACGGACCCTAACGGATAACCATGTGATAAACTTTCAAGTTCACTTATTCGTTGAACTTTTTTTTTTCTGTCTGAGAAATGTGGCAAGTGCTACAGTAGAATTCTCATATGGAGTAATGTGATGACGGATAAACGATTCTAGTTCTGGCTGGTAAGTGCATTATTTGCCAAAATTATTGTAGGTATATTTTTTGATTGAACTGGAGCACAGTGAAGATGCTTAACAAAATTAGAATAAAGCATGTTTGACATACCACATTTCTGACTGTTGCTAAGTTTATCCGCAGTTGTTAAGAGAATTGGGAAGCAATGAAGTGTATAGGCATATATTCTATGTGTATTTGTCAGTATTTTCTGTCATAGTTCATTTCACACAGCATTAAGAATTTTATCTTATCTGTAGCACAGTCAATTTCCAGGTCCTCGTTATTAAGTGTAGCTAACAGTTTGCTTCTTGGTAGTCGCAAACCGAGGAAGACTAGTGGACGCGCATGCAGATCCAGAGTCCGAATTCCGATGAATACAGGCGGTTGCGGGTGCGGTTTGGGACACAAATGGGAGTGGGTGCCTGGAACACAGCTCTGTGACATCTCACACGAGCTTCAGCAAGATGCTTGCGGAGGTCAACCTCGAAGGTAGAATTGTATTTTCTAGTCAGGGCCTGCCACTGACTTCTGTCAGGGGCAGTGCGCTCTAGCTGATGGGGTTGAAGGCCTGTCCATTTGATGTGCGTCTTGAGATTGTCTTCTTTCGGGCGGTCTTTGTCTTTCGATTGCTCTGAGTTTGCTCGCCATAGAACGGCTGCTTGAGAATTCTGTTTTTATCATTGCGGATGACATGGCCAGCACATTGAAGTTGGGCCTGGATTAGTTTAACTTCAATGCTTGTTTTGTTGGCCTGGTCCTGCTATTTAATCCTAATAATTGATCTCAGGGAGAACTAGTGGAATTGTTCCAACTGACGGATATGCTTTCGCTACACAGTCCACGTTTCACAGCCATACAACAGAGATGCGAGGACAACTGCATTGTACACCTTCATCTTTGTTGACGGGCGAACGCCTTTGTGCTGTAATACTTTGGTTCGGAGTGGTCCAAATTCTTGACTGGCTAATTGTGAGTGCGAATAGGTTTGAGGCTTCCGATAGCCTTTCCACGATTGTCTATAGGTGAGAAACTTCTTGGGCCATGTGGACACAATCATCCGCAAGGAATACAGATTGGTCTTTCTAGCGTCTCGAGTTTTGCAGATAGGCGACGCAGATCAAACATTCATTCATCCAGGCGATATCTAATGTAGTTACCAAGGCCAAGGTTACGGATAACATAGAGCAGTACCTGTGTGACGAAAAGGTAAAGAATACCGGTGCAAGTACACATCCCTGTTTGACACCGTTAGATGCGGTGAATTTCTCAGATGGGTTGCCATCTGAATCGTTCTAGTCATGTGATCGTGAAAGAGCTAGAAAAGGTTGGTAAACGTCTGAGGACAACCAAGCTTTTTGGGTACGACCCACAGTGTAGCTTTCTTAATTGTATCGAAAACCTTCGTCAGGTCCACAAAGACGGCATACATATTTCATGTTCTGCTCAGAGTGTTTCTCTTGGACTTGTCTCAATGCGAAGATCATGTCAACGGTGCTGCGGTCATGGAGAAAACCACACTGAGACGCGGAAAGGTTATTCTCTGACACTGTCGCAATAATTTGCCAGCTTTTGAGAGCAAAGAGAACATTCGTATTTACTGCAGTTCGCAGAAGGTCCCGTGTGCCTTCATTCTTAAAGAGGATCATAATGATGCATCTCGGAGGTCGTTTGGAATCTCCTCTTCGGTCCAGATGCTGCTTAGCACATCGTGAAATGCCTCCGGAGTATGTTCACCGATAGCCTTGTGCATGTCACCTGGGATACCATCCTTTCCAGGTGCCCTATTACAGTTCATTTGTTTAATGGCTGTTTGTAGCTCCTCTATTGTTGCCGAAACAACTTATTTGTACGGTGGCTGTTGAGGTATTTGGTCCAGAACCTATTGGCTGACCGATGAGGAGAAGTTTAGGCGCTGACTAAAATTTCTTACGATCTGTCCTTAATACCAGCCTTGTCCTTTATTAGTGTACTAACATCTGCAGAAAGCAATGGGGCAGAGTCAGACTTTAAAGGGCCGAAGGTTCACCCAATGGCGTTGTATAACTCGTTGGAGTTGTTAGTGTCGGGATAGCATTGCACTTCCTCAGTTTTCTTTTCCCACCACATTGGTCATGTATCTTGCGGATTTCACTCTGAGCTGCAGCTTGATAGGATTTGAATCGGTCTTTTTGTTTCGATGGAGGTTGTGATATTCTGCCCGTCCATAAACGCTTTATTCATTGGCAACCAGAACGCCATTGTCACCGTTGTTCTCGTCTAGCCAGTTTGTATGGGTTCGTTTGTTGTGGCCCAGAGTTGCCATGGCTATTTATCTTATCGTTTAAATGAGCTTGTTCCATTTCTTGTAGGCATTTCCACAGATAGGACCGTTGGTACACAGCTTGTAATTTAGGCTCCTCTGGAAATTGAGCTTGGTGGAAGGCTGCTGTAGTTTGATAATGCTGAAAGCTGTGCACGCACGTGTAGGACTCCTTGGGTAGTATGGAGCAATGCACATCTTTAGGATTCTTCGTACACGTATGTGGTCTGTCCAGCATTCCGCTCTTCGTATAGCCTTGGTGCTGCGAACACTCTGGTGGTCTATTACATGATCGATTATGCTCCATTGGCGAGATCTGGGGTGTATCCAGGTGTTATTGTGTTTTTACGTTATCCTGAGCTCTGTATTGTGACGGGGATGTCAAATTCTACGCATTTGGTGAGTATGAGCAGGCCGTTGTTCTTCATGTTGCCGACAACATGTTTGCCAAGCAGACCTTTCCTTCAACCATAATAGCAGCAAAGACGGGCGTTGAAATCCCCCAGTAATTGTAACATGATCATGTCGTCAGCTGGAACTGAGCACAATACAGAACTGAGGTCCGCATATAACTGCTCGATGGTTTTCGATAAGCTAAGAGGGTAGGGGCGTATGCGTTGCTGATTGTTGCGTGGCGTTTGTAGCTGATAGATGGTCGCATTTTCATTATATAATGTTTCACACGAAGTATTTAAAACTAGTTCGGTAGCTTTAGCTACATTTAATGACGCTGACCCAAACGTGTACTGAGCTAGGCCTGCATATATGATAAAATTGGCCATGCTGAGTGGAACGAACTAGCATAATACCAAAAGCTCGACATCGTATGGTCTTTTCTGGAATTAGTGAGGAAAAAAATTCATCCAGTAGAACGTTAGTCCTTCCGATGACTTGTTTCCTAACTGATAACATGCAACAATTTTCGCAAAGTGCTCTGGACGGTATGTAACGTTGTATATTGAAGGCCAGCTCCTGGTTTAGGAATATATCTAACTACACCATTAAACAGTTCCTGAACTGAATCAGATTATCTAACATTTTCCTTGTTTTCAAGGTTATTATGAACGCAGTTAACAATTGAGATATGCAGGGTATATTGTCTGCATGCTTTGTTCGACCGTCCTTCTCAGTAATTCATCATTATTGGGGCATGTTGGGCTAGTGGGCACTATGCAACCAGAACAATGTACCCGACAATACTATACTGTTTTGACACCGACGAACAAGATAAATGAAAAAATTTGTCTATAATAGAATATATTTCTATCCGGCACTCACAATTAATGGAAGCGGGTGGAAGTGCTGAATCGTAGAATTCAGTAGTTTTAATACAAAAGTAAGTGATCTGAAAATAAAATATCCATAATTTCTTTTAAATTAATTTATCGTATCTGCTTTTGGGGCTTTCTGCTTAAGTATGACATGGATTTAATATTATATGTGCTTACTTTTTTTTTGGGGGGGGGGGCGAGTGACTCGTAGCAGATATTTATGAAATTTTTGTTATGAATGTTATCAGCTCAAATTACTGACGAAACATTGTTGTTGTTGTAGAGTTTAATGTGAAATAGGTGGTTTATATATATATATATATATATATATATATATATATATATATATATATATATATATATATATATATATATATATATATATATATATATATTAAAAGCCAGAATTGGCATACAGAGGATATCTACCTTTTCTGAGTAGATAGAATAAACATAAATATTTCGCGAGTGACGTGAGAACGTTATATTGTCACGAGTGACGAAATCACGGATCACAATATAAAATGTTTCAACTTTCTATTTCCGTATATTTATTCAACACATAGATTTTCTTCTATTATATATTTTAAGGTAACTGTCGATTTACATGGGTTTTCGCATTTATCTAAATTTGAAATTGATTTTGGGACAGCAACGTTTTACAAATTCAGGTTATACATCATGCTTCTGATTGTATATTTTGTGAAATGTTGTGAAGATATTGATTGTATTCGTACGAAAATTAAGATATTTACTTTTGTTTTCACATTTCTTGCGTTTATTGATAATTTCTGGGTAGGATTGTTAGAAACATGGAATAGATTATATCGGACAGACTTTAGAGCGTAACATCTTTAAACGTAAGATTTTAATTATTGTGAGTTTAATTGCAAGGAATTTCATTTTTAATTTTGTTTATTCTACATTCAAACGTAGTAAACGCTGTGTTTTCGTCGTCATATAATATCGGTTTGCAATCAGATCTAATCTATCCATCGTTTTCAAACATGATTGTGATGCGAGTTAAAATTGCTAAAAACGTTATTAGATACATATTATTTAATCACATTTCTTTACCTAAACAAATTGTACCGTTTTCTCGTACAGTTTTAAATGTATGTTATACTGCATGGGTGACACATAGGAACGGTCATGTAAGTTCAGTCACGTCTGACAGTATCTATGATTCATGTAGAAAAGAGAGAGAGAGAGAGAGAGAGAGAGAGAGAGAGAGAGAGAGAGAGAGAGAGAGAGAGGTGGGTGGGTGGCTAATTAAGAAATCTGAGTTTGAAGTACATACAACATAGCAGATATATTTCATGAATGCAAAAAATGAAGTTCAAAAAGTGATCTTCGCCAAAATGGCGATGTATTTTGGTATCTCCCTATCAAATGTATAATAAAATACGTTATCGATTAATGTAATTTGGTATCTCCCTTTGAAATGTATTATACCATAGTTATCGATCGATCTATTTTGGTATCTCCCTATGAAATATATAATAAAATAGGATATCGATCAATGGAATGTAAACGTCTCTGCTGTCTGGCGATTTACTATCCAATTTTGGATATTATCCAAACGGAGACCTACTCGAGAGGGGCTCATCTGTTTGTTGACAGTAAGAAAACAGTTCAAAACACTTGGCCCCATTTTTTTGTTTATTTGCAAGATTCGGTAAGCTCGGTCCAAAATATGCCTTGGCTGTATGTCAAAAGAGGTAAACGTTTTCATCAACGATGTGTTATCATGTATTTATAAAATACGGAAAATAGCGATGGTTAGTGGAGTACATAAGTTTGAAGGTACATTCAGTACGGAGGTGCGTAGTTTTGAACACTGTCATGATCTCTCTCAAAAAAGGGGTGTTAGTCATAACAGTGTAGATACGGTTACATCTTGGAGAATATGGCAAGCGGAGGTACGGAATCGATGTAAGGAAAAACAGCCTTCTGATTCTCGATAAACGAATTTTATTTAAATGATACATCTATGAAACTTTTTATTTAAAATACACAAAATACATTAAAGATTAAAAGTTTCCTTCGAGCGTTACAACTTCATACATTTGTATATTTTCTGCCTTTGAGAATATAATACAGATAATTAGATCTAGACTAAATTCATGATAGCCAAATATATATATATATATATATATATATATATATATATATATATATATATATATATATATATATATATATATATATATATATATAATTCAATAGTTGTGATATAATGCAATAATGATTTCGAAGAAATGTATTTGACTAAACTTAAAAATAGAATACCAATTTGGAAAATGTTATTAAAACATTATTCTTTATTACTTCCTTTATTTCCAAATTATATCCCAACATGAAGATGGTAACGAATTCGTCTTTTCCAATAATACATACCATAAATCCAAATGAATATAAATTCTTTTAAACAATTAAACATTCCATTACATTATACCATAAAATAGACAATCTTACTTTTAAGGAAAGATAGAGCCTTCTGATTCTTGAAGAACGAATTAATTTTGCGCAAGCCTGCTTTCAGTATGCGTGATAATTCATCAGTGTGTCAGTATGTATGATGATTCATAAATGTTTGTAATTAAACATGACGATTCATCAAATTGTCAGTATGCAAGATGATTCATAAGTTTTTTTTTGGTAATTATACATGATGATTCATCAGTGCTTCAGTATGCAGAATGATTAAAAAGTGTTTGTCATTATACATGATGATTCATCAGTGTGTCAGTATACAGGATGATTCATCAGTGTGTCAGTATGCAGGATGATTCATCAGTGTGTCAGTATGCGTCATGATTCATCAGTGTGTCAGTATGCATGATGATGCATCAGTGTGTCAGTATGCAGGATGATTCATCAGTGTGTCATTATACATGATGATTCATCAGTGTGTCAGTATGCAGGATGATTCATCAGTGTGTCAGTATGCATGATGATTCATCAGTGTGTCAGTACGCATGATGATGCATCAGTGTGTCAGTATGCAGGATGATTCATCAGTGTGTCAGTATTCATGACGATTCATCAATGTGTCAGTATGCAGGATGATTTATCAGTGTGTCAGTATACAGGATGATTCATCAGTGTGTCAGTATGCATGATGATGCATCAGTGTGTCAGTATGCAGGATGATTCATCAGTGTGTCAGTATATATAATGACTCATAATTGTTTGTCATTATTCATGATGATTCATCAGTGTGTCAGTATGCAGGATGTTTCATCAGTATGTCAGTATGCAGGATGATTTATCAGTGTGTCAGTATGCATGATGATTCATCAGTGTGTCAGTATGCAGGATAATTTATCAGTGTGTCAGTATGCAGGATGATTCATCAGTGTGTCAGTATATATAATGACTCATAATTGTTTGTCATTATTCATGATGATTCATCAGTGTGTCAGTATGCAGGATGTTTCATCAGTGTGTCAGTATGCAGGATGATTTATCAATGTGTCAGTATGCATGATGATTCATCAGTGTGTCAGTATGCAGGATAATTTATCAGTGTGTCAGTATGCAGGATGATTCATCAGTGTGTCATTATTCATGACGATTCATTAGTGTGTCAGTATGCAAGATGTTTCATCAGTGTGTCAGTATGCAGAATGATTTATCAGTGTGTCAGTATGCAGGATGTTTCATCAGTGTATAAGTATACAGGATGATTCATAAGTGTGTCAGTATGCATGATGATCTACTTTAGTATATATAATTAATATATTTTCTTATCACATAGTAGGTATAGTTTTCCAATAGTATGTTATGTACAGTTTCATATTTTTGATAATACCGCACATTCAAAATCCCTTTAAGTGATTCTGATTCGTCCAAAAAAGTTCATGTTTTGAAAAATTAGGCTGCCGTTATAAAATGTTATGTTTATTCGCATGGAAGCTTTTTCTTTGATTTATAGTTTGTGAAAAAAGTTACAATCTACTAATACTTGTTCAGCATTGTTTGGGACATTATTTTATGCACAACAAATGAAAGGTGCACCATCTGTCAGAATACACAAAGTTAGTTGTTCTTCTTTATTTTTAAATAATTTTCACTGAAATAAAGACTATGTGATAAAAAGAATGACCGCTGCTCGCAAAAGCTGGACATTATTCAGCTTGTTTCATAAATTCAACATTAAATCATTACCTATTTGAGCTCCTCTATTTCTATAATGATTATGTACGAAATGATGTTTTAAAAAATTTGTTCAATTACTTTAATTGAAAAGAGTCATTGAATAATTAAACAATAGTAAATACAGTGACCTGATGAAATATTTAATGATGTTTGGCATACTGCGTAATTACAGTGACCTGATGAAATATTTAATCATTTTTGGCATACTGCGTAAATACAGTGAACTGATGAAATATTTAATGATTTTTGGCATACTGCGTAAATGCAGTGACCTGGTGAAATATTTAATCATTTTTTGGCATACTGCAAGGATGTTCTAAAGCCATATATGCTATATATTTTCATTTTCAATATGAAATACCTTTGCATGCAATGCAAATGCAATAAATTTGGATCTGGGGACATTGTCATTACCTGTACATGAGAAGGTTCTTTAAACAAAGAATATCAGGTGTATAGATCACTAATATCTAGTGCTTAGGTCACTAATATCTAGTTTATAGATCACTAATAGCTAGTGTATAGATCACTAATTGCTAGTGTATAGATCACCAATATCTAGTGTATAGATCACTAATATCTAGTGTATAGATCACCAATATCTAGTGTATAGATCACCAAAATCTAGTGTATTGATCACTATTATCAAGTTTATAGATCACTAATATCTGGTGCATATATCACTAATATCTAATGCATAGGTTACTAAAATATCAATACTAGCTACTCTCTAGATCACAAATATCTAAGGTGTATATCAATAATAACTGTATAGATCACCAATATTTAGTGTATAGATCATTTATGTCTAGTTTATAGATCACTATAATCTAGTGCATAGGTCACTAATATCTAGTATATCGATCACAAATATCTAGTTTATAGATCACTATTATCTAGTGTGTAGATCACTATCATCTAGTGTATAGATCACTAATATCTATATTACAGATCGCTAATATCTAGTGTGTAGATCACTATCATCTAGTGTATATATCACTAATCTCTAGTGTATAGATTACTAATATATATTGTGTAGATCACTATTATCTAGTGTACAGATCACTAATATCTAGTGCATAGGTCACTAATATTTAGTGTATAAATTACCAATATCTAGTGAGTAGATCACTATTATCTAGTTTATAGATCACTAATATCTACTGCATAGGTCACTAATATCTAGTGTATAGATTACCATTATCTAGCGTGTAGATCACTATTATCTAGTTTATAGATCACTAATATCTAGTGCATAGGTCACTAACATCTAGTGTATAGATCACTAATATCTGGTGTGTAGATCACTATTATCTATTGTATAGATTATCAATATCTAGTGTGTAGATCTCTATTATCTAGTTTATAGATCACTAATATCTAGTGCATAGGTCACTAACATCTAGTGTATAGATCACTAATATCTAGTGTGTAGATCACTTTTATCTAGTGTATAGATTACCAATATCTAGTGTGTAGATCACTATTATCTAGTTTATAGATCACTAATATCTAGTGCATAGGTCACTAATATCTAGTGTATAGATCACTAATATCTAGTGTGTAGATCACTATTATCTAGTTTATAGATCACTAATATTTAGTGTATAGATTACTAATATCTAGTGTATAGATCACTATTATCAAGTTTATAGATCACTAATATCTGGTGCATATATCACTAATATATAATGCATAGGTTATTAAAATATCAATACTAGCTACTCTATAGATCACAAATATCTAAGGTGTATATCAATAATAACAACTGTTTAGATCACCAATATTTAGTGTATAGATCATTTATGTCTAGTTTATAGATCACTATAATCTAGTGCATAAGTCACTAATATCTAGTATATCGATCACAAATATCTAGTTTATAGATCACTAATATCTAGTGCATAGGTCACTAACATCTAGTGTATAGATCACTAATATCTAGTGTGTAGATCACTTTTATCTAGTGTATAGATTACCAATATCTAGTGTGTAGATCACTATTATCTAGTTTATAGATCACTAATATATAGTGCATAGGTCACTAACATCTAGTGTATAGATCACTAATATCTAGTGTGTAGATCACTATTATCTAGTTTATAGATCACTAATATCTAGTGTATAGATTACTAATATCTAGTGTATAGATCACTATTATCAAGTTTATAGATCACTAATATCTGGTGCATATATCACTAATATATAATGCATAGGTTACTAAAATATCAATATTAGCTACTCTCTAGATCACAAATATCTAAGGTGTATATCAATAATAACAACTGTATAGATCACCAATATTTAGTGTATAGATCATTTATGTCTAGTTTATAGATCACTATAATCTAGTGCATAAGTCACTAATATCTAATATATCGATCACAAATATCTAGTTTATAGATCACTAATATCTAATTTATAGATCACTAATATCTAGTGTAAAGATCACTAACATCTAGGGTATAGATCACTATTATCTAGTTTATAGATCACTATTATCAAGTTTATATATCATTTTTATCTAGTTTATAAATCACTAATATCTAGTGCATATATCACTATTAACTAGTTTATAGATCACTAATATCTAGTGCATAGGTCACTAACATCTAGTGTATAGATCACTATTATCAAGTTTATAGATCACTAATATCTGGCGCATATATCACTAATATCTAATGCATAGGTTCCTAAATTATCAATACTAGCTACTCTCTAGATCACTAATATCTAAGGTGTACATCAATAATAAAAAATGTATAGATTACTAATATATAGTGCATGGGTGACTAATATATCACTGTCTAGATAATTAATACATGTACATAGTTTCTATCATAATTGCAAGAGCGAATTATAAATAAGGACAGACCAGCGATTTTTGTTTAAATTATCTAGGCATTTGCATTGTTTGTTTGTTATGGTTTAACGCCATTTTCAGCACAATATAGGCTATACATGGCGGTTAGTATTAATGGTGGAGGAAGAACCCGGACAAACCCCGGAAATAACCACCGACCCACGAGAAGCTACTGGCAAGCTTTCTCACATAATTACGTTTGCCGAATCTTAGACTCGAACACACGCAGACAGAGGTGAGATGGCAGTGGTCCGTAACGGACAGCGCTTTAAAACCACTCGGCCACACGGGGCCCCTGCATTTGCATTGTGATAATTTTAGAAATTTTGCAAAATGATTTGTGTATTAATTATATCGGAGACCACACATTACAGATTGTTAATGTATCGATTAAGTCAATCAGGTAGTGTGAGAAGAACACGACGTCTTAGTGCTATATAGTTTTGACATTCTAATAGAAAGGGTTGAGCTGATTTTGTCCCCCATATGCCCGCGTGTATATTACCTACTTACTGTTGGAAAAGTGGTTTAAGATAAAATGTTGTTTAAACTACCACACATGGTTCTCAATCGCGTTTGCTTGACTAGAATCGCTTGATAACCAATGTAATAATGCAACGGAGTTTTGTGAAAATTAGGAGACATTTGTTTGAATCACTGAGTAAATACAATAAAGTACACTCTACTATGAAGAAATATATTTCTTTTGTAACTCAGGTTCGGAACCTGATTAGCTTTTTGTATGTGTATGTGAGATCTTTTAACTTTAAGGTTAGATACAAGTACCATAAGATTTGTCTCTTCAACCCTCAGAAGCAATAAAGTTTATCTTCCTTGAAGTAACTATTTAGATTTGTAAACAGAAAGAAACCTCAACATTCTAGTATGACAACCGCCATATAGGACTTGTAATTTATGTCCTTTTCAGATGTTTTATTAACAGTTAAAATGTGCTATTTATGATATGGGTATGTGGCCTGCATTGCAATGACAAGGTATATACTTGATGGGGACACACAACTTTGGTACATCGAGCTTACTCAGTTGCTCCTGTTATTGTTTCGTAAATTGTTTTCTCTTTCCGTCGCACTGAACCGGCACTGTGTGTGAGCGGCGCTCAGCGTATTTATCTCGCTTTTTAGTTCGAGAATTACTGAACGTGTCTATTTTGGCAGTTTGATTCGATACAAAAGCGTCAGCTAAAGAGATGTTTTGTTTTGAACTTTGGCGAGTTGTTCTTAAACTGAAACGTTATTCCACACCAGCACTACTATTGCCGTGTGACAATATTTAAATCACATGGCAATCATTGGCATTTCTTTGTTTTTCTTCTTAACGCTGAGGCCCAACTAGGACAACACCATGACTAATATAATATAGAGTGTGTTCTGTTTGATTGTTTAACTCGTCCTGGCCATGTAAACAACCAGAGTACCATTCATCTTAAAGTGTAGATACACGCTGACTCGCATCATAGAAAGTGATCTGGGAGATAAAAATATCAGCATTGTAATGCATCTCACTTAGTAACATAGCGTTTGTATAGTTTGTATATGTACTATTGGTATTCCATAAAGAATGCAAAGTAAACTAAAAAGAATCCGGTTTGAGTACGTCCGCCATCTTGTTTCAGTATCGATAGTCCTGTTTTGAGCCATTTATCAATATTTGGTTCTTGATAGCTCAATCCTTTTGTAATCTTAAGAGGTCAATGTGAATATATAATGTACTGTAATATACCCGAATAACAATACCGTAAAAAAACCAGCAATAGTAGCAATACTGATGTTCAACATTTTCTTTAACAGCTTGTTTTACTAGCTGTGACTCCCGAATTGACATGGACGAGCCTGACCCCAGTACCGGCTTAACGCCTCGCCAGAAGGATGCGTTACGATCAACCTGGAAGGTGGCTTCAGTCAACCCCGTCCCTACGGGTGTTACCTTCTTTATTAGGTATGTTCTACACTAAATTAGTTCATGCGTGCTCAGTTTCACTTACCCTTTATACTTTAATCATGCCAGCTTTTCGCTTCGTTTTACTGTCAGCTGTTGATATCACCTCACCCATGAACTATCTGATCAATTCCCCTCCCCCATCAATGGTGAAATTCAAACTGTAAGACACATCCAAATACAGAAGGTATTATAAGATCAGTAGTTTGTACAAATGCACAGAACGAGTTTCGCGACATTAGATGGACACTCGTCAGGAGAAAGCAGTTATATCCAATTAGCTTGAAATGATTACGGCAATTATGCGGTTTAAAATTATCTTGAAGAGTTTTTCATGCATACAATACTTTTCCATTAATATCAAGCATATTTGAAATCATATATATAAAACAAGACTGAAATTTATAATGATATGTTTATATCTGTGTAGACCATAAATAAACATCAAATTATATGCGTAAATCAAATGATACGCGTAAATCTCGCTTTAATGTAGACGCTATGTATGACAAAGATATTATTTACCAAGCTCCAGCAACACCTGATTCAAATATTATCTCCTGAGAAATAGTATGCTCAACCCATCATATACAAGATTATAGAAAGGTCTAGCTCATAACTAAAGACATCCTACATTTGTATGAAAGAAGCCTAATTATCAAGTTTGATTAAAATGGGGTTAGAAATACAAATAGACGAGTGGTAAAAGAAACTCCTAACCAATTAAATAAATGCTAGTCATCTCAAATAGATCACGTTGGTAATTAAAATTAAATGATATCTCCAGGATTTAACGCATTAGCCCCTGGAGGTTTTTGCTGTTTTCGCATGAAATGCGAGTAGGAAACACATTTTTGGGACTATTTTGGAATACATCCTAACACATCGACTTCCAAGCAATCATCTATTAGCCAAATGCCTAGTTATGTTCAAAACATTGCTTTCCATTTGTTATTTTGCTCGCACATGAACAGAAGGAGACAAGCTGGACGTTTTGTTTTGTTTGTTTTTGCCTAACGGACCCATCTATAGAGACCACTCTTTATTTTAAAAAATGCCCACCTTATCCTACTTTTTGCACAGGTTCACCTGTCGGTGTGCAGTTTAGACCGTTACGCCTAAGATCTGAGTCAAAAAAGTCCAAAACCTGGACAACAAATCGGATTTCGACCACAGGCGAATTTTGGGTGGGGGGAAAAAAACGGGTCCAAAAATTTCCCTTCTGTATTTTGTAGTGCAACTAGAACGTCCAGATTCTTTCGTATCATTGTATAGCTAAATATGTCTATCTTTCTATAATACCACCCACTTTAGTGTATCATACATGACCTGATCTTGACGATACAGAGCTTGGTAGTAGGCTACTACCTCCTGCCCCATAAACACGGGGCCAGGGGGTTAATGTATTAAATGGTACGTACCACAGCACGTTTTCACTGTACCGGGGATTCGGTAGTTTCCGTCAGTAAGGAATATACGTGTCATTTGGGAGAAAATTTTCTGAAGCTTCATTCTTCATGTAAACATTTTTACTTATAGGTAATTCGTAGTTAAGAGTACCTAGGATAATGTCAATACGGATTATGGAAGATTACGACTATAAAATCTACTCTGAACCCAAAACTGCCGTCTGGTGTTAGCCATTTCGTACCGACCAGTTAGATGTTTTAATTCAATAAGATTTCCACTAGTCAGAAGCCTCTGTTTATTTGCAATTAGTCAATAATGTCACGAACGGCTTAGCAGCAAGTTCAGGCTTATAGCGAACGGAAATCCGAGACTAACAGGAAAGTGATATATTAACTAAGGGCATATTCAATCGAAACTGAGAGATTCAAATTTAGGATGTAGTCTCAATAATCTATTTGTTTTGTGTTCGGACTACATACATTTTATCGTCAGTACATATGCGAACATCGCCGGATGTGGATTGTAGAGAAGTCAGGAGACATTAGACTATACTTTTACATGTGCGTTCGTTTAACGGGAGAAGGAATTCTAACGAAATTCTAAGTTTGATTGCAAAAGAAGTCTTCTTGAAGAAGCTTACGTTATGGTATGAGAGGCGACACCAGAGAATCGGAGAGAGGCTAGATACATTAAAAGCACGTGATAGATCTATTGTGACTTCAGCAGTTTGTTTGGAGGCATAGTGCCGGAAGGAGCACGTGGAAGATAGTACCGGAAGTGTCCGAATGACGGATCCGGAAGTGCCAGGAGAATACGTAGTCAAGGGTACGGAAAGTATCAAATTAGAAACAAAAAGAGAACAGACTTCAAGAGACACAACACCGAAGGGAAATATTCTCTTGGAAGACCTTAACTTCAGATGATGAGATTGTAATTGGCAGCTGTGAATAGGTCTTTGTTTGTATTTGTTCCAAAGAAACTGCGATTGAGAAATTTGTGGAAGAAAAGATTTAATACATTTGATATATTTTATTAAATTGTTATACCTTTCATCTTGAGTTAGTTATACACCTAGGTCGTAGGAATTGCTGACTGGGCGCTCGGAGCAACTTAAATTTTATTGTCCACCTTCTCTAGTGTTAGAAATAATACCGTAGGAGGCACGCGACAGTACAGTTATTCCCGGCAAATCTTGTTTCGAATTGAAAGATATTATCGTGATAAATGAATTTGTCAATTTTGTTTACATTTTTAGTTATGTAAATTGTTGGGATGATCTATAAAGTTGAATTTGCTGTACCTACATATTGTCTATTTTAAAATGTTAAAGAACGTAGAATTGCATAATGATCTATAAATAGATGTTTGTGTACACGTTGACTGCTATTTATAATATAACTATTAGTAAAATATGTTGACAAGATTCTGCCTTTTCGTATTGGACTGATCGGTCCAGTGGTAACGTAGAAGTATTGTTAATTCCCACTGCATGAATTAAGTCACATGAGTAAGTATTTTTAAATATTAGATGGAGTAGTAAGATCTGTCAGGTGGGGTATATTTCGACATATAGTCGTAACAGTCATTTGAAGGTGTATATAAGAAGAGAACTAAGCAGTCAGATTTATTCTTATTTTGGAGTCATTCTTTTTTTATGGGTTCTTGTAAAATCAAGTCTTGATATGAATAAACATTTGTTTGCACTGTTCAGAAAAAAAGAAAGTGCTCCTTGAACTAAAATTTAGGAACTATCGAGAATTATTTAAAGGAGTTCTGAACAACGCCATTTTGAATAAGTCGCGGTTCTTTGCAGACCAGTACATTTCCAGTTTTGAATGTTATACGGAACTGTTCATTCTTTTGGATTTGAATAAATCTTTTTTTTTAGGATTATTTTGGATTCATTTCATAATACTGCAAGTTCCTATCCAATTGTCAGTTATGAGAATTGAATCATTCGTTAAGTTTTACAAAACTTGTGCATTTTGCTTTTTTCTGTTACTTAGCTTATGACTGAAGATTCGTAAAAATGTATAAAATTACATGTCATATTTTAGTTGTTTTTTTTTTAAATAGTGTATGAGAATGTGTTCAGTATTTGTATTTCTATGTAAGACTGCGAATCATCCTACGATTTTCAGGGGCGCATTTGTTTTTTTGTCTAAACTCTACGCAATTTCTCCAGTCCACTAAATATTTTCTCTGTTGCTGAATAAAGGTGTTTTATGATTACTGACGCACTCAGATAAATATCTTGTTTTGTGGATGGCATACCACTTAAAGTTTCACTGCTTATTATATCAATGATGTAGCTAGAAAATAGATGGTAAGTATAAACACTCCTTTTTTTTATCAAAAATATCTCTAATGACAGCACGATGTATTTCACAGCATGCAGCATATACATCAATTAACATACAGCGTATACATTAATTAACATACAGCGTATAAATCAATTAACATACACGGAGTAAATTCATTTAATAAAGTAATGACAACTTTTATTTTGAGGGTGTGGAGAGAGCTTTGATTTTCTTTAAAGCTGAATTATTCTATTTTCGTTCTAACAAGATAAATTAATATTTCTTGATCTTAATATTATCCTGAAGAACATATTGTGCTATTTTGCTTTCAACCGGAGCAATATACGTTTCCGGCCATTGACAGGCGGAAATGAAACAAAAAAACGGGTCTTAGGCTCCAGTTCCAGAACATGGAATTGTTAGTCCATAATAGAGCTGTGGTACGTATCGCGTTACATTCAGAAATACCACGGGTTAACATGGTACAAATTGTTTGTGGTACCCAGCTCTACTGCAGAAAACATGTTAATTTAATTTTAAAATATTCAGTAGAGTTTAAAAGTTTGCACTGAATTAACTTTCCTTCTTGCACAACAGTGTCAAAAGAGGTGAACAAATTAAAGAAATATTAAAAAAGTTCTAGAAAGCTTCTTTTTCATTAGCTAATTGTTCTGTAATTTTTTCGAAGCAGTTCATTATTTATATTTTCAGTTGTTTATATGTCCAAGTCTTTATGTTAAAAATGATGTCTTTTCCAAACCGGAAGGCTACATTGAAAATGGTGTACTTTACCCTGAACATTCCGTGACATATGACCCAAATCATATTTCAATTACAAAAACCAAAAGGAATGCACGATTTACTAGTATTTGAAATTATTGACTGTCTCTGTCTGTTTTAGACTCTTCAAAACTCTACCTGTTGCCTTGAGTTACTTCAAGACGTTTGATGGAATGCCTCTCAGTGAGGTCGAGAAATCGGGCAAACTGCGAGCACATGCCTCAAACTTCATGCACGGGGTGACCGGGATGATAGACAGCCTAGATGACGCTGAGTGTCTAGTCAGTATAATACAGAAGCTTACCATAAATCATCATAGGAGGGGTATCCAGCCAGAAACCTTTAAGGTGTGTTATACTCGTTTGCATAGAGAAAACTAAAGTAAATCAGACTTTTGAAAACAGTATTATGTCATACAGTGTGTGTGTGTGTGCTAGCGCGCGCTCGCGCGAATCATCCGCTCCCCGTGTCATGCATATTACGCGGCTATATAAACCATACCAACGATTGCATCAAAGCATTGCGGTGGAAGTATAAACAATCAACCTTGATCGTTTTTATAAGCTTTTTGATTTTACCGCACGATACATATCTTATAACAGCAGTTGAAACATTGTCTCAATGCTTACGTTCCAATTTAGTCATTACACCACACTGTAATTAATTGTAACATATAGGAATACATAATGCAAATTGGTAATTAACAATAATAAATATAAACATTTTTTAAATTAAAAGAATCCACTAGAACAACCGAGTAAGTCTTTGTTAGTTTCTAAAACTTTACTAAAGATGAAAAGTTCAAAATATTTTGAAGTTATTATAAAGACACCCCCACCTCACATATATACAGGAGATCACAACTAGAGATGTTTCAAGTCGCACTGGTTATGTATTTAAGTCATATTGGTCACCGTCGTTACTAGAAAGTAAACTCCGCTTAACCACTATATGTTTAAGGGATGAACTCAAGACCTGAATGCCAATGTACAACTTAGTAAATATTTGTTGACGTTTTGGAAACTAACAAAATTAATTTTTTTTTAGTGGCATTTCATTAAATATTTTTGCCTATATTAAATTACAGTAGACATTCATTGGGTTGACTCTTATTATCACCTCTTATGTTGAAACTGTTTGGCTAATTTGCTGGTCCATTTACTTTAGGATTTTATTTCATTTCTGGACACGACGGTTTTATTAGCACAAACAAACATATTTAAAACAATGAACATAGACGGCTTTCTATGTTTAACATTTGCAGATTCATGAAGGAGCAGCTTTTGAACTAGAATACTTGTTTTGAACCAATCCGTTAGTCAGTCATCGTTATTCACAAGTAATCAATATTAAAGGTTAACATTTACCTAAGTCTGCTGTGTATGAACATAACAATCGGAGATATCACCGCGTATTGCCTTATTCAACGCCCCATCAGTAGGACCACCCGAAAAGCGCACAGAAATAGTTAATTTTATCAGCGATCAGATCTCCTGGAGTATGAAAATTCAATAGATGGCAACCTCATTATTCTTGGAGATTTTAACTTTTCCTTTGACTGTCCTGGAAACCCATCTACATCAAAACTCCTAGATTCCATTCATGGTTTCTACCCTAAACAGTCAGTTAACAAACCCACACATAAACAAGGTCACATTGTAGACTGGATTCTTCATAGACCTGATGATAATATTCTACGGCCCACCCTTGTATCCCACGAACTTGCATCAGATCACCTCTGCATTATATGCCATCTGGACGTATCAGTCCCTAACCCTCCACCTTTATTTGCTACTAAGAGAAACCTCTGTACGACAAATAGAACCAAATTAATGCATGGCATCCAGGCAAACCTAACAACTTGCTTACCTTCTTCAGCAGAACAACTCGATAACTGCCTGCGTTCATTGCTTGAAAAACATGCCCCAGCCACAAAGTACAGAGTATCAATTCAAACGTGTTCTCGGTGGCATAACAGTGTTAGGGACCAGCTTTGCACTGCTAAAAGACACCACCGTAAAGCGGAGAGGCTTTGGCTTTTCGCATAAACAACAAATATATGAAGCCGCTAGGAAGAGCGTCACAAACATAGTCAATTTAGCCAAATTATCCCACTACAGCATTAAGATCACGGAGAGTTGCAGCTACAAAGAGCTCTTTGAGATAACTAGCAAACTAATATCAAGGAACAAATGTACACCACTTCCATGTACCTTCTTTCCAGTAAACCTTCCGGACCTGTTTGCAAATTTCTTCCGTGACAAGGTAAAAATCATGAGAGATAAACCTGACAACGCAATTTCAATTGACTCGTCATCACCATACAGTTACGATACAGAATTTCAGCGACAACTGTTAGCATCATTTGAACCTGTCTCTATGGATTTAGTATGGACAATCGTGATGAAGAGTGCACTAAAGTCATGTGAACTTCATCCAATTCCATCATCACTGCTGCTTGAGTGCATAGATCAAATATTGCCTTCACTAACTGATGTTATTAATATATATATATATATATATATATATATATATATATATATATATATATATATATATATATATATATATATATATCTCACACACACACACACACACACACACACACACACACACATCCGGGGACCGGGGAATTCTTTTCATTTTCCAAACTGCCATTGTAAAGCCTCTGCTGAAGAAACCAACACTCAACCATAATGATTTAAAGAACTAATGCCCAGTTTCTAATTACTCATTCATATTGAAAATCTTAGAAAACGTTGTTCTAATCCAACTTGTATCTCATTGAATTCAACAAGTATTTTTCATGCAATGTTCAATCTGCATATCGCCCTTGCCACAGTGCTGAAACTACTCTTGTGAAAGTAGTTAATGACATTCTCTCTACTTTGGATAGCGGAAAGATTACAGTCCACACCCACCTTGATTTTTATGCAGCATGTGACACAATAGACCATGATATATTACCTCACCGCCTCCAGCATGTATTTGACATTTGCAATACAGTCTAACTGTTTTTCAAGTACTACGTAGTCAACAGGACACATATTATATCTGCAAATGGAATACACTCCATCCCAGTTGATATATGTTGTGGTCTTCCACAGGGTTCTGTTCGTGGACTATTTCTCTTCCTTCTATACACTCAGCCGCTCTCAAGTGTCATAGATAATCGTCCAGTGTCTTACGAATTGTACGCTGATGACACCCAAATATACAAGTCGAGCCACCCAACTGAAGTTGATGTGACCATCCAAGGAAAGTGAGGGGCATTTCGGATGTTAAATCATGGAATACATGTAACAAGCTTCAGATTAATGATTATAAAATGAGACCATTCTGATCACAACATAAAGACTTTCTCATTCACACCCTTTACCTCAAACAATAAATATCAGCAAAACCAAGGTTAAATTCACACAGTCAGTACTAAACCTCTGTGTTATTCTGGAAAGTACTCTCACATTCTATCCAACATGTCATGAACACATGCAAGGCTGCATATCATGAGCTGAGACGCATCAGCTCCATTCGCAAATATCTTTCACTTGATGCCACTGATACTTTCAATACTTGATTATTGTAACTCAGTCCTGTCTGGTTTGTCTCAATATCTTCTCCAGAAACTTCAAAAAAGTTAAAAACACAGCTGTTCGGATCATCCTTAGAGCTCACCTCTACGATGCTCTGTACCCTACACTGGCTATCCATTCGATCCAGAATCAAACACAAAACGTGTTCTCTGTGTTATATTTCACTGACGGACTCCAGTCCAAAATACCAATATTGCCTCACCCATGTGTACACACCAGCAAGATACTTACGCTCTTCTTCTAACAGTCGTATACTCATTATTCCCACTATAAAAACGAAGTCATATGGAAAACGTTCTTTTGCATACCAGAGCAGGAACGTGGAACGAATTGACCAATGACGCAAAGACAGTGATCCCTTTCAAGAATGCTATTAAAGCTCACCTTTTTCGACTGCAATAACAAACTTCAAGACCTAATAATGTTTCCTACCTTAAACATTTTCAGCATTGTTTATGTTTTCTAATTTCAATGTTTTGTTGTTGGTTTTCTTTGGTGTTTTGTTGTTGTTGTAGTCACATCATTATTGATGTTGTAAAGCGCTTAGATCTTCTAACGATTAGGCGGTATACAAAGTCCTCATTATTATTATTATTATTATTATTATTATTATTATTATTATTATTATTATTAGTAGTAGTAGTAGTAGTAGTAGTAGTAGTAGTTGTTGTTGTTGTTGTTTCAAGGAAGCCTTACAGCAGTCCCTACACTACAATTTCATCTTTGAGGGAGGCCTTAAATCAGTCCCGATAGTAGAATTTTAACTTTCAGGGAAGCCTTGCATCAGTCCCTACATTACAACTTTACCTTTCTGGGAAGCCTTACACCAGTCCCTATATTATAACGTCCAGAGCCTGATCAGGTCAAGTATTCTGGTGGTGGTGGTGGTGTCCAAAATTTGAACAAGCCCATGACGTTTCCTGAAAGGGCACGAAATGAAATGTAAATGTGTCTAGTTACTCAGTGTGCATACTACACAATAAACATACACATGATGAAAATGGTCAAAGTTAAATTCACATGTGGTTGTATTGTTGCGTGTGTATGTTTTTGTTTTATTAGCCGAGGGGTCAGGAAACCCCCGCCTCACTCCCAATCTGGTCCCGACTTCACATCTCAGCGGAGACTTACACGAGTCCCTGCAACACAACTTCACGTAACTGAGGTACTTGGAGTGACATTTTCGGCACTGAAAAGTAATGTTCCACTCTCAGTGTCTAACATGCCATATCTCATTATGGCTGATTCAAGAGAGTTCGTTTGAATCAGAAATTGGGTTATGTCTCATAACCTTATTCAGCCTGTTAATAGCCCAGAAAGGGTAGCCGACACATATACCTTAATCGATCATATTTACTCGACTCACCCAGTATTTGACCGAAACCATTCTATCATGCTATGGTTCTAAATGACAACTACTGGGTTTGTTTGTTGCAAAATTAATTCAACAATCCATACAATAGTTCTTATCAATATCTTATATACAGATCATTCAATTATTTTGAGTTGGTCATGGGTGAGTGAGTTGTCTACGGCACTCGCCGTTACAGATCAGTCACACATATCACTTATGTTGGTGTGAGTTCCTCTCATTGCTCGACCAATTTAGATGAGAGAAAGCTTCCCACTAGTTTATCATTGGTACGCGGTTCCCATTGGGACCTTCCTGTGTTATTCCGCAAATGAATACACTAACCGCCATATAGTTGTTGTTGATTGTATTTCTTGTAATTCATTCTGTTGTATTATCGGATCACCCCCCAAAAAAGAATATATATATATATATATATATATATATATATATATATATATATATATATATATATATATATATATATATATATATATATATATATATATACACTATTTCTCAATTGCAGGCCGTTTTTGATGTTTTACTGACATTTTTGGAGGATACTCTGGGAAGCAAAATGGACAAATTTTCCAAGAATGCATGGGAAGCGGTCACGTCGGTTATATTACGCATTGTGACGAAGGAGATTGAGGACATTGAGAGCAGCCAGGCAGGTTGCGATTGATTTATAAAAATGTATGAATAATAATTAACCTTTTCATTAGTTACGATCCAATAACAAGGGTAACCACTGATTTGTACTCTCACTGATATTACTAATAATTGTTTTATATTGGTTTCATATTCTATTTCGTATATATGTGTCCACTTTAAGTGGCGGCAAATGCCCAAGTGTATTTTATGTACAGTTTTTATTCACATAGCTACAGATTTTAGAAGATATAAACGTTGAAATAAATATATTGAAATGCGCATGTAATGTCTGCCTCTTTTGTACGAACTTTGTGCGCACCCTGGATCTCGCAGGTTACATGATTGCTCTAATTGAACTCTAAGAAAATATAAACAGAATACGTTTTCTTACCCAGTTCAATCTTATTAACAATTGTAGAAAACTTGCAATTATTCCAACACATTTAAACGCAAGCAAGCAAGAAATGTTTGTCGTCTTTATCAGCCATGAAAAATTATGTAATTATGCGCTTTCTAAATAAATGTGCTTGGTCGGTTTATATTACATCAGAAGCATAACATGATCTATATCTATATCCTCAGATTTACCTATTCAAATCACTCACGCAATTTAAAAAATAAATACATGACTCGATATGTAACTATAAACCTGGATGTATTTCGGCAGATGATGATTGGTTAAACTTATCATATTTTGAAGATATAAAAGTAACGAAGGCTGTATCAGAGAAGCTTGTTTCTTCTTCTCACTATTATAGTCAAGCCGGGAATAGTCGATAAAGATTCTTTAAATGAAACAATACCACAATCGGTATGATTGTGTTAAAATCAAACTTTAATCCTATCATTTAGTTTCTTTGGGTAACACATTTCAAATCATTTATGCTATTTCAGAACTTCAAATCACATTTTACCAACCTAACAAATATTTTAAGAAAGGAAGATTGTATACTTTATTGGATGAAAATGACACGGTAAAGTATTATAAATACAATTCTTGTTTTATTCTAAAAATGATTAACATATAAGTCCATGTAAATTATTACCAGAGCTATCTAAAACATTCAAGCGAGACTGTATGGAATGCCTTTCAGATTACGCATCACTGCAATATATAATGCAGAACAGGAAGTTGTCCAGTGCTAATGGATATAATTTATTTTTAGTTGTCAAGTGTTAAAAAGATAAATGTATTTGTAACCCCCCCCCCCCCGATTTCAAAATAAGATAAAAAGAATGCAGCAAACCTAGTCATTTCATTAATTAATGTATAGTTTCTAAACAGATAGTCTCCAGGGTGTCCGTAATAGTCAAGTTGTCTGTAGTTTCTAATGAAACGCGAAATTAAGAAACTGCACATAACATGCTAAAGGAAAAGTATACCTACTCTGTGCAAAGACTTAATAGCGTGTATAGAGCAGTATTTGACACGGTTCATTGATAGCCGTGATCCACATTGATCTTTAGGTGCTAAATAATTCTTCAAGGTTGTCACGCCAGTGCAGGCCAAATAGATAAGGCGCAATAAGGGCGATGGGTCTGTTGTGGACGCTGCTAAGAACTACAACAAGCAAATATTAAAGAATCAAGTTCACCATAACCCAAGAAAACTGGTTCGATTCTAGGAGACAAAAGTGATATAAATGTCACCAGAAAGGTCATGTTTTTCGTGATTGCCGCAGCAAAAATAAACAAAATCATGCAACCTACTTTGACAAGAATACCATTGGTGAACGGTTAATAAATGTGCCGGGAACAGTGAACAAAAAGGAAGTATTGTTTGTTAGACACTGGTGCAGACATGACCTTGATACGAGAGGACCTGGTCAACAAGTCATGTATCCTTGAAGGGCAGAGCCTGACACTACACCGCCATTGGAAAGATGTTTAAGACGAAATTAGCAACAGTATCATTAGGCACACCATACAATAAGGATGATATCCAGACTGGTACCTGACTTGACAGCACACACGCGCTGGGTATGGACATTCTACGAAAAAAAAGCGCATGGTAGTATGAAAAAACATGCAAGGATCTGGAAAAACGAAGCTGGAGAAAGTGAAGAGAAATAAAATAAACAATTCTCCGGTCCCATGAACGAACGACGTGCATCTGGATAGACTATTTTCAGACGAAGATAGTGATCATGGTCATGACGAGGACGAGGATGACAGCCATCGTGAAGATGAGGCCGATGACATTAACATATCGCTTGAACACAATGTAAATGTGGAATTGATTTCTCTATATCAAAAGAATGATACCTCGTTGAATGGCGTGGTAGAAAAAGCTATGTTATCTGCAAGTGAAAAAGGCGTGGACAATGCATTTTTCTGAGAGCATGAATTTTTAAAACGAAAGTGGAAGTCGTCCGATGAAGAAAAAATGGAATCCAATTAGTTTTGCCAAAGTAGTTATGTCTAGCAGTGGTGGAACTGGTGCATGATATTCCTCTTTCTTGCTATCTAGGAAGGGAGAAAACAAATGCAAGAATAATAACCGCGTGTATTGGCCAGGAATGTTTTGTGATGTTCAGGTCTGTTACATCTGTAAAAAGACAGCAATACTAACCATCGTAGATAATGACACCCGGCATACAGAAGCAATTCTTTTGAAGGACGTTGATGCTTAAACAATGGCCAACGCTTTAATTGGCCTATTTAGACGGGTTGAGATACCTAAGATTATCCTTACAGACCAAGGGACCAACTTTACAAGCACTCTTCTGAAAGAACAATACAACATGCTGAACAACAAGGGGATATCAACCTCTCCTTACAGGCCACAATCAAATGGAAAGGTCGAAATATTTAATGGCACACTCAAAGCTGTCTTGAAGAAACTGTTCCACGAATGGTGAAGAGTAGGATGTGATGTTGCCTTGCATAGTTTTGCTATCGCTATGTATATTTTATTTGCTTTTCTTGTTTTATTTCTTTTATTTCATTACATTTTATTGTAAATTAACATTGTATGTTGGACTTGACCTTGTCCAAAAGTGAGTTAATTTCTGCTTGACCCAAGTTAATGTGTTATTTATTAATTTTTAAACAACTAATACACAGCTAAATTATTCTCTTTATGTATAGGTTTAAAATTAATATTATTAATAATAGAAGTAAATATGTTGATTTGGGAATAGGTTTTGTAATTTCATAAGTGAATTTATACATAATCCAGGTTATTGTTTTGTAAACATTAGAAGTGTTTTAGGTGGGTTTTTTTTATATAGAAAATGCTAATTGTGACCTGATGTCAAGTAGCGCATTTCTAAATCTTGTTGCTTCCTGATATGCAGAGTTTAGAACATCGGTCTGAAGGGCAGACTAATGTAGGAATGGCAAGCACATGTGTGAAAATGAAGTTTGTATACGTGTTCACTTCAAAACCAGGCAGGACCAACATTCGAACAACTACAGACATTCCGATCAGAAACCCATTCGTATTCCCCATGCAAAAAGGGCTGAAGTCAGAGCTATAGAAGACGAAAATTTACAAGAATTGATAAAACCATCTATCCCACGAGATTTACACATTTTTCATTAAAAGTAAACGAAGCTTGCCGAGTTTCCTTTGAAAGAAAAATGTATGCAGCGAGTGGTATATTATGTTTGTGAGATATCGTCTCCTTCTCTTACATTCTAAGCTAACAAATGGCGATTTGGATAGAGTGCATTATGGGAATGTTGTACGGTATTTAAGGTATTTGAAAGTATTTGTTTAGAATTTCAACTTCTTGTTCTCTTGAAATATAAGCTAAAAATAGTCGATTGTGATAGTGTGTGTTTGGGACTGCGAATATAATATGGATGTTGGATGATTTACTGGTGTGGTGGATAGTGTTTTGTGGTGTAAGGGATAGTATATTTCGTGAGATTTCATTCCCTTTTCTTACATTCTAAGCGAACGCATGGCATTTCGGTGAGGGAATATGATATGCCGGAGAGCTTAGTGTTGTGATGGATAGTATTAGTTGTGATGTAAGGGACGTTCTTTTTGTAAGATTTCATCTTCTATTACATTCTAAGAGGGAAAAAAAAAAGCCTTTTGGGATAGTATATTTAGAAGATGTTAAATGGTATAGATGATGTGATGGATAGTATTGTTGTAATGTAAGGGATAGTCTATTTTGTGAAATTTCACCGACTTCATTTACATTCTAATCTAACATTTGATGTGTGTGTGTGTGTGTGTGTGTGTGTGTGTGTGTGTGTGTGTGTAAAGTATCGCGTATTCATGTCAGCCACGTGCAACCCTGTTAGTAGTAGTCGCCTGATTTAGGTCAGCCGCTTGCGACTCTGTTGCCATTCTTTCCCTTGTGTCCAGTACAGTGACGTCATTGAAGCTAGAAATTTTGAGGCTATAAATATAGACTTGGGTTTTCTATTGGAATTTCCGTAAGTTGAAGTTACATATACATACTAGTTTTTTTTTAAATAGGATTGTCACACAAAATGCGGCTATAAATATATACTAGGTTTTCTGTAGGATTCTACCACAAATTATGGTAGAAAATAGTTACTGGGTTTTTCCATAGGATTTTACTAACCGGTGAGCCTATAAATAGACTAGCGTTTTTCCAAAGGATTTACCACAAATTGTAGCTATAAATAGAGTTCTTTGTTTCCAAAAAGAAATTTTAACAAGTTGTAGCAATACATGTATACTGGGTTCTTCTATAGGACTTATATATAACTTGTGCCTATGAATAGTTACTATTTTTATCCATTTGAGTCTATACCAATGTAATTTAATATTCAGAGATATGTTTAGTTTTTATTATATTCAGGGTCAATTTCGTAATTTTAGTATTACTTTTACTCACATCTATTGTAGCATTAGTCTATTCATTGATGATAGCTACTTATTGCAAAATTACAATTATGCAAACTTATGAACACCATCAAGATAATTTCAGGTCTAGGTAATGATTTATATTTAAATCTCGGATATAAAGGCAGTGGCAGCTGCTTTATCAGCTCGGGAAATGGACGCACCCGCCCATGCACGAATCTCCTGCTCCTTTGCAGGCCGGCTTTAGTTAGCCAAAGGCTAAAAGAGTAAACCCTAAAAGAAAATCCGAAGTGGAGACCCTAAGGCAGTTGGACGATATACTCCATCCCCTCCTGGCACCTCCTTGGTGTGGAGAGATATGGACTCTGCCAGACGACTTTTGCCCAAGAGACACTGATAATGCTGGACAAATCTGAAGTTACCATATCGGATCGGTCGTCGCCCGTGTCCACAAGGACCGCACCTGCCATTATCCACCAGGACGGAGGTTGTTGTTGTAGGGTTTAACACCATTTTTCATCACACGATAGGCTATACTTGACTTCCAGTATTAATGGTGGAGGAAGAACCCGGGAAAACCCATGGAAAGAACAACCGACCCACGAGAAGCTACTGGCAAGCTTTCTCAGATACCCACATTGTCCGAATCCGAGACTAGAACCCACGCAGAGGTGAAATGGCAGTTACCCGTAACGGGGAGAGGTTTAGACCACTCGGCCACTCGGGGCACATACCAGGACGGAGGAGACAAGTGTGCTACTGGTACTTTGCATAAAATCATTATTCTAAACATGGTAAGTAAAAAAGATATCCTTATCATTCAAGGAGACTGGAATGTCAAAATTGGCAAAGATGCTCTTAAATACTGGGATGATCATTGTGGACCTTCTTGCAATGAGCTTACCAATGAAAGAGGGAGACAGCTGCTCGAGTTCGCAACTTACAACAACTTGGTACTAGCAAACAACCTGGGCCAACATAAAGCTTCACGATGATGGACATGGCATGCACTAAATGGAACGCATCGTAACCAGATCGACTACATACTGGTTCAAAACCGTTACCGATCTGGCATCAATATAGCAAAAACAAGAACGTTCCCATGTGAAGATGTTGGGAGTGATCACGACCTCGTGATTATGAACTTTCGAGTGAGGCTGACGAAAATTAACAGACTAATAAAAATCAGGCTCTAATTCAACCTTGAACAACTGAAGGGCTTTAATATCTGCAAGTCATTGCAAGCCACAATTGGATGAAATTTGCTTCACTCATTGTGATGGATGTTGATGTTAAAGTGATGACAGACACTTTCAACAGTCATGACAACAGCTGCCAAGGACATCGTTGACCTCCATCACCCAAAGAAATAACCCTGGGTTACAGAAGAGATTCTGAATATGTGTGATGCCCGAAGAGACCTAAAAAAAACACTAGACGCACAACAGGGGCAATGGAGTACCAAGAAATAAACAAGAATATCAGGGGAAAAAACTTGAAGAAAGCAAATGAAGACTGGATTAGACAAAAGTGCACAGAAATAGAAAGCAGTCTGATAAAAAAAACAATAACAGCAAAAAGGCATTCCAAATTGTGCAAGACCTCACCAGACAAGCAACCAAGAGTCAGTACCATTCAAGACGAAAATGGAAAATGCCTTACAGAAGCAAGTGACATTGCAGAAAGATGGACTGATTATTTTAAAGAACTCTACAACCATCCGTCCACAGGAGACCCAGAGGTGCTTGAAGTTCCAAACTCCACAAATGATGATGATTTCCCAATTCTCAAAGAAGAGGTGGAGTCAGCAATAAGAACACTGAAGAATGGGAAGGCAGCTGGAGTAGAACTTCTCAAGAATGGAGGGGAGGGCATCAGTGATAGAGCTACTAACAAAAATCTGCAACAAGATCTGGCAGACAGGTGAATGGCAAACACAGTGGATCCAGTCACTGATTATAACATCCCCCCAAAAAGGCAATCTCCAGCTGTGCCAAAATTACAGAATTATCAGTTTGATCAGCCATGTTAGTTAGGTCATGCTGAATAGCAGAAGAAATAATCGCTGAAGAACAAGCAGGGTTCCAGAGTGAAAGACGTACAACAGAACAAATATTCAATACCAGGGTTTTGTGTCAAAAGTACTCACATCATCAACAAGACACCTATCATGTGTTCATGTATTTCAAAAAGGCTGGAGTACGTCACTCATGCTTTTCAACATCTACTTAGAGCGAAGCCTTGGGAAACCACAGTGGGACAGTCAGCATTGGAGGACGTAGTATCACCAACCTACGCTTTGGATATGACATTGATGGGCTGGCAGGTAGTGAAGACGAGCTTGCCACCATAGTGAAGAACCTGGATGAAGCATCCTCCAGATTCAACATGGAGATAAGCACCGAGAAGACAAAGCTAATGACAAATAGTGGGAAACAAATCTCAACCAAGATTAAAGTCTAAGGACAGGAACCGGAAACAGTGTGCCAAATATCTTGGTTCCATAATCATCAAAGAAGGATCAAAAGCAGAAATTTTGTCACAAGCAGCACAAACAACGGCAGCTATGTCAAAGCTAAGACCCATCTGGATAGACAAGAATATCTGATTGAAAACTAAAATCAGACTATTGAGAGCACTAGTCATCTCAATCTTTTTGTATTCATGTGAGACCTGGAACCTGACAGCAGAATTATAATGAAGAACAGTGCTGTGGGGCAGCGTCCAGGATGGCAGAAGGAGAGGTATACTGAGCAAAAAGTGAACTGACATAACAGAATGGACCATGACTTCTTGGACCTTAATGGTCCCACCAGGTTCCATTTCCTCTTGAGGCTAGACAGTTCACCCTGTTCAATCCCAAAATCCCGGTTTAAGGCTATATTGTCCTGTGAGTTATTTCCTTATATAAAGCCTTTGAGGCTTATTGCGCCATATATATATATATATATATATATATATATATATATATATATATATATATATATATATATATATATATATATAGTTTTAATTATAAATTTTTTTCTGTGTGATAATTTATATTTACCTTGTGATTTGTTTACACTTTTAGATAATATATATTCATTGTTTATATATATAATGGCCACACTGGTGCTAATTTATGTCTCAGAAATTTTTGAAAAACTTGAAATTCTGTGTACTGCATTCACACATAAAATGAAGAAAAAATGTTCCTGACTCAACAGTAGCTATGAACCTTGAAAACTTAGACCATCATTCTGCAAACTTTTTCAAATATTATCTCCCAAACTGACATTTTGTTAATTTTTTTCTTACCAAGTGGCTATATTTGTATAAATAGTCCATACATTTGCACCTCTCTCTGGTTACAGGGCTTTTTCATAATATTTGTGAAAAGTTTTGTTATGGTACATACACAACCGACAGATGGTAAATATTATAGAAAAGCTCATGGATGAAATTTATGAATATTTTCAATGACAGAAATGTTTATTTGCCATACATGAAACAAAATCTTGAAAAATAGAAAAATAAATATTGAAAATAGAACAATTATGTACCTGTTTAGTTGTCAAATGGTGCAAAAATATATCACTTTTTTGTGGTTAAATGATTCTTTTTTTATTTATAATATTTCACTGTCAACAACCCTTGTCTATGGTGTAATAAGTTATATACACATTTTAAATCTAAAAGGATAACTAGGAGAACATTTGATGTGTCTTTCATTATTAAAAATATGAACATTTTAAAGAAGAATGAACAATGATCATCATAAAACTCTTTGTTGTGACCAAAAGTGCAAGGGAAATGCTAGCTTACATAAAATGGGATTAAAAAGCATGATTGATCGAAAGAAACTATACAAGATTCCATATATATCTAGATACAAAGTTACTGCTTAAAATAATTTATAGCATTCTTGAAATTATAAAAATTAATAAATGATGATGAAACACTTGTACACATATTATTAAACGATTCTGGAGTGATATTGTAACATTTGGTAGGATGACACTTCTAATAGAGCTAGAAATATCACAAAACAAGAATAAAATTTTCTAGAAATGTGAAAAATTATAAAAAATTTGTGTGTAAACTTTTTAGTGTTACTAGCAAAAACACATTATTTACCAATCCAAAACTCTTAGGAAGAAATCTTATGTTCAGGAATTTCATTTAGAACTTGTGTGCAAGAATTTAGCAGTTCAAAAGCTGACCAGAAATAAAACAGCTATCAAAGAAATAAAGTATTGTAATGATATATATGGAATGTAAGTGGCATCCAAGCCTGAAATATGGCTTCCCAACAAGGTTTGGTTTTGTGATATTGGACTAGCAGACAACCTGTGATGCCTTTATTGTAAAAAATGCATAGAATATTTTATGTTTGTGAAACAATAATCTATGATAGTGTTGACTACCAAGTGAATAAACATCTGCATGAACTCAATTTGTTGTCAATGTTTCCCATTTTCTTAATTTCAAGCCAAAAATTGGTACTTTATGGTCTGCACCCACAAAGCAGCCGAGACACCTAATACAAATGTATTATCATATGCTTCATAAATAGTCCTGTTAGCTTCATGTTGTTGCAACTGGGGCCTCATGAGTAATGTATAATAATAATAGGTCTGTTCCTTGAGTTTTGCTAATTACTCAGTTTGAAAAATATCCTCCCAACACACAACACTCCCCATAATCAACAAATAATTACCAAAATCTTGCAATGCAATGATAATGTAAATTCTAATTAGCACACACCCTATGATTTTTACAAATGTTTTGGCCAACTAGAGTGATAAACAGTTAGTCTTCTTATCTAAGACATGATAAGTGATTCCACTATAAACTATATTTTTCATTTGAAGCTCTCCAGATTCTAACAGTTAATAAGTGTTTCTCTGCTTAACTCATCAAATCAATTGTATAATACACATGTGCAGCAGGCTTTGGCAAAATATGGAACAAAATGTGAACATTTTCAAATTTACTGAGCTGATCTGATTCACATATGGAAGAAATCAACAAGCACTCTATTTCATTAACTTGATTGTTATTAACCACCATGAAATGTTGAGATTTCAAGAATAACAAAACCACAATATATTCTCCTTAATCCTTCCATTACTTGCAGCACTTGATAAGTTTTTTTAATAAACTGCACTCAAAAAATAGTGTTGTCCTAACTCTTCCATTTTAGCATGTTTATGCAATACTTCTTTTCTTGCATAACCAATTCAGATGTGATTGTAGGTTTAGAAAAGTAGAATCGAAACCAGTCATTGCTATTTTTCCGATGGAAAAATAAGCAATTATGAAAAATGCAAAGGCAGAGGTGAAAATAAACGCTAAAATATCGAACAAGCATTTCAGTTTCAACTTAATTGCATTTGTAACCATAGATATCATACCAGTCTACTACTATAATTAATTTTAAAATAACACAAAAACAATAGCAGGATAATCTGGTCACAGTATGAGGAAACCCAGTAGTGTTTATCTCCAAAGAATCACTGAGAACTGACAAAGGTGACCAGTCCACCTCAGCATGATGGGCCAAACTCTACAAGTCCTGCAACTGAAAACTCCCTACCAGTACTAGAGGCAGAGTGGACCTGGTGACAAGATTAGATCTGTTTCTCCAAATCACCCCTTCCCACCTAAAATGCACACCATGTGGTGCTGTATGCTAGTACGAACCAGTCAAGTTCTTCAATCTTTCATATCCCTGGATAAAAAAAGCAACGACTATACACCTTTCACAATCAAGGTCCACCATGCTGCAACATATTTTATTAGCATTGGTAACAAAATGTAATTTGGAATTAAACCGAAGCACTGCACCGGTAGTTACTTTATACACAGCACTGTGAATGGTAAATTTTAAAACATCTAACAATTTAATTTTGCAAACGTCAAAAAATATGGAAAAAAGGACTCCTTTTACAAACGTCTCAATAATTTATACTATTGTTTTCTCTGTAAATGAGGACACTATGCATTCTTTTCACTCTCAAAAGTTCACAGCTGTGTTATGCAAATTTTAAGCACAGGAGAACAGTGCTTAGATGTTTGAATAACCCTGCAGAGACAGCCTCTGTCGAATGACCACCTGGTAAGTTCTTTGTGTAGAATTTTCAATCGTTATAAAATAATAAAAGATTGATCTTTCAGGTGAGAATAAAACTCTATATAAAACTAAACAAAAAATATATAGGTCAAACTAATGAAAATGTTACTGCCCAGGAGTCAGAAAGGAGGCTGGAGACATCGTAGATTCTGAAAGGAAAAAATCATTTGACAGCATGGCGACTGTTTTAACATTACCAAGACCTAGATCCTTCGAGGATAAGTTGAATGCAAACTATTCATGTTAACAGGGAAGTTACTGTATGAAATTATTAAAGCTAGTATTAAACTTAACTCATTTTGTCAGTTATGGGGCTGACCATTTAATTTTATGGAAGGCAGGGGTGGAGGTTTGGAGCCTGGATATTATCTTATATTTTCATTCATAAGTTTTAGCTTTAGTGGATACAGACTAGAAGAGCTTATGGGACAGTCTTTCATCCATCGTCAATCAATTAGCACAAGTTTGCTATTATTCAAGGTTAAACATAGTGTCAGTTTATCCAACCCCATTCTGTCCCACTTTGACAAACAGCTATTTATATGTTAATTATTTGCATCATGATGTTCATGTGACATGCATCATTTGCTGTCTTTAAAATCAACGGGTTCTGAAGGATATTTAGGTTTCTCTTCATCAGGCACTATCCATTTTGTTGGCTTACTTCTTGTACACATTGCTTCTTAAAATTCATTTCCAGTCTGGCCTGCAACATGGTCAATATCGCTGATGTGGCCTTTCCTTGAAATTTGAAATGCCTTAGAACCATGTCTTCATCAGAGCGTGTTAGTTATAATTCTATAGGTTTATAGATCATAATCTTAATCTCTATCTGTATACCACAATAGCCAGTCTTTATTTTATCTATTTATTATATTAACTGATCAATTTTAACAAAAAGTTTGTGATGTTAAAAGCTTTACCTGGTCTAGTTACAGCTGCACATGGTGCAGTTTGACTAAATTCATCCACAAAATTTACAATACAGACTTCTATTCGAGCTTATGCATCTACAATATAGTCTTCTTTGTACATGAAATTTGTATGGAATGATTCAAAGTATTCACCACTTTTGCCATTTTATTTTTGTCGTTAAAGTACAGGCTATGCCTTTGCCTATGCCATTTTCGGTCATTTAAAAGTGAAGATTGAACTTTCCTTAAACGTGGAATGCAAAAGCGTACCTCATCTGTGACGCAAGGCATGATTATTCTGCCATTGTCTGTATCTCGCATTAGCAAGCTACCAAGTTTGATCCACGCATATGATGTGGTTTTACTGTCACTAATTAAGTGTTGCCAGCTCTGCTGTTAAGAAAAAGACATATCTGTGGCAGAAAATAATATAAACTTTCTCAAATCCTCAAAAACAAGACAATTATCCCAATTATATCCCACTTTGGTAGATTTTCCCTAAAAACAATTCTCCATGGTTCTTCACCTTTCAGTACTGACTTCAAAATGGTGCCCACTTTTGTAGTTATGTTTAAATTTGTTCTTCTTCTACTCCTATTTCCTCCACCCTCTTCTTCATTTACTATTATTGTTGTTGCTGCTGCAATTCTAAGATTAGCTGCTAAGGTCAGTTTTAACTTTGCCTAGGTTCACCAAACACACCGCTGTAAAGTGAAGCATTATCTGTCATATGTCCATCCATATTTCTGTTTAGATTTCATTGTTGCATAATAGCTTCAGTTTTCCAACATATACAGTTACAGAACTTAATGGATGGCTTGCACATGGCGTTAGAAAAAATCCTGAAGTTTGGAATCAAATGATATAAGATCACTGTCACTGAAAAATAAAACTGCTTTCCACTCAGTAACATCTGTTCTATAGTCGGCCTCTTTAAATACAAGAATACTGTTTTCCCTAAATTAAAACCAAGGTCAAGTGATATTGTGAACAACATCAAAATGAAGACTGTTGATAATGGACAACATCAAAATGAAGACTGTTGATAATGGACATCAAAATGAAGACTGTTGATAATGGACTGACATAATGAACATTAGAAATACATGTACACAATAGAAATACATGTACAGTACAACATACTTGTACAGTACCATAAATCACACTTATTTCCATAAATGTTTAAAGTAAAAACAAGAATGAAAACATTTATTATATAAAAGTTTTATTGATTAAGTTTAAATGTGAAAAATAGGTAATGCTGTTCAAAAGGAACAATAGTAACAAGTTTTGCGAAATACAGTAATTAAACAGTACTCTATATAAAAGAGTCTTTGATTTTATAAACTTGCATTTATATACAAAAAGTCATGCAAAATAAGATACAATGATGTAATTTATTTTCATGAATAAATAATGACTTATTGTGTAATGTAAAAGCACAAAATATCTATTAACAGACGGAGCATTGCATTGCTCTCCTCAGTTTACTTGTCTCATCAACCCATCATGAGAATAATCGAAATTTAAAGTACACCACTCCTCTATATCAGGATGTGGAATGTTTGAAATCTAATTCAGCAAAGGTTTTGACAATATAAGGGTGTATATTACATACAGTTCAAATCCAATTCCTTACTAAAATTAAACTTCTGAAATCAAAATAAGGGCAATAACCCTTGTAAATGGCCCTTATTTTGATTTCAAAAGCGTAATTGATAATAAGGAACATGGGAAATCAAACTACATGTATTTCAATGTCTTGAAAGATGCATGCCTATTTTAGAAGGAAATCCTGGTAAAGTAATGTTGCAGAAAACAAAGTTGTGACAATGATCAATATGGGTTCATAATGTCATGAACTTGCTGGATATTAAACTTATTCAAGGTGACATCAACATAAAGCTTTATTCCAAATTTAGCTGAAAACCAACAAACCTTAGCCAAATATCTTACAAAAACCAAAAGAAAGGAAGACAAACAATCAATTTGTGTAAATGATGACATGGAAAATTGTAAACCAAACTCTTATGATGTCTCTACAATATAAAGTTGCATATCAAATTTTGTTATAAGCAAATAATTAAAAGTAAAATTCTTTTGTTGAAGCGAAATTGCTATGGTCTTACAAATGGATGGACAGATAACATGATTACTATATAGTTCTGCCAACTTCACTGAGAAGTCCCAAATAATAGTTAGGCAGTTAAGAAAACCATTGCTAATGAAACTGAAGACAAAAATACTGCCTATCAAGATTATAATCAATAGTTTATATGCCAGACTTTTTTTTTTTTTTTACAAGTATAAACAATAAGATCATAATTATGTGGTTAGTACATACAAAATCCTCTCATCCAAATCATACAGCTATCTAATGTAGAGGTGTAGTAATAATTAGATTTTCAAGATAGTCACTGAAGTGGCAACATTTTCCTTAAGGTAAACCACATATCATAAAAAGTATTTTTTTTATGAAAATCCCATGCTGACACCATCTGCTTAGCAGAAGTGGCAATATCATAAAAAGTATTTGTCTGAAAACTCCATGGTGACACCATCTGTTCAGCAGAATTAGTGATAACAATAATAAAAATAACCTTGTTCTACACAGAGATGCTGAATGACAGGCCAATGCAAAAGCCCTCATTGTACTTAACCAACAGAACAAAGTTAAACTTTATTACAGAAATATCTTTAACAATATTTTGATTGCTATGGAATACTGGATGAATTGTCATGATTTTAGAAAGTTATTACAAACTTATTAAAAAATGTTCTGGATCTAAATTATAGACAAACAAGAACAAAGTATTTTAATATATAACGAGCATCATGAAACGTCTAGAGCATATTAAAGGACTTGATGCAATACATCAATCAACTAAGGAGCCAATAATTGACTTACCTGTTCTACATTTTACTACCAGTAAATATTTCATTTCTCTAAACAATTTAAAATGTAAACAAAAACTGGTCCTCTAGTTACAAACATGTAAAATATCCAACTTTTGTCCACTGATAGCTGACATGTGTAATGATAAATGTAGCATCACATTCGATGATGGAGCTGTCATGCTAGTCTTACCTTAATGTTATGGTGCTTTCTCTAAAAAAGATCGAAATAAATTACCACAGATTCAATTTCCAAACTTAAAGTTGGTACTTATGGTATTAGACATTAATTGAGAAACAAGCACTTACATTACAAAAAATAAACTCACTTGCAAATTACATTGGTATTAGTGGTACTGACTCTACTTATACCTTGGAAATAATCTAGCGGATTTATTTAGCATATATGTATATATGTTATTAATGTGGATTAATTTAGGGTCTGAATATTGTTTTGGCTTTATATTTAATTTATGGAATATACATCATGACCAAAGAAGTGAGTGTTTATCAGAAGGATGGGCAAAAATAGGAAATAATTCCCATGCAGTATATTTAACCTAATATAAAACACAGTGGGGGCAGAGGCACAAAATCTGAAGAGCAGAATTAGTGAATAAACAGGACAAGAAAATAATTCCTGGGTTTGTATTAGTGACATGTCTATAAATCACAAAATTGTTCATAAAAATCATCCCTATGACATGGCCAGGAATCCCAAAGGTGGGGATGGGGTATGCCCTGTCTCTATTTTCAATCTATATAAAACAAAGTAGCTGAGAAAGGGGCAAGAGGTGAGGGATAATAAGGAATGAAAATAGTGATTGAAAATAATCCCAAGGAATTTATTTTCTGGCTATATTGCTTTTTCTAAAAATATTTATCCATTTATGACATATATTAGGGAAGAAACATGATTTTAGATGTAGAAAAGAGCAAAACCTCGGGAAAGAAATAATCCTTTGGGATTATCGAGCAATTTTTACTGGGTTATTTCTGATCTTTTTCCCTTCTTACCTGTAAATGCTTGCCCTTTCCCCAACTACGTGTATTATATTGAGATATATAACACACACAGCACACAAAGCTACCTCATAATGTTGTTGATGAGAGCCATGTTATATACTGTCTTAAGTAAAACTGCATCATAATGAAGTTTATGACCATACCTGTTTTATTCAAAGGAACTGCATTATAATGAAGTTAATCACTGTGCCATCAAAGTGCATGGATATACTGTGCAACCCATCCATAGCATAACAACATCCACAAAATGACATTAAGATATGGTGGGGGACAGAACTGAGGAATCCGATTCATGTGATGCTGTTCCCAAACCAATTTATAAATACTTCAAGCAGATTTTGCATAATTAATATTAATTTTGGGAGGGGGCAATGAACATTTCGTTGGTACATAAAAATACATATATAATAAAATTATTTAGAATACATGTAGTCCCCAGTAAATCTTGCTGTATTCAGTTTAATAATTCCAGTGAAAATGTACATAAAGAAGCATAATTTCTATAATATTCTGCTAGATTCTATTTAATTTAAATACTTGGTAATACACTCACATTAACATGGGAACACCATATTTTCCAGAACATTCATATTTACTGGACATGCCCAACAAGTATGGTTACTGACCGACAATTGAAGCCAAAATCTGTTTCTATAATATAAACATGTATTTAGGCTTGAAAAATACTTAAACTGAAATTGATAACTGAGGTAAAGGTTATTACCACATAAAATTTAAATAGTGTGTATGCACTGCCTGGATGAAGTTTGGGAAAAAAGCATTGAATTTCAAGGGTAAAGGGTGATCCGTTGAGTCATCTAAAAGACAAAAGAAACTTATAGTTATTGAAACTTATTTTTATACCACAAATGCAAAGCAAACAAAGTAGCGAATCTGCCACCCCCAAAAACTTAAACGGTTCTTTTCCAGTTAATGGTTAACACAAGCACTTTTATTTATTTAACAAGGGTTGCAGAGATAATTTCTGATCAGACACCACACTGTGCTATATCCAAATTTGACTTAAAGTGTTAGAGCAGGGTTTCACTCTGTGTATATTTACATAGAATGACACAAAGCCTCCATTTCAACCTAAAGTACTTTCTTCTTGACAGATAAAACAATACACAAGAGACAAACATGAGAAAGAATGACACACACACAGAACAATAAATATTCACATTTTTGCACAAAAGTAAACGGCTAAGATGATGAAAAGTCTAAGCAAATGGAAAATAATAAAATAAAAAGAAATAAATAATTTTCTGGTAAGCGATCAATAGTAAATAAAAAGGATACATGCAATGAGATGCAAACTGATAATTCAATAAGCTGTTTGGGGTGACCTAGTTATTCACATAATATTTACATCAATAAATAATACATATTTCGGTGACTCAGATCAGTCAATATATTAAATAATTCGTTCAGAGAATATCAAGATTTTCAAAAGAACTTTGAATGCTCCCTACCCACCCCCATATCAATAAAAAATACTTTATGTCCAAGTGCAATGACACTCAAGGGACCCAACAGCACGAGGACAGAATATTTTTGCAAAATCTTCATCTTCGGGTTGAAAGGTCTTTACAAACAGACTTACTAAATTTGTGAGATATTTCTTGCTTTAAGCATTTATATTTATTCAGATTTTCTAAATAATTATCTTAATAACCTGTACATTTATTTTGATGATGGTCTGAACCCAAACCATTAAGCACAGTAAAAAAGTAAATAATAAACTATGCAAAGACTTGCCATGTTGTGAAGATACCTCAATGCTCTTTCAGCAACTAAAAATATGATGACAGTTGTGAGGCTGCCTCAAATCTAATACATGACAGTTGTGAGGCTGCCTCAAATCTAATACATGACAGTTGTGAGGCTGCCTCAAATCTAATACATGACAGTTGTGAGGCTGCCTCAAATCTAATACATGACAGTTGTGAGGCTGCCTCAAATCTAATACATGACAGTTGTGAGGCTGCCTCAAATCTAATACATGACAGTTGTGAGGCTGCCTCAAATCTAATACATGACAGTTGTGAGGCTGCCTCAAATCTAATACATGACAGTTCTGAGGCTGCCTCAAATCTAATACATGACAGTTGTGAGGCTACCTCAAATCTAATACATGACAGTTGGGAGGCTGCCTCAATGCTCTTTAAGCAACTAAAAACAATGATGCAAATATATGACAGGTGTTAAGTTGCCAAAATGCAAATATATGACAGGTGTTAAGTTGCCAAAATGCAAATATATGACAGGTGTTAAGTTGCCAAAATGCAAATACATTTATGTTATGAGGCTGCCTCAGTGCTCTTTGAGCAACCATACATTTTTGAAAAGATTAAACTGATCCAACATAAAAGAAATAATTTCTGCTGTTTGCTGTAAACACAGTAGGAGATAAAAACATCAACTTTAAAGTTCACTTGATTAAATTTTACATTTTTGTAGGCATCAGTTTTGAGGATTTTGTGTTTGCTAAAAAAAAAAACACTATAGCAAATACCCAGGTAGACATGATTCTTTCTGTGGAAACAGCAGGACCCTTTCTCCACTCCATGAATACAAGTCCCGATGAAAAAAAAGTCCTTATTACCCCACCCACCTCAAAATTGATGCACACAAAATAAATAAGTTTACAGTACACCTACCGCTTTTATTAAAAGAGAAATATGATATTACCACAGATATCATATAAATCCCATTATCTAAATTAGGTAGAGTGTATGCATAACAACTGTTCATAAGAAGTCTATGTAATATCACTAATATGAATATATGTACAAGATTTTGTAAAACTCAAATGTCAACATCACTGACACTACTTGTGATGACAAAGATATCAAGAACCAAAAAGTGTTACCTATATTTTGCTATCTGCAAATGCAGATAAGACAATAAGATTTTTAAGTCAATTTCACATAGATATACAGTGTCAAGGTAGGCCCATCATGTCCAGCAGAAGGTTAATTTTTGTGTTAAGCCAAGCTGTCTGTTTTCTCTTGAGCCCAGAGACCCAGTCTTGAGGTAGTCTTGAGAAGCCCACCTTACATCCCAACAGGGCACCTGCAACACAGCCATTACTGTTGCTGTCCCCTGCAGCCATCACAAGTTTCATCAACACTCCCCTGACAATGTCAAACAAAAAAATTAACCTGTGACTAGAGCTCTGAGAAATTTTGCTACAGCATACTGTAAAACAAATTATTACACTATTATGTACCTTCCCTTGCTTAATAATGGTTGCATAATATGACCAATATGCCCTTCTGCAGGTAAAAAGAGGCAACTTAACGCAGAAACCTTTTGACCTGAAATGCATACCATGATGACGTTCACACTAAGAACATCTTTGATTTTTTTATGAGACTTAGGTTTATATAAAAATATTTATTAGTATTTTAAGGGTTTTATCCTTTTCTGCCTTTATTTTCATTTTGAATACCATTCTTGTGATACCTAAACTTACCCAGCACTTTTTATCCAAGGATGTGCTGATGTGCTGTGACACACACACACACACACACACACGGTACTTACCTGCCATTACAGGGCTTTATATAAACTTTAAAACTATAACTTATACCATGTAATTGTAATGCTGCCTAAGTAGCCCCATGACCTCCCAGATTAGTCATATAGATATCCCTTATTATAAAGCCACTCAATATATTGATGCCTTTTTTATACATTTTCATGCCATCTGAAAAACGTCTGCTGTAACTTTAGATTTAAAAAAACATGTCCAACACTTGCAATAACCTAATAAAATGCAAACTTTGCTAAAAAAGCAAGGAAATATAATCAGTTCATCTTGAAGAAGTCTTTCAAGTAAAACACTAAGTTAAATATGCTAATTCAGTAGAAGTAACAATAATAAATTACTGTGTGTGTGTGTAATGTTTGTGATTTGGATTTTTAGCGTAGATTTTACAACTTTTCAGTTATATTGCTATGATGTCTGCAGTGTGACAGTTTATAGTGATGTCTAGCACTGGGGCATTGTGCTGCAGACATATAGCATGATGTCGTACCCAGTCACATTATCTTGACAATAGGCCAACTAGTCCTAAAACGAACCTCTTAATGCTGAGCACCAAGCAAGGCAGCTGTTGTACCATTTTTGTAAGTCTTGACGCAGTCATACTGGATGTTTGAGGGATACCAATTTCATTTAAAATCAACTTGATTATATATTATTATATTATTAATCAATTAGGAGGAATAGCATTACAAAATTTTCAATATGACCACCATGGCTGCAATAAATTATGCAAGTGTGTAGGTTTGAAAAATAAACCCTTCCAAATAAATGTAAACACGAAGAATAAGATGATAAAATATAAAATGTAGATCATAGAGACCTCTTTTTTGCAAAACAGGATGTAAAACTTGATGAATTCACTTGCCAGTTCAAAGTGAAATCTCAGTCAAAGTGACCTTTTCTGATGTGGGTGTAGTCCTAAGAGAAATATATACAATCATCTAGTTAACTGATTAAAGTTTGAACAGTAATGTCATCAAAATGAACCAAAGATGGTAAAAGACAAAACATAGGTCACAGTACCATACATTTGTGAGGATGTAATACTCATCAAGGTGCATTATGTTGTGATTCCAGGTATAAAATGATTTATACCAAGTGCAAAAACCTGATTAAATGCAAAAAAGTTAACAAGAATGAAGAACCAAATATACATTATGTATAAAGTTAGCCCCTTTGACCCCCTCCTCCTCCCCTCAAACTGTTGCCAAGCATTTAGGAAAAAAGAATTGTTGATATTCATGTGTGGATGACAACAATGACAGTAGTACAATAGCTTACATCTACTTCATATATATAGTTTTGCAAATTTTGCATTACAATTTTCTTTTTAGTTTCAATGCAATCATTATAAATGTAATATACTGATTCATTTATTTTCATTGGGCTCAATTTTTGTGGTTTTGTATTTTTTTAAACAGCATTTAGTGGGTATTTAGTTTCATGGTTTAACCTCAACCAAATACCATTAAAAAAAATACAAAGGAATAAAACTATGCCAACGCAAACGGCAGTCACATTAATGTTTAAAAAATATTACCACCTGTATGAGTACAAATCAAAGACCTGGCAAGTTCAATACGTACACAAAGTTTTTGATGAAGTGCATAATATCAGCCAACAACACTAAAACAATAGTAAACCCGGCAAGATTAATTAGTTTCGCTTTCATTTGAGTGTTCAACACTAAAGGAAGCCGATGCTGCCAACCAAACTTATGGTGAACTTTTTTTAAACCTACATCATGTGTCCCAAGACTTAGGAAATGAAAAACATTATGTTCAATTTGCCCCCATCCCCCCCCCCCCCCCGCTGCAACCGGCCACACCACATGTTACAATAAAATAGATAAATAAAATGCATATTTGATAATAAAATTAAAGAAACTAACCTTGTACTGTTTTCATTTATTCACATTTTTGGTCGACATTAGCATTTTATTAAAGGAAAAATATATCCACAAACTCCGTATGAGTAGCGCATGAATCCACAGTGTAATAGCTTTCGTCAGACAACACAACACATTAGTCATTGACGTGAATATTGAGAAAAGAATCATGTTTAGTTGTCCTCAAAGGTTTGAATGTTATGAAAATGAAAATTGGATCCCGCAAAATCACATACGAATGAGATAGAGAAAGAAGGAGCGAGAATTATCAGCCCCATTGGTCGAAAGCAACTGACATTTACACGTGATACAGTGTAAGGTACAAAATAACCAAGAGTGTATTATATCCTGGGTAACAAAATGACAATATCTCGCAAACTAAAATCATTATTAGAAATACATTCACTGTGAGTACAAATGACAATCTTTTTGATTCCATGGGTTACAAAAAGTATTATTAAAGCAAGTTAATGCTGTGTATATTATTTATCGAATAACTCGAAACCAGTTTGTGTCAATTATGACTACAGACGGCATATAAATGAAAGCCCAGGTGTTGAATAAACACACCTTGTAACAGCCATAAACTCATTGTTTGAACTTACTGGCAGGATATCAAATACAAAGGTTAATTTATTACAAAGCAAGCCGACTCCGGATGCAGACTTTGGATTCCTATTAGCGTGGAGATTTTTTAAACTATGCATATGTATACAAAGTCGGCTGACATGGGGAAGCCAACTTTTATTTCTTTCTACCAGTTTTCACTGGGATTTTGAAAATAAATAGAAACAATGGGACACTTTGAAACAATAACTTCTCACACATTTACACAAAAAAATGATTCCTCGCAGTCATTGTTATTGCGTACATAGCATATATAAAGGGGCATAAAAATAAAACAAAATAAACCACATTATAGATCTCCGCTATTATGGATAAGTTTGTAGTGTGATACTCAAGTAGTGAAGAGGCCTTGCCTCGTGCATGGAAAGAAAATGCATTGCCTTAAGCTTGACCTAAGAGACCTGTAGGTCGACCAAAAAAGCGTGCTAGGGAGGAGTGTGATGTAAAAGAAAATGAACCAGCTGCAAAAAGACATGAAATTGGAGACCCCAATCAGAAGAGAGATGATGCCTACAAAGATTATGATGTCAGGCGAGGGCATTACAAACATTTTACATTAAAGCAAAAGGTGGAAGTTGTAAATTTCTCAAAATTGCATGGAATTCGAGTAACAGCAAGACATTTCAAAATCCCCAAATCAACCATTGCAAATTGGTCAAAAATCAATTTTTCTCAGCAGCTGAATGAATGGGGACATTTAGCAAGGAGTGGGAGACCATTATCTTATGGCAATGAGTTAGATGGAAAAATTGCAAAGTGGGTTCTCATCTAACGTGATCTGCAGATACCTGTTAGTGTGGACAAGATGATAATTAACATGGATGAAACTCCTATGTATTTCGATCTCATTCCTGGACAAACTGTCAAAAAGAAAGGTGTTAAAAGTGTGAAAATTCACACAACTGGTGCGGATAAAAAGCATCTAACCTTAGTACTTGCAGTTTCCGCAGCAGGAGATGTGTTGCCACCAATGATAATTTTTCATGGTGTGAGGGAGCTAAAAGATATCCATGCACCAAAGGGATGGATCGTATGTGTGCAGGAGAAGGGTTGGGTTGACGAGGAAGTGATGTTGCAGTGGATTAAAGAGATATATCTCAAGTATACAGGAAAGGAATGATCTCTTTTAGTGACGGATTCATTCCAGGCGCATATTACAGATGCTGTAAAACAGGCTTTGAGAAGGGGTAACCGGTCAAGTCTGACATGAGGAATAGCTGGACAAATTTTATTCGTAAAGCAGCAGAGGGCCTTTCCAAGGAAAATGACAACACGTCTCATATTAAGAGTGCAGAAAAACAAACAGTTGTGGACTGGATTGTGAAAGCAGTCGAATCACATCAGGACAAGCCAGATCTGATCCGAAAATCATTTAAAGTTTGTGGTATTAACAATAACTTGAATGGATGTGAGGACAATATCATAAGAGATACTGAATGTGATTGCAGCGACAGTAAAGAGGACAAATTTGATGGATTTGAGCCTGAGGAGGTTGAGTGGGCAATTAAGAATGTGGACAGATTGAAGGATTTAAATTAAATATATCAGCGGTAATTAAGTTTTTTCAGCAGTACTTGGATTTCAGATATCACTGCTGTGTCAATAAAAGATGTTCGGTTTCAGAATTAGTATGCTTATCAATCACTCTGTATAGTCACTATCTACCGGTATATCTCTCTATGTCTCTTTCTTTTTCTCTCTCTCTCTGAATATATTTTTATGAAAAGTGAAAACAAACAACACTCACAGAGTTTTCTTTTTTAAAGTTTTACTTAATAAAATATAGTTTGAGTACATTTTCTGACATGTAATTTTCGAATGATATAAAAGGTGTCCCACAACTTTTGACTCGAAAAAAGCTATGTGTTCCAGAATATACAGTGCACAAAAAAATTACTTTTAAAATAAATTTATGGTGTCCCAACAAATACGGTGTCCTAACATATATGGTAAATACAGTAGATCACGATATGAATGTGTGTGTTAATTTTTATGGAAATCCTCTATGTAGTTTAGGAGGAGTATGGGGACAACACTTCTGCTAACAGATGGATGATGGACAACAGGCCAAAGTAGAGGCTAAAAGCATTCATATTCACCTTAAATTGTAATGGTAATAATAAGAATGTGTCAAAAAGCTCATATTTGTGTCAGTAAAATATGGAAATAAACATTTCATAGTTACAAATTAAAGCTCTTTTTCTCTTTTGTAGACTTGTAATCTGGATTGATTTTATTAATGAACTCACCTGAAGGAGCACTGTGACCTGAGGGCCACCAAACCTGCACCCAGGGCTTTATAGACATGACCAATATTACCAGCCTCTGTCAGGTTCAGGCTGAAATAATTAATAGTGGCATTGTTCTGAAATTATTGATGATGCTGTATATACTCTTATACTCATGCAGTAAAGTTAATGCTTTTTGAAACTTTTAAAGAAGCAAACAAATGAATATGATATTCAGATGTCCACAATGAACATTGGAGACACAGAATTGATAATACCATTCAGATCATTGACACAGTTGTCTATGAAAAACGTAAATGAAATGGTTCTGACTATGACCAGAACTCTCAATCATAAAAACATGATGAGGTCAAGGTCTATACCATATCTAACAGATAAACCATAAGTCAAAGTACTAAATTCGAGAAAAAAATGCAACTAAAGGTTTTGGTAGAAAATTAAAGGCCTCAGAGCCAATAAGCCAAAAGAACAAAGAATTCTTATTTCTGCTGCCTGAATGGATTGTCACACATCAGCTGCTTTTTTCAATTTTTCACGTCAACTATCTGACACAAAGAGTATGCAAGTGACAAAGCATAAACATGTCTACTTTAGCTAGTAATAAGACTGGCAAAAACTATACTTACAATTTTGCACCTTGAATTTCCTCAAAATGTACTTTCTTAGTACTGCAAATTTGAATTACATGAGCTATGTCATTGGTTCTAAAACTGGATTACACACCACCAGTTTGTACTTTAATTACAACATTTCCAACTGCAATCACATTCTTCTTACTGCATACTTTCAATTGAAAGAGTTCATATTTTTCCTATATTCTGATTGCAGACATTCTATGACAGAACAGAAACAAACATGCATCTGAGTCTAGATGCATTCCCCACCACTTAAATCACATGAACTTTGTATGGAAATCGACACAGCTAATAAATCCAATCATTAACTAACAGAACTGAGTAGCACTGACATAAAATCCAAAATCCATCCATTTCAGACCAACTGGAAACATTGTTGCAATGCGCATTCATCCACAATATAACTCTAAATTTCAATTTTAAGTAAACCAAAATGACAATTCTTTTTTACATTAATGTTGAGTATGCAATGAAGTTGGTTAGGTTGATGGGTGGTGCTTTGTACGTATTACTATTTGTATTGTGTATACAGTTATTTATTTTTTTGTGAAATACTGCATAGATTCAATTAGTTTGTTTCTTTTATTGTAATTAACCTTAAGTAGAATAAGAAAATGAGTATATAGTAAAAAGGTTACAACATTTATTTGGGAAAATATGAACTTGTTTTTTCTGATTAATATTTCAGTCCCAGAGGCTATGCAGTAGTAATCTGAAAAACATGTTCATATTTTCCCTTACAAATGCAGTAAGCTAAAGTCATTCCATGTGTCTTAATAATTAATATCACATTTATTATAAACTGATAATATTCCTCCATGGTAAAAATATAACTATGATTGAATGATGCTATCTTTTCTTGAGTTGACCTCACACACAAAAACACACACACAGCTCAGTTTGGCATGTGAATATTTTGTGTTCTGAGTGCAATATCAACTCTTGGATCTCTTTTATGTTCAAAAAGAACAACATACAACAAATCAAACATAGCATTCTCATGCTTTCTGATAAGCTCTTGTGTTAGTTTGATGATTATTTATGTCAGTCTGCAACTATTTTTCACTCAACAAGAAGTCTGCCAAAAAGTGAATGTGAATGAAATTCCTGGCATTTGTACCTTAGTCAAGACAAAGTATTACTCTGTGGTGGTTATAGACTGATTTAAGACCCTTTATCTGACAAACATGCATAGGGTGGCAATATTCAAGGACAAGAGTCAAACTGCCATAAATATCAGTCATTAAGCACAGGATGGCAATATTCATTGGACATGTGTTAAATTTCCATCAGTATCAACTGATATGCACAGGATGGCAATATCATTGGACACATGTTAAATTTCCATCAATATTGGTCATTAAGCACAGGATGGCAATATTCATAGGGCACCAGTCAAATTGCCATCAGTATCAACTGATAAGCACAGGATGGCAATATTCATAGGACACATCTTTAATTTCTGATAACTCTTCAACCCATTAAATATTCATGATAGAAAGGACTAAATTAATAGGTCCTTATTTCCTAAACATAAATAAAATTGTGATTAATACATGTATTGTTTAAATAAAACTTGATATATCACATGTTTTATTGCCAAAAAATAACTGGTTAGTGCCAGTAAATTTGGAATTAATTAACATCATGAAATTTTCAAATGTAAAGAGAATATTTCAAGCCCCAATAGCAAAGTCATGGTGTTTCAGCAATCATTTATCCAATAATTTTTCTTGCATGATCAATCGCCAAATATATATAATATTTTGGATGAGTAAATTACAAGGATTTTCTAAAACAAAAAAATACTGCACTCAATCAGCACATGATTTCCAATTTTGTAAAAAGGCTGTCATTTCAAAGTTGCACACTTCAAACTGGAATGAACAAAGATGCTCCTGCTAGAATGCTTTAGGAGTTAAGCAAATCTAGTAAATGCTCAAAGTCAAGGTTTCATGTAATTTTCTGGGCACAGAACTACTCTGCAACTATCAAAGGTCACTAACCCATCATTCTCAATGACCTGAAAAAGTTTTTCAAACATATTGGCAGTAATCATCAAACCAGACTGCCCAGCTTCAAATTTCTCTCGCAAAGGAAACTTTGATTAAACTATGGCTTTTAGCAACCGGAAAAAAGCCTTCACTCTATAAAATTTTATTTGGCTGTGCCTCTGTTTCTGTTGGAAACCACAAGTTTGGAGAAGATGCCATAACAAATCATAATGTAAAGTTGTCAACCCTCAATCATGGGTATCTGTAATTGTAATCTGGGACCAAAATCTACAATTTATAAAAATCTGTAATTATTACCCAATTCATAAAGATGTATACATCCCTTTATGTGATCACAAGACTCTTAGATAAGCAATCACATGTTTCTGAACAAAATATTATGCTAATTGCTGCTGAAAGCAATAACATCTTAGATAAAGCATTGCCTCTCACTTCCTCTATCTGTGAAGGTTTTTTGAGCATGCTTGCTGGGATCATAAACAGGAAACCATGCCAATGTTATTAAAATAACATCCGCTCAGCAATGGTCTTTTGATGCAGAACTATTCTCCATAAGGTGCCTTGGTACTCCACTCTCTCCACACTCACCATGAAGTGAGGGGTTTCTAAACATCATGCAAGTTGAACTTAATATCGATACAAATAACTGATTATTTGATTAATTGCACTGCTACAGATTTGCTAATCACACGTGTTTGTTGGAACACGAGGTTTGAGGCAAATCTAAACAGCCTGAAAATTAAGTCTCAATGTATTCAGAGATGTAGCAAACTGAGTTAGTTTCTGCCTATCACTACCCCGATGACCAATTTTTAAAGCAAATAAAGCAAAAAAGGACATAAATAAGCACAAAACTTACTAACTTTATTCATTGATTTAAGATTTCTAACTCAAAATCAATTGCATAAAGGTGGTCTTCAATACTGTCAGCTTCTTTGCATTTCAAACCAAAGAGAAGTTTTCAATGTTGCTGTAATAGTCCATTTTCTGTCAATGGATGACTGCAAGGCATACACATACATAGAGGGTAAACAATGTGATCTGCGTCCAATGTCTCATTCTAATATTTGAAAAATAAATTCAAACAAAAGGGTTGGTGGAAACAAATATGCTCTTATATTTTAATTTATTGAACTATTCAGAGCTTAAAGAAGACGAAGAACTACAGCACTCTTGCTGTGTGACAAAAAAGAGACTCATCCATGCAAATATGGATGCTGTGTTGGTGTTCAAGTTCTGTAAAGTTTGAACTGCAAGCCTTAGGGCATGAATGTTAGGAACACTTGGTGGTAATAAAGTTAAAAGTTATAAATCAATGAACGAAAGTAAGAAAACTTTTGCATTTTTTATATCCCTGATGTATTTTTATTGTTAAAATCAGTACCAGGGGTGGGTGGGATGGTAACAAATTGCTGGGGTGGTGGTGGACGGCATGCAGAAACTAATTATTTGTTGGTGATTTGTAACTGAATAAATAATTATGTGTACCGTATTTTCGCGCATATATCCCGCGGGTTATACCAGATTTTACAAACCCCGCAGGGGGGGGGGGGTGCGGGTTATATAAGGGTGCGGGCTATATCACAATTTTTTTACACATAATGATATTTCAACATATTGTTTGAAAAACGTAACTACATAACATATATTGTTCTAGTTTTGTTTTGCTAGGGTTGGATATTATGGCTACTACGGTGACTTTACAACAACTTACGGTATCGGGACCAAATCAACATTTCGGGATAAAAACTTAAAATTTCGTATCCGTCACGTTTTCATAATCAATATTTTCTGTTTTCAATCGAAATAACTACGGTACCTAATTTTACCGCTGGACCATGATCCACTGCTTCAGGTCAGCTTCAAGGTGAGGCCACTTTGCTTTAGGTCCGCGACGAGCACGTTTTCGTGGATTCATCTTCTCCAACGTTCCTTTTTCTTTTCTCCAACCTCGGATTACACTCTCATCAATATCAAATTTTGTGCCTGTGGCTCTATTGCCATGCACTTCAGCATACGCAATGGCAGTTAGCTTGAAGTCGGCTGTGTAAGACTTTCGTTTCGGCATTGTTTAAATTAAACAGAAAGAAATTATTTAAACTCGAATCTACACTTCACAAGAATACAAGATTATTTAAAAATGTCCGTGTTTATGTAGCCTGTAGTTGAGGCACAGCTCCTTCGCACACAAGCACTGTGTACCGTGTTTTTCCTGACTTTTATTGAGCAAAGGTCGTCGGCTTACTTTGATGATGGCGCCGCTAAAGGCTCCAGTTGAAGGGTGAAACAAATACCTGTTTGTTATTGCTGCGGCAACTTCAGATAATTGTAGAACATTGAAACAGATTTGTTTTATTTGTTTAGTATATATCAGTGCTTCAAAGGTAATCAGTTCTCTTTGAAGTGTCAGCAAACGTATTTTTTCTTCTTCCATCTGGTATTTGTTTTTAAATTAGTGTCATCTGCTTGACTGTACTCATTTTACGTTTCCGCCTTCTGCGGATTCGGATTTTGACTAGTCAGTTGCATAAAGTAATAAGGCCAGATATCATCATTAGCGGATTATGATATAACAGTGCACTGTTAGTGTGGTTTGCCAGTATGAGACAAGGACTTGTTATTTTAACAATATATTCCAGTACATTGTTTCCTGTCATGGTGCCTTTGATTTTCTCTACTCCAAACACAAGACTATATATACGGTTTTTATCAGCCAAAATTGGTGTCGCCACAAATATCACCAGATGGTATATTTTGTCACCAAAATGGAAAACAGAATCGCAGTTTGCTACATCAGCGAAGCCCCGTGATCCTGTAATTGATTTCATTTCCGATTGTAGCTGTATAAATATATCTATGGTTGCAGGTTATACAAAGGTGCGGGTTATGCCAACGATTTTTTACACAAAACCCCAAAACCAGCGGGCTATATGAGGGTGCGGATTATCTGTGTGTGCGGGATATATGCGCGAAAATACGGTAAATTATCTATATCAATGAGTTTTATAGCAACAAAAAACATCTTGTGTTATGCAGGTAAATGCCAATGCACATCAAACTAGCCTGAATCAGTGTAATCCTGTAACAATGATGAGATGTAAGAACATACAAGTTTATATGCAATTAAAATGAATAAATATCCACAAGTAAAATCCATTAAACGCACATTACTTACCTCCATAAAAAACTGCAACAAATTAAACATACCTTGAGAATTCAGTAACTGCACAGTGTGATGAGAAGGCTTCTATGTCATGATCATCACTGATGTGCATTTTCCCCAATCCTACTGCCTTGCTGATCATGTCCTCAACAGATTTGTTGGAATTCAGATCATACTTCCCCTACAAAAAAAATGAACAAGTAAATAAAGGTGACAATATACTGATTTAGTCAAAAAATTTTTTTTACAAACCTTGATTTCAGGTGTCAACCACAGTCCAAACCAATACTTGATAATAGTATATTCTAAATATCTTTAACTGTCAAGCCTGTTGTCTATCTCTTTTATTATAGTTCCTGTTAAATTGTCATATAAATGTTAATTCTGAATAAACATAAGCACATATTACAGTCAGTAACCAAACCCTCCTGGCAGTGGACAAGTTCATGTATTTTGACAGTAGTCATGCAGTGTCAGTGATGAACCCAACACCACATTAGCTAAAATAAGACAATTTGGTCTTTGGCAGTTAAAGTGAGTGTTATGCATAAATAATTTTGTTTTGGGTCAATACTCAGCTCCTAACTGCACATATAACATTTCCAAGAAAGCATATGGGTTTCTTGAACATGAAATGACAAGTCACAGTATCATGTTATCTTTGAAAAATGGCACCAAATATTAAGCAAAACAGGCTTTATTGATGGGACTTGTGCATGTTACAAGGCTGAAAATTGTTAGAGGAGACGGACTTTTTGAAACTTTAAAACATAATGCATCAGGAAAGGGATAATTCAATAGCATTTTACAAATTTTGAAACAAGAATTTTACTGTGATGTAATGCAGCATTCATCATTATAGACTGATATATTTCAACAAAAATTTTTTAAAAAATTTAATGTAGATCATTAAGTAGCAAAAAATAAGTGCAAGTTTTTTGAACATTGAATGTCCCTGAGTGGCTGAATGGTCTAAAGCGCTGTCCGTTACGGATCACTGCCATCTCACCTCTGTCTGTGTGGGTTTGAGTCTGAGATTCGGCTAATGTAGTTATGTGAGAAAGCTTGCCAGTAGCTTCTCGTGGGTCGGTGGTTCTTTTCAGGGATTTTCCCTGGTTCTTCCTCCACCAATAATACTGGACCACCATGTATAGCCTATTGTGTGCTGAAAAATGGCGTTAATACCCTACAACAACAACATTGTAATAATGGTTTGTATTATACAAATTGCTCTTTTTATGTTCAGATTATGTTTTATTGCCTCTTGTATTAATAATAATTACACCTATATCTCTCTTAAGGGATGGCATGTATAAACCTAAAACAAAGCAGTTCAGATTCAAATTTATAACAAAGGATCAACAGGTACCTGGTAGAAGTTTTCAAAAAGTTTGATGATTTTAGTCACAGACACTGATCCTTTCACATGGGTGGGTATTTCAAGCATTCACACTCAGATGATAAAATCAGTTGAGATGGGCAGGTCACAATGATGACAGAAGAACAACTACCAAAGAGGATATTCTATGGCAAACAGATGGAGAGAAAGTGATCTTAGAGTGGTCAAAAGAAAAACCTCGAAGATTCCCTAAAGTTATCCTTGACACACTTCAACACTGACCCTGGGTCTTGCACAGGATCAATTCACATGTTGCAGTCCCATCCATACTGAAGTTATAGACTTTGAACTGAGATTTGCCAGGGCAGTGCATTAGTGCAAGCAGTGTAACTGCAGCACACACTCCACTGATCAAGCAAACACAAACAGCATATCCTACTAAGTATACCACATGCAGTTTAAAGCACATATTGGTCAGATCAGCCATTCTCATACTCACAGAAACCAAATGAATTAGTGATGTCATGGTCATCTTTTAACTTCAAGGACAGAGAAAAATATACAAATATGGAATAGAGAAAGAAATAGAAAGTGAAGGAATAGTAAATAAAGAAAGACCTTTGTAGATTTGTTTATGAAAAAAAGAAATATATTTGGATAAGAAAAAGTGAGTTTTGTGTCTAGTCAAATGTATATAAATCCATTCATAAAAAGGAAAAGACAGGAAAAATGTTGAATGAGTATAGAAGAATACTTTGAACAAAAAAAGTTTAAAATTTATGCATAATAATTTATGATGTATTCCCCAATATGCCTTAAATTCAAAATACAAGAGAAAGGCTCAAAATATTATCAACTATGAAGGTGGGTCATATAACGCTCATCATTTTTCTTTTCTTCCATAACACTCAAAAGCATTTCTTCCTTAGTCTGTACAGCTTTAAGTACAAACATAAATCTTGAACAGAGAATAAACATGGTCTGCCTGACCTTTGTCTGGAAAGTTTAAATAATTCATTAATAATCTAAACTAGAAAGCATGCTAATCTGCTTAAATGACTTCTGAATACAAAGACAAACCATATTAGAATACCAAAAAAAAAAAACAAAAAAAAAAAACAGTAGTTTTCAATATTTCTATCATGTAAAACTGTCAGATAAATGAATGCCAATTAAAGGCAACTTGACTGAATACATAAATTTTTTTAATTCAATGAAATTTCCCTGGTTAAATCACATTCCCTTAAATGGTATGATAGTATCTGCTCATATGGACTAAAATCTACAAAGACTAGGCATGCATCTTTAGATGTCACAAACTAATACCTAACTAACCTAATTGTAAGAATTGTAATAAAATCTTCTTTTACACACCAACTGAAAGCATTACATTTTCTATCTTGAAAGAATACACAGTATATCTAAATAATATTAATACAAATCTATGTAATAACAATGTCAGTCATTAAAACCACTGATGAAAATTTAAAAAATGTTAGCTATAAACAAATGTTTGCTAAACCTTTTACTTGCTAAATTGTATGTAATGACAATATATGTATCACAGAACTCTGGTATCAACCTGACTGATTTCTCCTCTTCCATACTTCTAAAGTTTGGTTTAGATCTACATCATGGAAACAGCTGGTCTTATATGTGACTTATATGTGAACAAAAATGTGAATGGGCTTCATTGCTATGTAGAGCATTACTTGAGGATGTATAGTTTTACTCTTTGTGATTTTCAAAATGCAGACTTTGTTCACTTACTGAAGCATGTGTGTGATATGGATTATTAACATAGCTTTAACAATGTTTCAGTCATATCACTATGAATACTGCAATGTGACAGTTTTATATGTATTTGTACCCACTTCAGGGAACTGAAGTAAAGAAGGATATCATTTATTTAAATTCAATGTTAAAAAGTTTCAACATTAAATCCTGTTACAATTCAGGGAAGAAAATAATGCTATGGAAACATATTTCTTTTATATTTCACTGATATTATTTTTCACACTTTAATGATGATAATATGTGTTTGTATAAATATTTTATGAAGCTACTGCATGCATACCCTGATGCTATCAAAGATTTCTGGCAAGTTCACTGGTAGGTATAAGAGAAATCAAAAGGCAAGGCCTTATGGGGATAAATTGTTAGTGAAATAAGGATTAGACAGACAACAACAAAAATTAATGTACCTGCAGCATCATAGACACCAATGATGTCATTGCAACACAGGAAGCAATACATATGGGATCTGCATGTGTTGTTTTGCATATCCTTACTGTGTTTTCCTCCACCTCATGCTGCGAGTGAAAATATGGTACACCTACAATAGATGTAACTACACAGACATTAAATTTGTATCAACTGAAATTACTTTTAAAAACTGATCACCTATCTACATAACAATCTCTAACAAACTTACAAAACTTAAGCATATATATATGTGTATTTCTCAAAGCCTCTATGGAGCCATGTAGGTATTATCCTTTGAATTCTCAAGTTCTACCTTTCACATAGCTGACAAAATTGCTTGGCCCTAAATCTGCCTTTTGCTGGCCTTTATGATTAGATAACTTTTTCACCATGCAAGATACACTTGGAACATCTCTGGGACATTCTTGACATTTTATCATAGTTCATAGACTTCTGCTATATATTTCGTGCAAATGTTTTCTTTGGGCATTCACTTCATTCCATTTAATGTCTGAACTATATGGTGTATTCAAACTAAAGTCCACACAGTTGCCACGGTCATCCCAACCTACATTGGACAGCCCAGTCTTTGCTGGGCTTCTTCAGCTTCCGCTGAAGAAACTTTACTCAAGCGTTATCCATAACATTCTGTCAGGGTGTTTCACAGACCAGCTGTGACCTCTGTACAACCACGTTGTGCCATTCAGTAGCCGCTGAATCACTCACTGGCAGAATGAACTAAAACAGATTCATAAGTAGCAGCAGATAGTCCTCCTAAACAAACAGTATAATTATAAATAACAACTTAATTGGATCTGTCTTTTGTTGTGTATAAAGTGGGTCAATTGAAGACTGGCTGATACATTTAGTAGTCCAGATTCATAATACAATACCTATAATATGCTTTAAACTGGGCATATGACCATTGTGTCTTAGAATAAAAGGTTTTGCTAAGATAAATTCTTGACTGTAAATTGTGTTTAAATGAGTACCACAATAATACAAGATACTCTGACTACATTAAGTATGAGGAATCAAACTTTTTGTTTCGTAACACTGTCCTTTAACTTTAGTTGCAAAATGAATAGAATGAAAAGGTCCCATCAGTTTTTTTTTAAGTAACAGTAACCTTGAACTTGAAGATACAAAAATCTTGGGATTCTACTTGGTAGATGAGAACACATGTACATAGTTTCATACAAATGCATTCTGTTGTGACTTTTTAATACTTAAACTCCTGTCAAGAAATGATATGCATTTTTTTTTTACTGAATAATAATCTTTCATCTACTAGCTCCAAATGAAACATTATTTTGCTTGGGCAGTTTAAAATAAATGTACCAAGCAGCTTTGAAATCTGTTCTCTTGATATTAAATTATCATTTGAAATTGAATGTACAGAGAGTTCTTTCTTGGACTAAGGAGATATATGTATTTAAATTAAGTTCACTTAAACATGAGTCATTATTTTTTTTATTAAAAAAGTAAATGCAATGGCAAAATCTATTTTAGCAACAGTTATCTTGATCCTGAAGTTTCAAACCCAGAAGTCGAATGGGTTCTTCCATGGGCAAAGGGAAACATATTTGTTGTTTTATAGGTTTAAGATAGGAGATTCATGGCAGCCAATAGAGGCAGAAATGGAGAATTTCCAAATAAGAACCATAGGAATCAACAAGGAAGTTTTCCAAATAAAAACATGTACAATGTGAAATTTTATCTAAATAACTTTGGTCATCATCCAGAAATTAAAAGCTTCTACTTGGCAAATTGCATTGACATTAAAGCAGACTCCAAAATCAATAGGCTATAAGAAACATGTATAAAGCAACAGTGAAACCTGTTTCCCAGATTTTAAGTTATTATCTTGAAATGTCCATTCATTCATCAGCTTGTTTGACAGGCTCAAAAGATGGATAACAGTACACTATAACCGTTTGCAACTTCCACTGGTGGGATATAAAACAAGAGTCACTAACAGGGGCTGACACTCAACTGTCCAGAAATAATTTCCTGGAATTCAAGATAAAAGCTTTTCTATTTTTATAACTGCTGAATGGTAAAACCATCCCTGATATTCTTGAGTGATAAGATTTTCAAAATCAGCCACTGTGGCTAAAATACTCAATTAAGATCTGATCCATTTTCATTTAGGACATACTAGACATGATTAAGACTGTTGATGGAAACCCCATGTCAATATGGTAATCCATCAAGAAGAAGATCTTTAATATGTTCATTGTGTTAGTCACATCTGAAGTGCAAATGATACCATTTCATTCAGGACTAGATATCATCTTAATTAGTCTACTGATGAAACCCCATCTCAATATCATTTTCTATTTAGGAGTAGCAGGAATGTATGGGGTGTCCTGGGAGGGCTAACAACTCTGGCTGACTAAGCAGTCATACTCCTTCAGGTGTAGTTCACCCACCTTTGGTCCCACATAGCACACAGCTCTCTCCTGTGGTTCCAAGAAGCTGTGGCATGCACAGCAGCCACATCCCAGAAAATGGCAGTGACTGGCCAGCTAAACCAAACTAAGGGAAACTGACTGGAGTTAAGCTTTGTCTACCTAGCATGTGAAGACTGTATTTGGCAGCCTGTGCAGAAAAACCACCAGCTGGTCAATGGGCAGCAAGGCGATTCCCATCAAACTATGGAGTGCTAAGAGCTCAACGAGACACATAGTACGTCCTGGTCATCCACTGCACTCAACTCCATCCCAGCCTGTCTAAATGTTATCATGCTGCTAAACTCTGAAGATGGTTTTGGGCTAGAGAGTGAGGTCGACAAACTGTGGAACTCTTCCTCGCTTAAAACAAAGTCACTGTGCAAGTCATTCTTGTCATCCACCTATCATATTTCATCACACACTCAAGTTCTGTGGCGACAAAGCAGCAGGTGTATTTGCACTGGCAGCCATGGAACAGCAGTGGAGTCCAGCAGCCCCCTGAGCAACTGAGCAGCCCTTTTCAGGAATGCACTGCTCACCTCCCTGGCATGAGGAAGGGGCTAGAAAAGGTGCCCTAAACATGGCCTGCTCTAAACTTCCCTAGCGAGCATACAATGACTGGTGGGGACCCAACTCCAGTGGTCAAAATAAAAAGAAGAAAATGAGGATTGTTCCTCTCACACTTGGTGCATGGAATGTCTGCACCTTATTGGACAGAGATGATGCGGAAAGACCCCAGAGGAGACACGCCCTAATAGGATATTAACTCACCAGATACAACGTGGACATTGCTGCCTTGAGCAAGACCTGGCTTGCAGAAAGCAAACTCTGTGAAAGGAGCTCCAGATATACTTCCTTTTGGAGCGGCTGAGGAAGTGAAGAGCTCAGTAAGGCTAGTGTCGGCTTTGCAGCGACGACAGCACTGATTGGCAAATTGGCTGGACCTCCCACATGAGTAAACAACAGACTCATGAACATGAAAAACACCCCTCTTATCTGGAAGAAAACACATTACCATCATCAGCTGCTATGCCCCAAACATGACCAACACAGATGAAGTAAAGGTCAAGTTCTATACGGATCTTCACTCCATCACTGCTGACTTTCCAATGGCAGATAAACTCGTCATTCTTGCCGATTTCAATGCAAGAGTAGATGTGATTATGTTACCTAGGATAGAGTGCTAGGAAAGCATGGAATGCGTCACTGTAACAGCAACGATCTCCTTTTGATCCTGACTTGCACCAAGCATGAGCTGCTGATCACCAATACAGTCTTCAGCCTCCTTATCCATAACCGGACATCATGGATGCACCCTCGCTCTAAGCTCTGGCACCTCACCGACTATGTGAAGGCCAGGCAGGATGTGTGTGTGACCAAGTCCTTGTACGGCACTGACTGCTGGATAGACCACCACCTCATCATCACCAAGCTCAACATCTACATTCAGCCCAAAAGACACCCACAGGGAAAGAAAGGTCATAAACGACTAAACATCACCAAGCTGAAATGCGCAAGTACCAAACAGTCTCTCATGGAAATCCACTCCTCTCCACAATCAGAATGTGGAGAACTGGGCGGCACATCTTCAGAAATCATAGGACCCAAAACCAGAAAGCATCAAGACTGGTTTGATGAGAACTGCAACAAGATCAAGCAGTTAATGGATGAGAAACATCACCTCCTTCAAACCTACTTCAACAATGCCAAGTCCACCTCTAGGAAAGATGCACACAACAATATACCCAAAAAACTGTACAGCAGAAGCTTCGCCAAATGCAAGACACATGGCTGAGCAACAAAACTTATGAGATCCAGTGTAATGTAGACCAGCATGACATAAAGAACTTCTGCAATGCCCTGAAAGAAAGTGTATGGTCCTACATCCTCTGGATTATCCCCCCTTCTCGGTACAGATGGGACCACACTAATTACTGACAAAAAGAAGATTCTTCAACAATGGGCTGAACACTCTGACAGCGTCCTGAATCGACTAATATGGCAACAAGAGACAATCCCCCAGGAATTCAAAGATGCTTCCAATATCCACCTAAGTGCAAAGACCTGCAACAACCACTGTGGTATATCCTTACTCGCAATTGCAAAATGTAATGAACCACTTCACCTACCTTGGCAGCACAAAATCACAGAGCATCACTATTGACAATGAAGTGAACCTTCACATTGCCAGAACCAATGCAACTTTTTGCAGATTGAATGCCAATGTCTGGAATTGAAGATGCAGCAGCATCCAGAGCAAACTAAAGGTCTACAGGGCAGTTGTGCTCCCCAAACAACTTTATGCATGTGAAATGTGGATGGTGAACCCAATGATACACCAGGAACCTGAACCACTTTCACACCACAAGTCTCAGGAAAATCCTCAACTTCAAGTGGCAGGACAAGGTTCCAGACTCCACTGAAGTACTCACCTAAGCACTTCCCCCAGCATCACACCATCCTGATGCAGTGCCAACAATGCTGGTTGGGACTTGTTGTATGCAAGCCAGACCCCTGGCTGCCAAAGAGACACTTCTTTGGTGAGCTACAGCAAGGACAGTGATCCCACTGAGGTCAATAGAATTGCTTCAAAGACAATCTGAAAGCCAAACTGAATAAACCCTGATTCCTGGGAGCAAACAGCAAGTGATCGAGTCACTTGGTGTACCTCCGTGCACAAAGGTTCCAAGTTGTGCAAATCTAGCAGTACAGCAGCTGCAGAACTGAAGAGGCAAGCTATAAAAGCATCTGTCATCAACCCTCGTGGAGATGTCCCACTCATCCCATCCCTTTTGAAACGAACATTAAATGCAAGGGTTGGCCTCATCAGCCACCTGAGCACACACAGAACAGAACCAGCCCATCAACCATCAAATGACTAGAGAGGTTCTCGTCAAATCAACAGATGAAAAACAACAGTACAGTACAGCAATAGCAAGATTTTAAGATGGCTGGCAAGGTGGCCATACTGGATATCATCAGATCAGCATCATTTTCATTAGTATGAACTAGGCATAAGCAGTCTTCTGGAGAAAACCAAATATTAACAAGGCTTTCCATCCAGGAGGGCTAGCAAAATAATGTTCAAAATTTGCTGCTCTGTTGGTCCTACTCAACATCACATCTGCACAATTTAGAATCAACCTGACAACATAAACACACCATCCTGATATGAACTTCTGTTCAGGAGAGAATCAATAGGATTTTCAAGATGACTGCTGTGATAGCCATATTGGATGTCAAATCAGTACCATTTAGGACCAACTAGATATAAAATATAAATCTTTTAGTGAATACCCCATGCTCATATAATCATCAATTCAGGTAGAGTAGCATTAACAAGATTTGAGACGGCCACTGTAGTAACCATACTTTATGTCTGGATGAACTATTTTCATTTAGGACCAACTAGTAGACATCATAATAAAAGTCTTTTGGAAAAATAAATTTGTGTTCATATGTAGGGTGAGAAACAAAAGGCAAGATTTTCAAAATGGTTATGGCAACTACACTGGACATCTGTAAGAACCATTGATCCATGCTAACTTTCTCACATAACCACATTGGCTGAGTCCAAGCTTCGAACCCTCACCGATGGAGCTGATGGCAATAATCAGTAAAGGTGATCACTTTAGACCACTCGACAACCCTGGGCACACATTTTAGGACTAGAAACCTTAAAACGTTTTTTTAATAGTGAAAACACTTTGTTTTTATGAGAACTCATTCTGGACAAACAGTGATAACAAGAGTGCCAAGATGGCCACCAAAGATGTCTGAGACAAATTATTTTCATTTAGGACCTATTCAACATTGTTAGTAGTCTTTTGGTGAAAACACAATGACGATATGGTTTTCTGTTCAGGAACAGAAGCAGCAAGAAGATTTTCAAGATGGCGGCTGTGGTGGCCATATTTGATGTTTGAGCAGCACCATTTTAATTTAGGACCAACTAGAACATGGGATTAATGCATGTGATGTTTCATGGCAATCCTCCAGATAGTTTATGAGAGTAACAACACCAAACTTATGCTAAAGTACAGATGCATGTTGGACAACACAGGATGAGCAACAGACCACGATCGAAACTCACCTGGTCTATGATCAGTATAGTGAGAAATAGAATGTGTACCTTCATAAAATGTACCCAATAGCATGATCTTGTCAAAATCATATTCATCAATTAAGTGAGTTTAAGCTACTTTGTGAAAGGATCATCATTAGATAAATCTAAAAAGACAGCACAAACCTAGAATGGCAATGTGTACGAGTGCTCCATTATCCTGTCCATGGGTTTTAGACTCAGTATAAGGGTATGTGTTTATACTCTCTGTGGAGGATAAACTGCTGGTGCTGATCTCACTGGACCTGTCATCCTCAAGATGGACCTGCCCATTATGAACAACAGTAATCACACCTTGATCAAGGATCATTCTAGCTGCAGCATGGGGGTTGATTAGGAAGTTTTCCTCATGGCACACCTGTACAAGACAGTGTCAATCACCTCAATGTGAAAAGCAAACTGATTCATAACTATTTTTTAAAATTATCCTTAAAGACTATTAAATTATCAGAATACTTCATTTAAATTGACACGAATGTGGATATTATTGCAGTATATTATTTTTACCTTTTGTCCAAAATGCAAAACAAATGCTTTCTATTGCCAAACATTATGAAGAATATGCTCACAAATGATGCTGTACATTTGCATGTTAGCCCAAATAACAGTGGCAAATCTTCATTGATGATGTAAACAATGCAGACACTGCAGCCAAGCAAATAATCAAGGGCAGTAATGGGCATAGGAAAGATGTGTGGGGTGTCTCACTGTTCTTCAATGTGTTCTGGTTCACCCTGATAGAAGGACAAATTCTTGTCATACAGTCAGAGAACTTTCCACCTGGAGAGGTATTAGCTATGGAATAGCAACAGGTATGGTAATACTAATATTAAAACCAGGAAAATTGGTACCCAAGAATAACATTGAATTCACAGTATCAACATCTTAACAATGGTTTCTCAGACAATAGTTTTCTTTCATGATGTCTACAACTTGTATTATCTAATTTATCATCTAGATTTTAGTGTTTAACTTGCATATTTGCATACAAGAAATAATCTCAGACTGTCTGTTTATGAGTACAATGTTCTCTTCTAAGTATATCCATTTCAGGCAATCTCAAAGCAACAATTCAAGTTAGTATTACACTGCTTTATTACAGTCATTTCACCGCTCCATAAGGCTTTGAACAATTGCAAATGTTCACTTCATCTATCCTTTAAGACTCTGATCTAAACTGGACAAATTAGAAACTAACTTGGCATCCAAAATATCAGTCATATAAAATATTTACCTAACTCTGTCAACCAGGAATGGGGTAAAAAAATTACACTCACACACTTGTATGTAAAAGTGGTGACAATGGAAGAATCAGTATTAGGTACAGTGTAGGTTGGTGCGAGTGGAAAATTCAGTACTGTGTATAGTGTAGGTTGCATACATGCCAACCCCTGATGAGGAAAGCGTAATCCAAGTGGTCAAAAAGTGGAAGCCAGGCAGAAAAAGCATATTCCACATAAAACATGCTAAAATTTCAATAAACAATGACTTCTTTGCCCCTCTCGTCTTTTAATATCCTTTACTGTTTCAAGTTTTCATATGTAGCACTTTTAGCTTTACACACAATGATTAGAAACCATCTTAAGACTTAGCGCCAAAAATATTAAAATTATTTCCACAAGGCCGGAAATAGATGTCACGTGATGCTGCACAATTGTCTTAATATTCTGAGGATTCTTTCTTTTTTTTGTTTCGGTTTTTTTGGTTGCCTTTTTCAAATTTATCTGGGAAATTTTTAAAGGAGATATTTTTGCTCACATAAATGCATAGACTAAAATAAAATCTACTTTTTAGCCCCAATATTTTTAGACTGGTTCTGCAGCAAATATAAATTAGAACATGGAATCTGCGCGCAAAGATTAAATTTAGAAAACCAGACTGCTATCTCCTCACTAAGCATATAGATGCTATAAATAGAATTCAAGGTCGACAGTAGAAGCAGGTTGGCTATAAATTGAACATGATACAGTTAAGAAAATCCATGGTCAAGCATACTCTTATATTGCCATCTTTTCTACAATACGGTCCGAGGGATTAATGCAATGTTTTTAATAACGAGAAAACGAATAATTTATTTATTTGGGAAGTGGATAAACTGAAAAAGCGTAATCCATATACGTTTAAGCGTAACATGTAATTTAGTGAAAAAAAGCACGATGATTACGCCAAAAGCGTAATGGTTGGCATGTATGAGTTTGGTGAGAGTGGAGGATTCAGTATTAGGTAGTGTTGGTCAATGATAGTGGAAGATTCGGTATTAGGTAGAGTGTAGGTTGGTGAGAGTGGAGAATTAAGTATTAGGTACAGTGTATGTCAATTGGCAATTCCCTCTTTAAGATGTTTGTCGGACTGGACAAGAGGCATTCAAAACAGACTTGGTATTAGGTAGAGTGTAGGATAAGTACCATTTATGCATGACAAGCAAATGTTCTAACCATATGCCTTGCAGTACAAGTTGCAACTGACATTTTCTTTTAGCTTTAATGCATTAGCAATTGTATTTGTGTCTAAGACAAAGGCAATTATTTTCTGCCTTTAATAAAAATCAATTAGAGTAGAAAGTCACGTAAACCTATCATTCAAATTTGCGACCCAACTGAAATTTGAAATAAATTTCTTAACAAATGATGAATTTTTCTGTGTAACTCTTACCACATTTTACCAAATACTTTCATGAAATGTAATATTTAAAAAAAAAACAGCTAGTGAGGAAATACTGTGTTTCAACTTGTACCTTCTGTATAGTTTCACTGAGGATGATTCCTTCTGTATCACCAAGCTCTGGGAATCCTTTCAAGGCCCATGACTGTAGTCTCTTTGCAAAGTCAAGTTCATCCAAAACTCCAGCCCAAGCCAAAATGCAATCCAGTACTAGCACCTATAGGAAAGGGAGATAAATGTAGAAAGTTGGCTGGTATGATTAATTTAATTAATTATGAGCATCTACACAATTCTTTTGGCAGTAGAACAAAAATACTGTTTTAAAGCCAACTACCACACATAATATTTGTAATGCTGAAATTGACTACTTTTAAAAATGATAAGAAATGACAAATTTAAGAAAAATTGAAATTTTGAACTAAATTATGTTTCTCCAAGAATACGTACCCAGTCACATTATGTTGGGAATATCTGCATGCTACCTCATGAATCCAGCCCTACTAAAAGATGAAAATTATCCTTTTGTATCTTATCTAGACAAAAGGCAATAACTTTTACCATTATCTCAGCTTGTCACTACCAGGTGCTGCTCATGTTTTAGCTGAGTGATATAATAACAATGATGCTTGCATGGTGGGGTGGCTAAGAGAGGATTTTAAATAATATGATTGGGAAAGTATTTTCAGAGAAACAATAGATACTTAAAAATTGGATTTCTCTTTCAATACATTCCCAATCATAAAACCTTAAGAGAATTGGTAATACAAGGATGAAATGTTGAGCATCTGGTCTTTACCTCAGGTATCCTTTAAGAGAATACTTGCTAGATTCCCAATGTGAAATGATAACCCATTGTCATAATTACATATTTAGCAACACTGCCTAGGGTCACTGTGACCCGTACATATGGTCAAAAAAATAATTATTAAACTTGTCTTACCTACACAATTTCAGTGGCTAATCCAGCAAAGCTGACAGGTTGTGTTGATTGTTTGAATTGGGTATGGTGGTAGGCTGCTGCAACTGGACATACCATACTCTAGGTTTGTTACAGTGAAGCCAAGTCTTTGGGATAAAAACTCAAGAAGGTTGTTTGAATGCCAGCCAAAAGCTCCCTCTATAACTCAGATTAAAACATTGCATTCTAATGCAAAGCTTGCAGAGATTGCTCTAATTTCTTGTTTATTTGTTTGATTAGGATTTTTACTTTAGCTTTAAAACAATTTTAGTCATATTGCTACGATGTCTGCAGTGAGACAGTTTATAGTGATGTCTAGCACTGGGGCATCATGTTGCAGACATGTAGCATGATGCCCCCCCCAACCACCCCAGTCACATTATCTTAACACCAAGCCAACCAGTCCTAACACTAACCTCAAAATGCTGAGCGCCAAGCGAGGCAGCTGTTAGTACCATTTATGTAAGTCTTTGGTATGACTCAGCCGGGGATCAAACCCATGACCACTGCTTTTGCGGCAGATGCTCTAACCACTATGCTTTAATCTCTTGAGAGGTAATCTTCATGAGATGACTCTGATCTTGTACATCAATTGTATTAATCATTTCAGCCAAGAAACAATGGCTTGAAGGGTGATATCCTGTTTCCGGCTTTCACTATAAGAGGTGCTTGCTTGTGACATAACTTGTCTGTGTGTAATAAATAGTGCAAGAGTACAGAAAAAGAATCTTGCATGGCCACTGTACTCAACCAGTCTATGGAAGAGAGTGAGTAAAATGATGACTCTTTGATTGCAGATAGACACTTACCTATTTGTGTGTTTTCATCAAGAGGATCCCCAAACCATATGATCTAAACTGAAGGTAGTTCATGTCAATGGATAAGGGCATGCAGCTAACTTATCCTCCTAAAGCTATCAGAAAACATGTTTTGTAAGATAGTATATTTAGTGAAGAGTGGGCAAAAAGCTCAAAATGAGCCATGTTAAAACACAGGACCGATTCCATGTTGGAAACAAAATGAAGGATTTTGGTTGATTGAGAACATAATTGGCTAAAAGATCTAACAAATCTTATCATGCCCAACATCATGTCTACCATGATGCCAGAATTTGTCCTGCATCATGGTGCAGTAGCCTTTGATAGTAATTGGGGCCTGCTGTTTCTCTAAAAAGAGCCAGAGAAAGAAGTCTGCTTGAGGGATTATGACATTCAGAGGGTTGATGTTGTTAATATGGCACCAGTCACGGAAAACACTCCACTTATAAGCCTTCAAAGTGACGGACCTTCCTACTCTTGGGATTCTCTCCACAACTGAAGGTTTGATTTGTTTGTCTTGCAGGGCTATCCAGACAAAAGTAAAGCATAAAGAAGAAGGAACACCCATTACCATAGTGGCTTGAGAAGATTCAAGCTGGCAGAACCTTTCCTGCACAGATCTATCACTAGATCAAATTGGCTGGTAACCTGAGAAGGGCTATCAGAATCATCTTGCATTTCTGACCTTATAACTTCTGGACTATTTTTTTGTACCAAGACAGTTGGTGGTGGTGGTGGGAGGTAGACAAATGCCATCAAACCCTCCCAACTAAATGACTGAGCATCCATGACCCATGCTTCTGGGTCTGGAACTAGAGAAACTTCGTAACTTGTGATTCCACCGTAGTTCAAAGGATCACACACAAAGTTCACAAATCTGAGTAAAGACCAATTGATGGAGAGACCATTCCATTTGTAGGACTTGACCTGCCCCAGACATTGAGTCTGCCAAAAATGTATCTGATTTGTGTGAGATGGAAAATATAAACTGCCAAATCAGAACACATGGTATGGTGACTTGGTGACCCCTGCTTGAGGAGATAGGACACCACCAGACAGATGTGGAAAGTTTTGCCCAAGGTATTGATGATAGCCTTCATTTATAAAGGTTGATATGAAGAGACCGCTCTCTAAATGTTATTAAGTCCAGTATCAGTTGGGCACCCCAAACTTATGTACTGACATCAGTACATACTGTTATTTCTGCCTGGGGCTTCTCCAACAGCATCCCCTGGGTTAACCAGCCTGTGTTGCACTACTGATGCTGGAATGAAAGAATCATGGGTGCAATCATGATTGTTTGATCAAGGGGACTTGAAAAGGAGGTACCCTTGTGCTAACAGGATGAAGTACACTGCCAGAGAGTTGCAAGAACTCACCATCTGAAATCCCCAAGTCCTGCTAAAAATGCACTCAATGGGTTTGCTGATCCTAACTATGTGAACATTTTGAAGCCATACCAGATTCATGTTGCTAATAAACTCAATACCCAGATAGAAAAAAAGCTGTGATTGTTGAAGGTCTGACTTTTCCCAGTTCATCAAAAAGACCAGATGCTTTAAAAGTGAGTGATTATTTCTGTATTGAAGTAGAATAGAACTTACAATAAATTTCTAGAGTAGCGTCTGATTTTTATTTAGATTCTTAATGTAGCTTTAAAAAAATTTCAGTCATATCACTACAATGTCTGCAGTGTGTCAGTTTATAGTGATTTCTAGCACTGTGGCATCCTGCTGCAGACATGTAATATCATATCCCACCCAGTCACATTATCCTTGACACCCTGCCAACCAGTCCTAACACTAACCTCCTAATGCTAGCATCAAGCAATGCAGCTGCTAGTACCATTATAATAAGTCTTTAGTATAAATATGCTGGGGTCAAACACATGACCTCCCGCATCTGAGGTGGCTGCTATAACCACTTAGGCCAATAGAGCAATCATTTCTGGAAGATGTAATCAAGGTACATTGTTGTCATTATAAATGAAGTCAATCAGAAATGGGTGATTAGGCAATAAATAATCTTGGTAAAACACAATGGGCTAATGAACAGACCCCATGGTAGGACTCTGAACTGATAAACCATGTCACAGTAAGCAAAATGGAGAAATTACTGTGACACAGGATTCATAAGGATGTGAAAATATACATCGGTCATATTGAGAAAAAGAAATATATGCAGGAGATATAATTTGGTTTGCCAATGATGAACCACATTTCTTTGCTACATAATATATAATTAAATATATCCTATCATAAAAAAACACAAACATTTCTTAGTTCCATTGTCATGGGATAGTAAATGAGGTAACATATTTAGTCAGACTTTAACAGTGACATGAATTAAACCTTTAATTTACCATCATATCAAAGTTAGATGTCCAGTCCCCTTGCTGCCAGCGTACTCGACATTGATCCTGTAGAATATCTGAATACTTTATCTTGTCTTTGGAGTAGTAGAAGCTGCATTCATCAGGGTTCATACAGCGTGTAGCCAGACATACAGCATCTCCAATGGCCGCACCATAAAGTAAACCTGCATACATATAATCAGAATGTCATCAATAAGAATGTTCAACAAAGCAATAAGCTGCACATATTATGTGATGAATTTTATAACAAAAGTTGAAAGGTTCTGCTTGCTTCAAAAAGAAAAAGGACATGGAAAAATCAAACTATGGGATACTTAAGGTGCATTAAATAACACTAAAATAAAAAGGCACAACTGGAGCGGAGATCATTCACCTGGCTGACATCTACTAAATAACCAAATAAAAAAGCAGATATCCGGAAAGGTGGTTAGATTAAGCTGATATTAAATTATTAAATAAATGTTGCTTTGTTTTCAAGCAGAAAATAGTTTATAAAGATATAATGGGGCCATATTGTTTGAAACTTGGTGTATAAGTCAAGCCTTTCTCAAAATTACTCGTTCACTTACAGTGCATTTTTTAATATCATTCATTGCATTTGGGGTGTTTTCTGCATTTATCTATAACGAGTCTGCAAGCTCCTTTGCAAGCAGAATAATTTGTAAATATATTCTTGTCAGAAGTGTTTCCCCTGATAACATTACAGTGGTCTAGGTATGGTTCTATATTGCATTTGTAATATATTATCATTTAGTTTAGTTGACTTATCTTGTTAAATAACCACAGACATGAATTTATTTTTCTTTCTTCTATTATTTGTGTCATGTAAGATTATTCTGATATTACTACCCAATTTCAAGTAGCAAAATGCTGTTGGATTTATTGGTCAGCTTCCTGTTCATGTCTGTACTATAATACACTAAAATATATTACACTATATATTACACAGTTCAGAGGTATGCATACCAACTGATTCTGGGGTTCTTGGCTGAGAAATCATGGTTGCGTAATCAGTTATATGTTGGATGTGCAGCCATGTCCTACCCAGTTCAACATCATGTACTCTAATGGGTCAATATCTGAGGACATGCTCCAGTATTTTGGTGCCAAAAAGTTATAAGAAAAAAAAAGAAACGTTTCTTGAATATAAGGCAATTATACAAAAAAAAATCATACAATATAGAAAAAAATTGTGCCTGTATCAGAAAAAGGAGACTGATGGTATTTGTGTACTGACAAACTGTAAAGTGTGTTTTAAGTCTTGAAACTGTCTCAACATCCATGTCTGTCAGAAACTGATTCATTCTTTTCAAGCATTTCTAGTCTCATATCCATGCCAACTTAGTGACTGACAAAAATAGCACAGCACTAAAATAAGAGTTGGCTTATCTCTTTGATGACTTCAGTTCGTGTAATGGCATATACATATAGTAAAATTCTGCCTCAACCATTTTTGTTTTAAAAAAACAAAACTTACAGTTGATGCTGGATTTCAAATGGGTACCAAATTATGAAAACAGTATTGGATTGCTATTGCATCAAAACAAGTATGGGAGCTGAGAAGTAAGTTTCATCACGTGTAGTTGGTGTCAAAATAATTCTTGAAGATATCAAAGACAAGTCAACTCTGCATATGGTGCTGTTGTGTGTGATTAATTGCTGGTGTGTAAAACATTCAAAATTAGGGCATCCCTATTTCTGCTTCATAATCAAAGCTTTAATTTTTTTCTGTTCAAAACAAATTGATAACCACATGTTTCTGAGAGACAGGCTTTGCACTGATTTTGTCGCATTCTGATTAATTGGTGACCATACTTTATGTGATCTTACAAGCCATGCCAAAGTTTATAAGTGAACTTTGAACCATTGCTGTTAACTGTGTGGATTAATATTGTGACAGACCGTGATGATAGTGGAATGGGATTACACAGTCCAAGTTTGCTCCATCCCTTTCCACCTCATTTTGGATATTTTGACATTTATATTGGGATTTGGGGTTGGAGTGTACCACTGCCAGAATACAAGATTAATGAAATAACGATCACTTGTCAGTGATATTTTTGTTGCTATCACATGACTACTGAGTTGACATGTGCTCTCTGCTTGATGAATCTGGTTTTCTAAAGGTCACTGCAACAGTGACAGGTTTCTCCTCATTGTTCTCTCAATAAATATGCTGAGAATTGTTTGTTTGTTTGATTAGGATTTTTAACGTAGCTTTAACAATTTTTCAGTCATATCGCTACGATGTCTGCAGTGAGGCAGTTTATAGTGATGTCGAGCACTGAGACATCATGCCGCAGACATGTAGCATGATGTCTCACCCAGTCACATTATCCTGACACCAGGCCGACCAGTCCTAACACTAACCTCTTAATGCTGAGCGTCAAGCGAGGCAGCTGTTAGTACCATTTTTGTAAGTCTTTGGTATGACTCGGCCGGGGATCGAACCGACGACCTCCCGCTTCCGGGGCGGACGCTCTAACCACTTGGCCACCGGAGCGGTTTTATGCTGAGAATTAAGTATGTTTCAGTTCATTGTACAAACATTATTAGAATTTTCTCTGAATATTTTTTTATGTTTGTTTACAACAACACTGGAAATGGGATTACTGTTGATATCACATGACTATTGGCCATTGTTGTTGTGTACATGTTGGATGTGAGTTTTATTTAGCCACCAGAGTACCAATGCAGATGGCAAGTACCAGGCCAAATTTCATCCACACTATAGTTTCAGCTGTCCTCAGATTAAAGACATAATGAATATTATAATCAAAATTTCTGAGAAAATAAATCATGTTCCTATTAATTTAGCACAGGTATGTCTCGATATATGATTTTTTAAATTTGCTATGAGATGGGAAGGGTCAGAATAAGTTCAGACTAGGGATTGATTTATGACATCTTATATCAATGCAGATTTTGTAAATGTCAGAAACACATTCACTATATTTTCTTCTTCTAAAGCGTTTGTTTACACGAATTTCCCTACTTTAAGCATAAAATAAACCATGTAATAATGATACTGGCTGATTGGCATTTGTATCGATGAAATTCTACCTTGGAACGACTTTTCCATCCTTGATGATATTAAGTACCAGTAATTGCAAAACCCTTGCATAATCTCTGTTTAGGATAATTACATGACACAAATTGATCATTTTTTCAATTCAAACAAGAAAAACATTCATTTCATAAAACAAACATGATAATTTCTGTTCAGCTGTATCAAAAATAGGACTTAGATGACTTGTAATCAGAATGATTATTTGTGTATTTTGTTATGCATATAAATTATTCCTGATTTCAAGATAATAAAAATTTGTCAGGTTATATAGAACTGATCAGAAAGTGGGTGAAAAGAAAAAGGTTGAAAGTATTTCAATATATTACTATAACAATTTTTTTAAATATAGGTTTTTTATGAAACCCTAACATTTTTACAAGAATTAAAGTAGTAAGATGAATATGATCCACATATTTGCCAGAAAGCTCCTTACTTAATTTTGTTTAAACTGGTCCAGTTGTTTTGAAATGTTTAAAATATCAAATGCTGATAGACAACGTATTGCAGATGCAGGACCATATCAAAAGTCCATGAACTTGGTGATCCAATACGACAAATTGAATGAAAAGATTCTATAGATTTTTTTAATTTTGCCACTAGACTGCCCACAGACATAACTCTTATGTGTTATAGTGGTCTGACAATAATGATAACTATGCAAGTTGCAATATCATTTTTTGCTATTGCACAAATGCTAATGCTTATCTTTCAGAGACCCATGGAACTTGGGTGATACTGACAAACTCATAATCCAAGGACTGCAGGTCCAATAACTAACCAGCAAATTTTGATTGCCCAGTGTGTCCTTGGGAAAGGAACTTATCTCCCATTTCCAAGGCATGATATAGCCAATAATGCAATGTTAACAAATATAAATCTAACCAAACAGCAAACTTTTCATTATCTTTTATGTTTATTTCAAAATAGCGAAGTAAATTTATGAATAGCCATTAACAGTAATGCCATCCTAATGATATGCAGCTACAACAAATCTTGTACATTATAATAAAATATGATAAAGTTATTTCATTTATATGACTTCTAGGCAGATGGTTGCAATAACATTCTACATTTTGTAACATACAAAATACATACATTTCAAAACAAAAATAAAAAATAAAAAAACAAGCACCAAATACCTAGGATCCTGTCTGTCAATTCATCAGCCTCCAGCAGTGTGGCCCCAGGTGGAGGAAGTAGTGGGGTCTTGATTCGGCTGGCTGTGTTCATGGTATGGGTCTGACTTTGGATGTACTGCACCTGTGCTGAGTGTGGGTTGGGGACAGACGTCTGAAGTTGATTCCCTCGCACCCGTGGAAAAACATTCAATAATGATGCAGGAGTTAGCTCAACAGTATACCCACCCAGTCTATAGCTTTTTTTCAGGTGTTCTATTACAGTATCTGACCCTGTGTTAGCGACACTTTGTGGTGGATCCTGAAGTCTATTATCACAGGCTAGCAATACAGTTAATGTCCTACATCCTCCCAAAGAAACAGGAAGGACTTTTAATTTATTGTGTGAAACATTCAGTTTGGACAGTGTTTCCATTTTCCCAATGTCTGCTGGTAGTGACTCCAAAAGATTATTTGACAAATCAACCTTTTCTAGCTTGACTAGATGCACAAAGGAATCAGGGAGACTTTTTATTTTGTTATTGCACAACAGAAGAGTCTGAATATGAAAGAGAAGTCCAAAACTCTCGGGTAGTGCAGTTAGCTGATTATGACTGAGATCCAGATAGTTCAGATGAGGAAGGCGCAGAGGTATCTCTGGAGGAAGTTCAGATAGCCTGTTGAAGGATGCATTCATACTCTCATACAGAGAAATTGAATCACGGATACTCCATGGGAGCTCCAGCAGGCAGTCTTTGTCAAATTCCCCTCTAACATGCTGCAGAACAAGGACCAGATTATATTTTAATATTGTACAAGGATAAGTGTCTGGAAATTAGATGCAGCTTGTCATAATAAATGAGATTATCCTCACAGAATGGTAGTTATTCTAACCTTCAAAAATAAAATAAATAACTGTAAAGCAATAGGATTAATAAAACAATGGAGATGTCAAGATAATGTAAACATATTTTAAGCTTAATAGATTGATCTTTTAATAAAAATGTATTATAACCTAAATTTAGCTTAATCTTTTAAGAATGTATTATAAAATATTAAACATTTATCAAATACCTAGTCATATTATAATCCACAATGGGGGAGAAAAAACAGTAATGGATCATTGTCAGTGTGAGAAACTATAATACTGTGAGCATAACATATGCTAATGTTAGCCATACAACAACCATAGTTTCTTGCAATATTAAAGAGCAAGGCTAATTACAGTAAGAGACCACCATAAACGTGATTTAATTAAAATCAAGCAAACAAACCACAAAATAATCTCAAAGAATGTTTGGCTTTTGTGGGGAGTTTGAGATTTAATGCCATTTTTGCAGCACATGATAGTAGGCTATACTTGGCAGTTGGTATAATTGGTGGAGGAAAAACCTGGGTAGACCCTGGAAAGAACTAATGACGTACAGTACTCTACTGGCTAGCTTTACCACACACACCCATTGGTTGGGCTGAGATGCAAATCCACATGGACATAGGTGATATGTGAGTGATCTTTACAGGTAAGTGGCTTAGACCACTCAACCACCCCTAGGCCCCCCAAACCTAAAATAAACATATGTTTGAGACTACATGTACCTTGCAATACTGCTTGTATGTCATTTTGCGACTCAGGTTCAGCTCTTTTCTTTCATCAGCTCGCACTGGACTGAGATCTTGGACCTGTACATTCCCCATGGTGTCATTGAGGACACAATAACAATTCTAACTTCGTGGAAAGTCAGTCTAGATTAGTCATCATTACTCACCCTTATTATCATGGTACATATAAAGTTTCTTTTCTCTGAAACATAAAACCAGTGCAGGCTTAAATTGTTTGTGTGTTAAAGTACATGTATAAAAAACAAATCAAATTCACAGTATTGCACATTAAGTAGACAAGTTATCAATATATAAAATTAATTTGAAAACATGAAATAATTACACAATGCATTCTGCTGCCATTAATATTGGATCCATTCAAGATGTTCAAACATTGGAAGATGGTGGTAAACTACCTGTTTGGTTGGGGGAAAAAAGGAAGATAATTTCCTAAATACATGTAATGGGGAGATTTAATGGAGTAAGCAAGGTAAAGCTTTTAAAACCAATGTGCATCTTTTCCCACAATTTCAGTTGATTGCTCAGTGTGATGCTATAGAAATTTAGTGCGACTCCTGCTAGTGTGCATCTTAGATTAGACTCTGTTAATGACACTTGTGATGGAAATATTTTCTGTCCACAAATTTACAATAAGCCAATTTCAAATGTCCTGATGTCAAAAGGCACAATGAACAATTATTTACAATGCAGTGAAAAACAGACTGACAAAATATAATTATGATTTCTTTTGATCACATTAAAAAAATCCTAGCTATATATCTACAGAAGGCTGTTGAAATAACATAAGGGTGAATATTAAAGTCTATACTGTTAAAGTGTCAGCAACTAAAAAGCCTTGTGCATCAACTGTTTGATATTATTTATGTGTGTCAGTGAGTGTAAAGTCTTGCCAATAACTTGATATTAAATTAGTTAATGTGGGTCAGTTACTGTAAAGTCTTGCCAATTACTTCATATAGTTATTGTTTGTCAATGAGTGTAAAGTCTTGCAAACTACCTAATGCTATAGTTAATATTTGTCAGTGAGTGTAAATCTCTGAATGTCAATTACTTGACATAATTAATGTGTTAGTTTACAGTTTTATATGTCAATTACTTTCCACTGGTAATGAGTCAATGAGTGTAAATCCTGGGGTGTCAATTACTTGACATTATTAATGTGTAAATGTGTAAACTTTACATGTCAATTATTTTACACTGGTAATGTGTGTCTTATAGTGTTAAGCCCTGTGTGTCAATTACCTTACATTTTTAATGTGTGTCAGTGCTGCCTAAGTAATATCTGTTAAACAATAAAGGTATTAATATGTGAGGAAACTGATGGAGGATATTTTTAATTTAGAGTCAAGCACAGTTTATAACACTTACCCAAAAAAGAGACTTGATGCAAAACAATTCTGGAAATAACATTTATACTAACATTTTAGTATAAATCTGAGTCATTCTTTCAAGTATAATACAATAAAACAAAACAGTCCTTCAAAGGGAGCTGACACTATGCTGTATGACCATTTCTACTTTTTAAATTCTGAGTGTTGTAACAATCTCCAATATTCTCATGCTACAAGATTTTCAAATTAGCTGCAGGAACAGCCATCTTTGATGAAATATTAACACTTTTTAAAGATAAACTTGACACTATTTAAAGACTTTGGTGAAAACTCTGTGTCAATATTACCATCCTTTCAGAACAATGTGTGGCAACATTTTCAATATATTCCATGTGGCTGCCATATTAGATGCCAGTGCCACACAATTTTCATTTACAACCAATTTTGAAACTAAACCAAAAAAACTTCTAAAATTTGGTTTTGGTAAATATACATGTAACATGATGCTTCAGATGGATCTTAGTTGATACAAATGTAGTTTCAACATATTTAAAGATTGATTTAAGATAATCAGAAGCTAATCCATGCAAGGATTTATAAACTAATAAACCCTTTTGAAACTTAGTTCTCTTCTGAAATTGGAAGAAACTTTGGGGTTTTAAAAGGATTTTTTGATAGTGTATCCAAATCAGCATCAAGATTTTCTTTATCCTCTGGACAGAACAATATTCTTGGTGTGGCATGATACATGCATTGTAGAATATCTTTCTCTTGAAGAGATAAGTTTTTAAGAGCAGTGAGTTAACTTTTTTAATGACCTTAACACCTTACATTTTCAGCACAAAATATTGCCTATCATGATGCCAGGTAGTTTAAATTTTCATACTGCTATATATCCATTCCTTTTATCATTATTTGAAATCATTTTTCTCAGCTTAACCACTTATGATCATGGATTTGTTTTGGTTTCATTTATCTTCATACCACTGTTTTATTTTTACCGACTCTATATTTAATTTAGTGCAAATCTCGTGGACTTTTGATTCAATGTTAAACAATGTCATGTCATCTGCAAACACTGTTGGTGGTGGATAGTTCAATGTGATATGATACATTATTAATGTACAGCAGAAAGAATAATGGTCCAAGAACTGATCCTTGTGGAATATATCTTCTGATGAAAATGCTGCATTAATATGACTTTCCAACTGGAAGTAGCTAAAACACTTTCAAGATAGCAAGATTGGATATCAGATCAGCACAATTTTAAGACCAAAAAGACACAATAAGTAATTGGGTGAAAACCCCATGCCGACACACCTTTCGATGCAGGAACAGTAGCAATAACAAGATTTTCAAGATGGCTGTAATGGTCTTTTCATTTAGGGTTAACTAAACATCATACCAATGTCTTTCTATGAAACCCCAATGATTATATGACAATCCTTCCAGGTGGTGTAGCGATAACAAGATTTTTAGATGACCATTGTGGTGGTTATATTGGATGGACAGGCAGCACCATTATTTTTCCATTTTAGATGACAAGACATAAAAAGACAACTTTGGTTTGGTCCTATGATGATATGACTTTCCACTCTGGAGTAGCAGCACAAACAAATTTAGACAAAGTAAGCATCATAACAAGTCTTTCAGTGAAAACCCCATGATGATATGAAAATCTGGTTACTGTATTGCCAAACCATTTTTATGTAAGACTAGATCTTGGGATGAATGTGTGTCAAGATTGATATTGGATATTATGGAGAAGTATTTCAAGAAATTATGGCTTCTAGTTTTGTTTTATTATTTCAAAAGGTATTAAATTACCCTGATTATCTACTAGATCATTCAGAATTGCAAAACTGGTTTCTGTCCAGGATTTGTATCAATATAACATTTGTTTGGGGGGGGGGGGGACAAAAGTTTAAATATAAAGGATAAATACTTGTTTGGACTTAAAAACTGATTTTAATTAGCTTACTAAATTCTTCTAATTTCCTTCTCCCTAAATGCCAAATATCTTTTTTATTTCTGAGTATAGTTGAATTGACTAAGTTCTACCATGTTCCATTTTCCTTTTTCCAGCAATCTTTATACTCATCTTAATATAACTAATAAATGAAAACATGTGTATCATATTTAGTCTTCCCTCATTCTCTGGAGATATTAGTATATCAAGTTTCTATTCTCGCTACTTTTCCACCCCTTACAAATTTAAACAATGTACGAGTTAGTTCTGCTTCAACTTTTGCTGATGGATTTGAAAGTGCTGAAAGAGATGTATGAATATGGGCAGAACAAGAGTTTTTACAACAATTAACTTATCAACTATTGACAGATGTCATTGACTCCAACCTGACAGTATTTGTTTTGCCTTTGTTAGTTTTTTTTATATAATTAATTTCCACCATTTCTTGTAAATCTGAAAAAGAATCTATGTCAAGGATTGTTAAGTTAGAAGAGGACCAAAAAAAAAAATTAGGTCCATTTCAGGATATATTCTTTCTTTAGAAATTATAATGTTTCAAATCCAAATAATTTTTGTTTTTGTTATGTTATTAGTCAAGATAACAGAAACAAAACTTGCAAGATATTCATAGTTGCTTTAAGCGAAAGTTGAGATCTATCTTGAAATAAAAACATCATTGTTATTGTTGTTGTTATTGTCGTTATAGGGTTTTCACGCCATTTTTCAGCACAAGATAGGCTATACATAGAGGCCAGTAAAATAGTGGAGGAAAAGACCAGGAAACCCCGGAAAGAACAAATGACCCATGAGAAGCTACCAGCAAGCTTTCTCATATACCCACATTGACTGAATCTGAGACTCAAACCCACACAGACTGAGGTGAGATGGCAGTGATCCGTATCGGCGAGCGCTTTAGACCAATCTGCCACTCAGGGCCCTGTCATCATCGGCACAATGACCCAATTTATATTCAATGACATCAAAGGTCAGTCACTGTACATCCACATTTTACTTTAAAGTTATAGCTAAAATCTCAACCCCAATGATAAAACAAATAAGGTGCAAGGGGATATCCTTGATGACATCCTCTTTCAAGTCTAAGAAAGGATGACATATGCCCATTTTATTTAAACACAACTTTGAAAGTCATTATAAAAAACTTTCAACCCCTTACAAATGGAATCACTGAAGTGAAAAGATAGTAAAGCTTCTTGCACAAAAGGCCAGTTAATTGAGTCAAAGGCTTTTTCAAAGTTTATTAACAATAATAAACCATATCTATTTTCATTCTCAAGTTGGTCCTTGATATCGTATAACCTGGTATTTTCTCCAATGAATCCACACTTCATTTATCCTTTATGAGTATCACTGATTATTAGAACCTTTTAAATTCTAGCTGCAATGTCTCGATGCCATTTTATAGTCAATAATTAAAAGTAATATAGGTCTCCAGTTTTTGGAATATCTTGTCTTTTTCTTCCTTTCGTAGACATATAAATGACTCCTTAAGTCTGAAAATCTGAAAGTTTTCAAAAAGAAAGTCTATTTGTTTATTATGGACTTATCAGTTTTCCTGTTCATCAATGATGTAATAGCCTCAGTATCGTATTTTGGTGTGTATAACGCGCACCCCGATTTTCGACCCAAAATAAGTGGAAAAAACGTAGCTCTGCCATATAACGCACATGTGATATAATGCATTTTAAAATTGTTACTACCGGTATTTCGCTCCATTTTCATAGTGCAACAACAGTTGGTCATTTTAGATAGTGAATGAAAAAGTGGCAATATTGATACTGCATCTTTCCGATTTTATTGTTGGCCCTTAAAAGGGCCCTTTAAAGGTTCGTCTAGTTGACGCAATCTATTGCATCAAATCCCTCAAATTCCACTTCGTCGTCATCACTTTTGAAAAGTCGCTGTATGTCCTGAATCAGTTAAATACTGCTCACCGAGACAAAGCATTGTAACTATGTTGAGAGCATCAAAGCTTACCTGGCGCCGATTACCGTGAAAAGACCACACCGAGTCAATGAAGCACTGAAGCCATTGATCACTGTATAATCGCAAAGATATCTCAAATACTATGATTTAAGATGAGAAATAAAACTAAGTAACATGCTTATTTTCCAAAGAGGAGAAAAATGTTTTCCGACTTCATACATTGATTATTTTGTTGCACAACATATCAGTGTTCCCGTAAGAAAGAACCCGTAGTCGCAAAAAATATGTCCCCTACAGATGCTCTGATGAGAACATTAATACTAGTTGAATTCTACACATATTATATTTCAATTCAACCAATAATAAATGAAGAAAAATTCGATTAGATCAACAGTTATGTAATACGGTACTGAACATTTACGGAACAAGTACGGTAATCCACACAGTGGTATTTATTCCGCTCCAATGCGGCACTTTGCACAGCTTTTGAACAAGTTACCAGTCGTTATGTACATGTATTTCCGACCGAGGCACAGAACAAAACTTGACACAGTGATGTGAAATGAAACCAGTTTATTAACATAAGCAATCAATGAACAAGACTATTTATAAGCATTATTTATTTCTTTAATACGGCTAGTACCGGTAAACATTTTAGCTACAATGCAATGTACAATGTATTTAATATTTCACAAGTAGTGAGTGCCTTCATCCTCTTCAGATCGACCTGGAAAAAATCTTTTTTTTTTAGTTCTTGTATACAACGCGCACCCCCGACTTAAGATAAGAAAATTAGGTAAAAAAAGTGTGCGTTATATACACCAAAATACGGTAGTGTAAGCCTGAATCAAAGTAGCTTTGAAATAACACTTGCCAGTAAAAGTGATCACATATTCCACACTGAAATAGAACTGATGCACAACAACATCTGGTTTATGTTATACATTCACCAGGGTTTATGTTCCATGGAAAAAAGATGAGATAAAATAAGAATTCTTTACTGCATACTACATAGTCCATAGATCTAAATTAAAATATAGATATTGATAAAAACATTGTAAACAAAAAAGAACATGTATATCATGCATAGAATTATACAAATACAACTATATAATTAACTGTGCCCTGCATTATTTAGAATGAAATTAAGTGGTACATTTAAAGCATAATTTATTCCATCTGCTACTAATATGAGAATTTAATTGAACGTCATAGTTCCAAAGAGATTTTGATATATAGTTCTTACTTTTCGATATTCTTGTCATCACTGAGAATACATACTTTCTCATTACTTCATCAAAACCGAATACATCATAATTTACAAATATGTTGGACAAAATTACTTTACAAGGCAAAGTTTTCAAGAGAGATGACAAGTGAAATTTCCGTGTACATAAAAAATAATTAACTTCAAGAGTTAATGGATTTTTTAGATTATTCATGGAATGAGAAACAAAATGGAAAGTAAATCATTTATTTTTACCATCAACAATGTGTTTTGTTTCTGCATGTAGCATGAAATTTATATAATTATATATGAAATGTTATCAAGTACTGTTGTCCCAAATTTCAATTTAAAAGAACAAAAATAAAAAATAATATTTATTGCAAGCCCCCTCTGTAAAAACCTGCAAGCCATGTGCTGTCAGCAAGTCTCAGAGATACAGGCACTGGTAAGGCTAACACTTCTCAAGGTGATCTCTTTGCAAGTATGCTGTAGAAGAATGCTTAGACGTTTGGTTCAGGGGTTAATGAGTTAAATACAGTATTCAGAATTTGTTAACTTGACTATACGACCTGTAATCATGGCATGTACTGTATAGGCTACTCTTTTTATGCTCAGATTGCACTTTTTTGCTGCTCTTATTAGTAGTAATTGTGCTTATACTTCTCGGGGGGTTGGGGGTTGGCATGTATGAAGTTAAGACCAAGCTGTTCAGGTTCACATTTAATATGATTTCCTTTTGATCAGGTATCCAGGTACACATAACGGATCATTAGAATTGGCATGTATGCATTTGACATTTCATTAACAAATTTGCATCTTTAGACATGATGCTCCAGTACCCGAGATTATAAACTGTCACACTGCAAACATTGTAGCAATATGACTGAGAAATTGTTACAACTACATTAAAAATCCTAAACACACACATACAGACAAACTGTTGAACTGTGTGTTTTTGTGAATCATATTTAAATCATTTGTGTATAAAATGAATTCAATAATTAAAGTTATATCTGGACATACCAACATGAAATTCAATGAAAAAAGACAATGATATTATTCACATTGCTATGCAGAACAAAATATACTGTACTTCTTTGGTGAAGGCTTAACTGTGTAGTAATATTCGGTTTGTGCATGATGCTGAAGAGGGATGGGGACCATTGTAATCAGTCACATATATGGGACAATCTGTTGTCAGTGGAGATTAAATCAGTCTGCTTCAGATTAGCTTTCTTTAGGTTAACATGGTCATATTACGACCAGTAGATTAATTCTGACCATGGATGCATGTCTTGCTGTTAACAACAAAGATATGCAAATAACTTGCTTTGTTCTTTGTTTATGTCCATGTGTATGCAAATTAGTAAGGATGTTTCCAGGTGACGAGGGCATTGTGTTACAAAATAATGGAATTGCCTTAGTATTATCTCTTCCATGCAAGTTCAGAAAGGGCATTCTTAATGTTTATTCAGGACCCTAGTCATGCATCAATCATTCAAGATTTGTATAGCTTTCAATAACATAATAATTATTTGATCGTATCTTTAGAATAATGTTTTGTCTCACTTGAAAAGTAACAAATTGCACCAGTTTTATGGCAAATATAACAATAGCATACAATGCTCTATATAGTGGTCAGATTTAGCCCTGGTTCTTATCATAAAAAGGCAATTCCTACCAAGAACACAAGCTTAAGTTAAAGAAACTGTAGAATTATGATAAGTTTGTATTGAACTTTGATAGAAAAAACTGGAATAAATATAAAATTAAGAACAATAATTTTTTTTAAATATACACCTAAATAAAACAATATTACTTCTATCTGTAATTATCTCAGTAACAATATCTGCAATTATCTATATAACAATATCACTTTCTATCTGCTAATTCTCTATCTGAAAAAAACAACAAAACAACTTAAAGCCTTAAAATCTGTCAAGATAAACAAAATCTATATATTTTATACATGAAACCTATATATGTACAGTCCATATATTGTGGTCAGACTCAGAATTACACATATCCCAGTTGGGTACACAGTAGTTTGCTTCACTACTTAAGTCGTCGATCTCATGTCAATGACCTCTGTGGTCGAGATGACCGCATTACCCTACAGTATTCTTTGTGAAAGTAGTTGAATAGTTGAAAACGCTGTCAAATACGGTAGTTCTTTTGTTATTTACTCAGTTGTATTCCTGAAGCCCTGACACAGAAAGTTTTTTTTTTTAACGTTACTGTATATATCCAAGCTGGGCAACTTAAAAAAATATAGCTTTATGAATGCAGAAAATAATAATAATAAAAAAGAATAATAACCAACGTTATATGACTTCATCTAGACTAAAATTAAATCGTGACTAAATCTGTTTTAATACAAGTCATATTTGCAGCAGTTGTCGGTCCTTACTTCAACATAAATAGCAGACGGCTTGCACACGTTACTTTAATGTTCATCATCTAAACAGTTGAAAGGAAATTTCGCAATAAAAACTGTTTCGTTACTAAATCACTACCTTATTCAGACAGCATAGGCATACTGTCATTTTGCATTATCTACAAGGTAAAGATAAATATATATCCTTGGATACTTCTTGTTGTTAGCTTCGCAAGGATCATCCACGAATACAGGTGCGCTTTACGTCATCGTTCTTTGCTGAATAGTTGGTCTAATATAGCCGACCCGGTTGCTGTCCCGTTTCTCCAATAACAGCCACCGCCACCACCACCACCAAAATCCGATATAAATCCTGTAATTTAGCATAGACCTTCTTTTTCTTTTCTTTTTTTTATTATTGTCCACGTAATCGATGGAACATTGGGTTCTGGAACCATTACAAGGTCACCTTACAAATAACAGCCTAGGGACAATAAATACAGTGTAAGAGAAAAAATATAATAAACATGCACACATACACACATTCCTGTATTACAGTCTCTTATCTGACAATCACAAATATACAGCATTCAGATGACACACTATACACCATAAGATGATGCTATTAAACATGTATTTGAGTTAAACACATCATTCCTGTAACTGTAATAATGGTTCCCACTGTTTTCAAATCAACATAAATGCTTTTTCTCTTTTAGATTTAATTGCAATATATTTTCAAGCTATAGTGATCTTTATGAAAAACTTTCAAACCATCCAATCTAAGTATATCCTTTTTCAGTTTTACATATATAGATGTAGTATTTGGCTAACATAAAGCCAAAATAAAAAGGTTGTTCATATATTCCATCTCTATTTGTATATCCTAATATAACAGTTTTTTGCACTTAACACATTAACTTCATTCAATTTATTCTAAATACAAAGGATCACTTCATTCCATAGCTTGATTATCACATTCCTCAAACAAATGCAGTATTATTTCTGGGCATTTTTAAAGATAGCACATTTATCAGTAATGGACAATTTTATTTTATACAACAAAATAGAATTTTTTAAAAAATTAATTGGTAAAATTCTTTGAGTCACATGATATCTAAACCATTGTAATTTTGAGTTTCTTTTATTTTAAAACGTTATTATATATGTCATACATCCATATTTTGATTAAAAATTTCATTCCATTTATTACTTTCACTATATGGTCTAACACCCATTTTAAAAAATAAATTGTAATAATCTTTACATCCTTTATTGTTATGAAATACAATTTCTAACTGAAAAGGGAAAATGGGTCTGACCAGTGCACATTTACCTAACTGTAACTTTTTTTTTTACACAAGGACTTTACACACTCAGCTATCCCTGGAAAGGCAAAGAAATTGGCACTAAGACCAGAGCTGTAGAGAGCGATCACGGGCCCTGGGATACGAAACACCCTGGCCTCCCCTAGTTCTGGTTCAAACAAAAAAAAAATCTTTTTATAAAATTAAAAAGTGTTGTTTTGCTGGGGCCCCTTAAGTAGTCACATTTTCATCTCCTAGTAGAAATAGGTTTCTAATCTAATTATTTTCAAATAAAATAACTTTTTCTGAGATATATAAGAATTCTACGAATCTATGTTTTTTTCAAAGCTAATAAAAATGTATAAATATATGTCGTCTCCAAGCCACCTTTAGAAAAAGTTTTAATCAATTCCTCTCTTTTAACTTTGTTCACTTTTGATTTCCAAATAAAGGTATTCAAAAATATTTAATTTAATTCTCCGCCAAAACTCTACGGATTTTTTGGAATGAGATGAACGAATGATTACGCTGGCATAAACCATTTAACACATAGACAATAATTCATCGAAGAATTAGAAACCCAATCGTTGAAAGCATGATGTGTACCCCAAACAGCACGGTGAATGAAGAATTATTTACCCCGAAAACAACTAAATGAACTGCAATAGGCCATTAGATTATTTGTAAAAGATTGTGTTCTTTTATGACTCCGTGTCTTACATTATGTAACAGAAAGAAACAAAACAATCAAATTAGTAAAATCAACAAACGATTTATTTCTTTGCAATAAAAAGTGAAAATTTAACATACAATTACAGAATTATGAAATAAATCATGAACAAACTTTAAAGGTATATAACGTTTCGATTTATTTCCAATAGCCACAAATGTCCTGATGCATCACCATGATGACCGATTGTTTAACTTTGGGATGGATGTTAACAAAAGATAGTATAGATTTTACGGTGTCAATGGGGATTGTACATGGGATTCCAATGAATATTGTACAGGCGACCGATTGTTTAACTTGGGATGGATGATAACAAAATACATACTAGGGCCTAATACCCATATTTGCAAACACCAACGGTCACACAAAAGGAGAGTAGGGTGTAAAAGCGATTTTTGGTTATAATCCGAACACATACTTGTGCAATCCAGCGCCTCCTTTGTGAATATCATCCAACATTTAATGGGGCTATATGGCAATATAACATGGAGAAAATATTGAAGGTAGGCTTCAAAGGATGGACTGTTTATTGAGGTATTTGGGAATTTAATATGAGGAGTATCATCTTATATACCATTCTATGTTATCTGCTATCCAGTTACTTACTTATATCCTAACAACCCATGTGCACTACAAAAAAACTCATTGTGTAGTGTGAATTCGCAACATGTACTATTAGACGAAAAGGGTATGATGTAAAACAAAGGGATGCAATCACAAACAAATTATCCAACACCCAAGTTTTTAAAAATATCCAGCACAAACCCTACTATTCAATACACGCTTTTGTGTACTCTCCAACATCCATTTGTGACATACTAGACAATACCAACCTATCGGTAACCATCCAACAAACCGTACAGACTATCCAAAACCTTTTTAATATCAAAAGCCGCAATCTATTATCAGATGAAAAGGATACAATGTTAAAGAAGGCGATGAATCACACAAACATACTGTCTAACAGTCACCTTTTAAGACTACACTCCAGCATCCACGTGTTCAGTATTATCAAAGATCTGTGATTTGATTACAATTCAATAACCACCCATACTAGCAAACATCCAACAGTCTTTACACTAACCTCTTAATGCTGAGCGCTAAGCGAGGCAGCTGTTAGTACCGTATAAAAAAGTCTTTGGTAAAAGTCTCCCGTATCCAAGCTGATGATCTAACCACTAGGCCACCGGAGCAGTTGAGGGAAAGAAACATTACAAAGATGATGATGATGATGATGATGATGATGATGATGATATTTTTACTTAATGTGGTCATTGAGGCACTGTGCTGCTGAACATCTGACCAGTTACCTCCACTTGTCCTGATCATGTACCAATGCCTGTGTCTCCAAAAAACTTTTCCTGGTCCATTCTGTGATATTGTTAGTCAACTTTTCTCTCTATCTATCGCTCCTTCTGCCAACCTGGACGCTGCCCTGCAGTACTGTTGTGAATAGACTGTTGGATCCAGTGACATGGTCATACCATTTCAGCTTTCTCTTTTTGACAGTGGCGAGTAGGTCTTCATAATGGCCTACTTTGTGAATGATATTGGTGTTTACTTCTTCATTTGTGATGTGGTCCATGTAAGAGATGCCAAGGATGGTTATGTAGCATCTCATTTCAAGTGCCTGGATTCTTTGGTGTAATTCTGCTGTCAGGGTACAGGCCTCACGCGTATATAAAAATATTGAGATGCCTAGTGTTCTCAATAGTCTGATTTTCAGACATATAATCTTGTCTCTCCAGATAGGTCTTAGCTTTAACATAGCTGGCATTGTTTGTGCTGCTCGTGACAAAACTTCTGATCTTGATCCCTCTTCGGTGATTATGGCCCACTGTTGTCCAGTTCCTGTTAATCTTAGCTGAGATTCATTTGACACTATTTGTCATCAGCTTTGTCTTCTCAGCGCTTATCTCTATGTCAAATCTGGAAAATGTTTCATCCAGGTTCATCACTAAGGTGGCAAGAGGAGGTTGGCGATGTTACGCCCTCCGATGTTGTCTGTCCCACAGTGGTTTTCCAGGGCTTCGCTATAATGCGCTCTAAGTAGATGTTGAAAATCGTGGGAGACAGGAGACAGCCTTGAAGTACTCTAACTGTTGTCTTGAACCAGTTCCCCACAGAACCTTGAGCAATTACTGCACTGGTAGCCTTGACGTACAGCTGCTTGATGGTACTGGCTAACTTTTGACCCATGTTGTACTTCTTCATCGTGACCCACAATGCCTCATGCCACACTCCGTCAAAGGCCTTTTTGAAATCTATGCTGACTGTCCCACAGTGGTTTTCAAGGGCTTCGCTCATGATGCGTTCGAAGCAGATGCTGAACAGCGTGGGTGACATGAAACAGCCTTGACGTACTCCAGCTTTTTTAAAATTTATGAACACATGATAAATGTCTTGTTGATGTTGCAAGTACTTTTAACACAGAACCCTAAAATGAATATTTGTTCTGTTGTGCTTCTTCCACTCAGTAACCCTGCATGTTCTTCAGCGCTTATTTTTTCATTAGAAACATCTAAAATTCTTAAGAGTTTTAATAATCTTTTATATTACAATTATGACGACTAAATGATTATGAGCAACAATAAAAAAATCATCATCAAGACAGATCCGTTCTAAAAGTGACAGGGACTCATATCGTTGCTTACAATTTACATGTCATACATGTACTAAATAATAACTACAAGCTTGTAGTTATTATATAGTACATGTATGACAGGTCATTGAAAATGGTAGACGTATGACTATGTTGCAGTTTAGGTCGCGGGCAGGACTTGTAGGCCTTCTGAAGAAATTTTCAGTAGGCCCCTATGAGTTTTGACAGTGGTCTCTCCCCTGACCGTTGTGGGTGCCTTACTTTTTGTTCTAGTTTTCCTACCCGTCCTCAGCTCTGGTTGCAGTAACATATTGGTCCGGAGTGGAAATTGTGTATAGAAGAAAAGCATACCTTTTCATCAAACTAGATATTTTAGTACCAACTTTCTATAAAATAAATGGCAACGAAAATATTATACTTATAAATGGTGGGAACGATTACTGATGATACTTAAGATATATGGTTTAACATGGTTGCCATCTTCTACAATTTTAGAGAGCCTTTGTCGACTGCGTCAAATTTGAACCTCATTCATATGTAAAGTGACCTTGAAATTGTATATTATACTTAGCGGGAATGTTTATGATATTAACAAGAATGTTTAATGATATCTGTATATTGAATGTTTCACCCATCATACGGTAATTATTGGATGCATGTGAACTTTTTTGTTTGCTTAATCATAATCTTGTTGTGAGATTTTATATATTGAAACTGTATTTATATTTTATTTATTTATTTATTTATTTATTTATTTATTTATTTATTTATTTATTTATTTAACTTATGAAGACTGGTTGATACAAGTGTTGGTCATAGATCTCAGATATTCTTAAGTAATCCGAAGAAACACATGCTCATCATGTGTGCTGGGCTTACTCATCCATATATTCCGTATTTTGAACAAATTATATTCTTCCAGCATCGGGATCGGAGCAGGAACGATACCCATGTTATACAGGTGCTTGATTAGTGAGTACGCTGATCAACGCTAATACATGTTGCAAGGCTAACCATATGTGAGTAAAAGTGGCCTTTGACAAGAACTATTGTTTTGTTTTTTTTTAATAGTAAGTATTCAGTCATAATTATAACTGTTTAGAATATGGTTCACCACCTTGGAATCCAAGATATTCCAAATGTGGAGATTGCTGAGGGAAAATTATTTCTGTAATTTACCCCAGTTGGCAGTAGAGGGATTGTTAGACCGAAAGTTGTTCTCCAGTTTTTTTGGTCTGATATGACTGATGTAGGAGAAAAAACTCGGCAAAGACACGTTTCATGCTGGAGCGTCACGAGCTTTTGATTCTATTATTTGAAACGGGGAAACAAAATTATTTCATCTCCTTAACTCCTGGTCCAGAAATGTAAGACGTCTATATTGTATGTGGACTTGGTCATGTATGCATATTTATTCAAACTTAAATATTAATTGCTGATCACAAAGTTAAAACTAAAACAGTATAACCAAAATGAAATCAACAGTGATTGCTGAATATTCTGCACCTTAAATGTCATATAAAGCTGCTAGTCCTACATGTAAGACAGCACATGTTGATTTTGTTTAGGTGACGCCCAAAACATAAATATCAGCGTCAGGTCTTACAGGTAGGACTAGTAAAGCTTCGACACACAAATTTCCGATGGTAGCCATGTTCTAAAGTGGGATGAGACAAGATTATGTTGGGTATATAATAACAAACAACAGGATAGTACAATTTTGTTTTCAACATGCATTGCTTTCATTATGACATAATAGCCTGCAACATTCAGTTAGGTTTGTACTGGATCATACCTTTAGGTTGATTGCATCCAATGAAGAACCAAATAAAATGAATAGATTACTACCCACTTATATCAACAAGCTGCCTGTGGTCTATTGCTACTACCAGAATTGTTGTGCTTATGTTGACATCAATGTTGGTTGTCTCTGTTAATATCAAGGCCAGTTTGAGTACGTAACATGTACATGTAGCATGTAAACAACAACAATATATGTGTTACTGATGGCACTATCATAGTGATTTATATAGTAACATATGCAGCAGTCTCAGAAATTCCTAATTGTATATTTGGATGCAATATATATATATATATATATATATATATATATATATATATATATATATATATATATATATATATATATATATATATATATATATATGACAAAGAAAATTATGTAGGAGTCCTCTGTATACATGCAATAGCTGGGTGGCAAGATTATAGCCTTGCCATCCCTGCTTCAAGCACTTACATAGTGTCAAAATTGATCGATTGATTATTTTAGCTGTCCTGAAAGGCCCACTGATGTACATGTTATTATAAGAGGACATCAAAAGTACATGGTGTAATAGCTGAGTGGCATGTTCATAGAATTTGACTAGCTGCAGATTTGTGTGAAAATGTGCTTATATTTACAATGGTTCAGTGGCAGAAAGATCCAGTGATGTACATGTGGTCACAGAGGTCTTGGAAATAATTAATTAGGCATATTAGGACACAATTATTTGATCTGGGACACAGAAAATTGCCTATGCAGAAAATCGCCTATGCAGGAGTCTTATAATTAGCACATGTATCTCTTCGGGTCTTTCTGCCTCTTAATTCAGTCATTGTAAATATCAGCACATTTTCTCACCCAAGCTGCTTTGAACTTGCTGCCCAACAATTGAATTGTGTTCTTTTGATGTACTCTTATAAATACAGCAGGCACATCTGGGGGTATTTAAATCACATAATTTTATCATTGTAAATATCAGCACAGATAAAAGGATCAAATGATCACATTGTCCAACTCACTAGGTTGTTGAAGTAGGACTGGCAAGCCTGTGAATTTGCCACCCAGCTATTTGCATATGAAGGACTTTTGCATGGGTGATTTTCCCATGAGCAAAAAATTAGCGTCCCAAAAAATATGCATAATTAAGCGTTTCTGAGACTTCTGGTTATATAATAGAGTAACAATCACTTTTATTACTACTGAAAGGAATGCATCATTACATTTTGTCTGCATGGATTGAAGAGCAAATTAATTAAAAGCTGGATATTATATTTTTAAAAAAAGCTGTGAGGTAATTGTTTTCTTGTTATTTAATTAATTATGAAGAAATAAAAACATACATGTGATCACTTTGCTTCATGTTTAATTTTATGGCAAGTGAACTTAGCATTAATGTAAGAAAGTAAATTATTGTGCAATTCATTTTTGTGGGTGCAGGTTGATTCAGAATAAGTCAGGTTGATTTGGACAATATTTAATTATAATCAAATTAAAATGCGATTTTCAGCATCCTTGATGAAGATCTGATGGTAACCACTTAAGAGTCATGTTCTGGTGACCTTTGAGATAGCCATTGAAATTGCTGCTTCTCAGAAATTTGAAATGAATGAAATTGTTTGGCACACTAATGCTTGTCAGCTATATTGCTCAATCTCCTAAACATGAAAATATAAGACTTCATCTTATTGGTTGATAAAATTAGCTTTTTATGGTAATAACACCTGAACATGACCCCTGAGCGGTCGCCGTCTGATCTTCATGTTTGTCCTGGGTAGATTGTATAGTTTAAATTACATGTATATCAGATTGACAGGACAAAATATTAAGTCCACATGCAACATACATGACAAAAGTCTCGCCTTGAGCTCACATACTTCAAGTGCATGGTTTTGCTGGCATTTCTGGATGAATTTGTTGGTGATTTTATATATATATATATATAGCATAATATAAATTGAAAACATTGACATCTGTAACTAATTTACTTTCTAAACATATTTGATCAGTGCCACAGTAACATAGATCTTTGCTTTCACGCATGTACTATATTTAGTAAAAGGATTTGATGGATTTAGGATAAACTGTAAAGGAAATACTTAAATTTATTTCAATTTGTAAAATTTGCAAAAAAATTTTAATGGCAGAAGCTAGCATGCTAGTCCGAGATTTTTTCTCACAAAATAAACATTTGATGATGACCATAAAGTAAGTTTTAATATTGCATTACACATCAATAATACATAAAATATATCGTGTAACAACTTCAGATCCAAATGTTACACTGATAACTCATTTCTATTTTGTTCAAATTTTTGGTAGAAATTTATTAAAGAACTATCATGTATAAATTTGACAGCTGTAAATTAACCTTTAAAAATCAATCTGCTTTAATTCTAGTGTTCTTGCACTGATGTGTTGATTAGATAATCAGTAGCCATTGACTGAGTTACGCATCAGTTTTTGTTTATTTATTTATTATGTAAAAACTGGCAAGATATACTGACTTAAATGAGAGTTGTATGAATTTACAGGTTATTTTAATTTGGCAAAATGTGTTGAAAACATTAATCCACCTTGTAACTAATTTGCAAACCACAATTTATTTAGTATTTAAGTTTGTTTTGTTTAAATAATCTGTAAGATATTTGGTACTCCATGCAAGAAAGACAAAAAGAAGATTAATTTCAACTAATAAACCAAGAATCTGTTTAAATGTTTGTTGAAACAAAGAAGCAGTAGTCATCAAGTATTTTTTTAGAAGTACACTATGTTATCTTGCATGCAAGATGACAATGTTTTTGATGCAAGTGACATGATCTCAGAATAGTTTAAAAATTATACATCATTATATTTATGCTGAAAATAGAATAATAAAATAAAATAACCCATAATCTTGATAAATCGTGCCATCATCATAGTCAAGATTTTGAAAATTACAGAATTTACAATTCACTAATTTCAGAGATTAGAATTTAAGTTCTTATAAAGACATACATGTATCAATAAACTTTTATTGGTAACATTGCTCCGAATGGTATCAATTTGACATGCCGATTTATCTGTAGCACAAGGAAATCTTAAGCCATTTATACTGATTCAGTAATGAACTTAACCAATAGAACAAAGATTTACAGACTTTGAGACTTGTTATATGAAGATTGATCTCTTAGTTTTGCTCTCGAGACGCTTCAAACAAGGTGTAAAGGTAATTAAAAGGTGGCATGAGAAACAACAGCAGCATTTCATGAAGTACCATCCTTTAATGATCCTCACAACATTAGCATTTCATGAGTTACTGTTCTTTAATGATCCTCAACATGAGCAATTCATGAGGTATTATTCATTAATGATCCTCAGAAACATCAGCATTTCATGAGGTATTGTCCTTTAATAATCTTCAACATCAGCATGCTTTAGACCACTTGTCCACTGAGGGCATCTTACTGATATGGTAATAATGAATCAACATATATGAGATCAGTTAGAACAGAATGTAATATATGTAGTTGTTACAGATAATGTACCTAAAAGTAGTAGAATATGAACTGTATGTGCTCTCATCTCTAATTAAAAACACTGGTGCTATTGTTCTTCTTTTTGTAGGTCATTATAAACTTGGCTCCTATTTTTAATTTCTGAGTTGAAACCAGTGAGCTATGACATCAAACATTTTTAAACAATATTTTTATTTGTCGCAGTTACTTCTAGTAAACATTGGTAATGTTAATACTTTTTGTGTTGGTTGTCTTGTCTCAGTATTATATTTACCTTTGCCAAAGGATCAGCATGTAGCCATATATATTAGCTTGTAAGTTGCATCCAAATGCAGAATGAGTAGACTCAGATATGGTGTTGCATAATGCATTGGCAGATCTGAATCAGCAAAGTTTGTTAGGAGTCATCCTCAGATCCAGTGTGACTCAACTTATAAGAAAGTATTTAAGGTTGTTAAAAACTTGTTTACATGGTATGCTGAAATAAATCCCTGTTTGAAGTATTTTGTTCTTTTGTAATGTCTGTCTGCATTACTGCTTTTTAAAGTATTTTTCATAATTAGCACAGATAAAATTATCAGTATAAGTGTAAGTAAAGTTTGTAGTACATGTACAGTGGAACATATTGTACACAGTAGTCAAAAGTGAGCAGTCTCAACCTTAACATTAATATTCAAAACCGTTCTGGTAGAAACATGGAGGGATATGATTAACAGATGAAAAGTGAAAGGAACAATATCAGACACAAGATATTTGATAAAATTAACCAGATTTCAGTGTTTCATGCATTATTATTCAGAGTTATCTTAGATAGAAGAAAGGGGGAATAATGAAAACAAGGAAGAAACATGTACCTTGATATAGCAAGAAAGAATATTTTATTATATTTCTGACCCATTCCTTTTGGTCTAACAGGAAAAATAGTTAATTAAAATTCAGTACAAATCTTGTCATTGTTCTTTATTGAAGTAGATTGTACAAAGATGCATGCAATTTATCCATGTCAGTTTTGTGTGTTACAGGTCTAATGTTTTGATTATGATTGAATTTGGGATCTGCTACTGATAAAAATAGAGGATATCAAAGGGAAAGAACTCATTAAGGACACAGAAATGGAGTTGGATAAAAACGAAGATAGTCAGGAAATTCATGAAAAGATAAGTGACAAAAGTACAGACCTCTGCAAAGAACTATTTGAAGACAAGGACAATAGTTCGCCCAAAGGTAAGTTTGAAGGAATATACATAAACGGTCTTCACATTCAAAATTGTGATTGCCAGGTGTCATAGCAAGAAATTGTTAATTTTATGACAGTTTAGACATGTTTGTGTACCTGAAAGAAATAATTTCAAAAGTAGAAACATTTCTAACAATAAAATCAGAGTGAACTGAACTATCTTTGTCCTTTCATCCTTTATGCTTGATTCAAAAGCATCAGAAATATTTTCATCCCTTCCATCTACCTGTCTCTATCCATCCATCTGCCTTCTTTCCCCCTAATCCACTAGGTGGACATTCATTTTGTTATTATGGTAACATTCTGCAGTATTGTTATTTTGGGCTCTATACACAGGGAACCCTAGATTTTATTTTGGGCTCTATACACAGGGAACCCTAGATTTTATTTTGGGAGCTGTACTTAGGGGACCTTTGGCGGTGTTAATTTGGGTTTTGTACTGATGGGAAGTGTTTGTGCTTTTTTTCCATGGGTCCCAAGAAGGTGTTAGTTTGGATATTTTACCCATGGAACCCTGGGATTTCTATTTTTGGGCTCTTAACCCTTGAGGCCCTATGTGTTTTTTGAGCTCTTAGACCCTAAGAAGTAATATTTTGGGCCCCTTACCCATGATACCCTAAGAAGTAATATTTTGTGCCCCTTACCCATGATACCCTAAGAAGTAATATTTTGGGCCCCTTACCCATGATACCCTAAGAAGTAATATTTTGGGCCCCTTACCCATGATACCCTTAGAAGTAATATATTGGGCCCCTTACCCATGGGACCCTTGGAAGTAATATTTTGGGCTCCTTACCCATGGGACCCTTAGAAGTAATATTTTCGGAATTGTGATAGACTTTACCAACTGAAAAGTTGTTGAATTGTGAACATAGTGACCAATGTCAGGAAAACCTGAAAATTTTCTGTCACCACTTGATGACAGAATCTTTTATGTTCTAGACTGAAAGGAAAACAAACGAAAGTTCAGTTGTTCCATCTATTATAGTTTCCTCATACCAACAAAGTAAATTTAAAAAAAATCTGTTCATTGAAATTACTTAAAATAACATTTGTATGAATTTTCAGTAGTCAAGCTTGTTTCTTGTGGTACGTTTCATGGTTTAGTGCATGACTGATTTGATTGTTATGCGGGAATCTTTAATTAGAAACATCATTTGATTTAGAAAAATATACTTTTACTAAGCTTCATTGTTCATTTATTCCATTCAGTAATTGTCATATACCTTGACAAAAAATAAATTTCATCGGGGAAAAAATGGAAATGAATTGGACATTTTTCTTTAAAAAGTGAGCACCTTGTTGCACCCTCAATTCAATATCTGCGATCTTAATTCACCTACACTTGTGAAATTTGGTATGTTGAGAAAAGTAACTCGTCCATACATACCAAAACTAGGTCTGTGTTACCTGACTTGCATGCTTGAGCTCATTTCTTACTTGCCCAACATCTTGAACTCAGTTTTACCAATATTCTTAAAACTTTTTTGTTTGGATACATCTTAATGATGGTGATTGGTTGGTTGGTTGGTTTTTAATGTTACTTTCAGAATTTTATTTGTCTATATCATTCTGAGGAAATGGGATCTAAGTGAATTATTTAATGATACATGAGACAGCCAACCTAGATCTTGGGATTACGAGGCTGATGCTTTACCAGCTGTGATACTACAGCTTCTGTTAATATTATTTATGTTTTTTGATAGGGTTGATCATTCTCAAGATTATTGGCAATTCTTTGTTGATACATGTATTGAACTTATTCTGAATCCACACTGCATGGCCAGTATAGTAATGATGTGCCATGTAATATATTATGCACAATGGGACTGTTCCTCTTAAATGGATACTTATCTAATACATACATAGAGACTGTTCCTCTTAAATGGATACTTAATATATAATATGTACATATGGTCTGTTCCTCTTAAATGGATACCTAAGCTTTCTTTTGTCGGATTCTAAATATTTAAAGTGCTGCAGTTGCACTCTTGCTTTTGAGGTCAACTACTCAGACTTTTGTAAGTTATAAAACGGGACATATGAATATTACTTTTTTTTTTTTGCTTACTAATTGTGTAGATTTGAATGCTAATTGTATACCCATTGCTTCTAATGAAATTTATGTAGGACTGAAAATCTATCAGCTGTGTGCATTTTCATGTTTTGTTTTTATCCATTACAAGATGTTTTTAGCAATGATTTTTCAGGTCAAATTGGCCTGTTCTTGTTCTATGCTGTAAATTCATCCCTCATTAAAGTGTCTCTATTTTTCTTGATAGTGGATGGTGGTCAGGATAGTTGTGAGGAGGACAATGCCCTGTATGATTACTCCGATGACTTTGAGAGTGGAGAGGAATCAGATGTGGAGGACAATGCAGAGGCATCAACCAAAGAACATCTCGCTAGTAATCATCCATCAGATCTTAATCTTCCATCCACTGTGACTGTTTTGGAAACAGATTGGGGCAGTAGAGTCTACATTGTGGGCACTGCCCATTTCAGTCTAGAAAGTCAAGAGGATGTTGCTAAAGTAAATTTTGTCCTTTTTCTGGATGTTTTCTTTATAAAGCCATACAATTTACTGGAAAAAATGATTATTATATAAATCATCTGATAGCCTTTGGCTTGGAGGGATTTGAATCCTACTCAGTTTATAGAATTGTGTTCATTCTCTTTTACCTGATATAGGTCATAGTGTTAATAATAATTACGTTTCAGAAGACACTATTTTCTGTTACATCCATTTTACACAAGGGAGGTAACGCAGTTTTAAGTAAGTGATTATATTTGTTGGTAGTTATCTCCCTTCGATAGTGTTTCCAGTAATAGTGGTATATTTAAACAATTCTTGATTTCCACATTTCAGAATAACTAGATAAAAGTTAGGACGACCTTTTTTATTATGAAAAATCTGGTTTTTGGCTAGAGGAGACCATGTCAGTCCTTTGAAGGAATTTTGATTAGTGTGGTCTTTTGTATTTACAAAATATCACTTAGTTCAAGATAATCATCTGTCTTATATAAATACTTGTTGTGTAAAATGGATGTAACAGAAAATGGTGTCTTCTGAAACGTAATTATTATTAAAATCAGAAGGAACACAGCTTAACATAATCTGTTAATATTTCTTGCAAATTGGTGCATACCCATCCCAGGTAGATCGCTGCCCTTGTAAATTTCTTGTTTTTACAACAACAGTAATAATAATAATAATAATAATAATAATAATAATAGGGGCAATAACATTTGACAATAAATATGTCCTTTTGAACATGAAATACATATTTTACAAGTGTCCTTTTTGGTAGATAATTATGAAATACTTGTTAGATCATTGCTAAAACACCTTACATGGCAAGAAAAAAACAATTCAAAATAACTCTACACATGCGAAGTGGCAAATTTATCTGTAATAATATAAAGCAGGATATGAAAATAATTTTCTTTTTTTAGAAAGAACAAATCAAATCATATGACCTTTAGGTTCATTTGAATGAAAAGTCTAGTCACCCCCAACACATTGCATTTCATACTATAATAAAAGTATTTTAAATACAGAAAAATTCTACAATTGAATATAATGGCATATTTTTAGTAACATAAGTGAGCATCATTTTGTGGCTGTTGTCATTTATTGAAAATAGTAGATACAATTTGGTAACACAATACACTACATTATTGAAAACATAGACGTATCCCTTGACTATTCCGAGAGCATGATTTCAAATCATGTCTCAAATGAAAATATGAGTTGTTTTGCAACATAAATAAAAAAAGAAAGACAATTTTGAAACTGTTATTAGATTTAGAGCAGTATATTACCATGATAAAACGGAATATGAATCAAAATTTATTTGGAAACATGTTCTTCACCTGATCTTATGTAAATTAGTATTATATCACCTGGTTTGATTCAATGATCAGGCTGTGTCAGCTGCCATGTTGTGTCCAGAGGCAAGACACTTAAAACACATTGCCCAAATAAAAGCCATTAAAACACTTTGAAAAGCAAACTCAGTAATCTCATTAGATGTTAAATCTGATGAATAATTTGATTCCTGACTCTGTAATTCCATGAGTCTATTGAAAAGGTCAAGAATCAACACTGAAATCTTTATAGTCGATCATTTTTGACAGCCATGAGCTTTTAGCTGTGATTGCTTATTACAGTCAACTCCACTTAACTGCACACTCCGGATAACTGCACATAATCACGTTGGTCCCGTTTTTTCCCAATGCTTTTCAATGGGAACACACTTTGGATAACTGCACTTCGCTTAAATGCAAACTCCGGATAATTGCACGATAAATTTATGCCCGTGGCACATTATTCATTACAATTTACTCTGGTTAACTGCACAATGTATAGTCATGATCAGTTATTGCCAGTCCACTGCAATAGTGCTTCAAATAAGCCGGTAAATGTGACTTTGTAAATGATTGACATGTAAAGGACGCCTTAGGTGGTATATACATGTATATCTGCGTCCAGTAGACGACATTTTAGCTGAACACTTTTTCTGCGGGAGATGACCCATAAATGTCTGACGTCAGTTTTCGAATAACTAGCGATCTATTGAATTTCTTGAAATTCATTTTAATTCCTTGATCCATTTGTTGAATCAATGAAGTTGTGTTCGGAGGAAGGAAAACAAGCTTAACTTTTAAGTATAAGTTGAAAGAGTGGATTCTCATCATTGTTTATATTTATTCTTCACATATATTCGTGTCGTGCTTATTTAAAGCAGTACTGTACCGTAATTCGGTTAACTGCACACTCCGGTTAACTGCACAGTCTCGTGACGGACCCGAGGGTATGCAGTTAACCGGAGTCGACTGTATTCATCGATCTGACTACGCTTCAAGAGAAACACTTGTACAGTATTTTGTAAGATAAACACTTGTACAGTATTTTGTAAGATAAACACTTGTACAATATTTTATAAAAAAATGGACAAGCAAGCAGTGAGACATTACTGATTTTTGTAGAAGTGTTTCTCAAAGTATGTATAATTGTATATTTGGTATGTTAAACAGAAAAAGGATTATTCTATACTTTGTATTTTTTTAAAAACTTATCTACATATTATATTTTAATTGCACAAACCATTTTAATTTCAGAAATCACTAATATGAGCCCACCTCTATAAGTAAAGTGGACATACGACTAGGAGTTGATTGTGCGTCTATAACTTTCTAAATCATCAGTATTCCATAATGAAGTCTTCTCACAAAAGCAGGGGTGAAAAAGTTAAAACAGCATCTATTTGATGTGTTCAAGTACAAATGAAAGATAATCAACATAAATAAATTTGAGATCGAACTGAAAATATAAGATTTTTCCTAAGTTTCATTTAAAAAAGCTGCTGTTTGTTGAATATGATGTTTTATGTTCAGGCTGTTTCATCAGAATTATATAAATACAACTTCAGCAAATGTGCCTCATGTTGGCCTGACCTGACCTGATTTTTTTATTTCATGTTGGCCTGACCTGACCTGATTTTTTGATTTCATGTTGGCCTGATCTGACTATTGATTTCATGTTGACCCTGTCTTAGATAGCAGAATTAAAAGGCAAGTCTGAACCAAATTTTCCTGAAATGCACAAGTAAGTTTTATTGTTTTTCAGACGATAAAGGCTACTCAGCCCAATGTTGTAGTTGTGGAACTCTGTCATAGCAGGATTAACATACTCCAGTTGGATGAACGGACTCTCTTAGAAGAAGCCAAAAATATCAACCTCGAAAAAATTCAAAGATCTGTTAAGCAGGTTTGGAATTATTTTTTTTTACACACGTGTAAATGAATATAGTGGTGTTAAATGATCTGTTTTAAAACTTGAATCAACAAGACTTCTAAGAATTTATAGTCTTGTGCAAAAGAAGGCAATTTATATTTGTCTTCCTACTTCATTTATATAGCAAGAAGGAATAAAGAAACAAGACATGCCAACTTAGTGTTTAATAGTCTCTATGTAGATGATGGAAATTTTGTTGCAGAAATAATTTTTCATCTTTCAGTTTGAGTAACCTTGATCTTTGACCTTTTGACCCTGAAATTTAGTTTTTTTTTTTTAAATACTTCCTTTTTTCTTAGCTCCTGTTAGGAACTTAGCTCAATATCTAAGAACTACACTGATGGCTCATGATGGAGAAGAGAATGCCTTCTGTAGTGGAAATCACACTACAATGTTTTAAAGAGCAAAGACCCTTCTGATTGTGAACTATATAATTGGGAAGCACTTTATGATATGAAGGAACCTTTCGATATTGTAAATATATCTTGTATTTAGAATTTCTTGAAGGAGGTTAAAATTTATTAAAAAATGTAGCTTGTGTATTACTTGTTTCCTTTGAGTATTTTTTTAAAACCAATTTTAGTTCTGTCAGTCAACATAATGTATCTTTTATTATCAAAATTATTTATCAAATTACCATTTATAAAAGCCAATAAATCCTCTGTTGCTCAGCAACCTTCGTAAATTGTCTTCACTCACTTTTGTGTTTTTTTTAACTTTTATTGCTAATAGGTATTTTGATACATACATTTGTACTTTCTTTTGTGGCACTATACAGTACTAATGTGAAGATAGTCTTCTCTGCTCTAAGTGCAAGTCATCCACGAGTCTGTGGTGTGGTATTCATGTTGTTTTGTGAAAACCATTTTTCTTCTTCAGTCAGTTTCCTTCACCCCTAAACCAAGTCTCTTTCCTTACCCAAAATGCATTCTATCCACATTTGGTTGAGGTATGTTATAGAGAACTGCTGTTATTATGTGGAAACCCTTGTTATTCTTTCAATTACAGCGACTTTTACCATTGACCCTTTGACTCAAAATCAGTATGGTTCTACCATATCCCAAGTGCAAGCTATCCATTAAGTTTTTTAACTGTAGATGATGGAAAATTTCAATTATTTTGCAGAAATCATGTAACTTCTTTCAGTCAGGGTGATCTTAAACTTTGATATTTTGAGCTCCAAACTTTATTTGGTTCTAATTAATCCCAAATGTAAACCATGCACAAAGTCTGGTAACTATATAATGAACAATTTGTGTTGTGTTATTTTGGGGAAACCATTGTTTTGTTGCATTTACTGTGACCTTTGACCGTTTGATCCTGAAATTGATAGAATTCTTATTTACCCCGATAGCACATTGCTCATGCAGTTTAGTAATTATAAATGGTGGATAACTTTTGTTATTGTTAAGAAAGTTTTACTTTTTCAATCACAGTGACCTTGTACTAGTAATCTAGATCCCTGACAAGGACTCCCTGTCAACTTGGATTCTTTTGGGATCCAGATGTCACCACCATTTGAATCATGACAAGTTTCTTGCCAGAAACACTATTATTCAGGTTGGGGTGTTTACTGAAAGCCTACGAGGTGTTCTTTGATGACTTTGTTGTCTCTGCCACATCTGTCCATCATACCAGCATGCTAGAAATACATGCTATTTTCTTAGTGCTACAAGGCTGCATTGACCATATTAGACACAGCAGTGTTAAGGTCACCATAGACAACATATCAGTCATGATGTACCTCTGATACTAGTGAGGCTATTATTAGCTTTTTGTAAGTCAGAAATCCCAGATGACAAGAGAAATATCCTGGCAGACAGCTTGTCAAGACAAAGGTGGTCCTCAGGGAATGGTCTTTCACTAGTTGGTAACAGGCTGACCTTTTCAGCTTTGGGTGAAGTCAGTGGTAAACTTGATTACATGGAGGTTGAACAACAAACTACCACTATATCCTGCAAGTTCTAGAATAGAGTGCATGTGTGATGGAAAAATAATATTGTAACAGCACGGAGGGTAAATCCTGCACAGAATCCCACACATTGTCACATCTCATGGACGAGATCACTTTTTAAATAGGGTTGCAGATGGCATCGTCAAGACTAAAAGGCAATCAACCTCAAATTTTACAATGTCAGGTGGAGAGTGTTCTGTAATTGATGCAGTAGAAAACATCACCTGATCAGTCTTTCATTGACAACAATTGGCAGCTTTCTTTGATTTCTTTTCAAAGAGAAAGATTGTTCAGTTATTGTTGTAGGGTTAACTCGTGTTTCAGCACATTATAGGCTATATATACATTCAGAACTGATTAAATATTTTGAGTTTCATTGACTCTTGCTCTTGAAAGTCTAGATGGAACCTTTCATGCTTCATTAGATAGCCTTACCTTCAAGAAGGTTTCCTGTGATTCGCAAGTGTCCACAAGGAGATGAATGAGATTATGCCTATGTTGTTGTAGAGGATTTAACACCATTTTTTAGCAAAAGATAAGCAGTACATGGTGGCCAGTATTAATGGTGGATGAAGAACCTGGGAAAACCCCTTGAAAGAACCACGACCCACGAGAAGCTACTGGCAAGCTTTCTCATATATTCATATTGGCCGAATTTGAGACTCGAACCCACGAAGACAGAGGTGAGAGATGGCAGTGATGCATAACGTAGAGCTTTTTAGACCACTCTGCCACTCAGGGCCCCGATTCTGCCTATGATTCAGTGATAAGTATGATTTAGTCTCTTTTCTTTATCAGCTTGGTTTCATGGCCAAAACTTGGTAGACCCAGAATTATCCGCATTCTCAGTTGCAGTAATGATGATCAAGATATTACTTCAAGACTTCCCCTTACTAATCTGAGGATGAATTCACATTGGACTGAAATTAGAAAAGTCATAGCAATCTAATAGTTACATTCAAGTATTAAAATTAGTTTTGTCCCAAAGACTGCATTTAGATTCAACAGATAATATAATGCTATTACTCTTTGGTCCTAAACTTTGTAACAGAAAGCAGCAAAAGAAAAAGGTTATGTAAAATTAAATGATTAATTTATTTCCCTAGAATGCAAAATGAAAGTTTAAAAGGAATGTACAGTATTGTGAATTAAATCCCAAATAATCCTAAATGTTCTACAACAAATCCAGAAGTATAGAATGTTCTGAATTCATTTCAGTAATTTTGAATGTACTGATGTACCAATAATCTTGATGTACCAAAGTGATATTATCCAGAATGTCTTTAAATGAGTCCTCAAATATCCCAAAGTAGTGTTTTATTCGATGAACACTTTGCAATTCTAATATATAATTCAAATTATTCCTCTCAAATTATATCTGAACACAACTAAAAATGATACCACAGACTGAACATAAAATAGGAATGAATAATTGTTTTACTTAGTTCTTTATATACAGACTGTCACCTGACCTGTGACACAAACACATGCCCTGAATATGGGTCATTTTTAATAGAAAATTCCATCAAAAGATAACAAGTTCACTTACAGAACATTAAAAAGTCAAATCCAAGGCTAGGTCCTGAACTTGAATTCAGATAAACATTTTAAAGAAATGACAATGGTTAATTAGGTCTGAACTCTACCCTCAATCACGGACAAAGGTCACAAACAAAATATAAATCAAATGTACATTATATTTTTTATCATATGATACAAAAATGTACAATAATTGTTGAAATTTGTTGTCTTTTCAGGATGGTTTTGTGCAAGGCTTGATGAATATATTGTTTCTTAGTCTGACAGCACACCTGACAAAGGAATTAGGGATGGCCCCTGGGGGAGAATTTCGTAGAGCTGTACAAGAGGTGACTGATTAAAGTGTATCTTGTTAGCTTAGCAGTTGAAAATATTATATATATGTTTGAAAAGGATATTATGAGCAAATGCTACTGACAGGACATTTAGTTCTCATACAAAGTGTTCTTAATTATAATGTACTGGTTTGTCTCTTGTAGATTGTAGGTTAGTAATATCCCATGTATGTTGTAAAACTGAAAATATTTCTAATATCTCTACCCCACCTTATGCCATCCATTAAGCTATATATAATATTGTTGGTTTTCAATTTATATGTTTTTTTTTTACTGAACATAAGTTGTCAGTACTTTACATGTCACCCTACATCACCACTTGAACTAGTGTATCAGGTATTCACTATTGCCAAAACATTATTTTGTATCCTGACCTTTACATGTTTTTGCCTATTGGAAAAGATTAAACACACACATTTATGCACACCCACCTATTCAAGGGCACACTTGCACACAATTCCTGAGGTGTTATTAAAATGTAATATTGTTTTTTTTTTCAACAAAATAAGAATAACAACCCCTCCCCCAAAGTATAGATTAGCTTAAATGAAATATGACACAAATGATATGACTTAACAAAGTTTAATAGTAGGGTCTATTCTTTCTTCTCAAATGTGTTAATTCTGTTATTCACATTGGATTCAAATTTTACTTGCATATTATACGATAATACACAATATTTATAAATAGGTGCGATTTGGAATTTTTATGCAAAATTGATCTGTATATATTTTGCAGGTGAAAGTAGGAAGTGAAAAAGATTATAAAATTGTAATCTCCTGTAAAGAAAAAAAGTGCTAAGTAATTCATCAGTCAAAGAACCAATGCTCAGTATGTTCTATTCCATCGACACAATTTATTTATTTTTTAAAATATTGTTGCTTAAGTTAATCTTTTTGTTTAAAAAAAACTGGTTTACGGGAACATTATTAATGAAAACTAAAATTAAAGCTAATAAGTTTGGTATTTTTTATACGAAGTTTTGCATGAACAAAAGAATTGGTACATTCATTGACATGAATTGCACAGCAGTTGCCCAAGTTTCTTTACTCTTTGGTTTTTGTATCTTTGTTCATACAAGGTCTTTATAAAGATACGTTTTCTGTATCATTGTTCATACAAGGTCTTTATAAAGCTGTTTTCTTTTCTTACTCTCAAGACAGAAATTTTGTCAAAAAACATTTTCCTTTTCCACATGTTTTGTTTTGTTTCATCAAAAATAGTGTAAATGAATCATATTGAATTTTCATAGCTGAAAAGAACATATAAAGGGGTATCACTTAACTTTTTCAGTTTTACTGACACAGATGAACTGAAAAAATAATGAATTAATTTTATTTTCTATATGAGTGGGAGCGTTTGATTGATTCATTGTAATACACGCTAGCAGTAAGTTCAATATTATTCATGGTGGTGCCAGTGTATGTTGAAAACACAAATGAGTTTTTCACAGGCAGACCACCAAACAAATGTCCTTTATTTGGATACTAAACCAAAAGCTGAATACACTTTTTGCAGCATAAGTGTCAAAAGTGAAGTTGGGTAAAATCAAGGATTTTATCAAAGTAATGTGTCCCATAAGAAATAAATTTCTTCTGCCCCATCAGTCAAGCAGTTTCTTTATTTCCTTCTTCATTAAATATATTCTAACATATCCTCAAAGTTGAAAGAGATGTCTACTCCTAGTAAATATAATATTGTTTGTTGACCAGCTAATACAGATGTTTGGAAATATTGTTTTCATTTTAATTTATTTAAATTTCCAATTCTAATTGCTTTTGATTACAAAATATTTTATATCTGATGAACTATAGAGCTTTAGAATGCTATAACTTATAATTCAATTTCTTTTCTGTAATTCAGCCTGTACGCTTACATATTTGGAAAATTATGAGTTTCAACTCAACCAAGGGGACATTAATTCTAACCAGAAAAACACAAATTGATAAATATCACTTTTTCATAATCTGTTCATTACAAATTGACTAGGATCCATACATGCAGCTGAAATATTTCCTTATTTAGACACTTGCTGGTTAACAAGGAAGTTTTCATTCGTACCTTGGTAAAACTTTCATAATATCACTTTAGTAGAAAAATCAAATGTTTAAACTGCAATTTGCAATTTACCTTAATGTAATTCTATTAAAATCTTTTGTCTTTGTTTAAAAATGAAAAACATTCACAGAAATTGTTGATTTTTCTCACGTGTGTTTGTTTGTTTTTTTGTTTTTTTTTAGGGTTTTAACACCATTTTTAGCACATGATAGGCTATACATGGCGGCCAGTATTATTGGTGGAGGAAGAACCAGGGATAACCCCCGGAAAGAACCACCAACCCACGAGAAGCTACTGGCAAGCTTTCTCACGTAACTACATTAGCCGAATCTTAGAATCGAACCCACGCAGACAGAGGTGAGATGGCAGTGATCCGTAACGGACAGCGCTTTAGACCACTCGGCCACTCGGGGCCCCTCTCACTTGTGTTACATTGTACAGGTATTTCCTTCTTCTTTCAGGCCCGGCTTGTACCAAATTGCAGAGTTCACCTGGGAGACCGACCTATTCACATCACATTTAAAAGATTTCTTCATTCATTATCCTTCTTCAAGAAATTGAAATTGGTGTGGCATCTAATTACATCCAAAGATCCCATCAGGTAAACATAAATATTTGTAAAACCACAGACATGGACACAAAATCACACCTGTTCTATTGTTCCAACAGTCCCCTGTACGTAGCAGTAACCTGTTCACAATAGCCATTCTAATTTCCTCGAGCAAATTTCCCTGTATAAATGTCCTGTATGTAACGATCTTGTACCTTCTTCAGTCCTTGGCTATGTTTCCCAACCAAAAGTGGTTTCTTCCTGCCCTAAGTGGTCACTGGAGCATATCATCAGTGACCACTAAAAGTATACAAATTAACTTTTGCTTTATGAGCTAGGCACATTGCTGCCAACCCTCACAATTTAATAAAATAACCAATTTACTGTTCAGTGCTAGTTGTGATATCAGCATTTGCTGAAACGATCTGGTACTACTTGTCGTGGTATTAGTGAACTCTAGCTGATTGGTACTGTTGGTCTATTAGCAAGCATTTTAGTGTATTTCAACAGATCATGTGCTGCCAACCCTGATTTGAATTACCATTTAACAACTTATCTTGAAAATGTCTTCACCACTAAGGAAAAATATAGTTTCCTCTGACCCTTGTTATCTCATTTTTACGGTGGAATTTTTTTTGTCCATATCACATGACTATATGACATCATTTACATGTAGGTTGCGAGACTTTATAGTCATGTGACTGACTGAAAATGGCCAAATCCAGGTCAAATTTCAGCAACAACGTACTTTCGTTTCTTCTGTCAGCGGATTAAAGACATGATGAATGATATGTTCACCATTTTCGAGAAAATAAATCATATTCCTATTGATTTCATGCTGGTATATCTTAATGAAAGTTCGTTCAAGTTTGCTGGGCCAACTAGTAAGAGGCTACCCCAAGCCAACACCAAATGGTGTCGGCAAATTCCAACTTTTCAATCGGGAATCGACACCAACCCTACACCCCAACATAAATGTCCAAATATAAAAAAAATGATGTGGCAAGGGTCAGAGGGAACTCGGGTTAGTAAAAAGAAATATATCGCACAAAAAGTATAGTATAATTTGGAATATACCAAAACATTTGCCATGCATTCATTTGTTCCGACAAATATTTGCAGACTCTATGATCACTTCACAAATTCATGTCAACATTCACTAATTTTTATCACCATTTTCATGAATTGCAAGCCTGGAGGGTTGGCAGCTATAAAGGTATTGTTGAAAGAAAAGCATATCATGTAAATTGATGTGTGATTGTACTTACTGTGAATCTAATTCAAAGGTGTTATTATGTCGGGTTTGAAAGCGAGGCAGTTTTTAGAATGAAGAAGCAGTTTGTTTGCTGGTTGGCCGGAAAATTGTCATGTTATCGCAACAGATGTCACTTTTTGTGCAAGTTTGACAGATATAGTTTGACATCTTTATCAGAAGCTAGATTCTGATGAAAAGTTCTGTAAAGTTAGGTGTAGATTAAATTTTTGGGTCTCAAAAATAGCTGAGTGGCTTGGTTTGATTCCTTATTCTGCACTGACCTCACATAAGCAGATAAGCTGACTGTCTTTTGATTTTAGCAAGTTGAACAGCTGGGTAATCAAGATATTGCTTGAAGTGTAAACAGCCATTCCCTAGCCTAAAATTTGTACAAGCTGGCTGACCAAAGAGTCAGTCCTCTATATTAGTTAATTATAAGTTATCAATTAATAGTGAAATTAGTGCTTTGTCATGGTGCACAGAAACTTAGATCAGTGATTAAGTCACTGATTGATTAATGCGATCAATATACAGTAATCTTGTGTCGAATATGGTATTTGTTTAAAAGCCAATTGTGACAGGTGACCTTGTATACAGAAGTCACCTGAGTACAAAGGCTTGCCTTTTCTCATAGGTGGCCGCTGTTGACAGGTTTTACTATATTTTAAATGCTCTAACTTGTTTTTAAATGCTCTAGCTTTAATGTGTCTAGCAGAGTCATTCAATGTATCCAGCAGAGTCACTTTCTAACCAGTTATGTATAAATAATTCTGCTGCCAAGCCAAACTGATCGACAAAGATTTCATCACACATTCCTTAGACCAAGTATTTGCTTCATTTTATGTCAAATTTTATGCCTTTGTTCTGCATGAATAATATTGTGACATTTTGTTATAGTTTCTGTATGCACTCATATTCCCCCATTCCTGTCAGACTTCCACACAGTGTGGTAGGAATCTGAGACACAAAAACATGTTTTGTGATCCTAAGGTTTGTACGTCAGTGTATCACATAAAAAAGAGAATTGTTGAGAATAAGTATTCTGTTAATATAAGACTGTATAAACTTACTTTTAATTTAGAATATAAATTAAAAAACATAACATATCTGTTTTCTAAAAATGCTGAGGCGCTTTTAAACAAATTTTATCTAAAAGAATTCGCATAATCATATATTGTCAATTCGCACACACAAATCACAGCAATGCAAACAGTATAAAAATACAGAAAATGTCCATCTTTAAAATCAGTTGAACAGTGGAATACTGTATTGATCTCTTGTGTTGTTTAATTCATTTGGAGATGGAACATTCCAGTAATGTATTATACCAGTCAAGTTGTATTACTGTTATGATCTCAGTGGATTTCATATTCTCTAGAATGACAAATGTCAATATGGTATTTACTATGTGCGGAGAATGAAACACTCCCTTTTTTTGTCTGTGCTTCACAAAGTCCAACTTCATCTACCAGAAGGTCTGAAATTTAGTTTTGCTGGTCTTTGCATGCATTGAAGATGACTTGTCCTTTCTGAATCAAAGTTATGTTCTGACAATTGCATGCGCACATCATACACTGTTATTTTTGTTATTTCATTTATCAAAATAATCAGTTTGCATTTTATGTATGGAGTAAAATTGGACTTCAAGAAAATGTTACTGTCGATCATGACTTATCAAACATTAATAATGATAGTTAAGTATTCATTTTCATGGTGTCAGAGTGTAAAAACTTAAATTTCTTCAGCACCCATCTTTCGTTTACTGTATTTTAAATGGATTGTGTTGTTCCACTTCATATACTTAACATATGCTAATTAGCATATTGGACTTGCCCACAGCAGGATTAGCAACACAAAAGCACAATAGCTAATGTCAGTTAAATAATCAGTGGAATGGTGGTTGTTTAATTCTGTCATTACATTTTCATTGTCTCTGTAGCAGTTGCCTTATGTCAGTGGTGATTTACCATTAGCATTCAACATAAAGCTGTGTGAATCATTACTGCTTTGTGTTTAAACAGGCTACAGGTTGCTGATATCATGTTGACAAGAATGTTCTCAGATGCACTTTATTGATTTTGTGTGTGATGTATAACAGGTCAGGTGTGTGCCCCTAGCAAGGACTTGTTCTTGATTTACATGTATCTGTGATTGTTACTTTTTCTTTCATTTCTCATTAATTGTTTTACATTTTTTGCTTGTTTGCTAGTTTTTTGCATGTCTGTTTCAGTAAAGAAGATGTAGAGAAGTGCAAACAGAAGGATTTGCTGAAAGAAATGTTAACAGAGATGACAGGAGAATATCCTGATTTAACAAGAGTCTTTGTTGAAGAGAGGGACATTTTCCTGGCCAATTCTTTAAAATTTGCTGCTCAACCAATCCATCTGTCCACAGGTAAAGCTTACAGTTATGTCTGAATCAAAGATTTTTGAGTAGGGATTAATTTAGTCTTTTTCTGGACTATTTAGTAGTTATGTCTGTTATGGATGAACTTTTGAACTTCAATCTTTGATCTCACTTAATAGTGAGAAAGATTTTTTTTAAAAACTTGCCCAGATTAAAATACATGGAATCAATATTAGATGAATGAAGTATTATTGATGTTAATATAGCCATATCATAATGTTTCTATATGTAACATAATAATACCTGATGACATCACAAATAATGTTGTAACATCTTGTGAGACAAAGGTCTGTTGACCAAGGTATCCAAATCTATTTTGTAGAAATTTTAGAGTCTTTTGCTGGTCACCAATGGGATTCTTTGTTGAATTTCTTCATTGATTGATTAAATGTCATACACACTAGCAGGAAGTTCATTATTATTACAGGTGTACATTATTACAGGTGTACAATAAGTGCCATTTCAAGTATGTGTAACCCCCCTCCACACTCCCTTTGGTATTTGGTGCAGAAAAGTCACACTGTATGTTTTGTTGATGAGATTGTAATCTTCATTGAAACACTCTGGGTTGTAATTATAACAATCTTTTGCATGCATCATATTTTTTTGTACACGTCCCATTTCAATTGTTTCAGGACTCGTGATAAGTGCATGAACATTCATTGTTTCATCTCTCATCTCTCATCTCCGCCTGTGGCCCCGTTTGGGACATAGGCCGCCAACCAGCTCCCTCCAGGCATCTCGGTTCTGGGCGAGTCTCTCCAGCTGTCCCCACGTCTTGCCCATCTTCTTTACCTCACTGATATCTTCATCAAGTTATTGCCTCACTATATTTTTCTGTCTATGAAGTTAGTGGTGAAAGTTACAGACAAATCATTGTGGTTTCATTAATGACTTCTGGTGCATTGTTGCCCGCATTAATTGATCCCATGGGTGTTTTCAATCTATCTTTGAGGTCAATAAGGCCACAGTCCAACAGGGTCTTCTCCTTGTATTACTTTTTCTTTAATTTTTTTTTAGATGCTTCAACTTCAGATTGACTTTTGGGTGTATATTTGGGTAACCTCTATTTGGATGTAACAAATATGCTTCCTCAGATAGTTTCATGGAGGTTAACAAGCTTTTCAAACTGAGACCACACGAGATCTCTGATGCTTAAGTTGCTTTGTCCAGTTCACTCCTTGTTTATCCACACTAGCAAATTCTTTTCTTTTCAATGTGACCATTTTGTATTTTCCTAAATATACTCCTCTGTTAGTTATTTTTCATTAGGTACCAAAGAGACAAATCATATAGGATTTCATGCCCTGCTGAGTCTTTAAATTTTTATCTTTGAATGCGTTTAACATTTATTTGTATTTGGGCAGTTTTCTTCAGGAAGATGCCTCTCTTCAATGTCTTTGATTTCCATCATCTCTTCTGTCAAATGTGTAGTAGTCACTGCTGTTGCTTCCTTGATAGCCTTCTTGCATTTAGCAATTTTATGAACTGGACCTGTTTTTCTTTGGCTCCTGTTAGCACTGTTTTTGCTTTATTAACATCCCTGGCATATTTCAGCAATTTCTTGTTTTTTGTACAGTCACAGTGAGGACTTCTCTTGCAGTCTGTCATCCCTGTAACATATTGTGACACTTTTTCAACCTTCAATAACATGAATCAATTCATGTTCAGCTTTATGTTAGTGCTTCTCATACTCTTCTATGACATCAATGGGAGACAATTGCTTCTCTTTTAAATATGTTCCATAATCAGATTATGTTATGAAATGCTACCTCGCAAAGTTAGCCCTTCAAAAGTCAGCATTTTCTGTTGTTTTTTTTTCAATTGACAAAGGGTAATGACGTTTGTATATTACCTCGAATTTGCCACCACCAGATGACACCAGTTTTTAGGTTTGCAAATGTATTTATCACATCATTCAGTTTATCATTTGATAATTCATACCATTTTGTTTTAATTGAACCATTGAACATCCTTTTGGATCTCTTGTGTGGCTTGATTATTCTGCTGTGGGTTGTATCCTTTTTTTAATTTCTTCAAAATGTGAGTGATTTTGTTCATCTTTAATTACATATCATACCTCACTATTGTTGACCTCAGCATGGTCATTACAAGTTAGTGCAGCCTTGACTTTTTCCACTTTCCCAGCTTGTAATGGAATTCCGTTTAGCGAGTTATTAGCATGCTGCAATGCTTATTTATGCTTTGCTTTTTATTCCTATGTTTATTTTTGTTTTTCCTCCTAAGTAGTTTTTTTTCTTTCCCCGATGTATTGTTTTGTTTTTTGTCCTATGTAGTTTTTTTCAACCTATGTAGTTTTTTCGTTTTTTTTTTCCACCAGTGTAGTTTCAGTAAAACAATATTATACTTGAAATGCTTAAGTTCACAGCATAGTTTATCAGTTTCAATTGTGATACTGTCTTTATACAATTTCTTTGTTAGTAATGGAGAATTTATTTATAATAACAAGTTAGTAACTTGATGAATTCCTAATTCATGCTTTGCTTTCTCTACCTGGTGTTGTTTCAGCAGAATGTTATTTAAATGCTGTTTATGCTACTTCATAACATGGAAGTCTACCATGACTTATGTTTATACTAAGTGTGACCTAGGACTCATGTTGTGTACAAATGTGCATGTTTGTCATGAGAGAGTGAGCGATCAATCGATGTGCATGATTACTGTGCTTCAACAAATATTAAAATCAATTCCAGACCATAGAAACAAAAAGCTTCTGGCATTTCTACTCTAGTTCTTGAGACACACAATGCCTAGAGCAGTAGGAGTCATGAAGATGAAGATGAATAGCATTTGTCTTTCACGCAAGGGAATGACCAGGGATTGAATATAATTTGGCAAAATGATACCCTTTGAGTCTGGTTTATTTTGTACCATTTTATCTCGCATTAAGTCCCACAATCAACAAGTGAGTGTTATCATTTCAACCCTAAATGAGACAGCTCACATAAGTATACGCTGTCTGTGATATGCAGTGTATGTAATGCATGGTCAGAGTAAGTCTGAGCTACCATATTAGCTAATTAGTCACACACTGATTTGCTAATCTAAACTTTGTTTTCTCTTTTACCATTAGGTAAAATGTTTACTAAATGCATGAAAAGCACATTCATAGCAAAACTCCATTTGGCATTAAAGGGGAGGAAGGTGGAATAAGTCAAAGAAGTCAACCTAAAGTTTGTTGCTGGTGATATCGACTCATGGGAGAGCATTCCCCAGTTTTATGTAACCCAGTGGGCATGTTTGAGCAGTGCATATGGGCCTGTAAGTCAGGGTGCATGGGGTTCATACCAGATCAGTCAGAATCCACCTCCTTATACCACTACTGTTATAGGCCATCAGCTATCCCTGGTGTCAAGCATGAGAGACCTTTTGAGAAGATGGCCCAGCTAACTAGTTCATTGCCTGCATATCTGACTCACTGGGGAAGTGTTTCCCATTTTAGGCAGCCTAGTGGGCATAAGTTCCACCTCATGTCTGAGAATGGTCTCTGGGGGTCCTATCCATTAGGATGCATTTGTACTGGATCTATTGGATCCAAAGTGTAATAAAACCAAACTGTTGCCAGATATCCAATCCTCATGGTAGTTTGGCCATTCCAACATTGGGACATATTTGTTCAATCAGTCTAGCTAACTGTGATTTTCAGGGATCTTTGTTTCATATCCGTCCATCTAACCATACAGTAGGCAACATATTCTTTCTGTGACGGAGCTTTCATTGAGAAATTTGTCTGTCTAGTCAGACCTTTGGAGTGTTTGGTGTTGGTGATAGCCTGACCATTTTCTATCCTGCCTGCTTCTAGGTTGACCATGTGCTAGGCAAACCAGCTGCAAGTCCCGGCAGTGACAAACTTCTGTTTGTTTACTAGAGTAAACTCTAGATATTATAAAAAAAGATTGAAATTAGTTTTCTTACCACATGGTATATCTTGAGAACTTGGCCAATACTATGACTGGTTTGGCCAATACTGTGACTGCTTTGGCCAATACTGTGACTACTTTCGCCAATACTATGACTACTTTCGCCAATACTGTGACTATTTTGGCCAATACTATGACTGCTTTGGCCAATACTATGACTGCTTTGGCCAATTTACTTCTGATACAATGTGTCACATGTCTGTGATCCATGTCACTCAAATCTTGTCATACCCTCCCTTTTACGATCACCCTGTTTGGGTCACCATTACTTTGGAGGAAGAATAGAAGTTTGGACGGAGGCACTTCGTTGCTCAACCTACACAAGCATTTGAAACCACTCAGTCCCTGACAAGTTTAAGGAGATGTTAAGCAGCCTCAGTCACATTTGCATCAATATTGATTCCTAGGACACAGTCATACAGAGACAGTAAGAAACTGAATTTTGAGCTCACTGAATCTCCCTATTACCTCAGAATGGGTGGTAAGTGGGTGGGGTGATTCCATACTGGGACAGTTTGGTTATTGCCTACGTGGAGAAGTTAATGATAGAAAATCTTTGAAAGCATATGAAGATTTCTTTTTTTCTGCTGCTATTGAATAATACTGCATATGATAACATAATTTCTTGATAGTGTGTATGATGTAAGAAAACTCGTACTGCAAATCCAACTTAAATTCAAACATGTATGGGCAGTGAATACTGAAACTTATGATTGATGTGAAGTAAAGAAAGTCCTGTCCAAAGGAATTTTCAGTTGCCTTGGTGGCTGCAAACATAAAGGGTTTTAGACAAACGGTTATGTTAATATTAAGGCTTCATTAATAAAGTTACTGGGAACACCATTTAGTAAATATTCCAGTGAAAACACATTCCTGGATACAAAAACTTTGGTCTCAGTGCATGGCTGGATATATGACTTGATTCTAAGAACCAACCACAGCCTGATGAAGCACATGTGAATATGTTGATACTGTATGTTAATAACATGGTCATGCTGCATATAAAACATCAAATGACATCCGACATGCAGACAATGATCTTGAATTGCGGGTGCTGAAGAATGAATCACGATGAATTGGCAATGGAGGTTTGAAATCCAAAAAAGCCTCTCATGCACTAAGTCCGCTCATTGGTGGCTATCATTAAAAGCAAATTTTATTGGTAGAAACAGTTGATAGAAACAGCCAGACATTTTCAGAAATATTTTACAGACTGAATTTGTATTGGATAGGTTGAGCTGCCATAGAAAAGTTAGCCAGTATGGTAAAGATCACTCATCAGATTGTTTAACATGGTTGGCCAAACACGCTCTGTGGCAAATTTACCTACCAGTACCAAAAAAGAGTTCATGTGGTCGGTTTGAGGTCCATATGTTGTTTCTTCCACACAGTAACAATCCATGGTCAACAGGATTGATTGCACACCTATAAGTATGTGTTAACCTTTGTTCATGTCAACAGCAGATACAAAGAAGTGTAGCCTCTCATTTCAAAAGAATCTGCAAATTTCACAGATGCACTCAAATACACTTATAAATCCACTTACATGGCTGAGATTATCCTGGCAAAGAATTTCATGGATCTATTGCAGTGTTCGTGTTTGGCATGTGACCAAGCCGAACTATTATTTGGACATCGGTATAGGAATTAATTACTAATGAGACCAGCTCTATCTCAGAAATGGGTAATGTGACTTCCACTAGTTATAGCAGCATTGAAAAATGAAGTCATGCACACCAGCAGTGTGACTCAGCAAAAGACTGGCAGGAAGTCATTTCACAGCTGGCACCATTACAAGTTTGTTTGGTAGATGTATGTACCAGGAGAATTTGAAGGTAGACAACATCATGCTACTGACCAAATAGTTTTTACTATCTCAGAACATATTGATATTCCAAGACAATCAACAACTGTTCACCAGCTGTACCAAAACCTCAGAGACGAGCATTTGTGTGAGAGGAAGTGATATGTTTTTATATATGTATATAATTATGTATATATTGATTGATTTATTTATTTATTCTGCAGGTCGTCTCATGCCCACAGTTGTTGTATATGTATATAATTATGTATATATTGATTGATTTATTTATTTATTCTGCAGGTCGTCTCATGCCCACAGTTGTTGTATATGTATATAATTATGTATATATTGATTGATTGATTTATTTATTCTGCAGGTCGTCTCATGCCCACAGTTGTTGTTGGGGTTGTTGGGATTGGACATGTTCCTGGGATTGTGGATGTCTGGAAACAAAATGAGTATGACATAAGGAGTATCATGATGTGAGCATTGTTTTGTATATTTCATATTTTATTTGATCAGGTTGACATTCTATTGGATTAACTTATGTCAGGTTGACTTTTCATCTGATAAGCTTACATCAGGTTGACATTCTATCAGATAAGCTTACATAAGGTTGACATTCTATCTGATAAGCTTACATCAGGTTGACATTCTATGTGATAAGCTTACATCAGGTTGACATTCTGTCTGATAAGCTGACATCAGGTTGACATTCTATCTGATATGCTTACATCAGGTTGACATTCTATGCGATAAGCTTACACCAGGTTGACATTCTATCTGATATGCTTACATCAGGTTGACATTCTATCTGATAAGCTGACATCAGGTTGACATTCAATCTGATAAGCTTACATCAGGTTGACATTCTATGCGATAAGCTTACATCAGGTTGACATTCTATCTGATATGCTTACATCAGGTTGACATTCTATCTGATAAGCTGACATCAGGTTGACATTCTATCTGATATGCTTACATCAGGTTGACATTCTATCTGATAAGCTGACATCAGGTTGACATTCTATCCAATAAGCTTACATCAGGTTGACATTCTATCTGATAAGCTTACATCAGGTTGACATTCTATCCGATGCAATAAGCTTACATCAGGTTGACATTCTATCCGATAAGCTTACATCAGGTTGACATTCTATTGGATAAACTTATGTCAGATTGACATTCTGTCCAATAGGCTTACATCAGGTTGACATTTTATCTGATAAGCTTGAGTTAGGTTGAGATTCTTTCCGATAAGCTTACATCAGGTTGACATTCTATCAGATAAGCTGACATCAGGTTGACATTCTGTCCAATAGGCTTACATCAGGTTGACATTCTATCTGATAAGCTTACATCAGGTTGACATTCAATCTGATAAGCTTACATCAGGTTGACATTTCATCTGATAAGCTTACATCAGGTTGACATTCTATCTGATAAGCTTACATCAGGTTGACATTCAATCTGATAAGCTTACATCAGGTTGACATTCAATCTGATAAGCTTACATCAGGTTGACATTCTATCCGATAAGCTTACATCAGGTTGAGAACCGCTCCGGTGGCCTAGTGGTTAGAGCGTCCGCCGCGGAAGCGGGAGGTCGTGGGTTCGATCCCCGGCCGAGTCATACCAAAGACTTACAAAAATGGTACTAACAGCTGCCTCGCTTGACGTTCAGCATTAAGAGGTTAGTGTTAGGACTGGTTGGCCTGGTGTCAGGATAATGTGACTGGGTGGGACATCATGCCTCATGTCTGCGGCATGATGCCCCAGTGGTAGACATCACTATAAACTGCCTCACTGCAGACATCGTAGTGATATGACTGAAAAATTGTTAAAGCTACGTTAAAAATCTTAATCAAACAAACAAACATCAGGTTGACATTCAATCTGATAAGCTTACATCAGGTTGACATTCCATCTGATAAGCTTGAGTCAAGTTGAGATTCTTTCCAATAAGCTTACATCAGATTGACATTCTATCCGATGCAATAAGCTTACATCAAGTTGACATTCTATTTGATAAGCTTGAGTCAGGTTGACATTCCATCTGATAAGCTTACATCAGGTTGACATTCCATCTGATAAACTTGATTCAGGTTGACATTTTATTGAATAAACTTATGTCACCTTGACATTCTATTTGATAAGCTTGAGTCAGGTTGAGATTCTTTCCGATAAGCTTACATCAGATTGATATTCTCTCCGATGCAATAAGCTTACATCAGGTTGACATTCTATTTGATAAGCTTGTGTCAGGTTGACATTTGGATAATCTTGATTCAACTTGACAGTCTATTGGATAAACATATGTCAGGTTGACATTTTATCTGATAAGCATGTGCCAGTTTGACATTCTGCCTGATAAGCATGCATCAGGTTGACATTTTATCTGATAAGCTTGATTCAGGTTGACATTTTATCTGATAAGCATGTGTCAGGTTGATATTCTATCTGATAAGCTTACATCAGGTTGACATTCTATGTGATAAGCTTACATCAGGTTGACATTCTGTCTGATAAGCTTGATTCAGGTTAACAATCAGTTGGAGAGTATGGAAAATTTATAAGGCCTCAGAATAGAAATATATGCAGGATAATCTGGTTTAATTAGCTTTGTAATAAATTATCTCTCTTGATAACTATGTTACCTACAGTGGGGCCTTGACTTACGAGTTTAATTCGTTCTGTGACGGAGCTCGTAACTCAAATTACTCGTATGTCAAATCCATTTTCCCCATTGAAATGAATTGAAATGGAATTAATCTGTTCCGGACCTCCAAAAAACACCGCAATATCGATAATTCTCAAGCATATCCTGATGTTATAGAGGTCTTTCCAGAACTCTCTAAGGTTGCGGTTTGTGCTCTCCGTCACCTCAAATCCACGTCGGAACAGGTGCTTGGTAAAGAGCTTCTTGAAATTAGAAATCATCTGCAAGTCCATGAGCTGCAGGATAGGGGTGATGTTGGGTGGAAGGTAGAGAACCTGCAGCAAATCAGTGTAAATAGCTCGTGCCTTCTCGCAGATTATAGCCTCCGTCACGGTATCTCCGGCGAGCTGCTTCTCTGTCAACCCACCATCAGCAGCTTCTCGATATTTTCATGGAGAGATGTCCGCTGTTTATTAATTATTTTAACGCCCTTGGCTAGCGTGATAGCCTTTATTGAACCCTTCTGCTTCAGTATGGTGCAGATCGTGGAAGTGCTACGCTTGTACTGCTTCGTCAAGTCGACTACACGCACACCTTGGTCATGTTTTTCAATAATTTCTTTCTTTAATTCAATGCATATCATCTGCTTCTTTGCAAAATAACCGCAAGCACAAATGCGAGCACAACACTAATGCTTCCATTGCGAGCTGACAGCTTAAAGTGAATGAGTGAGACACAGGATGCTTGGCGGATGTTGATGCATTCACTGTGACGTTCGCTGCGCCAACTAGTGGTTGGGTATCTAAAGCTGGCTCGTAACCCGAATTTTAGCTCGCAACTCAAAGCAAAAAATCGGCCAAGAGACAACTCGTATCTCAAAAAACTCGTTAGTTGGGACACTCGTAAGTCAAGGCCCCACTGTAATTCTTTTCATATTGCAGTTTATGGTCTCTTACAAAGTCTGTAAACTCATTTGAGAATTGTTTGTACCAGCTGTATTTTTAAGTACTTTATTGTGACCATAAATGATTAAATTTATTTCCAAGATGTGTCTTTCCAATTGCATATCATATTGTTTTGAAAATCCTGCATGCCTATTCAGTTTTGAAAAACCTACTTGCCTATTAGGTTTTGAAATATCCTGCTTGCCTTTAGGGTTGAAACATCCTGCTTGCCTATTTTGGTTTTGTAACAACTTGTCTGCCTATTAGGTTTTGAAAAGCATGCATGCCTATTAGGTTTTGAAAAGCATGCACACCTATTAGGTTTTGAAAAGCAAGCATGCCTATTAGATTTTGAAAAGCATGCATGCCTATTAGGTTTTGAAAAGCATGCATGCCTATTAGATTTTGAAAAGCATGCATGCCTATTAGGTTTTGAAACAACCTGCATATGCCTGTTAGGTTTTGAAAGAAATCTTTATAGTTTGAACAGTTTTAAAGTGATCTGTTTTTCCAAATGCATCTGAATGACACATTTAGGAAAGAGTTTAAACTCTAATCAACGTTCATTGTAGATTACTGTGTATTTGTAAGATTAGGCTGGTGATGAGTGATACACTAGTTCTTGTGTGACCACAACTTTATAAACTATAAATTAATTTCATGCTGATTGTTGTTGAATTTAAGATGATAAGGTTTTACAAAAGAACTTTTCCTGCTAAATAAGTCAAAGGTCATCTCTAGGAGGTTTGCATATCAAGTAAATCAAAGGACATCCTTAGGAATCTCTATGTGTGATATGGATGTCTAATGTAGCTTTAAATCTTTTTTTATATATATCTTTAGGTATCATTTTTTTAGATGCTTTTTAAACACCATGTAACAAAATAATGTAATTTTTCTTGATTTACAGGACGTTTAAGCTTTCTAGTGTCCACCTCGAATGCAGGTCACAGGTTTAAACTCCGGTCGAGTTATACCAAAGACTTATACAAATAGTACAATCAGCTGCCTCACTAGGCACTCAGCATTAAGATGTTAGTGTTACAACAAGTCTGCCCGGGTGTATGGATAATGTGACTGGGTGGGGCATGGTACCCCTGTGATCAACATCACTATAAACTGCCACGCTGCAGGCATCGTAGCTGTATGACTGAAAATATTTTAAAGTTTAGTTAGAAATCCAAATCACACACACACACACACACACACACACACACACACACACACACACACACACACACACAGAGTTTCCTAAAGATGTTGTTTGATTTACTTGATATGCAAACTTTCTTGGTATGCCCTTTTGATTTATTTGATTTACAAGCTCCAAATCCAAATCACACACACACACACACACACACACACACACACACACACACACAGAGTTTCCTAAAGATGTTGTTTGATTTACTTGATATGCAAACTTTCTTGGTATGCCCTTTTGATTTATTTGATTTACAAGCTCCTATAGATACCCTTCGATTTGCTTGACATAAAAGCTTCTTAGAGATGGTCTTTGATTTCACATTGACATGGACACTTGCTAGATATGCCCTTTGATTTACTTGACACACACACTTCCTATCGATGCCCTTGGATTTATTGGACACAAATGTCCTAGAGATGCCCTTGGATTTTTTTGACACACACAGTTGCTAGAGATGTCCTTGGATTTACTTGACACACATACTTCTCAAAGATGTCTTTTGATTTAGTTATAACTTGAAATGCATACTTCCCCGATATGCTTTCAATTTAGTTATTATTTGACTTGCACACTTCCTAGAGATGCCCATCAATTATTGAAGATTTTATATCACGTGAAGTTGATTTGAAGCATTATGACATCTGCATGTACTTGTGACATTGCCTGTCCTACATTAATAGATTTTTTATCCTTTTACTTTCAGTGTGCCAGAGAAAAGCCTGATTAGAAAGTTTTTGGGCTTAAGCATTAGGGCAGGATTTGTTGGACTTGTTTCATATGGATGTTTCCGACTCTATAAATTGACTCGATCAGTATAGCTTGGAAGTAGGTTATTCTACAGGCTACCAAGATTTTAATAATCATGTAAAGTGACTTGTGGTTCTCGTATAATATTCTATTTTGTTGTTGCCCTAAGCTGAATAAAATAAGGCCAGGTGAGATTTTGGCTAGGACATGATCAATCTACTAGTTGTTATTGTTTATCTTTGGAAAAAGATATGTTGTTTGATACCTATTTCCAACCTGAAATCTTGTGTTTTTATGGTGACTGTAGGAGAAATTTATGAAAATCAACAGAGCACTATTTAAAATGTCTTTCCAGGAATCTGTCATCCTTCAGGGGTGTTTAAATATGGGGATATAATTACATGTGCAATATAAAATGTTTAATTGGCTTAAATGAAAAATTGTTACAACTTAAATGTAATGCAGAAGGTTATAAAGAAAGGGAAATTTATGTTATAATTTACTTGAACACATTGGTTTTGCTGTTTCAGAGTTTATTATTATGACATGGGTCTCTTTCCTTTGATTGTGTCCAGGGTTCCCAGTCCTTCCTGGTTTTTAAGGAGGTCTCTTTGTTTGTTTTTTATGTTTCACGCCATTTTTCAGCACAATATAGGCTATACAATGTGTCCAGTATTAATGGTGGAGGAAGAACCCAGACAAACCCCGGAAAGAACCACCGACCCACGACAAGCTACTGGCAAGCTTTCTCACATAACTTCATTTGCCGAATCTTAGACTCGAACACACGCAGACAGAGGTGAGATGGCAGTGGTCCATAATGGACAGCGCTTTAGACCACTCGGCCACTTGGGGCCCCTTTTAATTTGAATTAAAATTTAAGGAGGTCTAGGAATCCATCTAAAATTTTAATTCATTAATATATCATGGAAACCTCTTTGAAAATGACTTTAAACGATAAAATGGACTGGAATTTAATATCAAAAAGCTTAACAAATTGTTTTATGGATAAAATACATTATTTTTCTATTGCAGTTTTACAGTGAATGATTTTGCAATGATTGTAACATTATGTCAGTAGCTATGGTTGACTCTGGGCATCCTAAATGTGTCGATGGGTGCAAAGCATTTTGCTTTAGGCTGCTACATTGATTGGGTATGGGGTGTTCCATCTAAACATACATGGTACCCAGGAAGTTTTAAAAAACTGTGTCAGGGTTGTTTTATTTCACAGAGTTCTTATAAAATAAGTGATTTCTAAATTGCATCCATAGATGAGTACCCTATATTGGAAGTACCTTCCCAGGGTCCCATGTATGTTTTAATAGAATAGCCCTTACTACATTGATTGCTGACAGCATGGTAAACAAGATCCTTTTTCCAAAATAGTTTGGTAACCTAAAATGCAAAGAATCGATATATATCGTAGTAGTTAGCATTGTGTTTTATGCTAATATAGCATGCTAATGTAGAATGGTAATGCTAATAAAGTGAGTTCAGGCAGAAATTGCCATGTCAGTGGCGATATTTCTAGTGGGTTACTTTTTATGGATTATATTGATCTACTGATCCATCAGTAGATAGTGTCATACTTAGCATCCAACTCCAGATTGAAAAGAGAGAAAAAATATTACAAAAATCAGAGAATGTAGTAATTTCTTCAGGACATTGTCGTAAGATGATCATAAAATTTATCAAAGTTTTAAGGTGATCCATTCAAGCATTTGAGATTAGTTCCACTAATAAAACCGTATGCCAAATGAAAATTATTGGATATAGTAATGTCCTTCCATAGGGCATGCAACCTTATTATACAAAACTTGAGCAGTACAAAAATGTTTAACAAACATTTATGGTTCTTGTGAATGATAATGTATATATAAAAAAAAGAACCTTACAAATCACTAATTTCCTCTTAAATATTTCTAGCCATATTTTCTTATAGCTGTGTTGTCATTTTTTCCTGCAGCTGAATGCTATCTATGAAAAAATCTTGTGAATCCAACTAAAATAAAAATGAGAGGCTACCTTGTGTATGCTTTCAGAACCAACTATTGTCAGTAAAGGTGTCATTTTTTAAAATTTGATTATGCATACCTTTAAATAGTGATTATTCACATTATTTGGATCCTCATACATCGATATTCTTTTGGAAAGTCGATATTTAAATGTCCAGAGAAACACATGCAGCAAACTCTAATGTTATAGTTACACGTGCAATTTTGGACAAGGTCTGCCTAAAGGTGTGATTCAGTACAAACCTGATTGAATGTCATAAGCTTTGATGTCACAACGAAAAATACATATTTAAAAAGGTGTTCTACCATATTTTATATTGTGATGATTTGATTGAGCATTCTCCTTTCTTCACTTTGTTTCATACCGGGCCACCATTGTAAAAGTCCATAGTGACCAGTAATTTTTGTCTAGAAGTTTCTTCATGACAGCTAAGGTGAACAGCATTCATTAATCAGGATTGAATAGGTTAAACTGTATTAGTATTAAATTTTAGAACAATATATAATATTTAATTTAAGGTGACCGCTCCAGTAGCCTAGTGGTTGGAAGGTCATAGGTTCGATCCCAGGCAGAGTCATACCAAATACTTACAAAATCGATACTAATAGCTGCCTTGCTTGGCGCTAAGCATTAAGAGGTTAGTGTTAGGACTGGTTGGCCATGTGTCTGGATAATGTGACTGGGTGGGACATCATGCTACATGTCTGCGGCATGATGCCCCAGTGCTAGACATCACTATAAACAGCCTCACTGCAGACATCGTAGCGATGACTGAAAAATTGTTAAAGCTACGTTAAAAATTCTAATCAAAACAAAAATTTAAGGTGAGTAAATGTGACTACATGAGCAAACTGACATACTCTTCAAAGTCCTGGAGCTTTTGAGAGATCACTTTGAAACTTGGTCCTTGTTATGGTTAGTCTATAAAGATGTACATCTATATATGTATAAATAACAGTGCTATTATGCTTTTTGTTAGAATTTTTGCTCCTTTTGATAGTTTGATGTAGTTTATGATAGAAAATTTAGAATGCTATTTTTTGCCCAATTTTCGATGGAACATTGTACAATTTTTGCCATCATCGGAATATGAACATATTGATAAATCACAGCTCTGGCAATTCTTTAAGAGTTATGGCCCTTTTGTCCTGAATGCAGCTCAAGAGTGACTAGTGAATGAGTTGTACAGATCATTGTGAAACTTACTACAGATTCTTATGGTCATCATCTAATGATACACCTATTGACAAATCTTTTAGCTCCCTTGATTTTTCAAAGTACAGCTTGATGCAGTATAACAACGATTTTTATGAATGAAGCATCTTGTACAGTTTTATGTGGGTTGCTGTGAAACTTGATATACATTATAGTCATCACTTGAAGATATGCATGTTGATAGGTCATTGAACTATTTTAAAAAGAATTATGTCTTTCTTTGCCATAGGCATATCTCCTTAATGAGGTTGGGTGTGGGAGGGACAGATGTATGTCTACATGAGCAATTCCTCACCATTCATCAGGTTATGCATTGATTTGGTTCTGGATAAAAGGATTCATACAAAAGCTTATAATGGCATCAGTTCCTGTTTTTGGCGATTTACATGTAAATTTTACATTCTTTTCTAACATTATCCATACAAAAGTAATTATTTTATACTGATATTATTTTTATTATAAAATGTGTACAGTCATCAAAACATATATTTCACATACTCCATGTAAACAAGATTTATATATACAGGTGGAAGATATTTCTTGCATTATGATTTTGTGTCATAGTATGTATGTATGTGTGTGTGTGTGTGTGTGTGTGTGTGTGTGTGTGTGTGTGTGTGTGTGTATACTGACTGACTGTTACTGTAAATGATCTTGATAGTATTATTCAATTTCTCATCAATCTTAATCAGATTATGTTTGTATCAATAGTGATTGATTGTTTGATTGATCTATTAAGTTTAGAATTTGTCTTATTATATTTGTTTCACATTGCACCTTCTATATTTAACAGATGAATATATTGGAGGTACCTGTATCCAAATCTACATGTTGTATATTCCTTGGTCTTGAAATAATTTTTTGTTCCATGTCTCAAGAACTATAATATGCAAAATAAAAAAGCAATAGGGTTCAGTTTAAAGAAAACCTTATATAAATTTAAGGCATGAAGAACAATTCATTCTGTGTTTGAAAATTCTAAACAAGGCGGTGTGATCATCATGTAAATAAAGCAATATGATCTTCATTTAAATATGGCAATGAGATCTTCATTTAAACATGGTAATGAGATCTTCCTTTAAACATGGTAATGCGATCTCTTTTAAACGTGGCAATGAGATCTTCCTTTAAACATGGCAATGAGATCTTCCTTTAAACATGGCAATGAGATCTTCCTTTAAACATGGTAATGCGATCTTCCTTTAAACATGGCAATGAGATCTTCCTTTAAACATGGTAATGTGATCTTCCTTTAACATGGCAATGAGATCTTCCTTTAAACATGGCAGTGTGATCTTCCTTTAAACATGGTAATGTGATCTTCCTTTAACATGGCAATGAGATCTTCCTTTAAACATGACAGTGTGATCTTCATTTAAACATGGTAATGCGATCTTCCTTTAAACATGGCAATGAGATCTTCCTTTAAACATGGCAGTGTGATCTTCCTTTAAACATGGTAATGTGATCTTCCTTTAACATGGCAATGAGATCTTCCTTTAAACATGACAGTGTGATCTTCATTTAAACATGGTAATGCGATCTTCCTTTAAACATGGTAATGCGATCTTCTTTTAAACATGGTAATGCGATCTTCCTTTAAACATGGCAATGAGATCTTCCTTTAAACATGGCAATGAGATCTTCATTTAAACGTGGCAATGAGATCTTCCTTTAAACATGGCAATGAGATCTTCCTTTAAACATGGTAATGCGATCTTCCTTTAAACATGGCAATGAGATCTTCCTTTAAACATGGCAGTGTGATCTTCCTTTAAACATGGTAATGCGATCTTCCTTTAAACATGGCAATGAGATCTTCCTTTAAACATGGCAATGAGATCTTCCTTTAAACATGGTAATGAGATCTTCCTTTAAACATGGCAATGAGATCTTCCTTCAAACATGGCAGTGTGATCTTCATTTAAACATGGTAATGTGATCTTCCTTTAAGCATGGCAATGAGATCTTCCTTTAAACATGGCAATGAGATCTTCCTTTAAACATGGTAATGCGATCTTCCTTTAAACATGGCAATGAGATCTTCCTTTAAACATGGTAATGCGATCTTCCTTTAAACGGCAGTGTGATCTTCCTTTAAACATCGTAATGCGATCTTCCTTTAAACATGGCAATGAGATCTTCCTTTAAACATGGTAATGCGATCTTCCTTTAAACATGGTAATGAGATCTTCCTTTAAACATGGCAATGAGATCTTCCTTTTAACATGGTAATGCGATCTTCCTTTAAACATGGTAATGCGATCTTCCTTTAAACATGGCAATGAGATCTTCCTTTAAACATGGCAATGAGATCTTCATTTAAACATGGCAATGAGATCTTCCTTTAAACATGGCAATGAGATCTTCCTTTAAACATGGTAATGCGATCTTTCTTTAAACATGGTAATACGATCTTCATTTAAACATGGCAATTAGATCTTCGTTTAAACATGGCAATGAGATCTTCCTTTAAACTTGGTAATGCGATCTTCCTTTAACATCGCAATGAGATCTTCCTTTAAACATGGCAGTGTGATCTTCATTTAAACATGGTAATGTGATCTTCCTTTAAACATGGCAATGAGATCTTCCTTTAAACATGGCAATGAGATCTTCCTTTAAACATGGCAATGAGATCTTCCTTTAAACATGGCAATGAGATCTTCCTTTAAACATGGTAATGCGATCTTCGTTTAAACATGGTAATGCGATCTTCCTTTAAACGTGGCAATGAGATCTTCCTTTAAACATGGCAATGAGATCTTCCTTTAAACGTGGTAATGCAATCTTCCTTTAAACATGGCAATGAGATCTTCCTTTAAACATGGTAATGCGATCTTCCTTTAAACATGGCAGTGTGATCTTCCTTTAAACATGGTAATGCGATCTTCCTTTAAACATGGCAATGAGATCTTCCTTTAAACATGGTAATGCGATCTTTTTTTAAACATGGTAATGAGATCTTCCTTTAAACATGGCAATGAGATCTTCCTTTAAACATGGCAGTGTGATCTTCCTTTAAACATAGCAATGAGATCTTCCTTTAAACATGGCAATGAGATCTTCCTTTAAATATGGCAATGAGATCTTCCTTTAAACATGGCAATGAGATCTTCCTTTAAACATGGTAATGCAATCTTCCTTTAAACATGGTAATGCAATCTTCCTTTAAACATGGCAATGAGATCTTCCTTTAAATATGGCAGTGAGATCTTCCTTTAAACATGGCAATGAGATCTTCCTTTAAACATGGCAATGAGATCTTCCTTTAAATATGGCAATGAGATCTTCCTTTAAATATGGCAATGAGATCTTCCTTTAAACATGGTAATGCAATCTTCCTTTAAACATGGCAAACATAAGCTGCATACATGCAATAAAAAAAATAGGGTCAAATAGCTTTTGAACTATCATCACCTGACTTGCCTAAGGGAAAATCCTTAAACTTAAATGTATGCAGTTTTTCAGAACCAACATCACACACAAAGTGGTAAAGCTGAATAATTTATTAAACCTTGACAACCAAACCAAAAATAAGCTGTTTAATAAACTGTTTGCAGTTTGATACCGTGGTCTCGTACAGAACAAGCAGTGTTTTAGCATTACCCTAGGCCTTAAGGAAAGCTAAATGGCTTTCAACAACAAAATAGTTGCTTACTGGAGGTTCATTTCATAATAATTTTGTTCACTGGTTCTAGATAAAGTGATTTTTTTTTTCAATTGCAGATGATTTAGTTGTTAATATGTGTAACCTGTACTGTATTTTAGACTGTGTACCAGATTGTTGCATATTGATAAGGGTTTGAATTAGACTTTGAAGTAGTCAACCTTGTTTTTTTCCTTCATGGCAGAACATTTGTCAGAAGATTGCAGTGTATATTGGGTATCAATCCTAGATACTTTAAACAAGGACATGCAGTGTATGTTGGGTATAAAATTATACGTACTTTAAAAAAGGGCATACAGTATATGTTGGGTATAAATCCTAGATACTTTAAAATGCAGTGTACATTGGATATGAATCCTAGATACTTAAAAAAATGACATGCAGTGTACATTGGGTATAAATTTAACATATTAGTTTAAATAAGGACATGTAGTGTCAGTTGGGTATAAATCCAACATACTTTGAAAAAGGACTTGCAGTATATGTTAGGTATAAATCCAACATATTTTAAATGCAGTATATGTTGGGTATAAATCCTAGTTACTTTATAAAAAAAAGAACATGCAGTGAACATCGGGTATCAGTCCTAGTCTCTTTAAATTAGGACATGTATATGTTGGGTATAAATCCTAGATACTTTAAAAAAAGACTGTACATTGGGTATAAATCCTAGACTTGTTAAACAAGGACATGCAGTGTATGTTAGTTAAAAATCCTGGATACCTTAAAAAGGACATGCAGTATATGATTGGTATAAATCCTAGATACCTTAGAAAGGACATGCAGTTTATTTTGGGTATAAATCTTAGATACCTTAGAAAGGGCATGCAGTTTATTTTGGGTATAAATCCTAGATACTTTAAACAAAGACTGTACATTGGGTCTAAATCCTATATACTTTAAAAAGTACATGCAGTATATAATGGGTATAAATCCTAGACTTGTTAAAGAAGGACACGCAGTATATGATTGGTATAAATCCTAGATACCTTAGACAGGATAGTATATGATTGGTAAAATTCCTAGATACCTTAAAAAGGACATACATTATATGTTGGGTATAAATCCTTGGCTTTTTGAGCAAGGACGGTTAAGCAAATGAGTTGAATTTGTTGACACATAGCAAACTTGTTATTGGTATATTAATGTACTTTAATCTTCGGTTATCATACCTTTGTTTCTGGTATTTTTCAGTAATTTTTTTGTATCATTTAGTCCTTGACCATTTGACTACTAGACTAAACTGTTGTTATTAAACATGTTGATGTACTAATAGAAAATATCTTGTGTTAATGTCTTACAACCATAAGTATGGCGGCACTCAGAATCATTTTTCTGGTTAGAACTGTGACACTGCTGCCATTGTCAACATTATGTTTTTGTTTTAAAGCTTCTGAAAGTCATGTACTGGGGTGGGGAAACATCGTAGCACAAATACAGGTCACTAGTGTCATGTACTGGGGTGGGGAAACATTGTAGTGCAAACACAGGTCACTAGTGTCATGTATTGGTGTGGGGAAACATTGTAGCGCAAACACAGGTCATTAGTGTCATGTAAGGAGTGTTCATGCATCAAAGCACAATAAGGCCACTGGTATCATGTACTGGTATGGAGATAAATCACAAATATATGTCACTAGTGTCGTGTATTGGTTTGGGGATAAATCACAAACACATGGCATTAGTGTCATGTACTGGTGTGGGGATACAGTTCACTAATGTCATGTATTGGTGTGGGGATAAATCACACAGGTCACTAGTGTCATGTATTGGTGTGGGGATAAATCACAAACACGTCACTAGTGTCATGTACTGGTTTGGGGATAAATCACAAACACAGTTACTAGTGTCCTGTACTGGTTTGGGGATAAATCACAAATATATGTCACTAGTGTCATGTACTGGATTGGTGATAAATCACAAACATAGATCACTAGTGTCATGTACTGGATTGGTGATAAATCACAAACATAGGTCACTAGTGTTGTGTACTGGTTTGGGGATAAATCACCAACATAGGCCACTAGTGTTCTGTATTGGTTTAGAGATAAATCACAAACATAGGTCACTAGTGTCATGCATTGGGGTGATGATTTGTCCTAACACAAACATAGGTCACTAGTGTCATGCATTGGGGTGATGATTTGTCCTAACACAAACATAGGTCACTAGTGTCATGCATTGGGGTGATGATTTGTCCTAGCACAAACACAGTTATTAGTGAGATATAGGATTCCATATAACACATGTTTGTTTTTAAATGGTTGACATTTTTTGTATATTTAATTCAGCTCATTATTGGGATATAATGGAGATTACCATTTAGTTCATTTCTTGATATATGACTTTGTAAAGCAAAACTCATCAATTATTGTTGAATGTATTTTTACATTAATATTCCACATATAAATTCCTGTTTCATTGGGAATGTTTAAATATTTAAAAATTCCATACTGAACATTTATTGTTTCATATATATCTAATAACCATTGACATACAAAAATACTAATTTGTATTATGCATATTTGTGATAGTTAAAATCATGAAGTCTGTGCCAGGTTGAATATTGGTTTTTATGTCAGTCATGAAACAAGTATGCCATAAGATTCCAAATCTGTACTTTGAGCTGCTATATGACTTTTATAATGGGTATGGTGCATGTATCATCATTCTTCTGTTAAAATTACAATAAAGGTCTATTCTATTATAGAGTCTTTGTTTTTATTGATACATATATTTATTTATTTATTTAATCTCATTTTGAGATGACATGATACTGTTCCATTGAAATAGCCTATAGATATATCACTTCTCTGAAGTAATCTATCTGGAGGTTCTGCTTACTGGAGTAATCTATATGAAGTAATCTATCTGGATGATCTGCTTGCTGGAGTAATCTGTATGAAGTAATCAGTGAAGTATCTACTTACTGGAGTAATCTGTATGAAGTAATCAGTCTAGAGTATCTACTTACTGGAGAATATGTAAAACATTTTGTACATGTGTTAATCTAATAATGACAAATAGAAAATGTGTATTTTCTATGCATTTCAACTTAGTCTAGCAAGTATATTTCCAACATTGCAGTGTAGCACATCTTTTCAAGCCTGATATTGCAGACAAATTATGTACAGTAGTTTTGGTATGAATGTGTATAACTCACGACATGGTAAACTGTATATGGTACATGAGATACTGTGTATGGTACATGTATACTGTGTATGGTACATGGTATACTCAATATGGTACATGTATACTGTATATGGTACATGTATACTGTATATGGTACATGGTATACTCAATATGGTACATGGAATACTGTATATGATACATGTATACTGTGTATGGTACATGGTATACTTAATATGGTACATAGTATACTGTATATTGTACATGTATACTGTATATGGTACATGTATAATGTATATGGTACATGGTATGCTCAGTATGGTACATGGTATACTGTATATGGTACATGTATACTATGTATGGTACATGTATACTGTATATGGTACATGGTATACTGTGTATGGTACATGGTATACTCAATATGGTCCAAGGTATACTGTATATGGTACATGTATACTGTATATGGTACATGTATAATGTGTATGGTACATGGTATACTCAGTATGGTCCATGGTATACTGTGTATGGTATATGTATACTGTATATGATACATGTATACTGTGTATGGTACATGTATGCTGTATATGGTACATATATACTGTATATGGTACATGTATACTGTGTATGGTACATGGTATACTCAATATGGTACATGCTATACTGTATATGGTACATGTATACTGTGTATGGTACATGCATACTGTATATGGTACATTTATACTGTGTATGGTACATGTATACTGTGTATGGTACATGTATACTGTGTATGGTACATATATACTGTATATGGTACATGTGTACTGTGTATGGTACATGTATGCTGTATATGGTACATGTATACTGTGTATGGTACATGGTATACTCAATATGGTACATGGTATACTGTATATGGTACATGTATACTGTGTATGGTACATGTATACTGTATATGGTACATGTATACTGTGTATGGTACATGGTATACTCAATATGAATTATCCTAATATAAACCAGATTATATACCCCACTACTTGACCTTGGTAATAACTCCAATGTCTGAAAGATACTCTGCAAACTTAATAGTAAATTTCATGTCTAGGCTTTTCTAAGGTCAAAATGAAGACTCTTTACTTCAAACTAATGTTGACCTTTTTTTTTACAGTTATTAATGATCTGAACATTTGATACTCAGAGAGAAATGTTAATGATGTATTATGCTATCTACAAAAAATATCACTGGTTAGGTACACCATTAACTTTATTTTGGACAAAGTTTAAGTACAGAAAATAGATATACAGAATATACAATCATTTTTGGTTGACCATATAACAGTTGTATAAAATAGTCTAGCACTGTCACTATATTTACACCAACCCATAATCTAAGGATGCTACTACACTAAAAAAAAAATCCAAGATTCATCACACAGATCACTAAAATTATTTGTGCAGTGATAAAAACAACACTTAAATCTCTAAAGCTATTTTTGTAGGGGTAAAAACAACACTTAAATTACAAGCTATTTTTGTAGGTGTAAAAACAACACTTACTAAAGCTCTTTGTGGAGGAATAAAAACAACACTTAAATCACTAAAGCTATTTGTGTAGGGATAAAAACAACACTTAAATTACAAGCTATTTGTGTAGGGATAAAAACAACACTTAATTTCTATTTGTGTAGGGATAAAAACAACACTTAAATTACAAGCTATTTTTGTAGGGATAAAAAGAACACTTACTAAAGCTCTTTGTGGAGGGATAAAAACAACACTTAAATCACTAAAGCTATTTGTATAGGGATAAAAACAACACTTAAATTACACGCTATTTGTGTAGGGATAAAAACAACACTTAAATTACAAGCTATTTGTTTAGAGGTAAACACAACCCAAATTACTAAATCTCATGGGATAAAAGCAACACTTAAATCACTAAAGTTATTTGTGTAGGGGAACAACTCCCCCCCCCCCCCCTTAAATCACTAAAGCTCTTTGCATAATGATAAAAACCACTTAAATCACTCAAATTAATTCTGCAGTGATTAAGCAACACTTAAATCATTAAAGCTATTTGTGTAGGGATATAAACAGCAAAGTACTAGAACTCATGGGATAAAAACAACACAAACTACTAAAACTGTCATGTGATAAAACAACACAAATTATTAAAACTAATGATATTAAACAACTAATTACTACAACTGTCATATGATAAAACAAGACAAATTTTTTCATGGGATAAAACAACACATTGTGCCATGGGATAAAACAACACAAATTGTGTTATGGGATCAAACATAATTTATGTCAAGGGATAAAACAACAAATTGTATCATGGAATAAAACAACATAAATTATGTTGGATGAAACACAAATTGTGTTATGGGATAAAAAAAACACAAATTGTGTTAGGGGATAAAATACCTAAAAATTTATATATTCACCATCACATCATTACGTACATATATCCAAAGTGACAAGCCATTCTTACTGTTCAGAAAGTAGACAGAAATATTTTTTTCAATATTAAAATTAAAGCAACAGTTCTGGTATCAAGATTTAATCCCAGTTTGTCTAAATGTTTAGATGGGATTAAAAAGTTTAATAAAAGCTAGTTGTATAAAAATACATTGAAAATTATAGAAATATTTCAATTTTTTTGTTTCAAGCATAAACAATGTTTACTTCAATTTATAGGTTACTTTCAGCAATGTTATCATACTCCAGATTGGGAACACTATCTTTGAAATTAAGACATTTAAAATGGTAAAGTCTGAGGAAGAACATGTTACCTGTACATATTTGATGTGGGTGAACAGAAATTTGCACTTGAAGATATTGTGTTACATGGTCGTTTTAGAATGAATAAAGAAAAGCATCAAATAATGTACGATTTAAAAAACAGTATTCAGCATCTGAATCAGCTATAAAAAAAAGGTCCATTATGGTAATGAAACTCATTAAATAAATCGGAAATAATTTTTATATTTAAAAGGATTGTAGAAAAATTGCAAATTGCTAGACATAATTGCTAGTGATAATTCATCCTATTGATAATACCAAAACAACAATTTATCAGGCACAAGGTGTTCTCTGATGATTTCATACCATTTGAAATTATGGACAAATTATCGATGAAAGTATTTATGACGGAATTGCTAGGATCTTCAAAGTAAAGTTGCATACTACAAATAAATCATTTAATTGAAACAAATGGGATAAAGAAAAATAAAATAGATCAAATTGAAGAATGGTTCACTGAATAATGTGCTTTTACATTATAAGTGAGAGAAGATACATAAAGAAGAGTACCCCTGTGCTTGCTCAATGGATGGTAGATCCAATTTAATTGTTGTTGTTGGGTTTAATGCCATTTTTCAGCACACGATAGGCTATGCATGGCAGCCAGTATTATTGGTGGAGGAAGAACCCAGGAAAAACACCATAAAGAACCACCGACCCATGAGAAACTAATGGCAAGCTTTCTCACATAACCCATTGGCTGAATCTGAGACTAAAACTCAAGCAGACAGAGGTGAGATGGCAGTGATCCGTAACGGCGCGCATTTTAAACCACTCGGTCCACTTTAATTGCAAACATAAATGTACCTACTAGTAATAATTTATCCTATTGGCTTATTGATAATACCAATCTTCAATTCATCAGGCACAAAGTATTCTGTTGTGCATACAAATGTTAAGATTTGGTTAAAAAAGGAAAACTTGCAATGCTTTTCAACTTTGACTTAAAAAAAGGATTTTTGGTGGAAAGGTGGAACGCAACTCTGAAGTCTAGTATATAGAAGAGTTTCGCTTTCGATTCAGTAGAAAATGGGTTGATGTTTACAGCAAATTTAATTGATGGCTACAAGAACCTTACTCATATATTAAAATGACAGGACTCCAGTTGAAGCAAGAAAGAAAACACCACAAAGCATCTAAATGTAAAATCATTGAAACAATTATAACATAGAAAAAGACATTTTGTAATGGTCCACCATAATAATTTTAGAGAAAAAAATATTTAAATTCAGAAAATCAATTTTAGGTGATGACTTGAAGATATACAGGTACATGTACGTTTATGAGCAAAAGTTATCTATATGAGACAAACAAGATATGGGCAGTGTTGTAAAGATTTTAATAGGCAATGAAACCAAGGGCAAACATTGTGTACTTGTTGAATGCAAAGATATGAATTGTTTAGTAGTTCGGAGCTAGCTGAATTAATAGTTAGGAGCCAGCTGAATATGGTATGCCTTTTAAACAATTGAAGATAACCGCAAAATTATGCAATCTTTATTAAAACATTGACTTTCTTTTAAAGATGACGACATTCTAGAATGGGACTGGTGAAAAGAAGTAAAATGAGAAAAGCCCATTAGAAACTGAAGGAGTTAAAATATGCCAGATTTGTGAATTTGTGTTTATTAAAAACCAAAAACCACACAAATACGCCAGTGATTAACTAAATAGTAAACACGCAAAACGTTGGATAAAGATGACTATAATGAAGACAATGACATAGCATGGCGATAAAATTACATTATCAGACACATAAATACCAAAGGTTAAAAATATGAAGTTGATTCCAACTTCTTTTCTGCTGGCAGACGGCAACTTTTGGATCATCTGGGAATTAAAACTGTGCCTAATAACAACGCTTGCCTTAAGTTGATATCAGTGCGGATCTTTTGCCGCCTTTTCCTCCCAGCCTTAGCCAGACATGGTAATTATTTAATTAGTATGAGGTGCACAAACAAATGCATACGGAGTGATAAAAGGAAATTTCATTATGCTGCGATGATTAACACGTACAATATTCACAAAATAATCGTACAAGGTTACAATACATACATAATCTGATTATCACATGCTGAAAAACATCGTGAGCCAGCATGTTCCAATACACAATGTAGGTAAAAAAAATGCACATGCTAAAACTCTGTAAGACGTGTCTTAGATAAATGCATTATACATATTACAAAGGCGACAGAAGTGAGTGCAACAACTACGGGGACATTTCCTTTCTCAGCATCGTGGGCCAAGTCTTCGCACGCGTCATCCTAAACAGACTGCAAACGCTTGCTGCCAGAGTGTATCCAGAGTCGCAGTGCAGATTACGGGCAGAGAGGTCAGTACTCGACATGATCTTCTCCATCAGACAACTGCAGGAGAAATGCAAAGAACAACAAAAACACCTCTTCCTGGCCTTTACAGACCTCACCAAGACGTTCGAGCTGGCCAGCAGAGGCAGACTCTTCACAGTCATGACGAAGATTGGATGCCCACCAAAGCTGCTAAGCATGATCCAGTCCTTAACGATAATATAAAATACACATTACAGTACGATGGCTCAACGTCCGACCCCTTCAGCATCCGCAGCGGAGCGAAACAGGTTTGCGTCCTAGCCCCCACGCATTTCGTCATCTTCCTCGCTGTCCCGCTCAAGTATGCTGTTGGAACTTCCACAGACGGGATCTACCTGCACATGCAATCAGACGGCAAACTATTCAACCTGCCACGACAAAAGGCAAAGAACAAAGTGCAAAAAGCAACCATCAGAGACACACTCTTCGCAGACGATGCTGTTCTAGCTACTTACTTAGAAGATGAGTTACAGCACCTAATGGACCGCTTTATTAAAGCATGCGATGAGTTTGGGCTGATCATCAGCCTAAAGAAAACAAACGTGATATCTCATAACGCATACCCACAAACATTATCAACAACAACTACGAACTTGAAATAGTCAGTTCATGAAACTCGGCTCTACCATGCCCATCAACCTATCGTTCAATGCGGAGCTCAACAATCGGATTGGAAAGGAACAACTTTCTCCAGTTTGTCGCAAAGAGTGTGGAACAACAGCATGCTAACCCTGAACACTAAGATTTCCATGTACCGTGCCCGCATGCTAAGCACTCTCCTGTATGTCATTGAAACCTGGACTCTCCACCTCACAAAACAAAAGACAGAGTCTTTCACATACGATGTCTCCGACGTATACTAGGGGTCACTTAGAGTAATCGTGTAACAAACAACAAGGTGTTTGAACTTGCCAAGTTTTACAGCATGGACACACTTCTCCGCCAACGACGCATCGCATGACTGGGCCATGTACGTCGGATGGATAATGGATGGATCTCCAAAGATCTTCTTTATTCGGAACTAAGCCTCTGTCAATAAGGTCGATCGGACGGCCACATTTCTGCTTCAAGGATGTCTACAAGCGCGATATGAAAGCCCTTGATATCGATGTCAACACCTGGGAAAAGCTTGCTCTTGACTGACCCAGCTGGCGACACGCGAAGACAAGCTACACTTGCTAGCTGATGAAAAACAATCTCGGAGGAAGAAGAAGCATCTCCAACACACACCAAACTCAACTTCAAAGTGCAGCAAGGACTGCCACTCCCGTGTTGGGCTACATAACCACTACAGACGCTGAACAACTAACAATTTGGACATCACTCATGGGTGCACTTGCATCGTCTCTCGAGACTAATGGATGTCAACAACACATTACCATAAACAATGCACACTTTTCATCTTGGAAACGATGCATAATACTTACATTGCTAATTCAATAGGTAACGGAGGTAATGTTCAATACAATACCCCTCTAACAACCCGTATTGCAGCTGCAGACATTAAGAAGCAACACACAGTGCATGCATTATAAAACAACATCAAAACTGAGGCTAAGACAGTGAAGGGAGGAAGAAAAAAGGAGAAGGATAGATAGACAAAGCAGTTTAGCCAAGTAGGGCCTAAAATTAAAGAAGTGGAAAGGCACCCACAAATTATAAGAGTGACGATAATAACCGAACAGCCCATGAAATCCACGGAAACATGCGGCTTAAGAACAAGAAGTGGCAGAATACGAACTTCCCCTACTTCACACAACTCCATCCTCTCAGACGGTGGACAACTAAGAAGATGCGCGAAGGAAAAACAAGAAATTTCAAAGTGAAGCAGATGGTCATCATCCACGCTAGGTTCACCTCCTTGGAATTAATCATGTTGTGGGTGGCCAAGGAAAATCATAATAATGCATCGAGGATCTAAGAATATGGACAGCTAAGCAGAGAACTGAGAGAAGGCGCACAAAAGGCACGATGCAACCTGAAGAAAATGGGTGAGACCTTCCCCCCAGTTTTTCTTGAAGCACTGACCATGAACCTCCTGGTGGAGATCTGCAGCCTGCCGAATAAAAACATATCAACTGTGCCCCGGATGAAAACCCTTATTATTGCTAACCATACAATGCATCACCGCTGAAGGTCCAAAACAGCCTTAATAATGGCTAAAAGAAATATACAGTTGACTAGGGGTTTTATTTCTGTTTCAAAATCCATTTTAACCATAATTTTATATTTTCATAAATTTTCTTTTCACCACCTTACTAAACACAACTCCATTAACATATACATAAGACCACTAAAAGAATCTAGGATTCTATTTACCTAGCTGTTGGATTCAATAATATTTTCGCAGAAAAAAGTACACTTTTTTCAAATCATTTGTTGGATAGGAAACGTTTACAACCTGTGAAGTTTGCTTCGAATTAGGAATGTGGCTCACAAAGAAGTTAGTAATAAAGATATCTAACTGGGTAGAATTTGATAATAAGTACATTCATGGCATTCCGGATAGCCCCGTTAAGTATTGGAAGATCCAACTGGCCTTCCCCTTTTTCCGCATTCGGACATTAAAATATTAGATTGTGGTGAAGACAGTAAAGAGCCAAAAGTTGCTTTAGTTTCGACGTGACACCCCTCCCACGCTGTGCAACGGCTGCTTTCCCCATAGTCGACTATTGTTATGAAATGTTTTTTGTTATGTATGTTGTGTTTAGCTTTTCATAACCTTCTTCTCATTTCTTGCTATGAGAAGGAATTACTCGTATGTTAAGGAGCGTCAATATCCATGGTAGAGAGAGAGAGAGAGAGAGAGAAGAAAGAATTCAGGCTCTCTTAAAAGGAGCGCCGCCGCGATGATAAGACAGCTACATCTGAAAATGATACTCGCCAGCTACATCTGAAATGATAAGGCGAAGATCTATTTCCTCGTCGATAGGAACTGACTTTTATTTAATTAAACAACACAAATATATTGATTACATTCTAGAAACACATCTAAAAACTTTATAATAAAAGTTCATGCAATACATATTATATTTTCCTTTTTCCAGCTTTCCAACTTCATTTATTCGTATAACTTCTACTTTTTAGAATATTATACAAATAGTTAATTTTCAATCATTTTCAAGTTAGCCTAAAGTATAAAATGTAATAATTATAATTAACGTAACAATTAATTTAAAGAAATGCATTTTACTTATTTTAAAATAGAATATATAGATTTAAAATATGTTGCTAAATATTACTCTTTCTTGCTTAAAAAATACTTTATTTCAACGTTAAATCAAAATATGAAGTTGGTAGCGAATTCAATCTTTACAATAAAAAAATGCATACCTATAATTAAATATTAATTCTTTCAAACATTTAAACATTCCGTTACAATATATTATAAATAAAAGTATTAAGTGAACAATGTTGCTAACATAACAATGTTACTATTAAAATCTCAACATTAAAAATACTTATTTCTAAAGAAGTTACGATATATACAATTGTTTTACCTGAAATGATAAGGCGAAGATCTATTTCCTCGTCGATAGGAACTGACCTGACCCTCCAATGCGCGGTCTATTTATACACATCTTGTGTCAGGTCTTAAGGCATCGACGAGAAAATATTTCCGCTCGTTTCAGGTAAGGGTTAGTTTCTCCCGGTCAAAACCGGATTAATTCGACGTCATCTGACATAAGGTACAACTCAGATTTGCAGTTTATCTATATTCGTTTGGCATTAGTTAGATCCAAATATGATAATTCCTTAATATTCTAAACCAGGAACATGTTTAATATGTTAAGCCAGCTATAATGTCTGTCCAACTTTACATAAGAACAATTTTGCAGCGAAGACTGTCCATCATTAGTTAAGAACCATTCTGTATTTACGTCAGCACGGAAGTTTGTTCTATGTTTTACTGATAAGACTTAGGGGCTGACTGATTTTTGCTTCATAACCTATTTCCACACAATAATGTACATTCGTATAGCTAATGATGTACGTTGCCAACGTTTTGCTATAAATAAATAAAACATTGCTTTAATAATACAATTTAAAGAAAATAGTAATCTTATTAATTTTACTAAAAAATCAATCCTAACACTATTATACCATAAAGTAGTGTGCAGAGCACACAATCCTTCAAATTCCGAAATGCATGCTTGCATGCAAAACAGGTGTCAAATCCTGTTATCAGTGGGGTACCTTCGCACTAAAAAAGATAGACTAAATGGCCAAATCTTTGACAAAGAGACCAGCAAGTAATACGCATAATGAAGATAGTCAAAGATTGATCTATTAATTCCCGCCCAGAGTCTGAGTACGATAAGATAATTATGCAACAAAGACAGCCTCCGGCGTCTGGACACATCACTGACATTCTACAACCACCTAAATAAAACTGCAGTAAAACTTAACACTCGAAACAGACTGGCTGGCTCAACATGGGACGCTAGTGCTCAGACACTCAAGACATCAGCTCTGACCATCTGCTATCCAACATTATAGTATTGTACTCCAGTCGGGCTCGATCATCCCACACCAAGTTAATTGATATCCAGTTCAACACCACCTTACGTCCTACCCCTTTACCATGGCTGCCGGTACTCATCAACATTCCTGTTCCACGTCTGCGTTGCCAGGAAGCAACCACAAAAGTGTTAGCCAAGCTCTATGCCATTGAGAAACTTCCACTGTACATGGATATCACCTCACATCTAGCAGTCCACTTGACTTCGAGACGACATTACTGGTTAGGTTCGTTGCCATATGTCTGCCTTCCTGGCTACAACATTCCACGTCATATGTGGACCACGCTGTACCTCTTTCAGACAGTGTTGGCGCATTTCGATCTCACCGAATCGTTGAAATAGGCACCCATAGAGACCATCGCAGACACCCGTCCGTCTCCTAACTCTCCTGCAGTTAATATCCAGTCATTTAGACGTTTACCTCAAAGAACCTCACCGCCTGCAGCAACAACGAATTCAGCGGAGGAGCAAATACTCCTTTCCATCATCAAAAACAACGATGAGGCAAGCTGAGGGGGAGGGGGCGAGGAGAAGAAATTTAAACATACAAAACATCAATAGGTTAAAAAGATAAACAAAAGACCGCAGACATGAATCGTAAAAGACCCATCAGCAAAAGTAATGACAGTACCTTGAATAGCAAATATAATAACAACAATAACAACTTAAGTAGCCGAAACACAATCGGAAAACAACACTGCTTGCACAGCCTGGAAAACAACAACAGCCACGACAGCGTGAAAAATATGCCACCGTTCAAAAGAGTATTCTAACTTTACATAACTTGACCCTTCCCCTCCTTTCCCGCTACCGTGCATGCAAACTAAACGTCTGCTGTATACACATTAAAGTGTCGATTTGTATGTTTGGTCATCGGGGCGACATGGTTTTTGCTAGTGTCAACACATAATGAAGCATAAGTTTTCGTGGCAACGGTTTGGCAATAAGGGAAAAGTGGAGGGAAACAAAACCTTTACATTTGATCAGATATTCGTACTGGCGAATGTTTTCCATGCATCTATGTATTGAAATTGCTCCACCTGAGATTTTTTTCTGCATTGCACAAACAAGTGACCATATTTCGCAGCCTCAAACTATCAACATTCCACTACACGGTATCTTAGAATATCCAAACACTGGCGTTCTTGGCAAGTCCAGTCCTACAAATATTACTCGGTCAATCCTATATACGCCTTATTCAGTTCTCAGTCGGGATAACACGTGTGAATCCATACCATAAATATCCGTGAAATTCGTACGCAGTATTCTAGATTTCTGTCTGTGGCCATGTTTATTCGCTTGACCCCGGCAGAAATCTTCTTTTTTAAAGACGAGATATCCTTCAAATAACTGTAGTGAGTTCTGGGGATTTTGTTATTTTCATTTCGGTAAGCCTTGTCGTTGTCTGTTTTTCTTCTCACTACCATAATTAAATATTTTGTTTTCTACATGTGTCCATTTTTGGGCGTGTGTCTGTCTGTGGATGTATTTGAATGCCATTGAAGAAAACTTTGCTTTATCTCGAAACGTTGGTGAACTGCATTATTTTTCCCCGTTTATATAATATTTGTGATCATGGCTTCCATTCCTATGTAATCTTTACTTGAAAATGCATTATTTCCTCTCGGAGGAACAAGTGGTCATCATACAAAATTAACGTCAGTCGGTGACATACATGCATGGTTAATATGATAAACAGTTTTCAATGCGCCATCTTATATTTTCTAATGACATTTTCATAGTCTTTATTCTGACCTGGGGTGATAGTCATGCATTTCTACTGGCACCTCACAGTCTCTATTGAGACACAGGGCTATGGTCATACGTTTCTATTGACACCTCACAGTCTTCATTGAGACACACCGCTATGGTCATACGTTTTAACTGACACCTCACAGTCTTCATTGAGACACACCGCTATGGTCATACGTTTTAACTGACACCTCACAGTCTTCATTGAGACACATGGCTATGGTCATACGTTTCTACTGACACCTCACAGTCTTCATTGAGACACTGGGCTATGGTCATACGTTTTAACTGACACTTCACAGTCTTCATTGAGAGACACATAGCTATAGTTATGCGTTTCTACTGACACCTCACAGTCTTCATTGAGACGCATAGCTATGGTTATGCGTTTCTACTGACACCCTCACAGCTTTCATAGAGACATTGGGCATTTCTACCGACACTTCAATCTTCACTGAGACTTGAGGCGATGGTCATATGTTTCTAACGACACCCTTACAGCTTTCATAGAGACATTGGGCGATATTCATATTTTTTTTATTGATACCCTCACATTCTTCAATGAGACACGAATTGCCTAGCTACACCACCTTATCATCCGTGAAGCAACATTTCTGAAAGCAGTTGTCCATAGTCAGAGACACCAATTTCAGCTGACAAGTTTCTTCATCATTTTCCTCCAGCCACCGTGACGGTAGATATTGAAAGCTTTGAAATGCCATGAGATCAGATGTAAAATATCAATAGACAAGTATATATCCGTGGGAAGAATTTTGTCACACTGGCTGTGACATTAATAGTCAGCACGATGTTTAACGTCATCATCACCATTGTATCCTAGACAGACTAAACAATCTAGGCCTTTTCAAAAGTAAATAATATAACGCGTTTAACTCAGTTTGATGAGGACTATTTCATGCGAAGAAATTCTGAATACGAAGCACATGCTGATCAATATCTAATTACTGGTTTAGACTAATAGAATATGCTGACCAATATTTAATTCCTTTATGGTTGGCGTAGAATTATGGAATACGCTGACCAATATCTAATTCCTTTATGGTTGGCGTAGAATTATGGAATACGCTGACCAATATCTAATTCCTTTATGGCTGATGTAGAATTATAGAATATGCTGACCAATATCTAATTCCTTTATGGTTGGCATAGAATTATGGAATACGCTGACCAATATCTAATTCCTTTATGGTTGGCGTAGAATTATGGAATACGCTGACCAATATCTAATTCCTTTATGGCTGATGTAGAATTATAGAATATGCTGACCAATATCTAATTCATGGATGGTTGGTTTAATATTATAGAATATACTGACCAATATCTAATTCCTGGATGGGTGGTGTAGAATTATAGAATATGCTGACCAATATATAATTCCTGGATGGGTGGTGTTGAATTATAGAATTTGCAGATAAATATCTCAATATTGGATGGTTGGTGTAGAATTATTAAAATGTTAAAATGTATGTACGGGTCATAAGTTGACTTATGCGTGAAATATTGACAAGACTACATTGGCATAGTTAGGATTTTAAATTGAGACCGTAATTTTCAGCAATTGCTTAACAATTTGATTTTCTTAAAAAAAATAAAAAGGATTCATACATTGCATAACTTATCATATGTTTCATCTTTCTGTCACGAGAGTAGTAATGTGGGGCGATATAGCGACAATGGGAAATTCAGTCAAAAAGGGCTTGGGCCTGTATAGCGACAAGATTTATAGCGACAATGGAAAACCCAGTCAGAAAGGTCGTGGGCCTGTTTAGCGACAAGGTGGGCCTGTATAGCGACAAGGGGAATTTAACATGGGAACTATTTGGGCCTATATGGCGTCAAGGGGAATTGAACATGAGAACTATTTGGGCCTATATAGCGTCAAGGGAAATTGAATATGGGGAATCTTATTTGTATTTGGGCTTGTCTAGCGACAAGGGAAATGGAAGGCAAAGAAAGAAAATATCTTTTCGAGGTATATGAGTGGCCCTGAAAAGGGCCTTCTTCTTCTTCTTCTTCTTCTTCTTCTTCTTTCTACTGTTGTTCCACCACCTTTTGATTTTACCAATGATTCCCTTCTTCTTCAGTCAGGATGTTCCATAGCTCTAAACTTCTTTTGTATCTTTATCCAATTGTTATTTAATCTTTCATATTCCTCTTTCTTTTTTTTTGTTTTCATTGTCATTTCTCACCTTTCTCTTCTTACTCCAGTTATCTTTCATCTTCTTCACTTCTTCTAATGGTTCCTTTCTCATCAGTTCTTCAGCTTTCTTGAGCTGGTTCAAACCATTTTGGACATGAAGTCGCTCTGTCAAGATATTATCTACGTTTTGGACAATATGTATCACTTCCTTTAATGTTCCCACTCTGACATAGGGTGGGTTAATGCAGCCTCGTAACGTTTCGGCTTAGTCTTCTAGCATTCCTTTTAAGAGCTCCTTGGCTATTTTCAGTCTGTTTGCAAAGTCCAGGCTGTTCGTAAACTTCCATTCATTATGTAGTTTTTCCACTTCATATTCCCCGTCTAATATCCAGAAATAGCTGTGTCTTAAATTGTTGAATAAAGTTGATGCTGTCACCATCTTCTATGGTTATTCCGTGGAATGGTTCTAATTTTTTAATTTTTTTTATATGAATTAAGGTCGAATGCGCAACTATGTGCTTTCGCGACCAGTTAATGCCCGAGGGTCGGGCTACTTAATTGGTCGGGACCAAAGGTAACTTTGACTACACTAGGCTGTGTTGTCGCAGTCTCCCCGGCACCCGCGTTAAATGGCAGTCTCGCCTTAGAGTAACATGTCGGGTTACGGCAAAGCAGGAAGGCACCCGGTTTAGGAAAGCTAGTTTGTCAAATTGTTTCACTCTAGTTAAAGACAGAATCCAGTCGGTTTGATATCTTATTACTTCTAAAATGAAGTATTAAGTATCTGTGTAATTAGTGAATTGCCAAATAGTTTAGTTGTACTTTACATCAGTGTGAGAATAGGCCGAGCTTGAAATCAAGATTTCCAAAATCTAATCAGAACCCGTGTTACGTAAAAGTAGATAAAGTCAAAAGGATCAGCCATGTTTTCGTCGACAATCATGTTAGCCTAGTTTTGTTTCTCCGCACTTCAGAATGTTGCCATTGTTTACGCTTGAAACGCCCGGGTCGCACTTATTTCTAATCTAGTCCAGTTTTACTATGGACAGAAAAAATACCAATAATGTGTAAACCACCTGTGCAATTATATCAAATCCATATAGTCATAGAATTTTTCATCTTTCCTATCAATAAATATTTCTAGTACATAGTGTACATGTTGTAGGTCCTTAAAAAATTCAACTGCTAATATGTCTTAGCGACATAAATGAGTGTAGTCACTGATAGGTATTTTAGCTTGTTAATTTTGAGCGGTGGTTAAAATTGATCAAGTTAGATTTCGAGAAAGAGATTGTTCTCATCACACTTGTATTTATCTTGCCACTTGTCGGTTGACTGGTTTTACTGTACCTATATTGTGCCACTACTTAGTGTAATGTTCTCTTTCCCCCCCCCCCCCCCCTTCTCCTTCTTCCCTTTCTCACCTTTCTTTTTTCCTCGCATTAGAATGTTTATATTATCCCCCCTTTCCCTTCCTTTCCCCTTTTCTCTTTTATTTTATATATTTATTTTTGGGTAATGTTAAGTGGTTCTGCTTTTTTAAGCTAGCGGTATTACTATCCGCTCTGGCCTCTTTAATCGATATGGCTTCGTTAATTATTTATTTATTTGGTAGTTATAATATTTTTTTTTGGTCTGTTTATTTAAGGCATTGTTAACGTGGGTCTGCTTTTGAGCTAGCGATGTTATTATCTGCTCTGGCCCCTTGAATGATAAATATTAACTCTATGGCTATGTTTATGTTTATTTATTTATTTGATGGTTTTGATATTTATATTTTGTGTTTTATGTCCATTGATTTTAGGTAAATAAGTATATTTATATAGGTAGTATTTACGTTTTTTGTTATATCTTTTATCTAGAATTTGGGGGAATGATGTAACTGAGTCAAGTTTTCTTTGTTGTATTTGGAGGAGGGTACGTTGTCGATGGTATTTGTGACATATGTTGAATACATGTTCCAATGTTTCAGTTTCTGAACAGTGTGGACATTTATCCGGCGTGGGTCCTGTACTTATATGTTTCATAAAGCTGCCATTTAGTAGTGTTTTACCTGTTCTGATTCTGTTAATGATTTTAATATCAATGGCTGCCAGGCTTTTTGGTATACGTTGGGTTCTAGTGACCTCTTTTTGTAGTTGGTATAGATGTCTACCCTTTGTGGAGTTTTCCCATTATTGTTGCCATTTATTATTAATTCTGTCCCTGACTTGACTATATAGTTCCTGAGAGTTGTACTGTACGGGTTCAATTTGGTCTTTCATCAGACTGCTTTTTGCTGCTTGGTCTGCTTTTTCATTTCCAGGCAAATTGATGTGAGATGGCACCCACAAGAAGTGTATGGTTTGGTGTGATTTATCTGCTTCCTTGATGGTCAGCATAGTGTCCTCTAGCAGGTTTTGTCTACTTTTGGAATTACCTGTCTCAATACTTTCAAGTACACTAAGTGAGTCTGTTATGATGACGTACTGTGTTTGATTTTGTGTTACTATCCATTTTAGGGCTCGGTTGATGGCCCTGAATTCCGCGGTATATATGGAACAGTCATCCGGTAGTCTTGTCGTAAATGTTGTCTGATGTTCTGGGATCACTACCGATGCAGCCGTTCTATGTAGTTCTTTAGATTTTGAGCCGTCAGTATAGATTTTTACATATCCATCATAGTTGTTGTTGACGAGGCTTTGTACTTGTGTTAATGTGATATTGGGGTTGTCGCGCTTATGTATCAGTTGGAGTGCTGTTAGGTTGATGTTAGGTTGGTTATTTCTCCAAGGTGTGGGGTCCTTGATAAGTAGTTGTTCTGCTTGGAGTCCTATTTGATTGAGTTCTTTGCAGAGTGTGTGTATTTTGTTAGCTGCTGGAGGATGTGGTACCAGTCTTGAGCTAAAGGTGGTTTGACATTTACTTATTATGTTACTTGTGGGATTGATCTCCTTATGTATTGAGCTTCTACAGGTTTATCTAAGTATGTGTTTTTCTCTTCTCATTTGTAATGGTGGTTCATATATGAGGATTTGTAGTTCTTCCAGGGAGGTGTTCGGTAATGCACCGGTGCAGAGTCTAAGTGCTCTATATTGGATGCTGTCTAGTGTCTAGTTGTCTAAGTGTTTCCTTGTTGGCTGAGGAATAGATCTGGCAGCCATAGCCTATCTTAGCTCGGATTAAAGATTCGTAGATCATTAGCATAGTTTGCTGATCAGCTCCCCATGTAGTACCTTTGATGTTTTTAAGTATGTTTAGATCTCTTTGACATTTTTGAATAGTTTGTTGTATGTGTGGTTTCCAGTTGATTGTTTCATTTAGTAGCATTCCCAGAAAGTGGGTCTCGTTTTGGAATTGATTTGGCTGATTCTGTATATATAGTTTTGGGTATTTAGGTCGTTTGTTAGTTGGGGAGAAGAGCATGGCAACTGTTTTTTTTGGGATATTTTGAAACCCCAGTTGTTGGCCCATGTGCCGATGATGTCTAGTCCTTTCTGAATTTGAGTGATGTTCTTTTGACTATTCGGGTTTCCTGCTTTCCAGATACTACTGTCATCGGCAAATTGTGACAGATCAGCTGGGCAATTTTTGAGCTAGTTGGTTAGATTCTTGACCATTAGATTGAATAGGGTTGGGGTAATCATACTTCCTTGCGGGGTTCCATTATCCAGTGTATATGTTTGGGACAAGGCCTCTCTTAACTCTGGTTTTAAAGGGTCTTCCCGTAAGGAAGTTTGCAATCCAGCGGTGCATTCTTCCTGTTATGCCAAATTGGTTGAGTCTAGAGATGAGGCCATTGGTCCAGACTAGGTCGAAGGCTTTCTCCAGGTCTAGAAATATTGCTATTAGGTATCTATCTCTTTACCTTTTGGCATTAAATGCTAATTTGATGTTGGCTTCCAGACGGATTAATTGATCAAGTGTAGATCATCTATTCCTAAATCCATTTTGGGTTTCAGCCAGTAGTTGATTTTGTTCTAGATGGTGTTTTAATCTATTGTTGACCATTGTTTTCATTACCTTACAGATTGTATTTGTTAGTGAAATAGGTCTGTAGGAGGTTACATTAGTAGGGTCTTTGCCTGGTTTTGGGATGGCTATGATTATGGTTCGCTTCCATAGTGTGGGGATGCGACCTGTTCTCCATATCAGATTTATTAAGTCTAAGGTAATGCTCTGCATATTGGGTGGTAATTGTTTGTATATTTCATAGCCTAGGTTATCCTCTCCTGGTGATGTACTTTTTTTTTTGCTGAGGGCTTGTCTCCATTCTTTCAGACTAAAAGGGTCATTCAGTGGCGAATCTCTGTTGTCTCGATCTTTGAAAATGTGGGGAAATTCTTTTTCTAATGTTGATTTTTGCTGTAAGAACTCGTGTTTGTGATTGTTATCGCTGCTGGAGTTAGCGAAGTGTTGGGCTAACTTCTCTGCTACTTCCATGTTGTTTTTTGTTCCCTGGATTTTCGGCGCTGTTGTGGGTGTTTTGCCTTTCATGGCTTTTATTTTATTCCAGATTTCTTTAGTGTTTATTTTATGATCGAGCGTTGTGCAGTATCTTCTCCATGAGTCCTTTTATGCCTCATTTATTACCGTCCTAGTGTTGATTTCTGTTTGTTTGTATATAAGAAAGTCAGAGGCAGTTTATGTGTGTTTATAATGGAAACCTGTTGTTTTGGGTATACTCTTTTTTTGCCGCTTCGTTTATAATTTGTATGAGATTGTCGTAATATTTATTTGTATCCTCATCTTGGATTTCTGCAAGGTTTACTAATTAAGTTGGTCTTTAAAGCTGTTCCAGTTTGCATTTTTGAGTTTCCATCTTTGTTGTGTTTTTTGTTGCTCCGTTGGGCACGAGACGTATATGGTGGTACATAGGGGGAAGTGGTCGCTGCCTAATGTAGAATGTTGCATTGTTACGAAATACCCGATATGGCATAGAGGGTACACCATACATAAGGTTTCGCGCGAATCACTTTTTACAAGTACGGCATACTACTATATAGGTATAGTGCAGGGTCATTTTAAGACGCAGTGGACATTAGAGCAGACCTCTAAACGTTTCATTTGTCGGGAATTAGAGCCAAAAAGTTGGGTGAGTCAAATGTGTTCTTTTTGGTTAATGTTTCAGTTAAATGTTCAGTTTCGTAATAGCACGTTCGTTTTATTATGTATTGCGTTAATTCGTTTTATTATTTGGAAAACTGTCCATTTTTATATTCAGCTCACCGGTCAACGGGTGAATAGATGAGTATTCCAGTCCAATGTTAACCGGTGGAGTGGAGACGGGCAAACATGAACTACTGTCGCACCGAAAGGAAGTGCAGTGTTAACGTCCGTAGTGTTGGTTTATTGACTATTTTATGTAAGACACGAATAGCGTGTTTATAGTCAATTGAACCCTATGTTTTGATTTATTGACTATTTTGTGTGAGATACGAATATCGTGTCTATAGTCAATGTAATGCTACGTTTTGTATATTGGATACAGACATATAGTACAGTAGTGGATAACTACAGACATTTAGTAAGGTAGTGGATTCATTTGTGTATTGTGGGCTCATTGAGAGAGAGAGAGAGAGAGAGAGAGAGAGAGAGAATTTTTATTTAACAGGACGTGTTTGTTATTTCTTTAAAACTCTGCCTAGTATCAAAGGGTCGGCTCGACAACGTTACATGCATCACTTCCCATTGGGTAATTACAGCCAGGCCAGGCGTCGCAATGGTGAGGTCAATGGTAGAGAGTTTGTCTTGGCTTGGCTCTATACGTGTGGAGGTTCCGTTGTTCAAAAGTTCTAGTTGTTCTTCTATTATGTATTTTATGATGTTTTTCCCTCTCGTATCTGTGCGGTCACTACCCCATTCTGTGTGATGTGCATTGAAGTCGCCGCAGATAATAGTGTTTGTGCCCCTTTTATTGAATATTTTGTTGAAACAGTTGGTTGTTGTTTTGGCTATTTTGCCCTGGATCATATATAATGTACAGATGTATTGTTTTGGTTGCTACTGTGAAGACAATTTTTTGAAATTCAATTGGTGTTTCTGTTGAGTTCACATTAATAACTTCCTCTACTGCGTCTGTGATGGTGTTAAGTACATATATGGCTAGGCCTCCTCCTTTTTTGCGGGTACTTCTGTGTTTTAAGAATGTAGTTTGATAGCCTGTTATTTTAGGAATGTTTGTACTGGTTTCCTTAAGTAAAGTTTCTTGAAGACAGATGATCTCGGGCTTGGTGATGGTTCCGTGGATTGCTGAGATTAGTTCTCCATGGTTTTTATTTAGCCCTCTGCGTTTATGTGCATATCAATGCACTTATTGATTTGGGCGTTATATCGAATTACTAATAAGTAACTATCGGTATAGATGTAAGCCCTGGGGTAGGTAGGTAAGGCCCATCCACACCTCCCCTAACAACTTCTAGATGCGATACATGCAGGAAGAGGCAAAGGCGGAAAGGTCCCAGTTAGACTCCTCGTCGTCCCACACGCAGGGGCAGCGCCAAACGCACACCCAGCCCCACCCACGAAGAAACACGAGACGCCCCCAGGACACTCCCGGAGAACACAACCCGCGAAGCAGCAACGCACACCGAACACGCAAGGAGAAATACAGCAACAGCCACAGATGCCACACCCTGACGAACGGCTCCCTTTAATTTTGTATCAAATTCAGTCCAGTTGTGCTAGTGGATGCCCTACACCAATGATGTGTGAGCCACCTGTGCAATTATATCGAGTTTTATAAGTTACGGAATTTCCTAACACTTATCACTATGCCCTAATTAAGTACAGAGTGTACTGTACAGTTCCCTATCCGGCCGGCAAAAGACCCTTCTGAAGAGGGCAATTCACCCTAGAAAAAACAAAAAACCTATACTAGGGTGTCAGAGTGACTATTGGTTTGTTCAGGTTAGGTTGTTTTAAGTTATGAATTTGGTTGGGTGTGGTCCGAAATGGTCATATTTGATTTGACGTTTGGTTAGTCAAATGGAATTCTCATACCAATCGATATTGCGAGAATTCAATGTCTATGAACATGTACAGAGAAAACGACAAGACAATACAGACGGACAGACAGATATTTAGAAGGGGGTGAAAGGGGTCTGTCAGTTTTTCTGCAGGATTGACTGGGTTAGGCACAGAGCTGTACCAGGCTGTACACCTGTGCGGGCCCCAATCCAGGCGATTCCTGATATGGGAAAGGGCCTGTTCCCTCGCAGTTTTACCAACTTTCCCCCTATTCCCCAAAAAATAAATAAAAGTAAATAATAATAGATAATTTTTAGAAGAATATATGTAAAAAGGAAAAAGATTTCAGTCAGCTTCCCTGCAGGACTGACTGGGTTAGACACAGAGCTGTACCGTGCTGTACACCTGTGCGGGCCCCAATCCAGACGATTCCCAATGGGAAAGAGCCTGTTCCATCGCAGTTTGCATTAACTTTCCTCTATTCCCGAAAAATAAATAAATAGAATAAACATAAGATAGATGTGAAAAGGGGGAGAGGTTTCAGTCGGCTTCCCCGCAGGACTGACTGGGTTAGGCACAGAGGTGCACCAGGCTGTACACATGCGCGGGCCCCAATCCAGACGATTCCCGATATAGGAAAGGGTCTGTTTCCTCACAGTTTCACCAACTTTCCCCTATTCCCGAAAAATATATAATTAAATAAAGGAGAATAATAACAGATAAATTTTATAAAAATAGGTTTAAAAGTGGAAAGGTTTTGGTCAGCTTCCCTGCAGGACTGACTGGGTTAAGCACAGAGCTGTACCAGGCTGTACACCTGTGCGGGCCCCAATCCAGGCGATTTCCAGTATTGGAAAGGGCCTGCTCCTCAGTTTACACTAACTTTCCCCTATTCCCAGAAAATAAATAAAAATAAAGATAAGGACATGATATATAATTTTTGGAGATATATAAAAAGGGATAGGTTTCAATCAGCTTCCCTGAAGGAATGACTGGGTTAGGCACAGAGCTGCACCAGGCTGTACACCTGTGCGGGCCCCAGTCCAGGCGATTCCCAGTACGGGAAAGGGCCTGTTTCCTCTCAGTTTACGCCAACTTTCCCCTATTCCTAAAAAATAGAATAATAAGAATAACAATAGATAATAAACAGATAAATAAATAAATATATAACATAACATGACATAACATAACATATATGGCATTAAGTAGCCCTAAGAAGGGCTGTTATGTAGTTCTGGTCCTCCACGTTTCCCTCGGTGTCCTTGATAGCATCAGTAGTTCCATATATTGTTCATTTGATTTTGTCCATGCATTTCTTCTAATCTTCTCTTCCTGAGATATCCAGTTCAATGTCATTAGGAATTAACCGGATAATTTTAAATATTAAGTGCCATTAGCTTTCATGATTTTTGATATGCAACCCCATAGGACATTTGAGGTGAAATGCTAGTTATGCAATAATGTTTTTGTGTTATTGATTAAGACTTCATGTTGCAACATTGTGTCGCTGGGCCTGATAGACCTGGATTAAGTCTACCTTATATTTCTATTTGAGGTCATATAAATATAATTGTAATTTTAAGTTATCGTTGCAACATTGTGTTGCTGGGTCTGATAGTCCTGGGTTAAGACTACCTTATATTTCTATTTGGGGCTATATAAGATATAAATGTATGTAATATTTAAGAGTTTTAATATTATATAATGTGTTGTCCATGAGGCTGCATATGAGATAATAAAAGATAATAGTATGTTGTTGACAGGAGAGAGCGTGAAGAGGGTGATGTTAGTATGGAGGTTTGTCCCAGACTACACTTAAATTTATTACATTAGATGTGTCTGTTTTTCGTGTGACACTATACCAGGTCATGAAAAGGAGGTTGATGTAAATTTGCATCTGCATAAGGCCATTTATTGACCTCTTATTGACACCCCTCCACCTTTCACTTCCCTAACAGTGGTCACAGAATTATCACATCTTTTAAGATTTTATCTAGTAAACCTTAAGTTAATAAAAAGTAATGTAACTCCTTCTTGACGGGATGCGCATTTAAGTTCAGAGTGTGGATTGGTGTAAACTCGCAAAGTGCGTAGAGTTCCTGGACCCCATATTGACACCCATCCTCACTCTTTTCCCATCTGCGCTCCTGGCCGATGTTACATATTCTGATATTATATTATGTTATATATATATATATATATATATATATATATATATATATATATATATATATATATATATATATATATATATATATATATATATATATATATATATATATATATATATATATTTATATATATATTAGATTATTGCTGTTATTGTTATTGTAGGTATTTATTTCTATTGTGTCTATTAAACCTGCTTTTATTAATAAATAATCCCTTTGTTGATAATAAAATGTAACCCCCTCTTGGCGGGATGTGCAGTTGGGTCAAGAGTGTGGATTTGTATAAACTCGCAAATTGCGTAGAGTTCTTTGACCCTATATTGACACCCATCCTCACTCTTTTCCCATCTACACCCCTGGCCGGCGTCAGTCATATATATATATATATATATATATATATATATATATATATATATATTAGTTTGTTGTTGCTATTGTTATTGTAGGCTTTTTATTCTTATTATAACTATTAAACCTGATTTTTAGGGGCCCCGAGTGGCCGAGTGGTCTAAAGCGCTGTCCGTTACGGACCACTGCCTTCTCACCTCTGTCTGCGTGTGTTCGAGTCTAAGATTCGGCAAATGTAGTTATGTGAGAAAGCTTGCCAGTAGCATGTCGTGGGTCGGTGGTTCTTTCCGGGCTTTGTCCGGTTTCTTCCTCCACCATTAATACTGGCCGCCATGTATAGCCTATATTGTGCTGAAAAATGGCGTTAAACCATTAAAAAAAAAAAAATGATTTTATGAGTAAATAATCTGTGTTGATATAAGTATTGTAATTCACCTCTTGGCGGGATGCTCAGTTGGGCAAGAGTGCGGATTGGTATAAACTCGCAAGGCGCGTGAAGTTCTAGACCTCATAGTTATACCCATCCTCAATCTTTTCCAATATAAGCTCCTAGCCGGTGATACATATTATAATATTATTATATATTTAGGCTGCTTGTTATTGTTTTTATTGTTGCTGTATGTATTTAGTTATATTTTATCTATTAATCCTGTTTTTATGAGAAAATTAATGATATTAGTAACCGTTGTTTTAAAGTTATTTTGATCAGGGTTTATTATTTCTGGGTAGGTATAAGGTGCTTTATTATTCACTTGTTTAAGTTTAAATGCATCTCTTTCAATTGTATTAATCATACAAGTGTTAAAAATATGATCTAAGTCTTCTGGTATATTACAACTATAACAATTTATATTGTGTGGGAATGGTCCTAAATATTTAGCAAAGCTGTTTGCCAGCTTTGTTTTCCCTAATATTATTCTACTAAATTTAACTTGTTCTAATCTGGTTCTTCCCACTATTAATGCTGTCCTATTTACTTTTTTAATAATTGTGCGTAATACTCTGCCCTGGTTATGATTAGTCCATTCATTTTGCCATTTATTATTTATCCAATTATATATTATACTATAAATTTCAAGGTGACTATATTTAAAAGTAGTCCAATTAGGGTCGTTGAGTTTTTCATTGGCTAACTTATCAGCTAATTCATTTCCTTTTACATTTATATGTGATGGTATCCACATAAATTCTATCGCTATGTTTTGTTTTTCGACTTGTATGATTTGTTGAGCCTGGAAAAGAAAGTTTTTCCTGGTGCGAGATTGGTCATTACGAATAGATTGTAGGACACTAAGCGAGTCACTAACAATTAAGTTTTTGGGAGATTTATGTAATTTTATCCATTTCAGAGCCTCAGGGATGGCCCAGAACTCAGCCGTGTAAATAGAACAGTGTTTTGGGAGCCGACTGCCCATGCTAATATTACGCTTTGGTATAACCCAAGCAGCTGCCGTTCTATCTGGGTTAATACTCTTGGATCCATCCGTGAATATCTGAAGATGTTGACTATATTGTGTATTAAGTTTTTCCATAGCAAGCATTTTTAAATGTTGGTTTTGTTGTTTATTACCTTTATTTAACAGAGAAAAGTTTACTCTAATTGGTACATAGTTAAGTATATTGTTTTCATTGACTTGGTGTGTTTGTACTTGAAGGATATCTACTGGTAATTGATGAGCAAGGTCATGTACCATTTTGCCAAAGGAAGTATTATTTTTCTGATTTTTAATAACTGGTACGTTGCTTTTGATTATGGCTTTAAGGGTAGGGTGTTGTATTTTATGTGTAGAGTTCCTGCCTACGGAGGTGTAACGGCGGTTCTCCTGTCAGTACTTGTAACTCTACCGTAGACGTAGATGGTAAAGCTCCGGTAGCAAGTAATAGTGCTTTTCGCTGTATTTTATTGAGTTTATGAAGTTGTACAGCGGATGCCATAGATTTGGCATCCATAATCAAGTTTGGATCTAATTAAAGCTCTATATAATAACATAATGGTTTTTTGATCGGCACCCCAGTGTGTTCCTTGTATACTTTTAATTAAATTAAGATCCTTATTGCATCTCTTGATCAACTCAGCAATATGATAAGACCATGTTAGGTATTGATCGAAATACATACCTAAGAATTTAGCAACTTTAACGAATTTAATTTCATGATTTTGCAATGCGAGTTTGGGATATATAATATTACGCCTACGATTTGTAAACAATACTGCTACTGTTTTTTGATGGGAAAAACGGAAACCCCATTTATCAGCCCAATTACCTACGCACTTCAAACAAAAGTAAAAAGATACTATGATTATAGACTCGCTTCTATTTTTTTCTAACTTCCTCCCATACCATTAGCAAATTAAATTAATTCTTTTCGAGAATATTAGCTATCCCTGAAAAGGGCTGTTTTTGTGTGCACGAGGAGGGGTGACAAATCTTTTATCGTCTACGACAAAACCATCGATCTACTATGTCATCGTTTCGAGACGAATGACGATCAAAAGAAGTCACTAAATGTTCTAAAGAATATCCAAGACTGCGATGATGCAGAAAATAGACACAGTATTGTCCATACACCATATAATCTGTGCCTTGTAATTTCACATTATTGAATCGTGTCATCTGGGCATTTCTTCTCATACAGTCAATGATATCGTCTTCCAAATGAAGCAATCCATACGAATCAAAATACTCCACACAACCCTCTTGAGGAAAGTAGACAGCTACCCTGTGAGTTCCTGGAAGATGACTGTCATCTGTGTTGATGACACACTTGATTCTCTTGAGGTTTGCGATGAGGTAGTTCATCTTTAGCACACAAGACAGGATTCCAAGAAGCAGTATACGAACTACGGTTCAAAAGATAATAAAGTTCCCAGGTATCCATGTTTTTGTGACCTTGTTTTTTCTTTCTTCACAGGTGATGATAAGTCATAAATTCAATCCTGACTTTTTGCTTGAAAAGGTCTGTCAAGTAACTGTTTGTTTGCTTCGTCTCCTTACTCTTGGCCAAGAGAGCTTCGATGCGATCAATTTCTTGAGCAAACAATGGAGGAGAGGAATGATCACGCAAGTCTTTATACCACTGATGTAACACGGCTTCTTCTGAGATGAGACTTCAAGCTTCGTTCATACAATCGTCCATATTTTCTTCTTGACTCAACATCATACATTTATCGTGTTGAATTTGACTGGGATGATCAATTTGACAGCCATAAAAATCTTTTTTAATCATGTCTCTCATTGACTAAATGTTGTTCCTATTCTGGCTATCTGGATTGCATTATCATTACTTCTTGTTGGCCTTGTGGGTCTGTTTTCTTTGTAATCTCCCATTTCATTTCCATCGATTCTCTCTGTTCAAAGAGGGACAAGAGTTTTCCATAGTGTTTAATAGTCTAGAATGACTTCTCTCAAACTGTTGATTTCTATGGTATTATCGAATTCGGCATACAGAATGACATTCACTGTTTCGGTAAGAGGTCCTGCAAACTGAAGTTCCACACACAGTTGCCCAGATTTTATAGGGTGGAAATGTCCCTCGTCGCTGCCTTGGTCTGGAGTGAAATCAAAAAAACAAAAAGTGTAACCTGCTGCATAATCCTCGTAGGAAATGCTGTGAGTGGTGTTGGTTCCTAACTGTCCTGTGGCTTCGTACAGCGACAAGTACGACCTCAAGTAATTCTTCTCGGCAAAGTTGGATTCGAAGGGTCGGGTACACAAAGTTTTGCCATCGCGACTGACTTCGATTTTGGATACTCCGCAGTGCTTAAACTGGAAAGGATTTTGATCGTGGGTACCGTTGAGGGCTGCGTTGCTGACGATACCAACGAATAAACGTTTGGGTAACTGTCCTTGGAACAGATGATCTTCGATCTTAGATCGGAGTCCAGTGGCAATGGTGAAAGTTTTTTCTTCCACGCGTCGTATCGGATACTTGGCTGTCGTTCTGCTCAAAGTGTGACTGATATCATTTCCCACTTTAGGTAACACTTCTTCGCGACGCACGTATAACATGGCTTCTTGGATAATGGCTTTGTATTCTTTGGCATGAGCCATCAAATGGAAAGCAGTACTGTTACGATTTAGTCTCAAGCTCGTTAAAACCCACATTGTGAGAATCATCATCTACGGTGAAGGCTGTGTCGTTAAACTTATTATCAGCTGCTTCTTGGCTTCTTTTCCGTACGTCAAGAGATTTTCGAGGTACGCTCGGTAAGGGTAAGTATCCATGCTACTGCTCACCAGTTTGTTATTCATGTACAAATCCATATCGCTGAACAAGGATTTCATGAAATTGTTGACGGGAGCTACTCGGACATCGGCGCCTGGAACGGAGTTGTCCGTTATAATCACTTTCACTTTCAAATACAAGTAACTGCTGTTTAGATCAATGTAATCTTCGGGTTGCCCTTTGATTTCAAACTCGATGGGAGCTGAATCCGTCAAAAAGGAGATGCTATGAAATTCGACCCATTGGGCTTCTTGCATGGTCATCATCGTGGGTGGCATGGCAAAGAGATCCAGTTCCGACTTGGAACAGACACAAGATTCTTGGTGCATCATTTTTTCTCTCAGTCTCTATCTTTTACTTTTAATAATAAAAAATGTCTAAGTCTCGAGCGTTCCTTTTTTCTTCGTCTTTCTAGTTTTAGAGGTACGGAGACGTTGGACGGGTGTCTTCGTCGACGCTTTCTGCCTTGTCCTTGCTGTGTCCTCAGAGAAGCAGGAATGCCAGATTCGGTACCGTTCAGAGCATTTATAGTACTTTCTCGTCGACCCCAAATCTCTTTACCCGTTTGAAGCAAGACATTTTTGCCTGCTCTCAAAAATGATTATTTGGGGTTTTGTTTGTCAATGAGGACATTTTGAAGAAAATCTTTGCCTTGAGTCAATGCGGCATCTTTTAAGGCGTGCAATTCTCGTGTCACCATCGGTTTCAAAACAGGGACCATGGAACGAAAGGCTGATTTAAACATATCTCCTAAACCATGTCCTCGTTGCCGAGCGACTCTTCGGTACACAGGATACATCACTTTTTCAGTTGTTCGAGAATCGTTTTTGAAAATGGAGTTTCACTGGACTTTCCCTTTAGTAAATTGAATATTTTGTCCCAGTTCTCCTTTTATAGTAATGTTGACACTGTCGAAATACGACTTACTGACATGCAAGTAATGAGAATGTACAAATTCGTAGTGAACGTGATAGGTATTTCCACCTTCCTCGTCAGCGGCTGCGACAGAATCCACTTTGAAAGGAATGACACGCAGTAAAGGTACAGAGGTGTGTCCTACCACGTTGTACTATACCACATCGGAGTACCACAAACATCAAGTTATGTCCTTGGTTCATTTCTACAGGGAATCGAAAATATTTCGCAAAATCCGAGTTAGTGGTTATGGATGGTATTTCATTTTTCTTGACCACCATCCTTGGGTCTACACCTAAAATATCATACAATTCAGGACAAAAGGTAATGGCCATCATTTTATCCTCTGAAAATTTCATCATTAGGCGACAAGCCACTTTATGGTACTCAAAGGTAACACTTTTTTGGCTTTCTCCATGGCTTTACCAATAAAGTATTGAATCTGATAGTAAGTGTAGTCACTAAATGTTGACCACTAAAATAATAACCGGCAGGAATGGTGAACACATAGGTGGTCCCATTAGTTTGGGGGGTCCTCTGTTTTCTTTGTGTCACTGCCAGTGATGCCTCGTTCGTCTAAGGCTTTTTGCATACACTAGTACTTTGAAAGTGTTTTGATTTTCGAAGATGTTTTTGATTTGTGTCGGTTGTATCATTTCCACCAAAGCCACTTCCCAATGAGCATCTTGATTTAAATGAATTGTTTGAGGTAATTTAGCCGTGTAACAGCACAACGTGTTGTTAGGAAACATATCCATGGAACTGTCACTGGGTAACGTTAAGTAAAATTGGTTAATAGTGTTGTTCATAATTCCAACGTTCTTCTGTCCGAGGAGTCACTCAAGGTCAAAGAAGTGTCTAAAAGAGGAGTGTGATTGGAAGGGTGACTGTTAGCAGAATGACTAACGTTGGACGCAAGACTCCGAATATTGTTAGTATTGTTCCCGTTGTAAGAGTATTTCAAGGAAGGATTGGGAAGAAGATAACCGATGCAACTGCTGAGTAAAATGGTTCACAATTTTTGTCTCCTTGTTGCAAACTCAAATTAGCAATGGCTGCATCGATGACACAATACACCACAAAGATTTGACAGAAAAAGACGATTTGCGTTTTAGGAACACGTTCTCCACACCACACCCACAAGGGTTGCTTTTGTAAATCTTGCAGAGAAGAACTGGGTGAAGAAGTAGTCACTGTGGTCGCTGAAGCTGTATTAAAGGGCATGATGGTTACTTCTTTTTATAGTCGATGACTTGCGAAGCGTCAATCCAAGAATCAAAACTACGAGGATATCCTTTCCAACGTACTTTGACTTCTTTGGCATGACATTTCCTACTTCACAGGTTCTTCGTTCGAGAATGCTTTCAATGTCGTACACGTCTTCTTTTTTGGTGACCCGTTGTAACTCAGGCAAGTAAACGTTCCTTTTAATACTTCTCCGTTTATGTCTTCCAATTTATAGACGGTAGGATGACGATCATGCACTAGTCCAGTAACACGAAACAATTGGGTGGTCCAGTTGGGTAAGTAACCTTTGTCGAAGGTGCGTTTGGTTTTGCCAATGCGAACCCAATCTACAGGGGTTAACACTCCTCCACCTTTCTTGAGGACAGCCATCGTCCGGGACGTACCAAACAGGCGCTCAAAAATAGTCACTTCGTTGTCAGGTGTCACATCTTGTGGGGTACGTTCAATGCTTCTATGGTAAAATTGATTGTAGATTTGGACTAAGTGCGGTAAGACGTCGATGTGCTTGAGAGTGTGTTGATGTGTACAATATTTCCACATGCGTTCTTTCAAGGTACGTTGAAAACGTCCCACGATATTGGCTTTGGTTAGGATTTTCGGTGGTGAAAAAATGAATGTCACGTTTCTTTTCTCGTTGGAAAGCTTGGTTCAGAAATTAGGTGCCTTTGTCTGTTTGCCATCGAAGAGGGTGACGACCACTTTGTTTCAACACCAGTTGCAAAGCTCGTACTGGTACGACCCAGGCAAATTTAGAAAAGACGTCGATGACACAAAACAAATATGTGTAGCCACGATTGTAGGTGGCTAAATGAAAGACATCGGCTAAATCGGCTTGCCATTGATGATCGATGCCTTCCACTTGAGTGCGACTAATGTGAAATTTTCGTCGAATGGGTTTGTGCAAAGTGCACGTAGCTTGTTCTTGTAACCATCGTTGTACTTCAGGTAAACGGAGCTTTTTCAGGAGAGTTTTTGCAGCACGATACAATTTCTGAATGCCTCTGTAACCTGCAGGGTGGGCTGGATCGTAGTAAATGTTGGCTAAATACCTTCTCTATGGTTTTGTTAAAAAGTCATTCACTCTTCGATGATACTGTTTTGGGTGGGACGAACTCGGGGTTGATTGGAAACGGCTTTACGTGTCCGATGTGCCACAGGAGTCGAAGACGATGGTACTGGTGGTGATGGCAGTGGTGGAGGTGGTAATGGGATCGCTTTGGTCTTTTTTTCTTTTCTCACTTCTGGTTTCCTTTCTTTCTTTTTTACATCTGTCGAAAAAGGAGTGGTCATCATGTTTTTAAGCCAAGTTTAGAGTTCTTCTCGTTGGGGAGTGGAGGATGGGGTCAAAAAGGAAGCTGCAATCTTACTCGGAATGGGAGTGGCGGTGGGTGTTTGAAAGATATCATGGGGTTCTTCTTCCTTGGGTAATGGTGGGGTAACGTCTGTCTTGTCTGCTGTAGATTGTGAGAGCTACGGACTATTCATTAGAGCCTTCAAATCGGTCAGGGTGGGTAGAGCTGTTTGTTCCACAGCTTTTCGATGAAAGAGTTGTAGTCGTTGCAAGAGTTGACCGTACTTTTGCGATTTTTCGGTTTCGGACAAATCGTGGCGATGCATCAAAGATTGCAATTCGTGTTGTAATTGGGTCACCTAGGTCAAATCAGGATTGGGTGGTAAATGGGCGGGGGGGGGGGGTTACGTTGTTCTTGCCAACGATTTTTTTCCATATATCGTTTGTAAGGGACTAAAGTCAGTTTTCGTCCTTCCATGGGCTTCCGAAGGTCACGTCTGAAATCGTGGTGCTACATGGGTCCCTTTTATCTTCTGGAAGGATCAACTTTGGGATATCCCTCGTTTCCAGCCCTTGTACCAAACCTGGCAATATACCCATGCCGGCTTTCGCTAATCCTCCCAACACAGGAAGAAGAAAGGGAAAAAATCATCCGCGTTGAACCAACATCTTTTTCTTTTGACGGACGGGTATTTTCTTTTGGACCATTTGACGAAGAACGTGTCGATGTTTGGCTAAGCATTTTTTCTGGTGTGGAGACAAAGGTATCGTGCCTTTCAAGACATTCAAACAGCATTCGCACACGGTATCGATGACATCTTTGGAGGCCGTTTTAATGATTTGTTTTCGCATGGGTGGAGAGGCTTTGGACAGGACGGACAACACGTCTCCGTGTTTGGCTAAACGAGGAGGTAGTCCTTTCCTTTTCTTTTGTTTCTGGGGTGAATACGAATGTTTTCTGCGAGGTGACGTCTTTGCTTGTTCGTTCCACAATACCACTGACATCAAAGATTTGGTACACACACTCTTTTATCTACTTTTTTGGGAACTAGCGCTTCGTCAAAAAGGTAACGATGTGTTTCCCAAAATTACCAAAGTAACCTCCTTTCTGGTGACTCTTCTTTTTCTTTAAACGACTACGTCTTTAGAGGGGATGACGTCGATGCTTGGATTTTAAGCGTTTTGTAGGATGACGAGATTGTCGTTGTCCTTTTCCTTATTGAACAGCATAACGCCGAGGGTAGTGGTGTGCACGTTTTTGAGGAGGCATCATTGGGTATTCATCAATGGCACAGAAAATACTGATTTACATCGTGGTCCTCAAGTGATTTTTTTATACTGGAATGCGACGCCACTGATTATCTTTCCGTCGTATCAACTTCATGACAGGTAACACACGTCGTGAAGGGGTTCGCAACGGACTAAATCGGGACAGTTCTTGTTTGGACAAATCCAGTAAACTCTTTAACATGCCAGATCTTTCTTGGACTTTGACTTTGGGAGCAGGTACTTTGTGAGCATCTGCTAGTGCCGCTAACGTGGAAGAGGGTATCACCGGTGGAGGAGACGTTTTGGGAGACGCAGATTTCCAATGTTTCATCAAATTAGGAAGAACGGGTGTCAAATTGAATTTGGCTGGCATCACCCGCAACGGAGAATTGGAAAAACCTGAGGCTACTGGAAACGCGGTCGCTGGTGTTGCAGGTCGAACTGCCTCATTTGCGGGTGACAGCTCTTTTCTGTAGACTTTTCAATTTTATGTGTTTTGGTCTTGGCACCATTGTTCTTTTTCTTTGGGGTTCGTTTGGCTTTTTGTTTTCTTGGGGTGATCTTTGGGAGCATTGGGATCCCATTTTAAAAGGGAACGAATGATGACACCTCCTAGAGAACTGCTACCTCCAGGTTTCGAAATGATTTGCTTTTTGGTTTGAGAGTCGATGCGAGGATCAGCCAGTTGCGTCAAGGCTACTTTGTTTCTGTCAAAAATTCGTTTGGTTTGATGTTGGATGTGAATGATGCCTTGCAGTATTTGACGTTCTGTCACCGTGAACCATCGTAAGACTTCTTTGAGACTGGCTTCTAAGACGTGAGCACGAATTTGTGGATTTTTTCGCGACAGATACCGTTCAAGGCACGAATCAATTTGATTGGAAGATGAGACTGAAGGGACGTCATGTTGACGATGTATGAGGCAAGGTCAAAGTGACCGAGGTTTTTATAGATTTTTTAGTTGTTCATATTGTTATGTCGACGACGAGGACGTGTACACGACAGGTCCTCCGTCTTGACACCAGTCGTGAAACAAATGGGTACGAAATCGGAAATAATTGGGAGTGGTGGGTTTTAAATCCACGAGTAAATAGGCGTGTGGAGTTTGAGTGGCATTATCGTACGCACGAGTCAGCCAAGGTGTTCTTAACTGTTTGGCTAAGACTTGCACTTGCGTCTTATCGCCAGGACTTTTAAACAAGACCACGTAATGAGCATTGAGACTAATGGTACGATGGGCTTTATTTTGTTGAAATAAATTTTGTGTAATGTAAATGGCACTGGCATTACGATGATGCCCTTTACGCTTAAACATAGTTTAATTTCTTCTTCGTCTTATCCCAACATGTTGTCAAAAATGACCAAATGACTTTGACTAGGGTCAGACACGATCGCATCCTCATCGCTAGGAATACCTTCCACAAACACAATGGAATCACCTTGACTTTCTTGCAAGAGGCTGTTTGCCGATTCCCACTCTTTGTAACACCACACGATGCGTTGAGGTGAACGATCGATCAAATGATGTTTATGTTCGATCAAACGTTTGACAAATTCGGTTTTGCCTGAACCGCTCTGTCCAGCAATTAACATGTTAAAAGGATGACGAAGATACAAAGCTTCCCAACTAGCATGATCTAAGTGTTCGTCAATGACTTTGAATGTCTAGGAGGAAGGAGTAGAAATAGTAGAATTAGCCATAGTAGTGTAGGGTATGATACTATTGACACAAAAATAGAAAAGACAAGAGGTTTTTATACTTTTTTCAAGACACGTTTATTTCAATGCATGTTTAAATTGGAACAACACGAAAGACAAAAATACATAAAAACCAAATGGATAGGTACATTAATAAAATACACATGGAAACGATCAAAGTGGCATATAAACAACTCTCTGTACAACATTGTTTGGGTAGCCAATGCGTCCTAGAGGTAGTGTGTAATGTTCTTATAGTCTCTACATGGGGTACAGTCACATAGGTGTCCTCTTTGAAGGGTCTTTGTGGGGGAATGTCCATGACAGTCCTGTCTTGAACAGAGTGATTGTCCTCGGTGACAGATTCTTATTCAGGCACTGTCACTAACACAGGTTTAAAAGTGTTTTTTTTACTCGACGATGGAATTTACGAACACAACGCTTGGGCATAATGGTATGCTTCTTTTGTCCAAGCCTCAAAACCGCAACTTTTCCAGTCACGTACATCTGTCCAGTGAGGGTGTAAATCACAAGCTACACACACATCTTCGTACACAGCTTCTGTACGTAAAAGTTGACAAATCTTTTTTTCCTGTAGAGGTCGAGACGTATCCAGATGAAAGAGTAAGGCTTTTAACAGAATGAATCTTTCGTGGATATTTAAAGGAGTTTCCATACTGCCTCTGTAGGTATTGTTCGTAAAGTGTCAAGAAGGAATCGACAGGTAAACGAAATCCCAGAAAGCAAGTCACTAAAACACACACTACACGTTGACCCCAATTAATGGGACGCAGTTCTTGTAATAAGTGTTCGTAATCCTTCACCGTGTAAATATTCTCATTGATATCTTGATATCCTTCCATGGAATCTGTTTTATCACAAGTGATAAAGGTTGTGGCATGGTAGTTCTATTTTATACTTTTTATGTCGAAGACCATAAGTGTATATTCTGCACAGAATTATTTAAAATCTTCTCCAAAAGCGAAAGTGATTAATATAATGTGTAATTTTGGACCACTGCCATTCAGGGTAACGGTCAAGAATGATCAAAAAATCTTCAGATGTAAACGAACTAAATTCGAATCTGTGAAAGGTACACTTGATCCAGAGAAATCTGACACGTTGGTTAATTTTTGTCACTTTCCTCTTGTGAATTTCACGCCACAAAAGTTCTACAGTCACCCATTGAGATTTTTCTTTAGCGTGTCCCTGCCAAACGTCCTTGTAGATCTTCTCTTGCAATTCGTGTGGTAATCCTTGAATATTCTGTTTTAGAGAGGGTTTATATACTGGACTATATTTGTCTCCAAGCCAAACTGGTTTGTTAAACGACATGGTACAGTATTGTCACTTTCAATCACTAGGTCCCACTAAAGGTAGGTATTGACAATTCGGAGACCATCGAGCATGTTCCAGGTCAGCGGAATCTTTCTGTTCCCACTCGTAAATTGACACACCACAACTGAAACACTTGACTTTATCCCCTTAGCCCAAGCAGAAAAAAATCCGGCCCTGGCTAATTCTTCAGGAGTTGGTCCAGGCATATATTTTGGCCATTTATCTTTGAAGGTTTGGAATCGACTTTTAAATTGACAGTATTCAGGCACGCTCGTAGGGAACGAATATTCGACTCTCCTCACTTTAGTTCGATGCAGGTACGGTGAAATTCCTAGGGGTCCACGATAACGTGTGGCACCGCTTTCGCATCCCTCACGTTTAACACGTACAGCATTACTTTCCATGGTAGATATAGGGGTAGTAGTCGTAGCAAAGTTCCCACGATATCCTGATGAATTGCTAAGGTCACTGAGTCTGGCATCATATCGCACTCCACTTGATAATCCCCAAATTTGAATGATGCCTGTTTAAATGGATTCATCTTCTTTTGCTTGGTCGTTGTAGTTACAAATGAACTATTGGTCTTGGACAATGGTCCTTTTTATATGCTGCCCAATCTCAACGTGACCGTACGGCAAGGTGAAATGATTGGAAAGTAGTATTCTCTTCTGGTACACGATTTGATAGACTTTTTCCAAAGGTCGGCTGACGATTTGGTGTGTGGGTAAACAGACAATCTTGTGCGGTTCGTGGGTGGTCACTTTAAAAGTTTCATTTTGTCCAGACTGTAAGGCTTCTTGTAGGACGTTAAAGTTCACCACACAACTGGTGCGATAATTGAGAGTCAATCCTTTCACTTTACATTCGGTATGCATTTCTCCTTAGGGGTCTCGGTATTCGTAGCCGTATTTTATAGGACCGCCACTTGCAAAACATAGAATCTTGTCGTCGGAATGTTCATCGGTCCAGGCTCCTAAACGGTCTCCTTCGATGGCAGGGTTACACTGGTTCTGTCGGTGAATGTAGATGCAACTGTCCGTGTCAAAATACAACACACGATCTCCTAACAGTTCTAACACTTCGTACAATTTTAAGCGAGCGTGAGATGTCACGTAAGCCGCAATGATGACATTTCCAAATTTGTCGGTTTCTACAAAGTCTAGTTCTTCTTCGTAATTGACTAAGATCAAGTCCTCACGAATGACGTCTACGTGTTTCATGTATTTGGTTTTGTCGTGATCATCTGGAAGTAGCGGGAAGGTTCGGACAAATACTCCGTCTTGGGTAAAGACCGTCGTTGTGCCATTTTACCCCAAAAGCAATTTAACATCACTTTGGCAAACGATCGCCTTCCTTCGTTTTTCTCGATGTGGTCTAAAGTGATGCCTTCCTGCTCCCGCTATTTTTCTTTGAATATCTTTTGGTCTTCGGGAGTGTGACACCAGGAAGGATAGCCGCTAGCTTCTTGTTTTAGTTTCAAAAAGGTATCCACGTAGTCTGCAAAAATACCTTTCCGTGTCTCGTCGCCCTTGTGGTATTGTTGTATCTTGGGAAATCGTACACTTCTAACAATTGGTATCCCAGATCCAGAGCTGTAAACAATTCTACGCTAACCCACGTTCCTGTCAAGGCACGTTCTTCCTGGGTGTGCTGACAAGGTTGGTCTTGATTGCACGTTTCGTCATAAGTAGGACACAAACGAAACATTAATTTCTCTTGGCAATGGTGAGGTAAAACGGGATGGTACAAGTCGGTGTGAGGCAAGGCTTTGCACTTGATCAATCCTTCGTACTGGCGAATGTGGTCCAAGTCAATGTGTTCAGTCATCAATTCTGGGTGCCCTACGGGAAAGTGACAATATTTGCACACATAAGGATACAGTAAACACACGTCAAAATATTTTATTTCTTCTCCCTTCTCCTCGTCCGCCTGGTACAGCAAACAGGTGGCATTCGTCCGTCCTCCGTACAAACTATCCCGAGGGTTCAGGGAGTCCACTAACTTGTAACTTTCTACGATTCGTTTAAACTCGGGATCGGCTTTCAAACGCTGATCGTACTCGTGTTCCCACATTTCCAATACCTGGTATCCTTGCTGTTCTATCTTCAAACGTCGCTGACAAGTTGTCTGGTACATGTCTTCCATGGTCCGTTGTAAACACTGATTTTTGGTGTCACGTTGAGGGTAGCACATGGGATATCCGTGAAATAAGCATCCGTTAATCTCGTACACGATTTGAGTTTTTTTTAAGTCCCAGCCATCCGCCGAATACGTTCCGATGGTCTTTTCGCCTCCTCCGTTGCGAGCGTGTTGGATCCATTTGTCTTATTTGTCGCACAAGTAATGATGGTACAAGCTTCTTTCACTGGAACGATCCATCCGTACTCCATGAACAATTCCCGAAATTTTCCACAGCAACGTCGTGAAATGTCCACGTTAGATCGACAATACTTTAACATTTCTTCTTGAAAGTCAAAGGGGTCCGAGGCGTGAGTCTGGTACCAAGCGTTGAAAGCGCTTCTCGTTGTTCGGCGCGCATGTTATCGGGGTCGTAGTCGTCAGCCTCGGGCAAATGGAGTAGAACGACATGTTGATTGGCTTCGGTATTGAACAATTGCGGAAAATAACCTTTGGCCATTTCTGTCATTCCAAACGTGTTAGGCATGCGACTCAAAGGCATGGCCAAGTAACACATTGAATCTTTAAATTGTACTTGTCCTACTTGCATAGAAATGATTTTGGTTCCGTTTAAAGTCACTTTAGGACGTTCGGTACTTTGCTCCGCATAGTATCTGAGCAGAAATTGCCCATCGTATTCGGAGAAATTGTGAGCCATTACCGTGGCATGGTGATGACAATCTCCGTGATGTTCGATGTCTTCTGGACTCCACGTTTCGTCGATGGGATATAAGATCCATTGGGCAAAATTGAATAGCGTGTTTGACACTCGAAAGATTTTTTCACGTCTTCCAGGAATCTTGCTGCAGTGAGTGCAATGACTAAAGATAGACTCTTGGATGCACTACTCACATGCTCGGTGAGCCACGCAGACATTAGGAATGTGAATGCCGGTCTCTTGCATGCAATCGAAATCAAAAAAGATAAAATTCCCTTTCTTCTGGGTATCTTCTGGTTGGAGATGGTATTTTTGAATGAAGCATTCGTGCTCCAAGTCCACGATTTGGTGACAAATGTGACATCGTTTCTTCCCTCGACAAACGTGAAACTTGGCATTATTGGTACGTATGCCTTGTCCACAAGTAGGGCACAATCTCAGAAGCTGACAAGTACTTTTCTGCTGTGAACCTTGCATCTTCAAATGTTGTTGGTAACAGGTAGAACTGACAAATGTGCACTGACAAATAGGGCAATGCACTCGTACTTGTTCTTTGTCTAGATAGGGTTGAGAGGCCAAACATCCCCACATTTCGATCCACAATGCTTGTGGTGTTCTCGATTGTTATAAACATAGTCAGATTTTTCACAGAAGTAACTGTATCCCAGGAATACAGTGGTACTGGTGATGGTATCAAACTGCTCATCGTGATGATAGACGTGAATGTATTTTCCGTCTTTGAAATCGCGACCTCGAAACAACAGAGGACCACTCACTTCTTGAGGGTGTACTTTCAAGGTGTAATGTGGAGCCAAGACATCTTGCAATTGTTGCATTTCTGGAATGCCGCAAGGGGTGTCTTTGGATATCCCTGCTTGCTGTAACAGGAGTTCTGCTTCACTTTGTTGTTTGGCTCGGTCCGATCGTTGAATAGTTTTCCAGGCTCTTTTCCATTCTGCCGTGTCGTTCTTGTTGGCATACATTCGTCCCACGACGATGGCACTGGCTAAGCACATCTGGTCTTGAGAATTGTTAATTTGGACGAGGCTTCGCTTAATGCTGCAAAGGTTGTCGACTAATAACACTTTTTTGCGTTGTCCGGTCCCTTGGGGAAGAAAAACGTGGGTCATGCACAGTGTGGCTTTTCCTTAGGTGATGTGAAACTTGTCGTTGGATTGTTGCACGTGTTGAATTTTGTCGATGACTTTGGAATGTGTTAATTGTGATGGGCTACTAAACTCGATCCAAACTGGAGACTTCAAATTATCGTGATGAATAGAAAGTCTTCTTTGGCTTGGCATTGCTGTTTCAGTGTAGTTAACACAGAATCCCACACCTCGGTAATGAACCCTTCTGTATACTCCAAAGGTACATTGGACTTGAAATCTTTAAACTTTACGGCGTACGTGTAAGCCGTAGTTTTAAATTTTCGAGAGGAACGCTTTTCCGTCTCTCGAATGTGATAGTACTTTTCAGGGTTTACTAAGGGTAATGAACTTTGCTTGGACGTTGATTGTCTGGGTGTGGATTCGGGCTCACTCATGTCATCTTCAAAATCACTGGCATGAATTTGAGCCAAGACTTCATCTACTGTACGAGGTGATACATCACGTTTCTGTCTCTTACTGTCTTCTCTTTTCTCGACAACATGATGCGGTCTTTTCATCTTGTCTGCAAAAAGTCAAATGACTACATTTTTAAGACCATGACCCCTATATATTCATGTTCGATCCGTGCATATATATATATATATATATATATATATATATATATATATATATATATATATATATATATATATATATATATATATATATATATATATATATATATATATATATATATATATATAAAGGACCAGTGTCTAACCTTTCAGTATTCATTTTACTCTCACATTGACCAGAACGTTGGAAGAGAATACACAAGTTGAACTTCTCATCAGAGCTTTTGCGTGGTGTCATACGAAAGTTTTCTCCAGACAATCCAACGGACTACTCTTCCTCCTTTCGAGATAAAAGTCAAGATACTTCATATATCTGTAAGAAGAAAGAACATTGGGCTACAGAATGTCCAGATCGTAACAAAAAAAAACAGCTGTTAAAAGAGACAAAAAGTCATTGTAAAGAGAAAGAACATTGGTCTCCAAACTGTCCTAAGAAACAACAAGAGCAGGAGGAGGAGGGGGAGAAGATTTCTGAACAGGAGGAGGAAGAGGTACCATCCCCCCAAGGAACAACCCCGACACGTTCCCAAAGACAAGAAAAGAAGACGAAACGAAAGTGAGGAGGAAGAAGAAAAAAAAAACATGTGACAGTAAAGAAATTAAATAAACAGAAAGAGTGAAACAGAAGAAACCTATGAACTTTTTAAAGTGGTATTGTGTTTTGTTATGTTGTGATATTGGATTGTAACGTTTGTACCAGAATACACCTGAGAGAAAAAACGTGTCTCTTGGTTTTGATTTTTTATAGGATAAGGACCTACACTCACACACTTCTACACTCACACGTACATCATGGGTTATAAAAAGATAAAGAACTTTTGAGTTTTCATTGAATTGGGCAATTGAATAGTATTTCTTTTCGAAAGATTTGAGTGGCCCTGAAAAGGACCGTTGGGGTTTTGTTTCTCTAAAACAAAACAAACCCAGAAACGTGACGTAACCATCTTTAGCTGTCTTAAGCCTTCGCTACGGCCAAGGCCTACTTCGGGACGAGGTTGTTACTGTCAGTGATTTGGTAGAAATCACTAAAGGTGATATGGCAGACAAAGTCACAGATAGATTGGGTTGTTTAGCTCAAGAAGGTCTTTTTCTCTTCGGTCGTGATAAAGAAGTTTGATACATTTGTTTCAGACTCCTTAACTCTGGTAAAATATCTAAAAGTACCGTCGTGACCGTTTGATTTTCACTATTCTCTTTCTGTCCTTGGTCTTTTTTCTTCTCGTTTGCTGCTACTGTTTCTTCCTGGTGTTTCCTTCTTGCTTCTTCTTCTTCCCGCTGTTGAAGGAGAGAAGCTTGTTCTTCTTCTTTCTGTTGTTGTAAAAATCGCTCATATTCTTCTTTTTGTCTTTGCTTAAAATCATCGACGTTTACATAAGAAGAAGCAGAAGGTAACGAAGGTTCCGGAATAAATTCTTGTGAAGTTAGAAAATCCACAATATCCCAGTTAAAATCAAGTTCTTCTGGATGTAAATTTGTCATGACTTTGTTAGTCACTGCTGTCCCATTACTTGCTGTCTCCACTACTGGCTCACCCCAATTCATCGTCTTCTTAGTGCCCGACATGACTGACAACTCTGTCGCATCGATTGATTGCGCACAGACGCTAGTACCTCTATATATGGAAGGTGACGTCACAGACTGCTCTCTTCTGATTGGACGACTGTGACTGACTTTTGTAACGCGTGATTGGATTGGTGAATAAACTCAATCCGTTTCGATCCGCTCTTCCCCTATAAATAACCGCAGTACACGGTTTTTACCAAGCGATTTCGTACTGACTTACCCATGTATGTCAGATCATCGTGGACTATCACTCATATGACTGATACAGCCTTTTGGAAGAGAAGGATATATGTGGAGATGCAAGGTTGTTTAAAGAGAGTTCTCCTCTCTGGCCCAACAGTGAGGAGAAGTTTAAGGAAGAGAAGAAGATATGTGAGATGTCCTCTGTGTTAACAAGATACTGTTAACATTACACATAACGGCCCGTTTCAGGGCCACTCATATACCTCGAAAAGATATTTGCTTTCTTTGCCTTCCATTTCCCGTGTCGCTAGACAGGCCCAAATACAAATAAGATTCCCCATGTTCAATTTCCCTTGACGCTATATAGGCCCAAATAATTCCCAATGTTCAATTCCCCTTGACGCCATATAGGCCCAAATAGTTCCCATGTTAAATTCCCCTTGTCGCTATACAGGCCCACGACCTTTTTGACAGGGTTTTCCATTGTCGCTATAAATCTTGTCGCTATACAGGCCCAAGCCCTTTTTGACTGGATTTCCCCTTGTCGCTATATCGCCCCAAATTACTACTGACGAGCTTTCTGTTACACCAGCGTTTATGTTACTGGTTATTATCAACATAGTTCAGGTCAGAGAACCAGATTTTATCTTATGGAAATCCGATTCAACGAAACTTGTTGCGACTCTAGTATCTAACAAAACTATAATTTAGCATGTTGGTATTTTCGTTGTTATTTAAGTAACCCCTTCAGACATCTATTTCAGTATTACCCGTTCGTTCGATACTATAATTGCTCCATTTCAAGCCACTATATGGAGAGAAATAAAACACATTTGTATGGGTCGTAGCAAAGGGTGAAACAACGAAAGACAATATCTCTTTATAAAAGAGTATTAAAAGATATAACACTAATTTACAATCTGCATATACTTTATTATTCATGTAGTAGGGAACTTCCATTGCTAAAAGATGTCGACCCTGCTTGACTGAGTCAGCCTTCTGGACTAATAATTTTCTTGACATTTTGTGGTATATACTTTAGATCTTAAGAGAAGGTGTACAGTCTCTAAATTCCACTAGAATTGTTAAGATAGAAATGTTGTTGAGTTAGAAACGGATTAATTATTGCGATGAACCATATTTTGCCATTTTCATTATAATTTAAGTTTAATCTTTAGGCAATCTTCTTCTTTTTCTGAATTATTAGTGTTATCCCAAATGAATGCCACACCCGATCACCGAAGGCTAAGTGTTGGGACTATATGGTTTAACACCAAGCAAATAAAGGAGGCGAAGGAAATATCTTTTTCTAAGTCACAAAGTAAAATTTAAGAAGACTTTACACCATCTTTAATTAATTCCGAAATAATTATAAAAGTTTTAACAGCTGTCCGAAAGTATAAAGTGGTATAATGAATTCCAATCTTGAATGTTCTGATATACCAATAGTCTTGACAATGTTGATGTGTCTACAGTCTTGATGTATCAAAATGATATAATCCAGAACGTCATTGAATGAATTCGCCATTAATCCTAGAATAGTTATTTAGTTCAAAATATCATAAAATACATTGTAATTCCAATGAATGATCTAAATAAATGCTTCATGCTATATCTGGACAAGATAGTGAATAATTATATGGACTGGACTTAAAGGAGGAATTAATAATTTTGTCCACATCAACCTTATACCTTGAAACATAAAACTCAATGAAGTGACCAGGAGGTGGGTCACAACTTCTCTTGCAGAACATTTCCAATTTTTAAACAAAAATTGGGGATTGAATTCATATATCAGTATATAACATATGACGAAAAGCAAGTACACACCAAATCTCAACACTCCAGTCAAGGAAAACGATCGAACACAAATTAAACATGCATACCATAATACATTCTTCTTTTACTTTGATTTTGTCGAAACATGCTAATGTAACCGTATCAGGTAGTTGAAAATATCCATTACACGTATTTCTGAAATGATTTCGTCACTAATGCAACTTTTTAAATCAGCTGTCAGTTTTATTGGTCTCGAAATCTATATCCACTTGGAAGCTTCCACAATATATATCAATGTGTAGAATTTTCATTTGTACAAGCTAGCTGAATCTCGTTAAATATTTCATTATACTTTGTCCAACATGGGAATAATATTACAGATTCCTGCGTCATGCTCTGTGGACTATGACAGCTTACCTAGACGTCATTGAGCAAATTAAGTTCAGGTATATGTATATATCTCCATGGAGACTGATTACGTAGCCCTACAACACAAGTTATTCGCAACAAACTCTGGTTGCTTACACAGCTTTGTCGCTTTCCTGATAATTTCTCTCCAACTCGGTATTGCTGGATGGATAGGTGTTGCTTAATTCATGCCGACATGACACATGCAATGATAACTTTATTCATGGCATATTGGCTGGCTATCCAACATACAGGTAAAATCTTTCTCTATCTTTCTCCAACTTGATATTTTGTAATACAGCATAAAAAGGATGCATGATTAAAAAAGCGTGCTTGACGTGAGAAAAACTTTTTAGGATAAGAATTAAAGCCACCATTTAAAAAATATGGTTTCCATATAATAATATTAATAATAAAAATGAAATTAATAATAATAATGAAAATAATAATAATAATAATAATAAGAATAATAATAATAATAATGATAATAATAGAGTTTAACGCCATTTTTCAGCACAACATAGGTTATACATGGCGGTTATTATAAATGGTGGAGGAAGAACCCGAGAAAACCCCAGAAAGAACCACCGAACCACGAGAAGCCAAAGGCAAGGTTTCTCAAATACCCACGATGACGCACTTTAAACAACTAGGATACTCGGGTCCCCGCAATTAATAATAATAATAATAATAATAATAATAATAATAATAATAATAATAAAAACAATAATAATAATAATGATAATAATGATGATGATGATAGTTATAATAATATAAATAATAATGATAATAATAATAATGAAGAAGAAGAAGAAGAAGAAGAAGAAGAAGAAGAAGAAGAAGAAGAAGAAGAAGAAGAAGAAGAAGAAGAAGAAGAAGAAATTTAATAAGAAATATCTTTAAGAGATCCCTAATTGTTTTCCACTCAGAAAGTCTTGAAAAAATCAGCATGTTTTCGTGTTATCAACACCCAAAAAAAACCACAATAGAAAACAGGTATAATATATAGAACATATCCGAAATATTCCATCGGTTTCGTTTGGGTAGTACAGGCATTAAAAAAGTCACTGATATATCTTTTAATCCATATTTATCTGAATAACTCATATTACCTTTGACATCTTAATTTTTTTCCGCAGAGAAACCTAACTCAACGGGAAATTGCACAGAAGGCTCTGCGATCTGATTTCCTTATTGTCTGCTAATAACATTTCAAAAGGGGAATCTTCAATTACTGCGTTACTCTATGAAAAACAAATGCGCAAAGCGTATCCAGGAATCACGATACTTTCATCTGTGTGTGAAAAACGAAGAAATGCTTGCGCGAAGTTTCTTGCAATTTAGAAAAATATTTAACGGCCTGTTTTGATTTGCCAGGGAAATGAAAAGCAGCATTAATTTGTCAGTTTTATTCATTTGAACTCAGTTATCTGACTATAATAGATAACTGTAATGTCTTCATTCTGGAAGTTATCCAACAGTGCACTGACTTGTATAAGTATGGGTGATATTAGTAATATAACGACTGCTCATTTAGTTGCGTCTAGGAAATAATCAAAGTGCAGATATTTCATGATATTCCCGTTGTTCTGGCTGACTAACTGAATTTATTACACCGAGTAAAAATGTTAAACGTTTAAAATAGAAACTATTATGTAAGAGTACAGATAATTTCCACCATACCAAATGGTCATTATAAAATGTCATTAACGTTCAGTTGAAATCAGTGATATAGTCGATCTATAGCACTTTTTGCAGTTAAAGACAAACTTATAAATATATATGTCGATTCCAACTGATGTCTGAACATTGTCGCATGTGAAAGTAACTCCATGAACATATGTCTTTTTCTAGCGCTGAGTGCTGTGCCGATAGACATAGCGCAAAGACTGGTAAGAGTAATGGGCACGCCCAACATCAACATTGGTGAGAAAAGCCAACTAACAATAGAGCTTGACTTTCCCGTTGGTACAACAAACAATGTCGTAATCGAGATCCTCTCCTCCTTTGATGCGACAGTTCTTGCCTTTGTGAAGGTGGTGAATGTCAGAGTGGGCTCCAATCTGGACCAGGATAAGGCATCTATATTGATTAACCCAGTTGTCTACCCCGGAAAAGAATACGTCAGTGCGGCAAGTGTCAGGACCATATTTATTCAAACATGAAATTATTATTTTGTCTTCATTTTAAAGTTGTTTTTATTTCACTTTAAATTAACAAAAAAACGGGATGATCGAATGGTAGAAAAAGTGAACACATGGCTAGCAAAGACCAATTACTCAAAATTATAGCTCTTGCAGTTATAGAGGGGAGTAGGGATACACACTTGAAATTACGTCTTGTTGCTTGAACACTACTGATTTCAATTTTACAGGCAGACATATAACTCGAACACTATTCATTTCATTGACGATGGGTATTCAGAATTTGACCATTATTCATATCCTTTGCGACTGGTAGACATATAGCTCGAACATTATTCATTTTCTAATTGGTGACGGGTATGCATATTAGTTGAATACTATTAATTTCCTTGTTAACGGTGATCGTGGAATTTGAACACTATTCGTTTTATTTTTGTCCGGTGGTCGTAGAACTTGAACACTATTCTTTTCCTTGCTGACGGGTGGTCATGTAACTTAATTTTTTTTGTTCGTTGGCGACGGGTAGACATAGAACTTGAAAGTTATTCTTTCACTTAGTGACGGGTAGACATAACTTGAATACAATTTCCCTTGCGACTGATAGACAAAAATGAACAATATTAATTTTCTTAGAGATGGGTAGACAAAACTTAAACATTATTTCCATGGGGACGGAGAAACATAAAACATTAACACTTTTCATTTTCATAATGATAGATAGACATAGAACTAACGCACTATTCTGTTTCTTGGTGACTGTAAAGAAATTGCGCTTTAGAAACGATATACACGCTGGTCCATGTTCAAATACATCTAACTTATGTTGCCTCCAAAAACCATTGCTTGTTATGCATGACCAAGGTTATGCTTAAAAACTGTCCAAAATGATTGCTTTTACAATTTCCAATGTTATTTTTATATTAATTTGAAAAATTTAAGCATCTGTTAAACTCAAACGACATCTTGACATTGTTTGCAGGTAAAGGTCCGATACAATAATCGTGCCATCATTGATCTGGGCATGGTTTCCAACACAGGTTCCAATACAAACCTAGCTGCCAGCCAAATCTCCATCATATACGAAGTTGTTATGGTATCGGGTGCTGGTCTGGGGACGGGGGCAGAATACTGGACCACTGTGGGGATGGAGTATAACATGAGCCAATACGTGTGGATCAGTCAGATCAGCTATTCCCTCAACAATACTGTAAAGGTAAGGATTTACATATATACCATTCTGTTTCAAAGCTACTTGGATCATAACGTGCATATTCTTACAATAATAAAAGTTGCGGGGAAGGAGCGTGGTGACATTGCTTCATGGACTGACTATCATATGGACTGACTATCATATGGATTGACTATCATATGGACTGACTATCGCGACATATTAATACTTTTAATTAGCAAGCTTTCTGCACAGCAGTACACTCGCACGTTAAGACTTCATAATAAGGGAAAAACTAAATGGCTGAGGCATGCAAATGGTACGGTAGGTTCTTTATATATATATATATATATATATATATATATATATATATATATATATATATATATATATATATATATATATATATATATATATATATATATAATAACAACCCATAATTTTAAGATCTAATTTTTGTCTTGTCAGAAATAGAATTTTACATTTGTTCTCATGGCAAATTAATTACGTTTTTATATTCATTTCTATGATTACTCTTTATGTTGTGTAGTTCAATGAGCTGAAAAGTTAAGAAATATTCAGTTTACGACATACGCTTCATTATAAAAAGTACTGCTTACTAAACAATACTCTCTCTCTCTCTCTCTCTCTCTCTCTCTCTCTCTCTCTCTCTCTCATGTGTATCGATTTGCATCTGCAGTTTTTAAATAAAGAAAACTTATTCTTACTGTTGGAATTAAAGTGGGTAAGATCTAAAAGTTAAAAAATGTCATTTCTAGTGTAGTAAAGCTACATGGAATGGACAAAAGAGAGTTTATTTTGTAAAAAAACATGCAATTTGTAAAGTAATAAATAGACATACAAATGACAAAGATAGCTGATATCTGCAACAAATAATGTCATTTCTATGGTAGTAAGGTTAAATAAAGTGGACCGAGACAACTCTTATCTTCAACACAACATGTCATGTATATGATGGTAAGGCTACACACAATGGACCAAGACAGCTGATATATTCAACACAACATGTCCTTTTAATGATATTTAGGCTATATACAATGTACAAAGACAGCTGATATCTTCCATAAAACATATCATTTATATGGTGGTAGGGCTACACACAATGGCCCAAGACAGCTGATATCTTCCATGAAACATGTCATTTCTATGGTGGTAAGGCTACATACAATCGACCAAGACAGTCGATATCTTCCATAAAACATGTCATTTCTATAGAAGTAATACTACACACAGTGGATCAAGACAGCTGATATCTTCAACAAAACAATCAATGCTCCCGGGAGAGAACACCCGACATTGTGTGTTGAGTTGCCCTCGTTCTTAGAATGTTTCAAATAGGTTCCGTGTCACTTGGGTAAAACGCAGTGTTTTGTTGTGTTGCATTCATGGATGCACAAAAATAATGGCCCATTTTTCAGCATTTTAACATTGCTATCCTAAGATTATTTTTTTGCCTACTTATCTAGTCGTTTTGAAATAGTTTCTATCAAGTAAGGGTGTGGAATATTTAATGAAATTTTTTTTGCATTGTTTTCCTTCTCTCATCACCCGAAGATTATTGATGAATCTCAACGTAATCCCACAAGGCCAAAATAAAACTTTTACAAATTTTAACATTTATAATAAGCAAGTGCAGATAAATATTAAAGCCTTTCAAATCAATTTATGTTTCTTAAATACTTGCAACTTTAACTTTGATTTAGAAGCGATTGATAAAATGTTAATTATTAGACCTTTAAATAAAAAGGTACTCGTATGCATTTCATTATAACTTGTTTTAATTTGATGGGGAAAACATTTACATATTCATTACGAAGAAGTGTACTTAGTTTAGATTATAAAGAAGATACAATGAACTGACCTTATCAAATCAAGAATATATACAAATTAATAGGGCCAAATATTTGAAACTATTTTCTTGCTCAACATATAGACCTATCTACTGAGCCGGTAGTCGTTGGAATACTATCAAAAACCGGCTTGTAAATAGCCCGATATCAGAGTCTCATACTTAGATGCTATGGTGTAGAGTGGATTTGGTGTGCATAAGAAACTAAATGTCGGCGGCCAGTATGACCATTGCATTTAATTTTCATCTTTGTGAAACGAGATCCCTATAACAGTTATCATGACTAATCAATGATTTCGTGTCCTTCTGTTTGCATCTCCGTCCTTTTCTTCTTTTGTCTGTCCATAATACTGTCTTAAATAAAAAAAATATATGGGGATTTCAAATTATCAATAAAATGAAATTTATTTATTATTTTCATTTTAAAGGCATGCATATGAATTTGTGATCATTTTTACAGAAAAATCCCATACTATATACATCATTACAGAAATTAAAATCAATAAGATGAATTTGTTGTAGGTATTCCCTGTGAATATTACTCGTAGCAACCATCGTTGCTATATTGGTATAATAAAATAGGGAATTAGTCGAACACCATTTCCGTTGCTTCCGTTTCCGTCATTTTTCTAATCAAATTGTTCTTGCCGTTGAGTTGGAAAATCGTTCCTGGCATGTTGGCATCAGGGATTGACCAGTGTGCAAGTCTATTATGAAGGCGACTGACTAACGCACAAAAGCGACAATTTCATTCTACAAAGAACACAATATCATTCGAAACTGTTGTAACAGAATGTGACTAGCGAGAGAAGGTGCTGAAGTTGAAAGATAATGATAGAAGATTAACAGTTTTATCCGCACAATGTTGTTTTGAGCAAGCTGGTCTTCAGAATCATGAATAAAGTTGTATATTATTGTACAGAAACAGACTCTTTGGCAGATATTAAATATACTGAACGAAAAAGAAACAAAATTGTACATGCAAACATGAACACACTTTCACTGAAATTAATTTATATAAATAATTTTTAGGTGAAATTCCCACGTTCTTATACATTTTGAAATATGACAAGTCAGTTCGGTCTATTATGTTTCAGTGTAGCAAAGAATAGAAAAAAACCTTTACTGGTCGGATAAACAGTGTGATTTCTTAAAAAGGCAAACAAATTATCTACATAAATTACATACATTTTTTAAAATGTAATAGTTACATTCTAAATCTGACAGATTATAAAATGAGTAGATTAAGGCTAAAATTGCAACTGGCATGAAAACGTGCCTTGAAGGAAGCCGAGTGCTGGACAGACACGGATAAGTCATGGCTATCCTTGATCTCAACATTGTCCCTCCATAGCGCAAAAAGACGGAGCTTACCCGAATCAACACTACAAGGCCGAATCATCCGCCGGTGAGAGCAATATCAAGCTCACAATGAAAACCTACTGACTGCGCACGGACCTTTGACGGGTGACCCAGTCTCAAAGTGGAACCAGCTCATGAACATGTTGAGTGAGTCTGCGAAGATCATCCTAGATCCGAAACGAAAAGTCCACCAAGACTGGGTTAACAAAAATAACGAAGTTATAAGCATTCTCCTTCAACAAAAGCCTGAGACCTATATATAATGGAAGAAAGACGTTGACTCAGTCTGAAAAAGTGATCGCTTCAAACACTAGCATGCATAGCAAAGCCCAGAGAGAACTCCGCATTATGGAAATTAGCTGGTGACACCGCAAAGCAAATAAAGTCCAGCATTACGCAGACCCCAACAACTCGAAATAGTTTTGTTTAGATCCTTTAAAGATGTCTACTGACCGTTGAAAGCCTTCAACACCCCTCTAATCTCTTCTAACGGGACCACTTTGCTCAAGGACAGCGTATCACCGAAAAGTGTAAGGAACATTCTCCAACCTATTGAACATGCCCTCCACCGCAGACTCTGCAGCGTTAGACGAAAATGGTCCCAAAGCCAACAATTGCAGATCTGGACTTACCCCTTACCACTGAAGAAGTCGAGCGAGTTATCAAAATTACAAGCTTCTGCAAGGCAGCAGACTCAGATGGAACTCCTGTTGAACACTTCAAAGCAGCTGACCTTAAGGTACTTTAGGCACTGCACAACATCCTGATCAGCATTTGGGAGGATTGGTCCATGCCATAGGAGTTTAAAGACGCATATGTAAAGAATGATTGGCAACTTTTACAATACAAAGAAAGCAAACCTGACTGCGGAAACCATCAAGGCATATGAATCCTGTCAGTTTCAAGCAAAAATATGGCACGCGTCCTTCTCAACCGTCTGGTCGGTAATGTCTCGGAAGCCATACCACAAGAGGCCCAATGTGGCTTCAGACCAGATCGTAGCACATTTGTAACATGATCTTCACAGTAAGACAAATTCAAGAAAAGTGCATTGAACAAAACACGAACGTCTGCGGTGCCTTCATAGACCTCACAATTACATTCTATACGATCAACATAGATGTACAATGGGTCATGTTAGCACGACTCGTTTGCCCTAGGAAGTTCATTAAAATAATCCGACTGTCCCCATGACTGCATGACGGGTCTCGTTCTCTACAACGGGGATGCCTCTGAACCATTAAACGTTTATAACAGTGTGAAGCAGGGTTGCGTTCTCTCTCCAGTACTATTCAACATAATCTTCATATGTGTCCTGAACCATAATGCACGTGAACTCCAAGAAAGAGTATACATATAGTACAGACTGAATGGCTCTCTCTACGACCTTCGCCGAGTGAATGTCCGGTCCAAAAAAATAGAAAAAAAAAACCCTATTCTTGAAGCACTCTTTTCGGACGACTGTTTTCTCATGGCACACACGCAAGCAGATCTCCAGATCATCGCTACTCGTATCGCGGAAGCCTGGGGACGCTTCGGACTCAGTATCAGTCCGAACAAGACAGAGATACTTCACCAACATGTCCCAGGCACCAGAGCTCTTCTCTGATTGTGCCCATCGATGACACCAAGCTGAAAGCTGTCGATCAAATCAAGTACCTTGACATTATCATATCTTCCGATTTATCGCTAGACAAAGAGATAACGGCACGCATCAACAGTGCCAGTCAGCAGTCACTTGGACGTCTCTGCTCTCTCCTGTTGATTCACAGGAATATCATGCTGTCCACCAAGATATATATATATATATATATATATATATATATATATATATATATATATATATATATATATATATATATATATATATATATATATATATATATATATATATATATATATATATATATAAATAGTTGCACTAACAAGCCTTCTATATGAATGCGAGACCTAGAAGCACAATAAGCGACTTGAGCGCTTCCACATGCGAATCTTGCTCTGGATTATGGGTATCAGATGGCAAGACAGAGTGACGAACCACTAAGTGCTCAATAGAGCAGGCTTAACCAGTATCGAAGCGATGGCCACGAGAGCCCGACTCCGGTGGACAGCTCATGATTTTGTATAACGCTCCATCTAGTGGGCACATAACATTGGTCGCCCGAAGAAAATATTCAAAAAGTCCATCAAGGACAGCCTGAGATGCTACTCGATATCTATGACAAACCTCGAGTCCTGCGTTAAGATAGAACTGGCTGTCGTTCAGCTTTCAGTAACGGGTGCAAATCTTCAACGATGCCCACATAACCAAAATCGCCGACTCCATGGAACGCAGGAGGCCTCAAGGTCAAGAACTAATGAATGCATCCAATGTACACATTACTCCAGGACATTCGGATATCGTATTGGACTCATCAACCGCACTATGACCCATCCGCGAAGAGAAGTGCAGGATTGACTTCACAAAGCTTCGATGGTCAACCAACACACTTATACATGCATACATTTGTCATGTAGAAATAAATAAATATATTGTTACATTAACTTTTCCATCTCCATTTCTTTACTATTTCAAAGTTAATATTTAATCACGTAACAATAGAGACATTCTAAAGTAAGTTGTATCATTAGCATCATCAAGCAAATGTTCAAAGAAGATCACTGCAATGATAGGATGATAGTTAATCAGCTGTGACTCCATATTTGTATGACTGCATGTATGGAAATGTTTCGTTTTGTCAATACGTATAAGCTGACAAAGTACTATGTTATTTTTGCCACTTTGATTCTCTGTTGTGTTTCGTGATACGTACATATACGTATGTACATTTGTATTTGCATGCATGCGAAGTGGGAAACAGACCTTCCGATACTTTTAGTTCTTTTCCAATTGGATACTACCATCGACTATTACGAGAAAGCTGTAAATACGTTATTATTTTCCTGTCGGTAGTCGTATTTTTTCAGTGCCAAAATAGGAATCCAAGAAGATCTTTGACAAAATATGATATGCTTGAAATGAAAAGTCACATTGAAACTTCATTTTCAAAAACGCCTCTTAGGTAAATTATAACCAATTCAAACTGTGTGTTTAGGAGATACCTTTAATGTCAGATTTTCGTACAGTAGATCATATCTTAAACCGATAGTCACTTGAGGATTCCACACTTTAAAAGATGGCGCTTTGATGGAAGGAAAATAATCCTTCAACACGTTCTCATCAAAAACATCCCAAAGAAAACTTTATGAGAGCACGAAAATTGTGTTACTTCAAAGTGGAAAATATAGACACCCCTTTAAATTCGTTAATCACCTCAAACCATTACTTTATTTTGTTACGTCACAGCAAATATTAGGAAGATGAAATCGAACCTCTCCGATCTCATAAACACGTTCAGAGAAAGAATAAGAAAAGATGAAGAGTGGGCAAAGAATTGGACTTGTTTAATTACTAAAAGAAATAAAAAGTGATGCATCAAAATTATTGTCAATGATCAAATGCGGAACATGATCTCTTTCTTATACAACACAAAATATTAATGACACATGAATTAAAATGCGTAGAATTTATTCATGTGTAATCTTTGACTACCTTAGCCCCTATCAAATTTGAAATCGTAGAAAATACTGAGCATAGCGAAGCAGATTTGTAATTAATTGGTTAACAAACTATTCAGCAATAACACGAATATGTACCATTAGGTAGCGTACCCGAAAACTCACTTGACCTACGAAAATAAAAAGCAAAGATCACACACCAGGGTGCTTCTGCGGAACTGAAACCTGACAGTTGATACAATCTGAAGATCCTCGTAGTGGTTGGATTTAACGGCCCTTCCAAATAAAATCAAAGCAACTGGTGGATCATTTGTATTATTTGGATATGTTGTTGCAAGGCATGTATCTTTTGAACGGAATGTATGTGCGAATCCAGGCTGAATTGAATCATACAGTTGTTAATGTGGTAGCAGCGCCCAAAGTAGCTGTTAAATGTAACATCATAACTGGTAGTGTTGTAAATTAGCTGGTAGTGTGGCAGCATAGTTCGTGGCAGTATGAATTTCTTTAAGGGCTTGAATTCCTAACTGTGCAAAATGACATTGGATAATGCATTCTGATGACAAAATCGTATAAGTCATATGCAGCATGCTTTTCTTCTTACATATGCACACTATGTGGGTTTCATATCATATGACGCATGGGCATTGCTGCTTTCACATGCTTATGACAGTCTAATTACGTCTATTGAGTTGGTTGTTGTTGTTGTTGTAGTGTTTAACGCCATATTTCAGCACACGATATACATGGTGGCCAGTTTTAATGGTAAAGGAAGAACTCGTGCAAAACCCCCGGAAAAAAACTACTGACCCACGAGAAACTACTCGCACGCTTTCTCACATACCCACATTGACCGAATCTGAGACTCGAACCCACGCAGACAGAGGTGAGATTGCAGTGATCCGTAACGGAGATCGCTTTAGACCACTAGGCAACTCGGGGTCCCTCTCTACTGAGTTGGTATATTGTGAAAGACAAATCGTTATTAGGTGCAACGTATTTATTTTATTTTCAATTTTTCATGTCATTGTTACGTTATATTCATTGTAACAGTTTTGAAACTCGTATACTTCATTTTTATAAATTGTTTTAATTCGCAAACATTGTGGTCCTGTTACACAGTGCACCTAGAATATGCCAGTCTTCTTATAGACGAAGTCAACGAACTCCATCCAAACCCTCATTGGTTGCAGAGGAGCTCACTGTAAATGTCAAACATTTAAGCTTCTAAAGTTACGAGACGTCTGTTCGCTGAAGCCGATACCAAGGGCGCCAATATTAATTCAAGAATTAGTGAGAATCTCTGAGACTGATAGCTGGGGCAAAAGAGATTCAACAACAGCAGCAGAGACAGTAACATCAACAAAAGCAGCAACTACAACCGCGACTGCAGCATCCAAGTCATATTTCCCGGGAAGTGGTTGCGGTTAAAACACCAAAGAGCCTTGTAAACGAAGTAATTGAAAATTAAATGAAGCAATGAAGATTATACTCATTAGGTAGAAGGAGAGAAAAGAAAAGGAGAGAGAGAGAGAGAGAGAGAGAGAGAGAGAGAGAGAGAGAGAGAGAGAGAGAGAGGTACTTTCAACCTCTCAATTTAAACTTGACGAAGGTCCTGGACAAATTAAAAAGATTGGGCCATCACAACTGGATGTCTTTTTGAGTAAACGGATACATACAGAAAGGCAGATGAATTTACGTTAAACTATTAGTCTCCACGAAGTCATGGAAAAATGGTTGTCAGAGAAGTAGATGAAAAAAGTATCTCTTCATGTCCACTCAGATCTCTGTAAAAGAGAAATACTACTCAATAATTGTCATTTGTGCTTTACGTTTTGTCTATGTGTTTGTATATGCCTATTTGGTTGACAACAACTAAAACATTAAACACTCTTACCATAACTTTTCCCCTCTTGTTCCCGTAAACACTTAATTTTAGACTTTTTTCCCTACAAACACTTTTCTACCCATAATCACTTTTTTCGTCATAAACACGTTTATAATAATAAGCATGTTTGTCTCTATAATACAATTCCGATGTTAAACGTATGGATAAATTAAACATAGATTTCTAGTCTGTCCCCCATGTGCTACGTCAGTGTTAACCTATGGGAAAATGCTAATTCCCGTTTGTGCTTTGTGCTTCATGCAATTACCACCATCTATTCACTTTGAAGTTGAGCAACCATTTAAAATTCATGGGATATATATTAGATATTATCTCATAATGTAATGACATACACATTAAGTGTGTTTAGTCATGCCCTCTGATGTGACAATGTTCTTTTGGTTTGTTCTCTCACTGAGAATTGAACGTACCCTTTTTTCTACAATAATTTATCATGTGAATTGAATTTATTGTGACGCAGACAACACAACAATATTTTTCGTTTTGGGTATATTTCGGTTGATAAACAAAGACTGGGGGGGGGGGGTACCCTTTTTCTACAATAATTTATCATGTGAATTGAATTTATTGTGACGCAGACAACACAACAATATTTTTCGTTTTGGGTATATTTCGGTTGATAAACAAAGACTGGGGGGGGGGGTACCCTTTTTCTACAATAATTTATCATGTGAATTGAATTTATTGTGACGCAGACAACACAACAATATTTTTCGTTTTGGGTATATTTCGGTTGATAAACAAAGACTGGCGGGGGGGTACCCTTTTTCTACAATAATTTATCATGTGAATTGAATTTATTGTGACGCAGACAACACAACAATATTTTTCGTTTTGGGTATATTTCGGTTGATAAACAAAGACTGGGGGGGGGGGGTACCCTTTTTCTACAAAAATTTATCATCTGAATTGAATTTATTGTGACGCAGACAACACAACAATATTTTTCGTTTTGGGTATATTTCGGTTGATAAACAAAGACTGGGGGGGGGGTACCCTTTTTCTACAATAATTTATCATGTGAATTGAATTTATTGTGACGCAGACAACACAACAATATTTTTCGTTTTGGGTATATTTCGGTTGATAAACAAAGACTGGGGGGGGGTACCCTTTTTCTACAATAATTTATCATGTGAATTGAATTTATTGTGACGCAGACAACACAACAATATTTTTCGTTTTGGGTATATTTCGGTTGATAAACAAAGACTGGGGGGGGGTACCCTTTTTCTACAATAATTTATCATGTGAATTGAATTTATTGTGACGCAGACAACACAACAATATTTTTCGTTTTGGGTATATTTCGGTTGATAAACAAAGACTGGGGGGTACCCTTTTTCTACAATAATTTATCATGTGAATTGAATTTATTGTGACGCAGACAACACAACAATATTTTTCGTTTTGGGTATATTTCGGTTGATAAACAAAGACTGGGGTGGGGTGGGGAACGTACACTGCAGTGTCACATATATTTCTTTGTATCAACTTCATATATACTGATATACCTTTAGGTGAGCTGGCAGGGCTTCATGTCGCGTGACACAGCTTCATGTCGACTACTATAACATCATTTATACATTGCTTCATGTAAACTGACATACCTTCAAGTAATCGTACACAAATTGATGTAAACTGATATACCTTCAAGTAATCGGACACAAATTGATGTAAACTGATATACCTTCAAGTAATCGGACACAAATTGATGTAAACTGATATACCTTCAAGTAATCGGACACAAATTGATGTAAACTGATATACCTTCAAGTAATCGGACACAAATTGATGTAAACTGATATACCTTCAAGTAATCGGACACAAATTGATGTAAACTGATATACCTTCAAGTAATCGGACACAAATTGATGTAAACTGATATACCTTCAAGTAATCGGACACAAATTGATGTAAACTGATATACCTTCAAGTAATCGGACACAAATTGATGTAAACTGATATACCTTCAAGTAATCGGACCCAATTTGATGTAAACTGATACTGCTTGATATAAACTTTTATAGCATCATGTACACACAATGTTTAATGTAAACATGTATAGCTTCCTGTATATTGATACAGTTTTATGTAAACAGGCATAGCGTCATGTCAACTGGTATAGCTTTGTGTATATTGATACAGTTTTATGTAAACATGCATAGCGTCATGTCAACTGGCATAGCTTTGTGTAAAATGATAGTTTTATGTAAATAGGTAAAGCGTTATGCCAACTGGCATAGCTTTGTGTAATATGATGCAGTTTTATGTAAATAGGCATAGCGTCATGTCAGCTGGCATAGCTTTGTGTAAAATGATAGTTTTATGTAAATAGGCATAGCGTCATGTCAGCTGGCATAGCTTTGTGTAAAATGATAGTTTTATGTAAATAGGCATAGCGTCATGTCAACTGGCATAGCTTCATGTTAATTGATACAGTTTATGTAAACAGGCATAGCGCCATATCAACTGGCATAGCTTTGTGTAAAATGATACAGGTTAATGTAAACTTGCATAGCTTCCTGTTAACTGATACAATTTGATGTCAGCATACATATCTTTATGTCAATTATCTTCTCAGATGACAAGAAATGTATACGAAATTCATGAGAAATCTCTAAAAGTCACGAACTTCTCTTTTTATTATAAATTTGAATAGGATTCTCATGTGATGTATTTAATTAAAATAGTTGCATTTTCTAAGAGTATATCTAAAATGTCAGATAATTTACTCATAGATACATAATTGCACAAGCCTGTCTTACATTCAGGGTAGTTAATATTAGAATATTTGACTACTGGCTACTTCAGTTTTTAAGAATGCATCGCATGTTTTGGCAAAACTTTCTCTAGCCACTGTCCAAAGATAAAGTGACAATGTTGTTGAGTTCATGTCTAAACATTTGTAATGTAACTTAATATGAACTGCTGAGTACGAATGTATTTGACTGGATTATTGATAGCAGACACCGCGAAGTGGGATTGTTTCCTGTAAATTTTTTATCTTTTATGATGCCTCTATGATATCACAGCGGCAACTCCAATAGTTGAGAAAGTAAATTGCACTTAATCCGTATTTACAGTACAACGCCTTTATCAAATACCGATTTAAATGCTGCATGAATGAAGTAAGTTTCGTACTCAATATATTGTATATATCATTATGATAAAGTTTAGGTTGAATGCCCTTAGCCAATCGTAGATAATGCATTTGATCCTTTTAAAGTCACACTTTTTTATATGAAAAGAATATAAAACTATGTGGCAGGCCTTAGGTTGCACATGACTGGCTCAGGGGTCATATACAATTTAAGGCAGCGATACATTCTGAAAGAGTACGAGCTGTGAGGAGTGTGTCTCTGGAGATGAATTTTACAAAATGCTGTTGGCTCGATGCATACTGCAATATTCATGGTAATTTTGATGTTTAGAAGAGTCTGTAATGTAACCTACTGGTTTGAAACAATGTACTCTTAAATGTCATAGAAATCTCACTATCGATACATGCAAACACGTCGATATTTTTGAATATCTGTTTAATTATTGATAAAGGTACAACATTTACAGAATCATTACCATAAAAGGTAATCCAATTCGTAACGTTTGAAGAACATATAATTCATTTCTATTCTAATTGTATGATCCATTTTGGGAAATCAAATTATCGCTTTCAAATGAGATATGTTTCTTAGAATCGTTTCTAAGATTTGCAAAGACTTGATAAAAAAGAAGTGGAAAATTCGTTATTCTTATCATATATGTGTACTTTTATAGAAATTAAAATAAATGCATTCACCACTTAAAAGTTTAATATGGGAATTTAGTTTTAAAAATCAAAAATAAGATTTCGAAAAAATACAGGAACAAAACAACATTTGTTTTTCTTTTCATGAATCTTATAATAACAATTTATATGTTTAATGTCTCTGAGAAGAACTCCAATGAAGTATTCTTTACCTACAGGGCGTTCCAGGAGACCAAACGATCCAGTGCAACGTTCTAAATGCGCCATCTAATTTGAAGCTCGGTGAAAGATTTACATTCCACTTTAGTATGAAGATTCCCAACCCCAAATTCACCCTACGTGTTGAAGCAGAGTGGCTCAATGCTACACATCCGGAAAATTATTTTCTAAAGATGAAAGTAGCAGATGCCGGAGAAAGCTTCAAACACTTCCTTATCCTGAGCGATATAGTTGCAGAAAACTTTCTTTGCCCACTAACTCCGTTTCTTTCATTGGAAATACCTAATTTAATTAACAAAGGTAAGCCATGAAGTTAACTTTGAAGGTGAGTATTTAATCTCTCAGTGTTTAAACTCCTTAGTAAACTATGCAAACAATTATAAAAGTTCAACAAAGACAATAAAAATGCAATATTGTCAGATAGTTCTTAAACAATTTCCTCACTACTCTACTCGAATTCCCTACCTAAAATATGGAGAGCAAGAGTGATAAATAGAGAATGTAAGTTTGTATTCTGGTCTTTTTTTATATTCCCACTCATTATTTGTTCAGAATCGACTGTATCTGGTTCAGACGAAGCAAACGATACCATTAGTGTGGAAGCCACCATTCAAAATACGTTCGATCTCGCCATGCTGGGAACACAACTGTTCTTTGGACTCCGGGCGAAGATTGATAGCAAAGAAATATGTGTATCTCACTTCGCTATAGTCGTCGATCCTCCTTCTTGGAACCCACTTTCGGTAAGTTCTTCCTGCAAAAAGAATTTCCTTGTATCGACGTATTGAAGAAAACAAATCTCAGAAGAGAAAACAATATTAAGGCAATCGGTAATTTGGAATGTATTTAATTGCATTTCGCTTAGATGTCGTGCAATCATTTGAAGTAGTTTCTCAGACAGTACATATCTAGATTTTATACTAAATGCTGGTCATATTCGGAATATCAATTGGACTTCATCTGCAGCAAAAATATTGTCGTTTATGCAACCTACCTCTCCACAGTAGTTAAAACTTAAGTCTGTTCCTTTGCACGGTCTAACTGGAAGCTACCACCAAATGAATGAAGCAAAATTACAGTTTAATCTATGAAATAGCAAAAACTGGTCGACTTGTACTTGTATTCTGGCATATATTGATTGTATGAATTTGGGATAGAGTTATGTCCCTTGAAACTTAGCATATCGTTATATGAGATGTTACTTATAACGACATACCACCTCTCAAGAACTATTTAATATATTGTAAGGAAGTTTGGTATAAACATTGACTTACAAACATAAATGCGAATTTTATTAGTCTTATCTCCACAGTACCATTTTGATAATTGTTATGGCCTTTGAGATTGACTTCATATCTTCACATAGGTTTCGCTTGCAAAATGGCCAAGCTCAAGAACCATCCAGTACATCATAATGCAGTTGGTATGAATTTTATCTCGTAGGCCTCCATATCCCTTTTAGGGGTTTGATCTCGTATACACAGTTATAGACATAATTGCGGTCAGTTAGAAAACCTTAATGATTGTTTGAAACTGGTACAAACATGGAACAAGTCCGCATATCCGGAATGAAATTAGTATGAAATGAAAGTGTGACTTTCAACTAGGTGTGTCTTTTATAGACCTTCTGAATCGACTCGATTTTTTAATGAGTTATCCCTTGACGGGTAGCATCGTATAACTATTTGGGATCTTGTTTATATTTGAGCTCGATTGGAAGCATTCAGTATCATCATTTATAAAAGCCATGATAGCCCATCTCCTTCCTTCGATGTTTCTTTCCTCTTAAACGTTCCCATATTTAGGGCCCTACAAATAACGTACACACACACACACACACACACACACACACACACACACACACATATATATATATATATATATATATATATATATATATATATATATATATATATATAATGCGTGTGTATATATGCCATCGTTATATTTGGATGAATGAATTAAATTGCTCTAATCCGATTCTCATGTTTTAGGGAGCAATATTTGCTGAAGCTCTAGGAAATGATTCGCCTTCGCCAGGATTTCCCGTAACGGTGATGGCTTCCATCCAGATCCCTCCGGAGACTGGCCACGTGTACGAGATAACTGTGTCTACCTCCACGACCTCTGGCAAAGATCCTGCCCTTAGCGTGCTGGCGCTTACGCCCATTATGTACGCCCAAAATCTGCCATGTTCGTACTCGGATTTTAAAGCTGTAGCTTCATCTGTTTACTCAAGTGTGCCACCTACTGTAACGAACAAAACGTTTACCTTTACTCTACATAATATCGGTTATTTTAATGACAGCACGGCCAACACACTGAACTTCACCATAGTATCGTTACTCATGGACCGGCATGACGTTGTGCAGAATGATACGCACTTATTGACCATTACGGCCAAATCTTCTGGAGGCACCGCTTTGGAGGGAGTTACCGTCATGTTCATTGTGGGAGAAAAAGAAATGTACCCGGTAAACAAGACAGCATGCATTGATTCGTTTCTTTTTGTACCTTCACACACTGTTTCATTTTTTTCGAAGCGAGAATATACTAGTAAAGGTATATATATATATATATATATATATATATATATATATATATATATATATATATATATATATATATATATATATATCTATAGAGAGAGAGAGAGAGAGAGAGAGAGAGAGAGAGAGAGAGAGAGAGAGAGAGAAGGATGGCCTTGTTGGCGCATTTAAATCTCACCGAATCGTTAAAGTAGGCAATTGCAAGAATGCAAATAGGTTTGAAATTTATCTTGGAAGTTCAAAACAATCAAGTGTTATATTTAACATTTTCAAACAATCCTTACATTAAACATATCATCGTATAAAAAGGTTCATTTCAAGCTCTTTCTTTTATATGTATTGTTTGTCTTTTTTGCTCAGCTTTCTAATACTTATAAAAGACTCATTGAAAGCTGAAAGCGTTTAGGCTTGCTTCAAATTTTCTTTGCATTTTTGGTTGTCAGTTCTCTTTGCATTTGTTTTAATCAACGCTGATACAAGCTACATAACAATTCTTTTTAAATCATTTTAGAATTCGGCGATGCACACGTTTCAAATATTATCAGAATGCAAGGACAACAATTACCTTCAAGACACAATAATTTCAGTGAAAATTCTTGTGGACACGGAAAATGGTGTTGTCAGTGGCCCGATGGTATTTCAGCTTCCGACTCCAGAAAACAACACGATGTCAGGCCTCTATTTTCGAAAAGCAGAGGTTGTGGATGTCGGGAAGAACGTGATTTGTGTCTGTCTAGGTGATTCCTTTGAACTCAACGTTACTACATGGTAACTGGCTTGTGTTATTTTTTTGGGGTGGTAAATCTACTCGAAACACTTTTCTAAAGAAAAACGATGTGACGTTTACGATGAAATGGAACAGTCAATTAGCAGCATTGGTATAAGTTTAAATTCGAAGGCCAAGACACATGTTCTCACTTTGAAAAATTTGCTTTTATCATATCATCATATAAAAATGTGGTGATTACCAAAGAATCATTTACCTAAAAGGTAGCCAAAATATATGCAAGATATAGTAGTTAACCAGTATTTCTGAATTATGCTCAAATATGTTTTATAAAATTGAAATAAGTTCATTATCTCAAATATTAAACTATCATGGCCACCCAACCTAAACATAATACCATTTCAGGAATTATAAAGCGTTCTAAAATAATATCTGTAGAATAGGAATTTTTCAAGGGATATAATCAATAATGACAACAGCAATATTGATAAAACTAATCAAAACTAAAATTCAGGAAATTTAAATTTCCTATATAAAGATAAACAATTCGTAGATCCGTCGATCTTATAGTTTCATATCATCAGAATGTAACTTACATTGAACACTGACACATTTTATCTTCGAATTTGTACTTACTTAAACGTGGTACCGGTTTTTTTAAATACATTATATCATACATATACAAACCTATGTGTCTTTTCTTGATTTATGAGCTATGAAATCATTACTGAACGAAAACATTTTTGTTCTTGATTGGTATAATTTATTTTCTATTGAACTGGACCATAAATCCATTAAGATAAGAGTGAATAATTATATTCATTTTTGGGGATTTTAACATCCATATTGCATTTATAATGTATTGAACTTCTGTAATTACTTTTTTTAGGGAGTGTAACATTTGTTGCTTTCCTGGAGATACCGCATGTCTAATTTGGTATCTTGACCTATGAATAGTACAAAACTGGAACACATGTTCTACTCTAAATGCTGGCGTATATCTCTTGCTGATCAATTTAACATAACAAAAATAGTTGAATCCATTTCACCCAATAAGAAGGAAGGCGTAGGAAGATATAAAAATGTTTTACTTTTCTTAACCATTACTGTCATAATGAGTGTGAGAACAGAACGGTTAACTTATATACTATTATTGCATCAAAATGGTTACATATACATATTTGTTATTCTAGGGACGGATCTATCGATTGGAAAACAGGTATAATAACATTTCCGCTTATCTGTAACGCCAATCTCTCCAGCGATACACTTGCCAACCGATTTGTGTTAAAAGTGGACATGGAGTATGTCGGCACAGAATGGGATCAACACGGATCCCACAGCGGCTATTTTGGATACAGTGCTAAATACTCGATGACCCAGAGATGGTACGGTTTGTTAGCCTTCAATGTGCATCAATCAGTAAGTATGAAGGGTTTAGCGAGTCTCGCTTCACGCAAGTATTATTCCTCCATGTCCAGAGAAGTCACTAAACAGTAAACTAAAAAAGACATGGAAATAACAAAGGACATTTACATTTGTAGGCGACGGAGTCTCTTAGGAATTTTTAAATAAACAAAATGGTTCGTTTTTATGGGGTTTTACAAAACATGTCACATTGTATGTGGAGGCCATGACTTTTTGATGAAAGACGAACTCATTAAGAACACATGAAGAACGACCATCCCATAGGAATCTTTTCTCAAGCTGTCTATCAAACCAAAGTTGGTCTTGTCAAGACAGAGATGAGTTGTGCGAGTGATTTCAGAAGGTGATTGTCTTATTCCACTTTACAACTTGGGGTCGCAGAACGAAATGAGAATCTAAGCTATCAGCATATATTCTTTGTACTGACACATAAGCTGGAAAACCCCCATATGAAGCACGTCATTTTTTAGTTAACGACTATTGCAACTAGTCCATCTCATTTAACATACTACAACTGAGAGGATATGTTTCATCAAAATTTCATTTGTCTTCTTTCTGTAACGGGAAGATTATCGGACAATTAGGTTGCTTTTCTTTAGTTAAACCCTCACATTATTCCGTATAGTTTTACTTCTGTGCTAAATGTTATTATTTATTGTTTTACACGTGTCATTAGTTGTGTGTCTGTGTATGTATTTCATCGTCATCTGAGTAAAACCCATTGTTGCTAGCCAAGTTTTTGATATGTTAACCCCATTTAAACCTTGACGGATTGATACATGCCATACCAGTGTTTCGGGTCTGTGAGTTTCATTAAATGCGACGGCAAGCCACCGCATTCAATCAAAATCAACATTGTTCAGATTTGAACACTATTTCTATATGATCGAGATAAGGGGATCACGCATTTAGAATCGACTTTTAAACAAGGAATTTTCCAGTGTCGCTCCACGTTTGTACAAATATATCATTTCCCCCCAAATACAACTGTCAAGGCTTCTATCAGGCATGCAATCATTAAGTTAAACTTAGAAAGTATCCTTTTGAAGTCAATTGCCACTACCATTTTCGGTCGATGTACAGTGCACCACTGTTACACGCTTTTGGCTTGTTAGTGTCACATACTGAATGAAACAAGTATAAAATCCAAATAAGTGTCACTAGGGCAAACCACTGAATTATCAGTTCGGTCCGCCAAGGTCAAGGTGTAGATAGGGGTAACGTATCGGAATCTTGCTAGCGAAGATGAGTTAGACCTTTATTTATTTTTTCCGCTACGCGTTGTCCAACATGTGTGTGTGTGTGTGTGTGTGTGTGTGTGTGTGTGTGTGTGTGTGTTTGAATACATAAAGATACAAACCTTGATAACCATATAAATTCAAAACAGATTCCCAACCTTTCGATCTAAATAAACTCTTTATTAGGAGGCCTTTGCAACTTACATACACAAAACAAACACTAAAAACAAGAGTCAGTAAAAAAGTCAAAATTTCCTCATGTTTAAATGACAAAAGTTTTAAAGGAAAAAAAGGAGAAATAAATTAAAATCAGCTGTAAACGGACAGACTAAATATATATTTGCACTGCCATCAGATCAATTTAGTTCTATAACACAAATCAGCGATTTACATTTTCAATTGTAGCATAGTTTAAATTATTTGTCATTTTGGACCATACCAATAATTTTCCATCAGACATATTAGAAAAGCATCTTCCTTGATACATATTCTTGTTTTTCAGTCAACTCTCAATGAAACGGCAATAATAACGGGGATAATGGTGAACTACAGTGCATTGATAAACGTAACCTGGCCAGACCGATATATAGTGCAATACAGTGAAGACGGCATGAACTTCACTGATGCGCCAAACCTGTCTGATTTTGTATGTACGGCAGAGAGAGAGAGAGAGAGAGAGAGAGAGAGAGAGAGAGAGAGAGAGAGAGTATACGTTAGATAAATAATATTCTGCTTCAATCTGTTAAATCGTACATGCATTTTTTTGTGGAAAGGACAACGTACAGTATAGTAGTTGATAAATCAAACATGATTCAGTCTGATTGACTGTTGGTGTATTGCTTCAGTTCTTTCTATAGGCAGGTCTATTTTTTCGTTAGGTAGAGCAGGGTAGCATAATGACAATTTTTCACATTTCAGTGGAACACGAATAGTATGAAAGTCAACACGAACTTAAGGTATTTCATGAATGTGCCCATCATATCGAAGTATGTTCGTTTGAGTGGCTGTTGGATTAACCACTATTTTGTTACGACACCCGGTGAGTAGGAACAGTTATTTTCTAATCGTTGGACACCAATTTTTAGAGGTAGATCTGAGGGTTATATCTTTACACTCTTCAAGCACTGTATCTGAGTATTTCTGATTGTATTTAATGCACACTAATTTGAATATTTATACAAATACCACACTGCAGCTTCATTTCGAAACTTCCAGCAAGCAGTTGTATCCTGCCTAAATATCGACTAGCGGATTTCTTATAAAATCCCGATGCTCTTGAAACTCTTTGACAAAATTGCCCATCGTTGTGAAACTAAAACAGCTTTTAAACTTAAAGAGTGCGCCTGAATAGTAAATTATTTGTTATCGTTTATTTATATTTTCAAAATTGAATACCGCTATTCAAATTTCTAAATAATTTTTGTCCAAGAGTGCGGACATATTGTGTATGTCATAACGGCAGAAGGCTGTGAATGTGGGTCATAGAGGAAGAAGGCTATAAATGTGGGTCATAGAGGCAGAAGGCTATGAATGTGGGTCATAGAGGCAGAAGGCTATAAATGTGGGTCACAGAAGCAGAAGGCAATGAATGTGGGTCATAGAGGCAGAAGGCTATGAATGTGGGTCATAGAGGCAGAAGGCTATGAATGTGGGTCATAGAGGCAGAAGGCTATGAATGTGGGTCATAGAGGCAGAAGGCTATGAATGTGGGTCATAGAGGCTTAAGGCTCTTTAGGACGAGTATTGTGTTCTCTCAGATCTCCGTCTCCATTTTTAGGTTTTTATGATTCCATGGTCTTCAACTAAGTAATATAAATAAGAAAAAGCGAAAAAGTTAATCAAATTCAACAAAAATGTATTGTCCTTGAATACAACATGAAAGTCTATAAAGAAAATAGAGAATTGCGAATCAAATCACAAACAGTCATTAAAGGTCTAATGCAAATCCAAAAGTAAACGGTATCACAAATTCATTCCTTTGGTGTTCCAAAAGAACTGTGCCGATACACCAGCAATCTAGAAAGGTGTTGATGTGTTAAAAGTTCCAATGTATTACAATGATATAATCAAGGACGTCTCTACATGAACTCACAAAAATCCCAAAATAATGATCCTGTCCCAAAATAATGATCCTGTCCCAAAGTACCCAGGAATACTTGGCAATTCTAATGAATACTTTAAAACAACATATCCTCTGTAACTAAAACTGAGCACAACTAAAAGACGGACTCCACTTTAAATGTTTATATATGATGAGTAATAATAGTATATTACTACTACTGCTGCTACTACTACTACTACTACTACTACTACTACTACTAATAATAATAATAATAATGAGAACTTTGTTTAGCGCCTAATCTTTCGAAGCTCTTTGTGCTTTAAAACATTAGACAACACCTAAAACATATATAACAACATGATTTTTAAAACAAAAAACAGCATACAATTAGAAAACAGAAAATATGCTAAAATATTTTAGGTAAGTACACGTTAATAGGTGTTTAAGTCTGTTCTTAAAAAACATAATATAAAAACCTAAGGCACAATGAAAAGACCAGAATGATATACATCTTCATTGAAACTGCCATCAAAATGTAACATAATTCGTTTCTTAAGAACCAGTGCTGTATGTAGAACCCCAAACCAAGTAAACATGTTTACTCTACTTGAGATTAGTCATGTGAGCCCAAACCCGTATCCTCAATTATGGACAAAGGTCAATTAAACATTTTTTTTTTAGATACACTTAACAAGGAAGAGTAATGGTATATATCGCTAAACGATCATGAGGAATTATATTGATAGAGGCAGTAGCCTACTGCAGGAAGTTCTGGTGACGAAGTTTTCAGGAGGGCGCTAAAAGGTGCGTAATGAGCTCTACCTGGGATTGTGGTGTGGAGAGCTATCAGAGACTTGTATATGTATGGGGCACAGGGCAATATGGAATTTCAAGAAGGCAAGGGACTGTGGCGTCAGTATGCGATCATAAACAGGAATTTACAAGACATGAGGTAGCAAGAAGGAAATTTATCGGCGGTGGGGTGTGTGCACGAAATAGATGGCGAAAAGTTGTTTCAGCTAAACCCGAATGTCGCTAAACCAGGGAAGTTGAGGTCAGGCTTCCGACGTAGGTAGATAGCTACGTGGTTTGTTCGTTGTCAGCAAACATTAGTAGATATATCAATGCGATTATAAATTACTACTTTCTGGCATGGTGCGCAATTTCGTTTCCATAATATTTCTCTTTATTGTACTTGTTTGTTATAACATATAAATGTTAACACCATGATGATAGTTAGTGTGGGAATAGCATGTCTCGCAAACATTACTGTTAAAGACAAAAATTCTATATTTCCGAGTGTATTATCGAAAACAAAATTACTCGAAACCATATGTATTTTTCCCTTTCTATTCAGCTGCATCAGTTCTGAAGATCTGGGGAGATGTGAATGACACTCTCTTGTTTAAATTGAATAAGGTCTTTGACAGAAACCCAGCCACCTGCTTCGTCCCACCAATTAATGGAGTAGACACAAATCCACCAATGCTGTGGTTGAGAATGAACCTTTCCATCTTTAATCTGACATTGGGTGCCCCCTACAACGTGAAGGTGACTGGAGAGAACCTCTTGTGCGACAGACATTCCAGTCCTAAATCAATGCATGTACGCAAACCAACCATCACATCCTATTTCTACATCTAAACAGTCCATGCTGAACAGATCAGGTTTTATTTAGATGTACTTTTATTACTTAGTACTGAAAAACCAAACACAAGCTTCTTCTCACATTTAGCATTTTCGTGTTGTTGAAATACATCTATCTGAGTTTTTAAATTCCGAAACTATTTTCTTCTGTTGAGAAATCAAGCATAAGGTACTGTATGAGTTATGCTTTCATTAAACAGTCACGACATAGCAGTTATACCATTGGATGTCTTTGTAAAGTCATTAAATAGCTTATTGTAATGGAATGTAAATAGATTAATAGTCCAGCAATGGAAATATTTTGCTTGAGTGGTTATGTTTTTCAGAACGTTGGTAAATATGTCTTCGGCGATGAATCTAACACATATCTTCGTGGTTATCTTTTTATAGTGGTGCATGCTACCAATGAACATTATCTGAGATTAAATATTCGTTTCAAAGTGAATTCATGATTTACAGACTTTTTTATTTTTGCAGGTGGCCTATCCGCATGAGACGAAAAGCAATTATGATTTCGAAGGGTACATTAGATTATGCGCTTTGTCTGGCAATGACTCCTCTACTCAATGTACCTTCAACTGCCCTTGCACAAACTCCGTCTCATGCAATGAAACATTTCTGTACATGCGCAATGACGGAGACACAATCAACCCAGCCAGGCTGTGTGAACTTCAAGTAACATTGGCTTAAGGCAGACAATACTATCTCCATGCTTGATATTGACATTTTGCTTCCTATGATTGCGTTTAAAATGTTGATGGCTTACAATTCTTGTACTTTTGAGCATACGTCAAATTAGTAATAACGTTAGTTGCTGTTTATTTCTAGGTGCTGATATAGACTATTAAATGACAGTGTATTTCGGAATGCACCGTAATAGAAATAGTGAATCATAAATGAAACTACCAACACGATTCAGACATCAGAACGATACTGTTAATGAAGCCGTTTCTTTCATGGCGGATGGAGGTGATGGGACTTACGATACATATGCCGGATACAGAGGCCCTTGTGGTTAGGTGGTGTTACAGGACTGAGAAGATTTGTAAAGGTCAACGTAATTCAGTTATTTGACTGATTGACTTGTATGATATATCATCGAACTTGATATCTCTATGGATCCATTCCTTCCAATCACATGTTACCTAGCATGTGTACTGCCAGAGCAAGTGAAATTCCGATTAGCTTTTCATGAACTAGATGAACTCTTGATTTTAAAAAAATCAGCTAAGTTACTTTCTCGTGTTTTTTTGTCTACAAGATATTGAGTCATAAAAATACAAACAACATGCCGAAGTGCTTATAATTTCGAACATGAATGTTATATTCTTGACGTTGGCAGTAACTGCATTCTAATGTTGCATTACTTATATAGACAATGACGTTTAGAATTGAATGTTCGATCAACTCTCTATCTCTCTATGATATGATTTATTTAGTCATTGTACTATTTGTACTATTTATACTATTTGTACTATTTGTACTATTTGTACTATTTATCTATTAACTTAGATATGCTTTGCTGTGACGCCTATAACTATTTCTCAAAACCACCGTATATTGTTATTTCATTTACATTTACACGAAAAAGTTTGCAATTGTGCCTTTGTGTATGTTCTATTAACCTCAAGACGTCGATCCATGATTTTCAAATGTGTTGTTTCCTTTGCTGCAGCAAAGGAAGGTATGATAAAGGGAATACTTTTTATTGCCAGTGTGGACAGCAGCATAACTGATAGTTTTGTCTTGTAGTGCATATTTTTATCCTCCTCTTTCCATTAGTATGCATACATTATGAAATTATTACATAAACAGAGATGCACATAGGTTTAAATATATTTATCCTGCGGTTCCATTTCAAATATTAGTATATTAGTTCGTTCCTTGCCACTTAACGGTTTTCAATCGATTATTAAGCTTTCATCCAGTTTCCTCCGGCTTTCAAAACTAACGGACGGATGCCAGTGATGGTCACCGACAGTGCGGGACGTTTTTAAATGGCCTTCAAGTGCACTGACAATTGTTTGTGCAATAATGTAAAAACAATGTCCATGGCCTACGTTCACACTATATCTTCATAACCAGGTCAACAACTGTGAATACACTTTATTTATAGTCGTTGCCTTTAAGTTTGGGTTTCTGCTGAGGCTCTCGGCTGCAAGAACAAAAAAATCAGTGTCCCAAGGTGTCAAACAGGGTGGACTGCACTGGTGCACGAAATACATGAAAAAATAATCACAAAAGTAACTAAATCAATGTTCGATGGAAGAATGATTTTGCCGTCCTCAAATCTTCAACAATTTCACTAAATATTCCTAGATATCCCACATTCCATCTCACCGCCCAAGATAGAGACCCATGGGTCATAATCCAAGTCTGTTATATATATATATATATATATATATATATATATATATATATATATATATATATATATATATATATATATATATATATATATATTCCTTGTATAGCTGAATATGTTAAGCTTGTCAAGAAAATATTTCAAAATGTTTTCATACTTATAGTTTTGTACATCTTATCTTTAACCCCAACTAAAATCCCTGGTTTGGAACACACTAATCAAATATGGTCTATGTTTTGTACTTTGGCCATCTCGCTTCCGTTTACACCATGTGTGGGAGCTAACAACAACCCTCTCACAGAGAGACAATGTTTTGTAAATTTGACCTCCTCTTAGATACCCCACGTCTGTGAGTCAATGACACTCTCTTTGAGATGATTTAAAGTTTCTGAATTTCAATCCAGTGTCAGGATTTATAGTACTTTTGTAATGATTGGGCATGAAGATGGAACGATCTAGGGTATCACAGTTATAATAACTTATTTATAACCTAGTTATAAAGGTGATTTCTATAAAACACAGAGATAATATATGCAAAACCTAGGTATAAATGTGATAGCTATACGCCGCGTTGAATATACACTGCATTTTTTTTTTCTGAATGATGCTATTTCTACAATAAATATAATCACGCTCCGTATAATTGTTTCTCAGTATTTTTCATCCGACGAAGCAATAACGGACGAATAGCCATATTTATGGTTTACACTGTAGGTTACAATAGGACATTTTAATAGCAGCTAATCTTACAGCAAATATGGTCTGGCAACAGTTTTGTATGATCTCATGGAGCGAGAACTATAAAAGTGGTAAATGTGACACCCTTAAACTACTTCCGTGTTAACGTGTACTTACTTCATACTACTAATTATATACGTTTCAGATTTAAAAGGGATAATACATTTCCTAAATATTCCAAAATATCAAGAAAAGGGACAGGCATATCCATGTGCAACTGGTAAAATTGTTATAATTTAGCCTTTGAACCTCCTTCCAAACTAGAAAATTTATAGAAAGGAGGTTTCATATAGTACATAAACCGGAAAACTTGTTGGAAAAAGAAACAAAATTGCAATCTGAAATAGGATAAAGAGGGTACCAAAAAGGGAATACATGTTATTCTAATTGGATTGTTAGAAGAAATGGTCTCTGAGAGAAAACAATACGGGCGAAATAATTGACGGGACAGAACAGAATCCAAGAAAATAGAAATACGTTTAGAGGGGATGGGGACAACGCGACTATAAAGAATGAAATGTCTAAACCAATTAAATTGAAGGTACAAATACTGAGTATTTCGTATATGTGAAAGTAAATGGATAGCGTGTTACTTGTGTGACACTGGAGAAAATGTTAAAGTTCTCAGTAGCATTATAGTAACAAGATAATGAAAACAATTTTATGGTAATGTAGAGGTAAAACTTAAGCTAAATATGCAATATATATCTTCTGATTTGGGTAGTTAAACTGGGTCAGTGTCAAGTGGGGTGAGGTATGCCACCAAATGTTTCGTTTCTTGAAAACTGTATTTCTTCTAATTGATCTTTGAAAAGTCCTTCTATCACATATTGAAGGAAATTAATAAAGATGTATGAACAATACGTATTAGATAATGATATAATTTATCCAACACAAAAGTCGGTATGAATGGTCTTTCCGTCAACCTCTTTCAAATTACCATCTCCTCCTTCCGTACACTTTAACGACTATGCTTATATATATGTCAACAGTTACGAGTATTTGGGTCATTTGTGAAAATCCAATTGGTCATATGATGAAGCCTTGAGAAAACATTACAGATTGTTCTGTACTCAAAAAAACATGCTTCTACTCAAATTTAAGAATGGTTCACTGGATATCAAAACTGCATATCAAAATTAGATTATTCAAATCTTATTGATGTGCAATGTATTGCGCTCCTCTGTGGAATAACTTTAATGAAAGTATGGAGAGAAAAAACATGATATTGGTTATAATAAATGTGTTCGTTTTATATATGGTTGTCCGAGATTGATCAACTCCTCCATCATGTTTGGAAATTATAAAGTATTTAGCTTTTAAAAGGTGATGAGAAAGTATGTGTTTTCAAATATGACTAGAGTATCTAATTTTATTAACTATATTTTAATAAATAATAATAATAATAATAATAATACTAATAATAACAATAATAATAATAATAATAATAATAATAATAATAATGAGGACTTTGTATAGCGTCTAATCTTTAGAAGCTCTAAGCGCTTTACAACATCTATAAAGATATGACTACACTACAGAAAAACAAAACAAAAACCATGAAGTTGGAAAACATCAAAACATGCTGAAAACATAAAAGATATTTTGAAGTTTATGGAGCTATCATATTCATTTAAATTCTCGTATTATCGGTAGAGGACATTATTTTTGGACTATGTTGTCTGAAATAATGAAATCTTCTATGCCTTCTTATTATTATTATCAAAGAACACGATCGATCAAACTAGTTACGGTATCAACATTGGTTCATTTTAAAACGAACTCTTATTTGAGAACAGGAACTAAATTTTTCTGAATGAATGATGACAACAAGCACCGAAAGCGATAACATTTAGGCATTTACTCCCACCCTCCCACCGAATTCAATACAATACAAAATACAGCATGTTACAAATAATGTATGTTATAGATACAAGTGAAAACCGGGTTCCAATAATCCAATATTCATTAACAGTTTCTTTTATATTTCTGGGGTAAAAACATATACAGCCATAATTTTCACCAAACCACATTTCTTTTTCTTTCATCATGTAACAGAATTGTTACCGAGCGGATGGTGGATTAAATGAACAACATAAACACAATATGTGAGAGATAATGTAAATTTATGAAATAAATTATTAATGAAAAATAATGATGTATCAACACAATGACTCGTGCATTCAACCCACAATCACATTCTACAACCAATCACAATTCAAAAATAAATTAAATATTAATACAAAAAAAAAAACAACACAGATTCAAGGAATCTCCTGGACTATACACAGATCCAAGGAACCATTACAAAAGTTATATTAACGCAAGTATAAATTGCGATAACAAATATAAACATCAAACTATACTATCGCACGTATGGATTGCGACAACTAGCACAAACATATACATGTATTTAATCAAGTTGCTAACTTTTATTGAAATTCATGCAATCCCATGAAATACTACTGTGATTCGAAGTAACTATGTGTAAATATAACAATGTATTCAATTGTAACTACAATTGAAACACACTTATGCGTCTCGACCCTCTACAACCGTACGATTCACCAACTATTGAATCGCCGCCCAGCTTCTCCGAATACCTAGAATTGACTCAATACTTTTATCGGTCACTTGCCCGTCACGGATCCACCACAGTTATACGTACAGACAGCATACAGCATCTACTAGAACCATCGGTCCCAAATACCTAGATGCTACCCCGGACGTTTACACCTCTAAACAGCTCCGACACTCGGACATTTAGACTTCTAGATTTCCGGATATTTACACATCACGACAGATGTAGACGGACAGACAATCCGACAGACAGACAGTCAGATACCTCAATTTGATCGCATAATTAAACAGCATAATCACGACACAATCAATCACATTCAGCTACAATTCAGAGACGTTCAGAGACGTTTAGCTACAAATCAGAGACATTCAGAGACCTTCAGAGACGTTCAGCTACAATTTCAGCTACAATAAAGAAACCAAACTAATAATAGTTGTTTCTAAAACAATCTAAAACTTAGATTACGCTATTGCATTTAAAGTCTAATAGTGACTAGTAATTCCAAATATTCCACGTTTTAAATCTGCATTGTAATAAAGGCATCATTACATGAAATGATAAACTGAATAAACTTCACAATAAAACGAAATATAAATTTAAAACTCACCCCTTTGGCTGGAGAAAGAATGACGAGCTATCTATCCTGTGATAAGATACTTTTGGACCCGTAGTCTTATCAGAATTATTCTGCCTTATGCCTCAAATAGGTGAGCAGAATTCACGGCAAAATTCCCGTGATTCTAATGTTCCTGACTTCAAGTGATTCATAGTCAGGCACATGCAAATCGTTATACGTCGCTTACCTTGAGAAAAACACTTATTCACCCCAGGTAACGCATGTACGACGAAACAAAAAAAAAATGGTGAAATTAGTTTGCAATTCAAGAAGAAATAAATTCTGTGACTCATCATTTATAGGTAAATTATATCTAAAACGAGGCACACCGCTCCGGTGGCCTAGCGGTTGGAGCGTCCGCCGCGGAAGCGGAAGGTCGTGGGTTCGATCTCCGGCCGAGTCATACCAAAAGACTTACAAAAATGGCACAAGCAGCTGCCTAGATTGGCGCTCAGCATTAAGAGCTCAGTGTTAAGACTGGTCGGCCTGGTGTCAGGATAATGTGACTGGGTGGGACATCATCCTACATGTCACATGATGCCCCAGTGCTAGACACCACTATTAACTGCCTCTTGCAGATATCATAGCGATATGACTGAAAAATTGTTTAAAGCTACGTTAAAAATCATAATCAAACAAACAAACTGTAGCGATGGCAAAGGTTGGGGTGGGGGGTACCTCCAATATATTAATTAAAATATTATGGAAGTTCCACCCTGGTTCGTGAAATTATAAAGTTAAATTACTGGCGAAATGGATGTACAGCTCTGAGCCCCCAGTCAGCACTGCCGACGGTTAAATTATATAGAACACGAAGATGAAATTCAAACTAATAACAATTTAATAAAGTCGATAATTTTAAATGATAAACTTAATCACTCGTCCTCCAAGTGACAGGCTACTTCATCTCATGATTTTCAGTGTGAGTTCGATTTTCTCCTGGCCATTGGTTCTACTCATCTCTTTATTTCGTTACTCCCACTCCTCCTGGACTTCACCTCTCCCGACTTCTCTGCTTCCTTCTCTTTTCTTCCGTCTCTCTATCGGAGACACTGGGACCACTCTCACTGGTCTGTCCCTCGAAGCTTCCTTTAGAAGCTGCACTTAGAATCCTGTCCTAAGATTATTCTCAACCAATAACGCATGGCTGATCGGAGTTGCTATCTTCTGGCAATCTTTCTAGCGATCTATAGCGAACTAAATCTTGCTGGCAGGTTTAAGGATATTATACTTAGCCAAATTAGGGTCCCGTCCCTATCTTGATTCTGATTGGTTAGCGCTGTGTACCTGTCCAATCGACTAAGCGACCAATTCAACCTTGCTGTCAGTCTGCGGAACAAGAAGATAAGGCACGTCCACTCCGTTGGGAAACTTCTTTGATCTGCACAAGCGCTTCCACACCAAGGAGATAATTGCGCTTCTGACGGCCTTGGTCGGGCTTCCCACCCCAGCCACGGCAAACTTACGTAATGGATAGTGTTAGCCTGCGGTCACGTTTAACATTAAGCAATGGCTTGTCGGAATCAAATTGATTATACATGTTTCTGTACTATTTTGGGTCGGGCAAAACGCCACACAAACAAAAATCTAAAACAACGCAATGCATAATGTATTCATTCGTCTGTCACATATTGGTTACGTTTTGAAGCTCCGCATGTTTTCAAGAATTGTTGTGGGTTATCTGTGATTCATGAATTGATGACTGCAGAGAAATGAACTTCGTTATTTTCATTTCAAATTCTCCACTCATCAGTTTCTCACATATTTCATGCACAATCTACACAATATGTTAACAAGAAATTAACACAAATGATATACCTCTAAACCATAATTAGACATTTTCAACTATTCTTTGTTTACAATGTTTTCTGCATACAACATATACTATTTGATATTCTCAAACATGTTAAAGAGGACACCAATATTTATCTCTAAAGTCTTGCCACTGTAGGTCCTACTATTATGTCGGAGAGTTGTATAGTCGACGATGGGTACGTATACAACACAGGCAACAGTGGGGTAAAAGATAGGTATGAAATTGCTAATAATAAATAGGTACTGGGTTTTAAGTCCACGAGTAAATAGGAATGTGAGGCTTGATTGGCATCGTCGTACTCACGAGTCACGAAATCCGTTCCTAACGCTTTGGCTAAGACTTGCACTTGCGATTTATCTCTAGGGCTTTTAAACAAGACCACGAAATGAGCATTAATACTTATTGTACGATTAGCTTTAGTTTTTTGTGGAAACAAATTTTGATTTATGTAAATGACAAGACATTACGATGATTCTATTTACGAGTAAACCACAATTTAATTTCTTCTTCGTCTTCTCCTAACATGTAGTCGAAAATGACTCAATGGGTTTGAATAGGGTCAGACAGAATCTCGTCGTATTCTCCAAGAATGTCTTCTATAAACACAATGGAATCGCCTTAAATTTCTTGGAAGAGACAGTATGCAGATTGCCTCTCTTTATAACTCCACACGATTGATTGAGGTGCACTAACGATCAAATGTTGTTTATGTTCGATGAAACGTTTAACAAATTCGGTTTTGCTTGAACCAATGGAAACGGCAATAAACATGCTTAAGGGATGGCGAAGATACAAAACTCTGAAAACCAACGGAATCTAATTGTTCGTCGATGACTTTAAAAGTGGAAAAAGGGAGAGCAGAGACAGTAGATGTAGCTGTAGCGTAGAGAATCTCACTTTTGACACAAAGATAGTCACGACAAGATTTATTTTACTTTTTCAGGACACTTTTTAAAACAAAAGTGAAAACACGAAAGCCAAAATTACATAAAAGCCAAATAGTTACATACAGAGATAAAATACACATCAAAACGTTCAAATTGGAATATATAAATAATCACTGAACAACATGTTTTTGGTAACAAAGGTGTCCAATAGACAGTGTTTAATGTTTTTAGAGTCTAATTTTTACTGGATGTTTGAATTGAGGATTACAACTCTTGGGCATAGCATGCCACTTCTTGTCTCCAAGCCTCGAAACCCAAATTAATACAGTCACGTATATCTGTTCAGTGAGGCTGTAGATCACAAGCTACACACACGTCGCACACATCTTCGTTACCTAAAAGTTGATAAATCTTTCTATCCTCGTTTAGGTCGAGAAGTATCGAGATGAAAATGAATGGCTTTTACCATAATGAGTCTCTTATGGCAATCAAAGGGACTACTTTCATGTTTTATGTGGTTGCAGGTACTGTTCGTAAAGAGTCCACAAGGAATCGGCTGGTAAATGAAATCCCATAAAGCATGTCACGAAGATACACACCACACGTTGACCCCAAATCATGTTTGAATACACTCATAGATTTCCTTCCCCTGATTATATTGTGTCACCACTGATAAAGACCTTGGCATGGCATCCCGTTTTTATACCATCCTTGGTGTCATGTAATAAGTGTACTTTTTGAACAGCATCGGATTTGTTTTAGTTCCGAACCAAGATTGTTTACTGACTAACTCACACACAACACGTCGTACAGAAGTTTACTCTTGAACCAGTATTTGTTGGTATAAAATATGTTGGTAATCATTTATCTCTTCCGTTCGAATTGGTGTTTTAGGATCACCTTGTAAGTAGAATGAGTGGCGTACAAAACATGAATCTCACGCGATTCATCAATGGCTGAACAAATGAACGCTTTAAAATGAAACCATTCAGGTACCAGTCATTCCTACGTTGAGGACGTAATGGATGTAAGTGTTATTTGCGCTTGACTTGTATTTTAACCAGCTCTCGGTAAATGCGTTATCTCAACTCCGCAGCGAAAACACCAACGTTCTCTTGTAAAGTATCCACCCAGAGATTACTGATGTCGTCCCACCCAAGTTAGGTAGTGACAATCCGGAGACAATCAATTATATTCCATGTCTGCTCCTACTCGTAATTTGACACACCATAACTGAAACACTTGATTTTATGTATTGTACCGAAGTAGATAAATCCGTCTCTGGCTAATTCTTTGGGAATAGGTTCTACCATTTTTGAGGGGTCATTTACTTTTAAACGTTTGGAATCGAATTTCAAGATGTAGTATTCAGGCAAACGCACAGGAAACGAATATTCGTCTTTCACGTGCTCATTTCGACGATGGTACGGTGAAATCTGCAGGAATTTAGTAATGGTTGGATGACATCCGTAGATTGTTTGCTGGATGGTTTCACATGGAGGATGACATTGACAATGAAAACAAGTAAAGTTATAATTTGTTCTGTAACGAGTGACATCGCTTTCGCATCCGTCAGGTTTGACACGTACAACATCACGTTCTATGGTATGTATAGTGATATTAGTGTTCATAGTAAACATCCCATGATTTGGTACTGAATCGATGAGGTTACAGCATAAGGCATCTCTCTCATAGCAAGGCACATCATCGCATACCACTTGAGAATCCCTTAACTTGAATGATATCTGTTTAATAGTATTCATCTTTCTCGCTTGGTCTTTGTAGTTACAATGAACCTCCGTCTTGGACGTTTTCTCTTTTTATATTAGCCGTAATGAAGTATATATACTTGTATATAGTTGCATTTTATGTCTAGTTTTGGAAGTTTTCCTTTCTGTTCTTTATGGATAATGATACTACTTTAGCAAAAATACCGTCATAACTGTACCTCACTGTGATGCGTTGAAAGGTCCTGGTAAGATAAGAACATTGCGGAGACCACCCATTATATTCAGTAATAGCTAAATCTTTATAGATATATCGATCCATTCACAACTTCAGACCACAACAGAAACACTGTGCTTCGGATCCTAATTTAGTTTCAGTTACCAAACAGACACATCTTGTACTAGCTAAAACGTTTGTACTTCCCTATCCATTGGCCGAAACGTTTCCAACCGACGAGCACCATCACAACAGCCATGGAAGAAGACAGGGCAATGGTACGGTTTGAGCTCTGAGTTCTAAGCAGGTCTCTTCTCGTTGCCCACTTGCATCAAATTTATTTTGACTCCGTTCAAAGTTACTTTAGGAAGTTATTCATTTGTTCCGTATAGTATCTCAAAAGAAACTGTCCTCGCATCCTGAGAAATTATAGAGCATTTCCTTGGCATGGCGATGACAATCTTCGTAATGTTCGAATATCATTTTGGCTCCTCGTCTCATCGATGGGGTCTAAGATCCACTTAACAAAATCGGTTAACGCGTTCGGTCTCCAAAATATGTTTTCACTTCCTCTATGAATTTTGCTGCTGTGAGGGCATTGATTAAAGATAGGCTCTTGGATACATTTCTCTCACGCTCGATGAGCCGTTCAGAAATTAGTCTTAGTCTTGTATGCATTCGAAATCGAAAGAGAAGGAATTGCCTGTCTTACTTTTCATTGGGCAATAGTTTATATTAGAAAATGTTAATTGTGACATAAGGTCATGTTAAGGACTGCATAATCTAGTTTTTTCGTAGAATTATGCATTTATGCTTTAAGATCGAAGCAGAATCATTTTTTTGTGTCCAGCAGTTCATTTCGGCTGGAGTTTTGTTATTCATATTATTTGTTAACTGGAAATACAAAGTGCTCTTCATAGCAATACTGTCAATAAATACTGGAATTGATAGTGTAACTTCAAATAAGGATATATTCTTTGATTGTATTATTGTGATATAAAAACATTCTGGCAGGTAACCACTACACGGGCCACTACAGCCTCATCAACACTTCAAGCATTGAATTTAACTTGAATTTTCATTTAAGTTTATTCTGATCAAATTTGATTATGACTTGTGTTCATAATTCTATTATTATTATTTGAGATTTAATTTGCAATACCAATAAGTTCGTTTTGTGGTTGTTTTTCATATATATAATTTTCGTTTTCTATTATATAGACATTAATTATTTGTTGAATGTTACAAAACGTGCTGGTTCTCACTCTTTTCTATTAATTATTTAAAGACCATAGAGGATTTATTATTTACAGTGTTTGAAACGCTACACCATGAAACTGGAAAACTGGCTTTGCTAGCTAGACATAAAATTTCACAAACTGATCATTTGTGTTTCGTCACAACTGACTGGTGCTTAGATTGACTGGAAAATACAATATCTCCTTTAATATTTATAAACCAAAAAAAACGATAAATTCTCTAAGGGATACATACTTTCGACCAGTCTCTCCCAGCATTTTAGAGTTATGTAGGATACATTCGGATACATCTAAATCATTCACCTTTCCAGGTGGATAGAGGACCAGAACTACATATAACTCTTGCATGAAGACTGATAAACCTGGTGAAAAAGTAGCAAACTTACAAGGAAACAAAATGCGATATGCAGTTTTTCTGGTTGCCGTCATGGCGATATCTCTAGGTATGCAAATGTACATATCTTTATTTAAGAATTCATTTAAGTTTTCTTGTTAAATTACATTCCATTTATTACCTTATAAGCTCTCAAATGTCCTAACGCTCTCTCTCTCTCTCTCTCTCTCTCTCTCTCTCTCTCTCTCTCTCTCAGAAATATGAGTATATGTGGGTATATGGAAAAATGAACCTTAATCTTATGTGATACTTTCTGACTATAATTGTCTTCTTTATAAGTTCACATAATTATTTCGTATTGTTGCTCAATGTACACATACAAATAATTGCTGTATATACGTATACAACTATACGAATTCCATTTCTATATTCAATATTTAATATGTCTCTTTGACGCAAACGCTTTGAATTAAATCAAACATATTTATGCTTTGGTCAATTTCACCTCTATAAAATCTGCAGTATCCACGAACCCTATTTATGTCCCTGACCCACAATACTTTCCACCACTTTCCGAATTTAAATACATTTCTTAGTTTCGCGTTGACAATTATCCGGGATGTAAAACTAGAAGTGAATAATGCACCTCAGATGTCATTCAATAGACGATTTCCTCAAAATGATGTGGAAAATTACGGTCACTATTAAACAAACAGCTTCAGCAAATCAGGTTTGCCATTCCTTATGAAAGATATCCATTCTTATAACATGCAGTGCTATTTTCTTTAGCTAAACCTTGTCGTTTTCTGTTTTTCATCTATGTGCCAAACTAAAATGATCTATTAAATTCGCGTGTCAATTTATTGTGTGTGTTTAACTGTGGATGTACTTTAAAAGTATATGAAGAAAAATGTACTTTATGTTGAAACGTCTGCTAACTGTTTTGTTTTCTCCATTTGTTAGTATTTACTGTTCTCTACCCAAGTGTTTTATTTGCATTTGTTCAAACTTTAAACGCTTTAGTCTGAATAAATATTGTTCCAAAATAAATTCGGAACTAAGGTACCAGAGTTTTGAATACTCGCCGATATATCTGTGAAGCAGCTTTGACATGCGTTCATGCTTACACATGTCTATCACTGTTTCCAATCTATATAATAAACATAAAATCATAGAAAATGAGTTTGAATATATTCAAGGAAATTCTATATAGTCTTTGCATAATACCTTTTTATTTCATCTCTATGGAATTAGTGGTCATGACAAGAAGTATTGTAAATCGGGGACATAAGTTCATTATGCGACCGTTTATAAAGCAATTTTCAAGGCAACGTCATATATTGTCTAATGATGTCCCCACATTCTGACTCGGGGAGGTAAAGCAAATGTCATGTTACGTTATCTTACCGTTGTGATGTACTAATATTGAAACCGTTTTCTCGTAATCTGAACGATAAACATGCCTAACAATTGTATTCCACCATTTTTCCTCCAGCCACGGCAGACATTGAAAGTTTTGACATGGTTAGAGATCAGCCATATAATATCACTGGAGAAATTTATATTGGTGGGAAGAACTCTCTCACATTGACGGTGACCTTAACTGAGGGCACAATGTCAGAGGTCATCATCGCCATCATTCCGTCGCTAAACACAACGATCTTGGCCGTGTCAAAAGTAAATACGTTCACACAAGGTTCCGCAGTGAGTATGACGGGATCACAAGTTCCAGTCAACGGATATGGTGTGGAATATATCAACAATGTAAGTGTTTCTTCTCTATATTTGTTTTAATCCAATATAAAATTATCTTTGCTCTACAAATATCACTTTTAAACATACAGCTTCATCATATTAATTAAAAATTCAAACCTTTTGTCTCTATATCGAGCTTCAGGATAAAATATGATGTATTTTCAATGCAATGTAGTGTGGTATTTAAAGATATTTGTTTATTGTTCTCTCTCGTTTTCATATGGAAGAGACCATATGTATATGCGGAATGTATATAACTATAAGTATTTAACATATAGATTATACGTGTATATAAGGTTTCTATATCCTTCAATTCCTGCCTTTGCAGCCTAAAGTCAAGTACCTATCTAGAGTGACTTACAATCTTGGCAATGTGACAGTATCTGGTACAACCACCACTGCTGTTCAGAGGCAGATTCTGATCAACTTCGAGCTGACGATGGTGTCTGCAAGAAACCTCACTAATGGAACGAAGTACTTGGCGAGTAGCAGCATCGCCTACAAGAATATAAACAGCTTACATGCCGTGCAAATTTGTCAGCTGACGTACACGCTTCGTAACACATCAAGGGTAGGACTTGAATATTTCAACCCCATCCGTTTGTCTCGTCTTGTAGCAGGAACGACTTGAATATTTCAACCCCATCCGTTTGTCTCGTCTTGTAGCAGGAACACCCGCTTAATTATTTTTTTTTTGTTTCAGGCGGGGGCGGGGGAGGCTGGCAAACATGTAGTGGCCATGCTATTACGTTCTACGGCTTTTATTTTATTTTGCCAAAATATGTTTAGAGGTAAAATCCGGAGCTTGAGGGATGGGGAGTGCTGGGCCTTATATGTAGGCGCCAATGGTGTGATGTATCTACTAATATGCAAGAATTGCTTCAACAATTTCAAACAATATCTTTAAGAGATCTTTCCGTAGTGCTAACTGCAGAGGAAAGCAAAGAAAAAGAATATATATATATATATATATATATATATATATATATATATATATATATATATCAGCCATTTCTCTGACAGATTTTGTATGTTGCGTAATATGTTAAAATGAAGTAAGGTATCATTGATATACACAATATAATAACAACATAAATCAGAATGATAAGTTTAAGATACAATATTCACTCTAAATGAGAAAGCTAATTAGAATGCACATTATATTTTCCTATAATGTGTAATTTGAGGGAAAGATTTTAAGTCTTTCCAGAGTTTGTTTTTTATAAATAAAAAAAGAATTTAGATTGAAGATCAGCATACAAGTTCTTAAGGACCTGGAATCTTCAGTCTCTTTCATCTGAATGTATCCCGATACTCATTTTGTTGAGGTTTTTTTCAGTCCATATTTGAATGAAAAAAGTAGGCATAGTTTTCTTTATTCTATTCTATGTTTCTGGTATTCATTAGAGTCCAGTCAATACTAATACAAAAAGTTATATACATTGAATGTTTGCGATTGTTCAAGATTGATAAATAATTATATTACTTTACATTACTGTATCATCTGATGTGATGTCGACAATGACATTTACCATTCAAGTTTATATGCCATAACATGAAAGTAATATGACATGTGTTATAATCATGTCCGCTAGTCTGTCAAGGATTGGTTGTGTTTCGCGTTTCTGGAAGCTTTCAAGTATACGTGTTCAATGAACACATTTCAAAACTATCAAAAGTATGAGTGCAGACAAGATGTGGCTTTAATTAATTTCATTTGAAGTTGATAACATTACCCACATTTGAAATTCTTCACTGGTCTAAGTTTCTCACATACATTACATGCGAAATCAACACAATATTTTCACAAGGAATTAAAGAATATCCCTTTTAACAAAATCAAACTCTTGTAATGGTTCTATGTTTATATTGTCTGCTGCATACAAAATATATAATATCTTATATCATCAAATATTCAACCGAGTTCAAGAACAAGTGTAAAGATTCGTCTCCCTTGTTTGCATATTTGTGAGCTTATTTAAACGTGTGCATAGCTTTAACCGCAATGATGTTGAAAATATTTTTTAAAGACATGATAGAATTTGAAAATAAATCTAGCTTAAACCCATTGTTTCATAAATAAAGAATGTACGTTTATTTGCAATTACATGAAATACTACCTTCATAGTTCAGTTGATTCCCAAAGGACGCCTGATCAATAATTACTGACCATCGATTGTTTTTGTTCGGTATGCAAAAATAGTTTTGCCTTATCACGAAATATGTATAATGTATGTTATGGAAATAGTGTATATAGGATGGTTGGAACTGGAACAACTACTTCGTAAAATGAGCTTACAAAACAGCATGGTGAGTCAGATGAATAAACTGCTCCCTTTGATCGCAATGGCAAGCATACCTTGTATGAAACTTATCGATAGCTGTGGAATAATTAACCCACCCTTTACACCTGTCAAGTGCACGATACAAAACTTTCCGCTTGTTTATTTTTTTCTCCTTCATTCAGCGATAATAAAATTTGTTCAGTCAGTCAAAGTTTGATTGTCGTTAGAACCCACGCGCGACATGTAAGTTCGCAGTAGTTTCGAAAATACACATTTTAAAGATTTTTACCGACATGTAAAATATCACAGTACTCTCAAATATCTCGTTAAAATGTGCAATCAGAAAATGAACTTCGATTACGCATAATGCAGACTAGACGAACAGTGCATCCTTTCATCAACTACAGCTTTACCACCGAAAAACGACATAAAACATATGTTAACCAATGCTGAACGATCAGATTACACATGTCCGAATACTATCGCTAATAGAAGTTACGTTTGGCGATGTGAAACAATTAATCTCACCCTTTGAATAAAAACGTCGCCTTCGCTTTAAAATTTATTTATTATTTTGTTTTCGGGTTTGTTATTTTATTGTGGGGGGACCATTTGCAAAATATGAACTTCTACACGATATCTTATCAACACGCGTAAACCAAACATAAACGACTGAGACCATTTAATTTTCGGGGATAATTTGGTTTCTTTAATGTAAAACAATATATATTTTGCAACTGTTAGGATGGATATAATTAGTTCTTCTCTTTACACGCCAGAGCAATTATTTCTCCATGTTGATGCTGACAGTCATTGTTTTTTCATATTGATTCCACGACCCCATATTATATCATACATTGTGCCTATTCGTAATTATCATTTTTATTCCTTCCGTGAAAGTCTACTTGTCATGATAAGCAAGAATAAACAATCATTTAATTACATTAATACTTGCATTAAAAATTTAATAAATAAATAAATAAATAAACAGAATAATGCAAACAAGCACAAGCATATACCAGTAATGAAAGATGTAGCAATTTGCAGCCTGACCTGATGTGGAGAACGTCAGTACAGTAAAACCTGTCTTGAGAGACCACTGCTAATAGCGACCACCTGTTTTGAGATATAGGAATTTCCATGCACAAATTTATTCATTATATAGTGTTGTGTCCTGTTATGAGAGACCACCTGTCTTAAGAGATCATTCTTTCTTGGCAGAAAGGGTGGTCTTTCAAGACAGGTTCTACTAGGAGCGATAGCTATACTTTCGTGCATGCAAACAAAATGTAAGTGTTTGGTTGAGCTTATCACTCCAACTGCTTCGGTCCAGTACAAGTGCTTAGGTCTCAATGGACAGTTTCGGGCAAACTTTCGTCCGACGATGACCTCTTGCAGAATAATGATAATATTACATTAAAGATACAAATACAAACTAATGATTTTTGTTGAAAAGTTGATTCCAAGATTTTGCCTAAGGAATTAAGGTTAATTCCTTATGCAACTGGTGGATGATAATGAGGCAGCGTAGGGGAAAGCTGTTGAGTCTCTTTACATGGTGCTAGTATAGTGGTCATGAATTGCTGAAATAGAGGACCGTGATGATAACGCAGACTACGTACATTTGTATTATAGTGTGTTCAGTCAGCTTGTTCTTGTCCCATAATATCTGGATCAGTCTTTATACATTGTTGAAGCAGCCTCTCAAATGCGAAAGTTGAGCTCTGGGTCAAGTGAGAGGTTGTCGGTGATGGTAAACCCAAGGCGTTTTAACTTGCGGACAACCTTACATTTTGTAGTTGTTTATGTTGATGGAGGATAACTCTCAGAACTGTTGAACCATCATTAACATCTAATTTACGCTGATGGTAAGCCCGAAATCTTGGCAAGCTTTTGAAAACTGGTAAATGAGGTTTTGGATATGAGCTGTTGTGCGACTTATCACTGTAGCATCGTCTTCAAAGAATGTGTTCTCATTGTTGCTGAACAAATTACCTGTTATGTTTGCCTTGAAACTTGTTAATCATCTGAATGACACTGTTCAGTTTGGACTCTACGTTTAGAGTTCCTATTAGATTCGATCTATCAAGGATCTCTTGTCATAAATATGCCTAACTAAAGACGATTGTTTTTCATATTGCACTAAACTGCTTATATCATTGCTGTTCATTATAACTACCATAAATCCATGTACAACGCCAGAATGGAAAACCTCTTGTTCTGCTAAATAAGACTGACAAATATCAGTTTTATATTGAGGCGGAAAACCTTACTTCGGCACTTAATAAGATTTTACAAGAAATCTCTAACAAACTTCTCGTTCATCGATAAAGAATGTACCTTTATTTGCAATGGCATGAATATCATCATTATTTGGGATGGGTGTTTGTACTGTTTTTTCCCGCTTAATTTGGTTTTCGTTATTTTGAGGTTGACCACTCTCGATGTTATTGTTATTGCCCGGATCGTATGCGAATCTCTCTGCTTTTAAAAAACAAACTTTCTCGAATTACAAAGGAAAACACAAATGGATTAAAATAAAATATCTTATCTGTTTACTGATCGATTTTGTTCATCATAGTATCGACTGAATAATCGAAGTCAACGTCTTGTACGATTGCATAACCTGCTTCTTCGGTTCGCTTGATTTCCACTGTAGCTGTTCATGCCCCTAGATCTCAGGACGCTACTTTCAAAATTCCGTCTCAGAAGACTCTCAGAATACTTCTCAGAATGTATACGTCGCAGGATTACGTCATAGAATTGTACGTGTCAGAATTACACGTCTCAGATTACACGTCTTAGGATACCACGTCTCAAGATTAGCTGTCTCAAGATCACCCTCTCAGGATTACACGTCTCATGAGCTATTTTCTCCCTTTGCGTTCAACGTTCATCCAAATCAGTTCGTCGATTTACTTCGGCAACAGTTTTACGAGGGACTTTCTTACAAATATCCCGGGGCCTACTCTGATTTCCCTTGCAGAAAAGCTTACATTGATTAAAAGGTTCCATGATATTAAAACCTAGGAAAGATTGTATGGGAAGCATGCCTCTTATTTTGCGTAACCAATCAGTCAAATCTCTCTGTCTCATTTCTCAGTGGAGCCAAATTGGTGTCAGCGTGAACTAGTAGTTTGATAGTTCGAGTTTCTGGGATGTTTCAGTTGCGACAGCTTTACCATGAAAATAACGTTTACCGTGTCTCAAATAATCCGTCCTGCTGCTATCTAAACAAATGCTTAATTAAGAATTACATTCTTCCCTCAAAAGGGCATTCCGAACATGGCAGTATGACGATTGATACACGTCTGTTCTCTAGAAATCTAATTAATGATTATTTGGTCTCAACTAATGTATTCTTGTTAGATCGACATAAATGTGCCCCTTCACAATCATCATAATTCATTTAATTCCAAAGGACTCGTGATCAATAACTTTGAATGCGATTCATATCATCTGTGGTTGTTAGGTATACAGAACTAGATTTAACTTACCTCGAAATATGTATAATTTATGTTTTGGAAATAGTACTGGCAAAAAATGTACCTGTCTTTACCACATATCAAGTGCATGGTACAAAACCTTCAACTTGTGGGTTAATTTCAGTAAAAGCTCAGCATATTTCAAGTTCTATCGTCTGCAATCTAAGTGACTCGATGCGATTCTGAACTAGCGCGAATATAAATCTTATTTCATAGTGTGCAAAAGTGAATCTCAGCTTTGAATGCCAACTTCATCTGTTTGTTGGGTTTGGGGTTGAGAGAGGGTTGTTTTGTTCCTTTGGGAGGCAGGTTAGTCAGGTGTGTGTGTGTGTGTGTGTGTGTGTGTGTGTTTGCGATCAAACGTGATTGATTCTTTGACAGTTGTTGACAAACTGTTGGTATGTTACTAAGAACTACATTCACGTAGCGTATTGAATTGAACGACAATGGGACGTAGTTACAATATTTAAATATTAATGCATAATGATGCAGTCAAAATGAAAATGGAATAAAGCTAACTAACGTTGAAATGGGTACAGGTCTTCATGTTTTTCTTTATTGCAGGGTTGCAGGATAAATATTAAAAACGGTCAAAATCTCCGCAAATGAGGATTATTCAGTTTCATAAAGAATACATTACGACAGCTCAGTAAACTTCTAAATAATAATAATAATAATAATAATAATAATAATAATAATAATAATAATAACAACAACAACATAACTTAATAATAATGTAAACATAGTACAGCCCCTACTATATACAAGCACTAAGGGTTACATCATTAGATAACACATTAGATAACACATACAAAATATGTTAAGAACCCAAAACAAAACATAATGAACTCACAAAACCAAAAAACTGTTGACAATAACTACAGAAGCCAATATTATTAGGTATGCTCTTTAGTTGAAATTGGTGTTTAAAGAATATCCTTAAATGAGATTAGTGTCCTTGTTTATACAACCCATGGGATATCCGTTCTATGTGGCTGCTGGTGGTTGCTATGCAACATACAAGCATTTAGTGGCATCAGCCGAATAAAACTGGTAATGGAGCTGATGCGTCTCAGTTAATGATATGTAGCCTTGCATGTGCTCATTACATGTTGGTGTAATGTGAACAATCTAAATATTTATAGGTTCTGACCAAATAAACTTGAAGACACTAATAATTGATGGCTAATGAGAGTTCATGACAACTGGTGATATTTAAAACAGTAATTATCTTTGTATGCACTCACAATAACAACAGCAACGTAAATTGATTGGCTTTATTTATTCTAACGTCAGCCATTGCTGGACCACTTATCTGACTACTGCAAAACATCACTGAAGAAAGTGAATGATTTATTATACCTATATTGTAATCAATTAAACAGTTTGTACTAGAAAGTGAATGATTTATTATAGCTATATTGTAATCAGTTAAACAGTTTGTACTAGAAAGTGAATGATTTTTTATAGCTATATTGTAACCAATTCAACAGTTTATACAACCAAGTTAATGAAATAGTATAGCTATATTATAATCCATTCAAAAAGTTGTTCAAGAAAGTGAATGCAATCGTATAACTATATTGTAATCAATTCAACAATTTGTACAAGAACGTGAATAAAAGTAGTATAGCTATATTGAAATCAATTCAAAAGTTTGTACCAAAAAGTGAATAGAGGAGTATGGCAAATTTAAATAAATTCAACAAGTTATACAAGATAGCGAATGAAGTAGCATAGCTAAATTGTAATAAATAAAACAACTTGTACAAGAAAGTGAGTGAATCAGTTTAGCTATATTGTATTCAATTAAACAATTTGTACGACAAATTCCATGAAGGAGTACAAGAATGTGAATGATTTATTATAGCTATTTTGTTATCAATTAAACAGTTTGTACTAGAAAGTGAATGATTTATTATAGCTATATTGCTATAATGTAACCAATTAAACAATTTGTTCAAGAACGCGAATGAAGTAGTACAACTAAATTGTAATAAATAAAACAATTTGTACAAGAAAGCAAATGAAGTAGTATAGCTGAACTGTAGTAACTGAAACAATTGTACAAGAATGATAATGAAATAGTATAGCTAAATTGTAATACCTAAACCAATTTGTACAAGTAATCGAATTAAGTAATATAGCTACATTGTAATAAATAAAACAATTTGAACAAGAAAGTGAACGAAGTAGTAAAGCTTAATTGTAATAAATAAAACAATTTGTGCAAGAAAGTGAGTGAATCAATTTAGCAATATTGTAATCAATTCAACAATTTGTACGAAAAATTGCATGAAGGAGTATAGCTATAATGGAATCAGTTCAACAGTTTGTACAAAGAAGTGAATGAAGTAATATAGCTAATTTAAATAAATTCAGCAGTTTGCACAAAAGAGTGAATGAAGTGGTATAGCTGTATTGTAACCAATGTAACAGTTCGTACCAAATGTGAAATGCGGTCGGGTAGCTAAATTAAATCAACTCAAAAGTTTGTACAAAAATAATGAATGAAGTAGTATAGCTAATTTAAATAAATTCAAGAGCTTGCACCAAAAGTGAATGCAGTCTTATAGCTAATTTGTACAAGAAAGCGAATGAAATATTATAACTAAATTGTAATAAATAAAACAATTTGTACAAGAAAGCGTATTAAATAGCATAGATAAAGTGTAATAAATAAATAAATTTCTACAAGAAAGTGAATGACGTAGTATAGCTAAATGTAATAAATAAACAATTTGTACAAGATACTGCATGAAAAACTATAGCTATAATGTAATCAGTTCAACAGTTTCCACAGATTTGATCAAGAATTTAGTCAAGTTCAATATAAAAGCAACGATTGTGGTATCCAAATGTAACTTTTTGTTCTATAAATATATGGATTAGAGTACCTATTTCATGTCACTGTTCATTATTACAATGGCATTAAAGTGTTGCATGTCAATGTTCAGTTCCATTATTTTCATTAGAGTACCTATTCATGTCATTGTTCAGTATTGTCATGGCATTAAAGCATGTGTTACATATCAGTGTGCAGTATCATTATGTAATTAGAGTACCTATTTCATGTCACTGCTCAGTATTACAATGGCATTAAAGTGTTGCATGTCAGTGTTCAGTATCATTATGGCATTAAAGTACCTGTTTCGTGTCACTCTCTGTAGTAACACAAAGTTATTAAAGTCCCTATTTTGTGTCACTGATCACATTGGCATTAAATTACATATCTTATGTAACTGTGTAGTATAACAATGACATTAAATACCTGTTGCATGTAGTTCAGTAAGCAAAACTCCGTTCGGCTAAATTTATCGCACAAAGTTAAGATGTGACAAACTTTATTAGATGGAAATGCAGCTATTCATCACAAGCGGAAATAGATTTGGTGGAAAATAAAGCAAGAATCATAACAAAGACATGCTTACTTAGTCTGAAGCAAATGTTATGAACAATCATTCATACTTTTTAAGGAGTTAGACATGTTTTTGCAAATCGGTAAAATAAAAAAAATCCAGTTGTACGTGAATATTTTGTTGGCTATTTAATGAGGACAAACGACAGACAATATCCATTATATGATTAACTAAAGCACGAAAAAATAAAATAAAATATGATGAATTGAAACAATGGCAACAAATAATATGCTAACTACGTCAAATTCTTTTCGATCAATTCATAAACGTTCTGGCTCTGAGTAAGTGAAGTTGAGACGTAAAAGGTATGTGAAGTAGCAACACGTTACCGCCTACTAAACATACGAGTAAGAGAGTATATGTTCACAACGTCGTTGCAATCGCTGTATCAATTATTGCCATTGTTACTCAGTTTGCTTTGAACAGCAATGTTACCTCATGTTTAAAATTTACTTCTACAGGTGTTTCTTTGAAACTTGGTACACAATGTGACATGCATAAGATGTCTAATTGGTTTTGTTTCCCTTTGGAAAACTTGTAACTATTCTTGTAATTAGCTCCTGCTTGGGTCTTGCTCCTTCATGATGTCTTTTCAGCTCTTCAGTCTTTTCTCATCCATTTCAACAGCAAGTTTCATAACGGTCACCTTAGCACCTTTTACATATCTTCTAAATATTATTCCTTCTTCTGTAGTAAATAATTTATTTTCTTAGTGTTTAATTTATTCATTATTTCTTCAGGAAAGATTGTGCTTTTCGAATGTTGCAAATCAATTCATTTATTTCAGTTTACAAATGCGTTATAGATAATTTATTTTAGCTTTGGATTTGTATTTCTGACCTCTTGTATTTCTATGATCCCTGGTTGCCATTATATACTAGAAAGTAAACATTAGCTACACCATCAAACCTCAATGCGTGGGGACTGACACATGACCCAAACTGTAAACTTTGCGTCATACATGCAGATTGAAGCATGTGTTGTTATCCTGCAAGTCAACTCTGACAGTCGGTTGTTATCCATGTCAAAATGCTTGTTAAGATTGCTGCCAGTGTAAATATTGTCAGGCGAAAGATATAAAATTTGAGAAGCGTTTTCAGCTTCATCGGCTTGATGAAAAGCGGCGAGACAAAAAGGCAGCAGAGATTAAAGCAATCGGTGTCTTTACAACAGCGCATGAATGTGAAATGAAGACAGGTATAAACGGACATCTAAGGTTCTCAAGGATATCTGTGATACCAATGTAAGATCTGATATTGTGCAGTGGTTAGAAGATACTAAACTAGTAGTTTTCTTGGAAGTGATAGTGAGGGTGGAGACTAGAATGAAGGAGGCCTGTGAGAGGATATTGGCCACGTATTAGCAACTCATTTATGAGTACAGAAGAATGGATGGAGGTCCAGGAATCTACCGGTGGAAATTAATGACGTCATTTCATTTTGAAGCGCATACCTTTTGGCGTGCCTTGGGAGTAAGCGGGTTACCAAGGCTGGAAAACAGGCCTAGGGCACATCACTAAGATTTGGAGAGAGAGAGAGAGAGAGAGAGAGAGAGAGAGAGAGAGAGAGAGAGAGAGAGAGAGAGAGAGAGAGAGAGAGAAGAGAGTAAATCGGTTCGAATTTATACTTTCGCAGTGAAATTCAGAAAAGTGATATGCCTGATATAAACTCATATCGGTAACCAAGAATATACAAACTCTATGTTCCAAAATCAATTGCAGAACAAACATAATGGGTAAAGAACATTTGAGAGACTCACATTAACAATTTCTATAGAAATTACAACTTAATATATGTGGCTAGGGTCTACATTTTTTGCTTTGCAATGTCTACATGATCTAGAATAGGCTTGCTAATTTAGAACTATAATAAAAAATGAAATGTTTTAAAAGTACTCAATGTGTTGTGATCTTGTATAGAAATATAATCTTCATTTTATTAGTTGAAAGTTGCATCACACGCTTCTGCGCATTTCAATCACAACATTGAACACTGTAAGTAAATGCAGTTTCCAAAGTTAATATGCATTAAACACACAAAATCTTTGTCGTGGTGAAAATCCTTTACAAAAATTGTATGCAGTCAAAAAGCACGCTGAGATACAAAGTTACGATTTCAAATAGTGATAGTCGCTACATTCTAAATTTGTATAGTATTAAGAAACAACAGAGGCAAGATCACATGTTTGAAATCTCTTACAATTAAACCAAGTAGCAGAAAGAAGCAAAACCAACACGTTTCGTAAAACCTTTAAAAAAAAAGAATTTTCTCTAATTATTATAATGAGCATGTAAGGAGAACTTACAATATTATGAATTAAATGCGAAGTAATCCTAAAGCTTAGTCAGCAAGTCCAAAAGAATAGTGTTCCTGATAAACTCCAGATCCCGAATGTGGCGATATACCAATATAATTGAATTTGCAATAATAATGCCTAGAATGTCTCAATGAATTCGCAATCATCCCATAACATCATAACACATACCATTTTATTCCAAAGTCAATAATCACTTTACAATTCCAGTGAATAATCCAAACAAATGATTCTTCCCCAAAGCTATCAAAACACAGTATGTGCTACACCTGCGTACTGATATTAAGACAAAAAAATATTATTTATTTATTTAAATCCCCGACCTATACGTCACAGTACCTCTTACGTGATTTATGTCGCAACACAACCCCCTTGAGTTATTCATCCAGTTGGAAATTACTCCAAACTTGTCAACAGGTTCAATATATGGAACATAAAAACAAGTAAATAATCTATGAATAACTCATTGCAGTCTATAGTCATGGACCAGAAACTGTGGACACATTATTGAGATAATTAACAACCAATCGTTATTCCAAAATTACTCTGAGAGTATTAACCTGTTTTATAACTTGTTTAATAGCAGAGTATACCTGTGTGCTGATTACAATTGATGCGAATAAGACAATATAGGTTACACATTCTTTCTCTTCAATAAAATAATTTAAACAAAACAGACGAATAGATAAAAACAATAAAAGTGAGAGAAAACAATGTGTGTATTATTGCATAGCGTATTTACAAAAGAAATTGAGACAGCAATTGTATGGTCTTCGTCGGCGGAGTCAACTCGCTGTCACAGCGTATATGCATTCAATCACTCACTCCAAACAGGATTAGATATCGTGTTAACGGCGTAACCCATGTTATTATACACGGAGCTACTGGACTATTTTTATTCAATTAAGCGCAAATTTTATTGCAATCTCTGTTTGATTATGAACGATACTCTAATATGGAAACGTGTTCAAATATTTAGCATCAGTCCATAAGGAATCCATGCAAATCTAATTGCACAGGATCAACAAGCATTTCGGGCGAAAACAACTTTGTAAAGAAACACTTTGCAAAATATTCTTGTAATAACTAAGTCATTCAAAATGTTTAATAATAATGTAACTGATATGTAAAGCACGTATATATATATATATATATATATATATATATATATATATATATATATATATATATATATATATATATATATATATATATATATATATATATATATATTCCTCGTAGTCCGGTGGTGGCGACCATATCTGTATCACAGCTGTAACTTCTATCATACTCCTGGCTATCTGGTGTAGTATTTCGCGGACGTGATAATAGCATCCTATATCATCATGTAGTCCTGTGGGACAATCTCACTCATATTCTGTCATCACCAGTCAGCGCGCCCCAGGTCCGCCATATTGCTTAGATTTCCATGGCTGGTTCCAATATGGTTCCAGCAGCATGATACAGCAGCATATCAACATCTATGAAGCCATTTCTCTTCTAGTCGTAGCTTGGTAGAAGCAGAGACCGCTATTTTCTCTCCGTTTCATCCCCTGCCGCAAAACAAGTTCGGGACTTATGTAGAATCCACTTCGTGAAGGTCGAGGTCGCTGCCGCTATACAGGTTTCCCGCTATTTCCATTTCTGCCACAAAGCTAGTTCGGGACTTATGAAATATCTATTTTGGGTCTACTGCATAACAATTCTTTAACTTAGATATTTGACTAATTGCACAGGTGGCTAACACATTATTGGATGTTAAGCTGTCCATTAGTATAACTGGACTGAATTTGATGTAAGTGCGACCTTTTCGTTTCAGGTGTAGACTGCGTCTGTGGCCTTGCTGTCTTTCTCTTTGTGTGTGTGCTGCTGGCGACACCTGGACTTGGCGACACCTGGACCTAGGCCTTTTCCTCCTTTTCCTCGACTGCTCACCAAAATTACTAGCGAAATGAGAAAACATTTTCCCTCGCTACAAGTGAATACTTCTGATTGGATGATAGGGGTGTGTGTGTGTGGGTAATATTCCTACCCACCCTATGGGCTTTCATTTCTCCCGATAGTTACTTTTTAGTAATTCGGGAGAACGCCCAATATTAATTTATAGTGCATTTAAGCACTTAAATGCCTGAGGGGAGGGAGTAGCGACCCCTCCCCAAGGGACCTTAAATGGCTACCGACATGGTAGCTATAAAAGTTGCCCATATGTCCCTAGTGGACGGCGGCAACTATAAAACACCAACTGATGATGATGATGATATATATATATATATATATATATATATATATATATATATATATATATATATATATATATATATATATATATATATATTCAAGAATACATTCTTGTTGTCACTTACTGTTTGTCAGATACAAATCTCTCTCTCTCTCTCTCTCTCTCTCTCTCTCTCTCTCTCTCTCTCTTGGAAAACAACGTAACTATCAATTTAAATGATGAACATTTCTGTTTTCTTTTATGTGAGAACGTCCCGGGCTCCACGACAGTTTCTGCACTTCCGTTATCTACTATAGAGCTTGGAAAGCAGACTACAGGTAACGTAACTTTAAGTATCCCGAAGCCGGCATTCAACTTGACTCTTTGGATTTATTCTAATGCATACAAAGGAGAAATTGTCCCTACTCAGCTAGATGTCGCCGACGCCGGTGAGGCTTTCAGCCGTTTTCTTCAATTTAGTGGCCTGAAAACAAAGGGTTACACCTCCTGCAGTCCGCAAAGATATCTACGGTTGGATATACATGACATAGTGAACAAAGGTAAAGAAACACTAGCATCATCCACTCTGTACCCACTTCAAAATTTATTGATATTCGATTTGCCTGTCTTGATCGAAGTTTGATTGTTTAAGCCATGAGAGGTCTTTGAGATTTTGTTTCCTGCTATTTTTTTTGTATATGACAACTACCTTTTGTGCTTTGCACGATAAATCAATAGAAGTAAGGAAGTTTAGTAATGTAATATAAATATATATAGTTAAGAGTTTAATGTTATTTTGTCCGAGTTTATCGTGGTATAAATCTCTCAGTTGCCGACTCACACAGCAAACAATAAACTCAGGAAAAATTCAATATAAAATCCTTATAATTGCAATACTTTATATTTTTCTTTTCTTTTTTTTTCAATATCATATCAAATTTAGATCTTTAATTAAACGTATGAATTCTTGTTGATGACGTCAGATACGTAGCTATCTATAAAACAGAGTATTCTCGATCTCTAACGTAATAGCTACGTCAGCATCAATAAAAATTCTACCAATGGTAAACAATCTTAGGGTCTCGCATTCCAGAACATGGTCTAAATTGTCTAATGTGATATGAGTTTTATGTTCAAAGCAAAGGATGCCTTGTTTTTATTTTGACAAATGAGCGACTCGTGGGTTTGATGCTTTCATGAGTTCATTGTGACATGGCCGAATCGTTACTGTCTAGACACGAGAGTAACCAAATTTCGTTTCTTTAAATCCAATTCTGTGTTTATTAAAAGTTTAGGCTACCTACAAAGTGCGTAAATAAATGAAATTTAGACTGGTTATAGGGGTGGGAGGCTAATAGTCAAAAAGTGCTCACATCATAACTAACACAGTCGGCGTCTCACATTTTTGTCCAATCGCAATAATGTTAGTATTTGAAGAACCCTTTCTCCTCTCAGTCGTGATTACCATTTACCTATAATTTTAATTTCATTTGTAACGAGCCGCAGTGAAATTGTTGTATATCCAATGTTCTTCTTCTCAGATATTGAGTTTCTCAGCTTTGTTTCTTCAAATCTATTCAAAGAAAGAATTATATATATCTATAAATATATATATATATATATATATATATATATATATATATATATATATATATATATATATATATATATATATATATATATATATATATATATATATATATATATATATATGATAAAGACATGTTATTTCATTCTGTCAGATTAATGTATTAAATTTTCTGAAAAATATAAACCCACCGTTTTTATTTCGTTGTTTACGAATGCGGTGTATATGCCGTACAGTTCGATGTTTACATTCCTTTGCACGTGACTCTCTTTTTAGAAGTTAGTATAAAATAGTTTTCCGTACGGTTTATACAGGATTACACGCAACCTGCTCACTCAGCAGCGCAATTCGTTTATTTCTCATAACGAGTTCACCGGTCACTGTATCGTCAGATTTTGTTTCATTTTAGTGCATGCGTACCGTTTACCATCCGTATCATCTTAATAGACTGGATCACCTAAGTCCGTCTGTGGTGGCATACTCTGAAAGATCAATGCACCAGTTAACATGTCCTGGTTTTCGTCGTCGTGATCTCCGGCAAATACTATCAATGATTGAGTCTCTGGCGATTTATTATTATATACGTTTGCGTTCAAAAGTGTAATTGGGAGTTTACCAGTCGACGACAAGATCGAGTCTAACATTGCAATATATTCCTTCCGCATATTAATGGCTCATTGATCATTTGCGTGAGTAACGTTGAATACTGAACAGGGACATATCCAAATTATTTTGGTTGTATTAGCCCGTATGAATCCACGTATACGACGCTGTTTGAGTTAATCACTTATGCTACCAAATGTGAGCCTTGACCATACTGGTCATTAAGATTAAGTATACCTCGTTGAATTTTATGCGGTCGATCAGTCTAAGACGCAGTCCCTTGATAGATCCTGCCAATCTAATACCGCGTTCCGTCTTTCTGTTTTTATTACCACGTCAATTGTTCGACATTAGTGGTATTCCTGCAAGAAATGGAAATATTCTACCAGTATTCACTATATCAACGATTATAGCTTCATAATAGATCAAATTTAACTCCGATCTTCTTATCTCGGGTATCAGTGGCATGTTTGATTTGTCAGACTGCGAGAGTATTGAATAGGACCACCGCTCAACTGTACGTGATTAAACAATACAATTTGTCTGAGATATTTCGACAACGCAGACTGTAGCTTTTTAATCTGACGCGGTGTGAGCCTCGCGTAGATGTGTATCTACGACAGTATAAGAAACGCGACTAATTCAATTAGTGGTCATGCATGACCAACCGGTAATCAGCTACATCCAACAGCAACAGCAGCAGTTTCGCTAATGCGATTTGGAAAATACATATCAACGATAGATTTTCTAAATAAATTTAGATAGTACAGCGACAAGATGTAAATTTTATACAACGTCGTGCTATTTATAACCTGGTTTTCATATTAATCAATGATACGTTCGTGTAACGTTCTTATTGATGTCCGTTTATTCTCATCGTTACTTCGTTGATTCCTAGCGGGTGCAACACTCTGAGTTCCCTCCCTGTCTGTGAGTTTAACCGTCGTGTATCTTGACACGCCATAAATACTTGTCTGGATGCTAATAATTCATGCTGACACGAGATCTGCTATGTAAAGAATCCAGCTGCAGTCCTTCTGACCTCGCCGGTTGTCATTAACAACCACGACAACATTGATTTGCATCCGTTCTACAGAAGTCAAGTAACCACTGTTTTTCAGAGTCGTGGGCATCCTCAGCGACATTTTTATCAGCTCGAATCGACTGTGAAGTATATCCGTTGCATTGTCGGCCACACCCCTGCCATATACTATATTGCTTCGTCATCGGTGACACGTCAAATTTATTCAACTGTGTGTTTGGCTCCAAATATGACTTTGCGACCCCCCCCCCCCTGTACCTAAATATATGTGACAACGGTATGACACATGAAACATACCTTCGGTCTTAAGTTGACCTCGACGTACCGCAAATCTTAAGTTTAGTGTTTAATTACCACCATGTAAGACCTATCAGACAGCAGAGTCAGTGTTATTATCAACGGTTATGTGCCTTTGAATATTGTGCAGATAATCATCAAATGCGTTTTTGGTCGTATCCTGGACGAACATCATTGATTGTTGTAAAGATCGCGAATAATCATCAGAAAAAGGTGAAAGATCAATGGTCATCGTTAAGGCATCAACGTTGTTGTTATATCGATGGTTTTTCCGTCGGTTAAATATCGGGCACCGTAGAACAACTCCAGGACACTGTTATTATAAACCACTACGTTTGATCGACGTATATAAGTTGCCGTCGAATTTTATTAGTCTGTCTTCTGTCTCAGGACACGTCTTTTGCACCGGTGCGTCCATGTCAAATGCGGGATCTGATACACGCTTGAACATTATATTGATAACTGTACCCGATACTAGATTAGATGCACTATTTTGCTCGTCTAGCCCAACTTGTTGGCTCGTGATGACCTGACATGCTGCCAATTTTTGTAATCGTTGATCTATATCTACATCTGCCATGCTTGGTAATACTGCTTGCGACTTGCGGGGTCTGGATATTAATCGCAAAAGTCTATTGCTGATTTCCGGCTAGGTTCTCGACTGTTTCAACGGCAATGTTCGTAGTTTTGTCTCGGACAACGTCAATGACTTTCATGGCTAATAGCTTAGCGACCGGGATTGATTTAGGAACAATCCGCCGCAATAAACATTGAATAGCGTTGCCATATCAATCTCAATAAACATCTCGATAAACAGGTAGTTGAGAATTTATCATTCTGACATCGACGGGTCTACGCAGTTGATTGTGTATAATCATGATTGAATTATTTTATTGCGCTAGATTCTATTGGGATTTGCTAGCGAATTGTTGGTATGTGAACACTCCACGCTGATCAGTACTCTGTCAATGTTATCGAAACGTTCATGGATAAAGTGGTCAATAAATATTCGGTCTATTATTTTTTTGGTATTTAACAATTGGCAGATCGCTGTTGGAACGTTTACGTGGTGTCCTTGGTATGTGTGCTTGTCCATTGAATAATAGGTCTAAATAACTATAAGCGACAATGATGACTTCTTGTGTCTGCTGTCTTCTGGTGCAATTGTTTTTTAACCACATCTCTGACACGTGTAAAATTAAAGAATCACATACATGCAATAGTTGGTATGTGGTCGGTGTAGTACACGCACATATAAGTTTATTTAACAATCTGAACGTGAAGCAGTCGGATGTGATATCCAGCGGCTTTTGGTTGACTGCCAGAGACTCCATGGGCGAAGTATCCTGGTAAGAAACATCTTCTTGAAATCAGACTCGATATCATACATGACTCCCAAACATTCCGAATTCCGGTGAAATACCAGTTAACGAAATTGCTCGCCCATGCTACATAAAAGCAAGGACATATCGTTGATAATAAATTAATTCATGCTCTTGGGCCGATCTAGAATGAATACTTGGAAGAGAGTCCATGTCACATATTCTGGTGAAATCCATGATGAAAGGTACAACGCTGGTAGGAGGCTACTTAATCGCTAAGTAATCAATAATGAAATAGATTATCAAAACCTTGGTACGGGGTATCAACTACCAACGAACTCGTGAGTGCCATGTGTCCAACGTTATGTTGACGCAGATTGGTTAGTTCGACGGCCAATATGGAAAATGCATGTACGTCTACACAAAACAATTCAGAGCCGATGGTTTGATATTAAAACTCCAAACGGTTTTCATCGGGCAGATATTCGCAATTTACAAAGTATATCAGACACATACTAATACACATTTATGGTAACCCATGTTGCAAGCAGATACAAAACAGCAGAACTGCTATAAACTAAAATGGCTCGTGAATTCGTAAATGGAAAAGTCAGATTTTGGACACCCTATAATAATACATCATGATCAGGCAATCGTCGACCTATTTAATCGAACTTTAGCCTAGAGATTGTTTGGACATCAATTTGATAGGGAACTATTGATGTAATCCGCATGAAACAATTCACACGTCCAGTTTCAATGAAAACTAACGACAGCATACAAACCAAACTCGTGCAGGTTTAGAAACACCACGTCTCACAAGAATCAATGCTGGGCAGCAACGTAAAGGTCAGGTATTTATTTGAACAAGTGACCTGGAAGGTGATAAAAAAGAGCAAACGATCCAGTCAGGAATTTCATCACTCACAAGAGTATAAGGGTTCCAGCGTGGCTAGATCCACAGGTAAGCACGCAATTTACCAATCAGATTCGTCAGCTTCTGAATGCGGATTTGCCTACTAACAAATACAGGTAATTCATAACGATCAGCGCTAACACCAGCATGGGTGTTATAGCTTTAATTTAAAGGCACTTCTGCGTCATTTTCATTGAAGAAATGTTAATACAACGTTCGTGTGAACATAATTGAGCTGACTGCCAGTTCGGTCCATGGTAATTTTGTTGAAACGTAACTGTGATGTATTATTATTCATATTAATATCGCTCCCTATTCTATCGAGTGATGATAGCAGTCAATAGACATTAATGTCCTTAGAGTGAAGATGAAATCTTCATGTTACCATTCTCTATACTGTTTTTGTATATGATTTAACAGATAGCACATTTCAAACATGTTCCGCAGTAAATTGTCTAGAGTCGCAGGTAGATATTTCCATAACATGCATGTACAGCATTGAGCAATGTGATTTTTTTTAGCGTTGTTTCAGCTACATAATATAATCTGCGTCGACGTCAAATTCTCGTCGAACTCTTTTATGATAGAATCTAGTTCATACTTATTTTAGTATTACTATTCCAGGGACAACTAAATTGTGTGATACATGTGTCCGAGATTGCGAGTCCCTGCGAGGAATAGATTGTGATTGCATATTCGATAACAATATCGCTGAGAACCAGAGTTTGTTTTGCTGTTGATCAGGATATATCAACGACGATGTTTTGACGACGGCTAACCACGGATGATACAACAACAGAACCAACTTGTCCGGGTATTTCCGCGAATGAAGTTTAAACTTGCCATAACGCATCACAAACTATTTTTCGTGACACAAGAATGAGATTGTCAACTATGTTATAAATTCGACAATGGATGTCTCTGGAATCGCAAGTCTCATCTGCTCACATTGAAGTAGATCAGGTTTTAGTCTCATCCTGATTTTTAATTGTTGTACAATTTGGTCTGTCGCTCTATAACTAGGAAATTCTTGCAATAATCGACATTACTAGGCCATCGATGTGGACATCATCATCATCAGTCTCTTGACCTAGTGTGGTCGTTGAGGCACTGTGCTGCTGAACATCTGAACAGTATCGATGTGGACATATACCCTCAATTGGTTGATGTTGAAGTTGATCCCTACAAATGATGGCCACGACAAAAACAGTTATGGAAATCTCTTGCTATTGTAAAAATCTCATTCCATACTATATTCTTGTTGATGTATTTAGTACCTATTTGTGCAGGATTCCATTGCATACCACAGCGCCATGTATGTGTTGGCGTCTGCATGATCACATTGATGTTGCATAATAAATTTATCACGCGTGTTGTTTTGCCGGATCGTCAAGGGCCATTTATATAAATTAGTTTGTAACGCGTAACTCGATCTTTGATTGACGTCATCGTGAGTGATTGGAATAAATCGTCGTTGCTTTAAAAAATATTTGGTTGCATAATGTTCTTATTGCTGATATCCTTATATTTTCAAGGACACTTTCTCTTATTTAATTCTGCAGTGTCCGTATGGGACAAATAAATACCTGGCAACGACTTGTTCAGGCGGATAATAACATTTATGTGTGACAATTTATAATTCTGAAATCTCACAACAACGATATATCAGTGCAGGAACAGGTAAGCGCAGCGTTGTTAAGGCCGGCTTTTCATATGCTGCTATAAAATACATTAGTTTGAACTCTGTGTCTGAAGGAAATATTTTTATCATTGAGAGATGATTGTTGCTAACATACATGAGCACTGGTGGTTTTAGATGAGTGTATTGTCGAAAACTAACAATTCATCGAAACGTTGTTGTGCCATTTAAATATGCGGTTTTGATCGTACACATGTTTCCGCAAGGGTGGTATCATTCGTGACAAAATCAAGTTCTGCACGGTCAATAACGAGTCGATGACACTAGTGCTTGCTATCTTTTTGGGAGCAGGATTTCACTGTAATCAACATAATTAGGTTCTTGCATCCAAACAGTTTTTGAGCTTTATATGCGGTATTCGACAGCGCGATATCATCGATGAACATTTTGTTGATTGTCGGTCAGATTAAGATATTTTGGTCATATATCAGAAATACTGCTGGAACTCCTCCACGCTGATTTATCGCTTTTTTATCTGGATGCGGTAGATTAAATTGTCTGCCAAATCACTCCGGAATAAATTGATGAACTTCTCTTAAAAATCATAATCACAGATATATGCAAATTCAGTTACATCAAAATCTGGCAACTCCACGTTTACGAATATATGAGTCAATTCCTGTGTGTGGTGTCCAGATCGTGGATAGTAAGACGCACATTATCCCGCTTCAAGGAAACTGCCAGGATAATAGACTACCCTATGAATAGAACAACGTTGGCGGGACCATACTGGTGTTCCAGAGGCCACTATGTCTATAGTCGGTACACGACAGCGAGATATCATTGATAACCATTTTCGGGGTAGGCAACCACGTATTTCTTTTGTGCAAAATGTGATTCTACAAATGTAATTGTAGAGCAATTACTGGTAGATTCATCCATGATTTCTTGTTTGTCAGTATATTCTGTTGCAAATGACGTTAGCCTGTCATACAGTCGTCTTATGCGGTACCAATCCCCGGATGTTAACACAAACTGATCAAAGTCAACAGAATTTATTTCGCTTCAGAACAGTTACATAGACAATGTTCACCGACACATCTGTCCACAAGAGATAACCACAAATATTTTCCCAATTATTATACTAGCTGCCATAATTTTATTAATTAAAATTTCAACATGTAAAAACAACGGTATTAAAAACGAGCTAAATAACTCGATGGCTAAAGAGTAAAATTTACGGGTGGAAAATGATTTATCACACCAAGTAAACACAACTGCAACAATTGAATGATATACTGGCATGATTAAGACGAGTATGCTGATATCAGATCCAGTACGAGGATAATGGATGAGAGCAGGGACATCTCGGCAGAGTCGGTCGCTGATAATCAATACACGGAAGTTGTCTCTGTGGCTTGGTTTGGCTTTGGGATCGCGTAGTCTTAGGTGCACCTGATTAGTAGTAAAAAAAAACAAAGAAATACTTGTCACAGTTAGCGCGACAACAGTAATGTTATACTGACTATTGATTTTAATTAAATAACCGGATTTTCTAAAGAAAACTTAAGTTTCGACACATAAACGTATTAAAGTTTAAAGAAGGTTCATCTTCGGCTTCATTCACAAATCTATCAAAACGATGTGCACTTGCATCAATAGCTCTACTTTGATTCAGTTCACAACTCTGATGCGGTGCACAATTATCCGCTAACACTCAGTGCTAAATTTGTTGCATATTTTTACGTCTAATTATCGATACTACCCATGGTGGATGGTGCTAAATACTATGTATTTTACTTACTATTATGTTGAAATTATGTAGTCCTTTCTGTGAAAGGTTGATTTAGACTATACAATCAGTTAAACAAGTCCATATTTTTTAATTTACTTTCAAAGGAACAATTCAAATCGCAGTTTAAAGTTTACTTTATCAAGAACTATTTGTTTTAATGCATCTTTTTTTTTACAATGCAAACAGGTTTAAAATAAATAGCAGAAAAATCTAGAAACGCGGTAACAATGTTTGCGCGACAATGCTGAACTTCAATAATTTCATTAGTCCTAAGAACCAGTATTTAATGTTGGAATATGAAAATATGCACGTCCTGTGTCACGCTTCAAGTGTTGCACACATAGAGTAGCATAAAACTGAGATATTGCAAAGATCTCCGTAATTCATTAATTAAAAGTAATTAACTCTCAGACTGAAGCAATCGGCATTCAATAACACTAACTCTATAGGAATTGGGATAATTTAAATCAACGTTCTTTGATTTAAAATGCATTATTAAGCATATTGGCTTAAATTTATTCAGAGTCAACAGCTGGCGGGGCAAACGCAGAGAGAGATAGACTCACACTGGTAGTTGGATATCAGACGAAGTATGATCCAACTCTCGTGGGTCAAACGTTCGATGTTTATCTAGAAGTTTATGTCCAGTCAGCTGATTACATAAATGATTACATACTAAGATCCAGTACTATCCAAATCATTCCAAGAGCTTCTACCTCCGCATTTATTGTAAGTATGCATTCTTTAATGCCACAACACGTGTTTAATATATTGATTGATTACTATACAGAAGAGCACTACTATAAAAGACATCATATCAGATGATTCGCCTTTGTCAACATTTTCTAAATGAAAAAGTGCAAATTTATACGACATAGTTAGCGCTGATATATATATATATATATATATATATATATATATATATATATATATATATATATATATATATATATATATATATATATATATATATATTTTAGTTTATAGACACAACTAAACAAACTACATTTATTGAATGTTAAACTTTTAACTAAACAAAGTTAAACAATACAGTTCTAAGGCTTCTATTCTGTTAAAACAGTTGTGTTATCGAATAAGTTGTCATTGTCGTCATGTACATTTAAATTGGTAATATCCCTATGGCAACATATGGCTACATATGCAAATTTAGAAATTGGAAATATCCCTCATGCTACATATACAAGTATTAAAATGCGAAATATACCTTGTACTACATATACAAGTATTAAAATGCGAAATATCTCTCGTACTACATATGCAAATTTAGAAATTGGAAATATCCTTTGTGTACATATATACAAATTTTAGAAATTGAAAATATCCGTCGTGTTACGTACACAAGTTTTAAAATTGGAAATATCCTTCTTACTACATATACACGTTTTGAAATTCTAAATATCCTTTGTATTCGAGTTCATCAAATGCTTACAACATCACCTCTTATTCACAAATATATCAATGGCGGCTTACCATGCCAACCTATGCAGTTTACGAAAAGCTTGAATTGTTCTATATATATATATATATATATATATATATATATATATATATATATATATATATATATATATATATATATATATATGACAAACATTTTAATACTATATATGGATATTCTCTGTAGCGAAATCAAGTTGGTTAATCATCCTTTGTGGCGCCATCATATACCTTTTAGCGAAATTTAACTGGTTTTGTATTCTTTACAGCGAACTCGAGCTGGACTCGTGTTCCAGTCAAGAGGTTTACGTATACCTTTTTGAGAAATCAAGTTGGTTTCGTATGCCTTATATGGAAATTAAGTGGTTTCGTATGCCTTATATGGAAATTAAGTGGTTTCGTATGCCTTATATGGAAATTAAGTGGTTTCGTATGCCTTATATGGAAATTAAGTGGTTTCGTATGCCTTATATGGAAATTAAGTGGTTTCGTATGCCCTATACGGAAATTAAGTGGTTTTGTATCCTCATAGCAAAATCAACTTTGTTACGCATTTCTTATAGTGAATCAAGCTTGTCTTATATGCCTTAACCTATTTCTTATGGTTAAATCAAGCTGAGTATTTATTTCTTATAGTTTTATCAATTTTGTTACGTATTCCTTATAGTGATATCAATTTTGTTACGTATTACTTATCACGATATCAAGTTCGTTACGTGTGTCTTAGAGGTAAATCAAGTTGTTTACGTATGCCTAATATAGAAATCAAGTTGTAAATGTATTCCTTGTTGCGATATCAATTTTGTTACCTATTCTTTATAGTGATATCAAGTTTGTCATGTGTGCCTATAGCTAAATCAAGTTGTTTACGTATGCCTAATATGGAAATAAATTTGGTTTTGTATTCCTGAGCAATATCATGTTGGCTAGATCAATCTGGCTACGTATGCTTTAGAACGAGATCAATCTGGTTACGTATGCCTTAGAGCGAGATCAATCTGGCTAGGTATGCCTTAGAACGAGATCAATATGGCAACGTATGCCTTAGAGCGAGAATAATCTGGCTAGGTAAGCCTTAGAGCGAGAACAATCTGGCTAGGTAATCCTTAGAGCAAAATCAATCTGGCTAGGTATACCTTAGAGTGAGATCAATCTGACTACGTATGCCATAGAACGAGATCAATCTGGCTTGATATGCATTAGAGCGAGATCAATCTGGCTAGATATGCCTTAGAGCGAAATCAATCTGGCTAGATATGCCTTAGAGCGAGAACAATCTGGATAGATATGCCTTAGAGCGAAATCAATCTGGCTACTTATGCCTTAGAGCGAGATCAATCTGGCTTGATATGCCTTAGAGCGAGATCAATCTGGCTAGGTATGCCTTAGAGCGAAAACAATCTGGCTACGTATGCCTTAGAGCGAGAACAATCTGGCTAGGTATGCCTTAGAGCGAGATCAATCTGGCTAGATATGCCTTAGAGCGAGATCAATCTGGCAACGTATGCCTTAGAGCGAAATCAATCTGGCTAGGTATGCCTTAGAGTGAGATCAATCTGGCTACGTATGCCTTAGAGCGAGATCAATCTGACTACGTATGCATTAGAGCGAGATCAATCTGGCTTGATATGCCTTAGAGCGAAATCAATCTGGCTACGTATGCCTAAAGCGAGATCAATCTAGATAGATATGCCTTAGAGCGAGATCAATATGGCTACGTATGCCTTAGAGCGAAATCAATCTGGCCACGTATGCCTTAGAGCGAGATCAATCTGGCTACTTATGCCTTAGACCGAGATCAATCTGGCTTGATATGCCTTAGAGCGAGATCAATCTGGCTACGTATGCCTTAGAGCGAGATCAATCTGGCTATGTATGCCTTAGAGCGAAATCGATCTGGCTACGTATGCCTTAGAGCGAAATCAATCTGGCTATACATGCCTTAGAGCGAGATCAATCTGTCTACCTATGAACTAAAGAAAAATCAATCTGGCTACGTATGCCTTAGAGCGAGATCAATATGGCTACGTATGTCTTAGAGCGAGATCAATCTGGTTACGTATGCCTTAGAGCGACATCAATCTGGCTATGTATGCCATAGAGCGAGATCAATCTGGCTACGTATGCTTTAGAACGAGATCAATGTGGCTACGTATGCCTTAGAGCGAGATCAATCTGGTTACGTAAACCTTAGAGCGAGATCAATCTGGCTACATGTGCCTTATAGCGCGATCAATCTGGCTGATCTGCCTTAGAGCGAGACCAACTTGTTTGGGTATATCGTATAAAGACATCAAGCTGGTTGTTTTCCTCATCACAAACTCAAGATGATTATATATTTCTTATAGTGCTATTAACTTTGTTACCTGTGCCTTATAGCGAAATCAAGTGTGTTTCATATGCCTTGTAGCGAAATCAAGTGTGTTGCATATGCCTCGAAGCGAAATCAAGTGTATTGCATAAGCCTTGTAGCGGAATCAAGTGTGTTGCATATGTCTTGTAACGAAATCAAGTGTGTTGCCTATGCCCTGAAACGATATTATATTAAAAAATGGTGTATAGCGACATTAAGTTTGTCGTGCATTCCTTTTGGCGAAATCAAGTTGTACAGTATGTATTATGTGGAAGTCGTGTTGTTTACATATTTATTATACGGAAGTCAAGTTGGTTAAGTATGTCTTGTATAGATGGTGATTTGGTTAGGTATGTCTTTTACGGAAGTCATGTTTGTCACCTATGTCTCATACGGAAGTGAAGTTGGTTAAGTATGTCTTATACGGAAGTGAAGATGGTTAAGTATGTCTTATACGGAAGTGAAGTTGGTTAAGTTTGTCTTATACGGAAGTCAAGTAGGTTAAATATGTCTTATACGGAAGTCAAGTTAGTTAAATATATCTTATACGGAAGTCAATATGGCTAAGTATGTCTTATACGGAAGTCAAGTTGGTTAAATATGTATTATACTGAAGTCAAATTGGTTAAATATGTCTTATACGGAAGTCAAGTTGGTTAAATATGTCTTATACGGAAGTCAAGTTGGTTAAATATGTCTTATACGGAAGTCAAGTTGGTTAAATATGTATTATACGGAAGTCAAGTTGGTTAAATATGTCTTATACGGAAGTCAAGTTGGTTAAGTATGTCTTATACGGAAGTGAAGTTGGTTAGGTATGTCTTATACATTAATCATATAGGTTAAATATGTCTTATATGGAAGTCATATTGGTTAACTATATATTATACGAAAGTCAAGTTGGTTAAATATACCTTATACGGAAGTCAGAATGGTTAAGTATGTTTTATACATTAGTCAAATAGGTTAAATATGTCTTATATGGAAGTCATATTGGTTAAATATGTCTTATACAGAAGTCAAGTTGGTTAAATATGTCTTATACGGAAGTAAATATGGTTAAATATGTCTTATACGGTAGTCAAGTTGGTCAAATATATTTTATACGGAAGTCAATATGGTTAAGTTTGTCTTATACATTAGTCAAATTGGTTAAATATGTCTTATACGAAAGTCAATATGGTTAAGTATGTCTTATACAGAAGTCAAGTTGGTTAAATATGCATTATTAGGAAGTCAAGTTGGTTAAATATATCTTATACGGAAGTGAAGATGGTTAAATATGTCTTATATGGAAGTCATATTTTTTAAATATGTATTATAAGGAAGTCAAGTTGGTTAAATATATCTTATACGGAAGTCAAGATGGCTAAATATGTCTTATACGGAAGTAAATATGGTTAAATATGTCTTATACGGAAGTCAAGTTGGTTAAATATGTCTTATACGGAAGTCAAGTTAGTTAAATATATCTTATCCGGAAGTCAATATGGTTAAGTATGTCTTATACGGAAGTCAAGTTGGTTAAATATGTATTATACGGAAGTCAAGTTGGTTAAATATGTTTTATATGGAAGTAAATATGGTTAAATATGTCTTAAATGGAAGTCAACTTGGTTAAATATGTCTTATACGGAAGTCAAGTTGGTTAAATATATTTTATACGGAAGTCAAGTTGGTCAAGTATGTCTTATACAGAAGTCAAGTTGGTTAAATATGTCTTATACGGAAGTAAATATGGTTAAATATGTCTTATACGGTAGTCAAGTTGGTTAAATATATTTTATACGGAAGTCAATATGGTTAAGTTTGTCTTATACATTAGTCAAATTGGTTAAATATGTCTTATACGAAAGTCAATATGGTTAAGTATGTCTTATACAGAAGTCAAGTTGGTTAAATATGCATTATTAGGAAGTCAAGTTGGTTAAATATATCTTATACGGAAGTGAAGATGGTTAAATATGTCTTATATGGAAGTCATATTTTTTAAATATGTATTATAAGAAAGTCAAGTTGGATAAATATATCTTATACGGAAGTCAAGATGGCTAAATATGTCTTATACGGAAGTAAATATGGTTAAATATGTCTTATACGGAAGTCAGGTTGGTTAAATATGTCTTATACGGAAGTCAAGTTAGTTAAATATATCTTATACGGAAGTCAATATGGTTAAGTATGTCTTATACGGAAGTCAAGTTGGTTAAATATGTATTATACGGAAGTCAAGTTGGTTAAATATGTTTTATATGGAAGTAAATATGGTTAAATATGTCTTAAATGGAAGTCAAGTTGGTTAAATATGTCTTATACGGAAGTCAAGTTGGTTAAATATATTTTATACGGAAGTCAAGTTGGTCAAGTATGTCTTATACGGAAGTCAAGTTGGTTAAATATGTATAATACTGAAGTCAAGTTGGTTAAATATATCTTATACGGAAGTCAAGTTGGTTAAATATGTATTATATGGAAGTAAATATGGTTAAATATGTATTATATGGAAGTCAAATTGGTTAAATATGTCTTATACGGAAGTCAAGTTGGTTAAATATATTTTATACGGAAGTCAAGTTGGTCAAGTATGTCTTATACGGAAGTCAAGTTGGTTAAATATGTATAATACTGAAGTCAAGTTGGTTAAATATATCTTATACGGAAGTCAAGTTGGTCAAGTATGTCTTATACGGAAGTCAAGTTGGTTAAATATGTATTATACTGAAGTCAAGATGGTTAAATATGTCTTATACGGAAGTCAAGTTGGTTAAATATGTCTTATTTATTATCAAATTTAAGTTGATTATTTATTTTTTATAGCACAATCAAGTTGATGATATATTTGTTATAGCGAAATCAAGTTGTGTATGTATTTGTTATAGCGAAATCAAGTTGATTGTTTATTTGGTATAGCGAAATCACACTGTTTACGTATTTCTTATAACGATATCAAGCCGGTTATGTATTTCTTTTAGCGGGATCAATTTTCTTGCGTCTTTTATAAAATTGGCACTAATAACATTGATATTGACATAAACCCTTCTTTGAATTTTTGGAATAGGGATTTGTTCAACCTCTTGAACAAGTATTGACTAGTTTCGTCAATCAAAATCTGTAAAATAGTGTGTCCTTAAAGATAACTTCTTTATAGATCCGATACAGATTGTTGATTCTGGTCAACTACCCTTGTTGAATGTAGTTTAATTTTAATCCCACTTATACATTTTCTTGTGAGTGACCTACTTTGGCAACAGCAAGGTGTGTACCAAAGTAATCTAATTTTGGTTTGCATTTTTGGAATCGAACCTTACTGAGTCAGGTATAAACAAACAACACGTAAAACCTATGGACCTTTCTTTGGCTTCATGAATGTCCTTAAATATGTTTCGAGCATCCTTGATTTCCGTTATACTCTGATGTTTGAGGAAAATTTGAAATATTACTCGTCAGCACACTAACTTATCATGGCAAAAATGTTCCATACTACTGCTGTTACTTGATTATCATTACACTAGGATATTGCAATTTGACAAACTTGCACTTAACCTCCTCACACGACACCCACATGCATCCACGCATTATGCTTAACGATTCTGGCACATAATACATTATATATGTATCATCTTTGTTTGCCTCCATATACAGGGTCCCATCACGCTCAGTATTCAATCAGGTTCGGTATCGGTAGGCTTTCCGGCTTTTCTGTACTTGGAAATTCCTGTACCGTCCAATACCAACAAGACCTATGAAATTACAGTTACCTCTTCACCCGTGACTGTTGGGAAACAACCAGCTCTATACATTCTTGCCGCAAAGCCATTCAGCTACGGGTCGAATCTACCTTGCCCTTATACAGAACAGTATGTAAATACCACGACTAACCCTACCACTCCCTCAATTGTAACACAATTGGTGACCAGATTCACTCTAATAAATAGCGGTGTGGCAGACGTCCCGGAGGCCAACTTACTGACGGTTGTCGTTACAGCGCTGTTTATCAAGCGTGCAGATGTTGCAACTGGAAATCAACACACCCTCACTGTTCAAGTCAGAGAGCAAGATGGAGTATCCGTAAGCAATTCCACAACCTTGACAGTTAGCAATTCTACGCCATTCACGGTATGTAGTGTTCATTGTATATTATATTATATTATATTATATTATATTATATTATATTATATTATATTATATTATATTATATTATATTATATTATATTATATTATATTATATTATATTATATTATATTATTCTTGCCCTGTTATGAAGGCTTTTCCAAGCCAACAATTTATAAATCTTCCATCATCTGTACATTACAATACTTGCTAATTAGCCCCAGCCACCACATCATTACCAAAGTTTTAATAAGTTCCACGACAGATGTATACAGATTCTATATGATAATTACAATTTTAAAAGTGGAACTTAAAATACGTTTTTAAATATCCTGGCCTTTAATTAAGGAAGATTATTTTAAAATAACACGCGTGCTAAGGAAATGTCGGCATGCGTTGTTGAGAACTTGAACGAGAAGTGAATAAAATTATTGCGAAGATCCATATGTGGAATATATTATTTATACGTTGCTTTTAAGACATTCTTATTATTACACGTATTGTAGTTTTATGGATAATCTAGAAGTGGTGGCTCAATGATCACACCAAGTGACATAGCGTCATTTAGGTGCTCGAAATTCAAGACCTTACGTTGTTAATTAGATCTTGATTGTGTTCCTTCAATTCGGCAACAAGCGACTTCAAATAATTATACCCCAGTCTCCATCCTACATGTATCAACCACTTCAAACAATTTTTTGCTTACTCTCAGTCTACTGTGATTGGAATCAATACTACTGAGGCAATATGTTGTGATCATATCGTACAGCATATCATTGATATTATAGCGTAGTTTTGTTTTAAATCCATTCATTTTCTTTATTGCGAAAATAAATCATAAACAAATTATTGATTACCTGATATGGGTCAATTGTTAAAACATGTCCTTCAAATGAAATTTCAGTCAGAAATTACATACAATTTCTAATTGAATTATGTACTGTTTAACATTTCGGTTTAGCTTTTCCGCCATTGTCAGAATATAATTCTCAAACAAATATTTCATGACTTTGAGAAATGGATTAAATATTTAAAGAGTTCCATTGTCAGTTCTGATATTTGAGATAGGCAGTTATTTAACAACAAACAATGACCAAGGCCATATATTTGACACAGTTTATAATAAATCAAATTCTTTTCGGCAACATACAGAGCTTTCCTGTCCTGCTTCATATCTTGCTTTTTAATAGAAAATCTTTATGAAGGTAAATGTACAAGCAAAATGAGAAAGGTTTGTAGAAAATAGTTTTTTTGTGAGAAGCAAAAGTAACATATAATTTGCAAACGAGCAAACGGCTACAAATATTGTTGTCAACAAAATATTTATAAATGTAAAACTTCTTGTTGATACTAGTCTTATTGATCAACGATATGCAAACGAGAAGCCTTTCGTGAAAACAAATACGTTTGACATAAAACCTTTCCGTAAAATATAGCGACTTCCATTCGATACAGCAATTGAGTAATAAATAGAGGTATGCTGCTTCAGGTTAAAAATGAACACTGTCACACCTAAATTACCATTGTGTTAGCATTGAAGTCCTTACATCAAATTCCTGCATTTTGTATTCACGGTGTAGCAGCTTGTATCTCTTATTAAATATGCCTTATTCGAATCGCTGTCTTAAATTTGATGTACAGATCAATGTAATATCTGAAGTCATTGCAAAGCGATAGTCTGTTTATACAGCATGCATAAACACGTTTTTATCTTTTCACCCGCAGAGTATTGTGGGCTATACGTTAGCATTATCCAGTAACTGCCCTATGAGCAAAGCCATTCAGGGAGGTTTCGTCGCTCTGAACCTAACAATATCAACAGTAGCTAGCATCGTGAGTGGCCCCATGCTGATAGAAGCTGCAGTTGTACCTAACGATACAGCCAATGCATTATCTTTCTGTAGCGCTAAAGTCGTCTTTGCCGGGGGAAACGCAATATGTATAATGGCTGGTATCGGATTGAGTTTTAGCTACGTAGAGGGGTACGTACGGTAATATTGTGTGTGTGTGTGTATATATATATATATATATATATATATATATATATATATATATATATATATATATATATAGATATAGATATATATATTATGATTTTATACCTTTATTGTGTATACTCGTTTTTGATAGTTTTTTTTTTACTCAGGTGGATTTCGAGGCAGCACAATATTGAGATCACTGTGTCCATCTGTACACCTGCGTCCATGTCTACTTTACGGATTAACCCCCGTTTATTTGTACTTAACTAAAAATTAGGGCTGTAAGGACGCGTTCGTACAGTTAAGAAACAAATTGGTATCAGCTATGAAAGACACTGTTTTCAACATTATATATATATATATATATATATATATATATATATATATATATATATATATATATATATATATATATATATATATATATATATATATATAATATTGTATAGTTACCAAAACCGTCTGTTTTATATGAATTTAGCAACGGAAAATCAGAATTTGTAATTGACGTATTCCAATGTAGATCTATAAGCGGTTCACATCGTACGCAAGGGTGTGAATATATAAGATTATGGAGCAAAAGGATTAAACTACATGTAATGAAGTTTGCCTAGTTTTATGTCCCTGACGACATCTTTTATTATCTGGTATTAAATCGTGCATGACAAAATTGTTACCACTAAAGAAAGACCTAATTTTATTAAAACTTTTATGGTAAGTCATGAAAGGTATTCGTCTTGGGGTTTTTGTTTAATTTGGGTTCGTATTTTTTAAAACGCGGATTTATCAAGCTGATCCTGGTTGGATTGTAGCGATATCTATACATAATCACGCATACGTGCTGCTGACATCGATTTGGTTTGGCAAATGGATTTACCCCGAACTGGACCGACTAGGTTTTTGCAGTCAGAAAAGTGTTTACTACAATTCAGGCAGCTTATGCGATCATATATAAGCACAGATAACCCATACTAGTGGCATTGTACGAACAGTAATTGTCAAAAACCACACAGAATGTTTACTAAATCGAAAAGGTGCTAGTGCAGCGTGGTAATTAATTACTGGTCAAATGGAGTGGATATCCTGACGACTATAATTGTGAATTACTACTGCTGTTATTCAGAAATTCTCTCATTCTTCGTTTTCTGCTAATACTCTACTAATTTACACATAGCGCAATCTTATAACTCCATTTTTTTAAAAAAAGCCATTTAAATATAAAATCAACCTTGACATTTTTTTTCTCTGCTAGTTATCGATCAATCAAGGAAAAATTAGGATATCTAGTCAACTGTCACTTTGTTCTCATACGCGAAATTAAAGTATTTGAGAGTATTTCTTGTGCTGTACTTGCACGTGCCTCGATTACTAATGCTGACGTACTATCTGATGTCGATAATCCTCACCCTGGTCATCATTTTGATCAGACATTTATATGGGGTATTTAATCCTTTTAATAAGAGAAAATGATCGTGAGCGCAGATATTTATGTACTCGGGTATAATCCGTTACGTGGTAAATCGTACTTTTAGTTAACAGCGCGGATCAAGAGAGAGAGAGAGAGAGCTGCCAAAGCTGCATCGTAGTCGAAAACAACGATAATAATTGCTTCATATGGTTGGCGATATCAGCATTGTACTCGGATTAAATGCAAGCCTCAACCGGGTGAATAATTACAGGCAGTGTCGGCACGAGTTCAATTTCACCGGAATCGATTGAATCGATTTTCCAGTATAATTCGAGAAGATACCACTGTTTGATAAACTCAACAAGATTTATATTAACGATTTTGGTGTTGATTAACATGACATCTTTTATACATTACTAATATCAAAATACCCACCGTCAGACAACACGTCTGATAGTGATCGGTTATCCGTTGGACAGTATACGAAACAAGGACACTACGGTTAGATTAACACCTTTTCTGGGTTACTGCATCATCAAAACGGAAAACAAGACAAAAAGTAAAATTATTACAGTCGACAGTACTTATTTGGATACACTGATGCTGGGCAGTTGAATGAGCATAAACCAAACTACAAACCTAAGCGGGACAAAAACAAACGTGTTTTTTTGTTGTTGTTGTTGTTGTTTTAACACTTGGAATAAACAATCACCAACCGCTCCTGTGGCCTATCGGTTAAAGCGTCCGTATATCGACAATGTTCACAACAAAAGTGAGACTAGAAATGTCCGAAAATACCATTTAAGTTTTTATTGAGGAACAATGTTCCTAACTATTCGCACTGTCCCATTCTGTCAAGGGTCTATAAAAAGAACATTCGAAGCATATCAAGGGCAACGGCTATTCCGTCTACCTGATAGACATCCCATTTTATAATAATAGACACTAAATTCGATTTAAAAAGGGTTTGAGTTAGGTTATCTAAATTAACGGCCGAAGTTTTAAATTGTTGAGCCAGAAATGGCAAAAGGGAGATAACGGGAATTATTCTTCTTTTTCTACGCCGGCCAGCTTTAAAGGAACATTTCTTTTTTCACTTCTATTTACATTTAAGTAATGTTGAATGTAGTTCCAGTTCGTTTAGTCTAGAGCACAATTTAGTGTGGAGAGCCGAGAAGTAATCATTTAAAATAATTAATGAGAGTCCATCATAGCATAAACGGGTTGATTGGCGAGTATAGCTTGATGGCTTTTTGTTCAGCAACAATGGATGTTGTATCAGTGGAGCAAGACAGATGAGAAAAAGTATAACTGTTCTCGTGTCCTAAACAAGGAGATGAAGAAAAACAAACACATACGAACTGAACAGCTAATGCATGATGAACACAATAACGTAGACGAAGACGGACATCAAGCACACACTTGTATATAATGATAGACGGCACAAAAACCGGAACTGTTGCTTCAAGCCTGTTAAGCGATAGCGGCCATCTATATCATGCATTTACTAAAGAAGAAATTTGTTTCAAGGTTTCAAGATAAAACGAGCTATACGATAATGATGGCATCATAATAAATCTTCATTTCCTTAAATGTAACAAAGACAATATGGATATACAAGGGTGTTATGAAAGTGACATTGAGAAGAAGAAAACAAATTGGATATTACTGGTAAATAAATGTATTGAATCCATAAACATACCACATATGTACCATTACTGTTTATATGGTATATTTGCCTATATATTGTTTTAAAAAAAATGTTAATGGATAAACTTAATAAATTTTCCTTAGGCCAACAAGCATGACCAACCTTAACGATCATCAACTATGCAATTATTTGGACAATCAAGTAACATTATAAACTTTGTTGCTTAAATATTATATATAGATAAACTTATCGTTTATTAAGCGATTTTCCTTAAGCTCTAAGGTCTTTTATCCATCTAGTAAATATAACATAAACCTAATATTCCACTGAAAGACAAGGAAGACTGCGTTACATTTTTGTACAATTATAATTAGCCATACGAATGACTTCCACTGAATCCTAACTTGGTTAAATTAGTTTCTTTCCTCTTTCCATCTTCAAACTTGTCACACCCATCTCTTAGAAACATTAATTACTACCTTTCAAATAATTTTTCTAACTCTTTCCACTTTTTCAATTTAGCACCAGGATTACGCAATTACTGGTTGTCTATAAGTAGACATGAATCGTGTTTCTCTGACAACAAATAATGGAAACTAGATGATAACATAAACAATGAAGTACTCATAGACCTGTCTGTCACTTCAGAGACCTTTTGCGATAGTTATTGTAAACCTATATTTGTTTCCTTTGACGTATCTCAAATCATGATTGTTTCGAATTGTAAATAAATTACAAATTAGGCGATTTCGTTTCATTTATTTTTATTGTCACAGTAATGATATGCATTCTCATCCGGGAAAGGTATTGTACTTTCCGATAACAGTCTTCTCATTTTGAATGTGAAGTGAAATATATGCACCTTTTTTGTTAGCGTTTGTAAACTTTTATTTGTAAATGGCCAATAAAATATTCCGCACCTAGGGTTTTCTATCAACACTTCCTAATTAATTTATTATATTCAAATCGCATAGTGTTGCGAGTCTTTTATCAAATTTATAACTATCCCTGTCAAATTATTAAATGTAGTTAACACTATTGTGTTGGTTTGTATGTGAAATACTCTTATTAAATGTAATAATATTCAATCTCAGTAAAGATGTATGCTATGTCTTCCTTAACTGTATCGTTAAACCGAGTTTTAGGATAGGGTTAGGGTGCTGTACCTCTAATTCTTTAAGTATGGGGTATATTATATTTTACAAACTTTATACTTTAGTCCTCCAGAGAGAGGTGTAATTGAATTGAAAATCAATAATCATATAGACAGTTTATTATGCGTTAACAAATATTTGTTTGTTGTTTGGGGGAGGGGATTTTTTTTAAAAAAAAGTACGTCAAGAGGGTCCAGAAATAAAATCGATTTATGGCCTTAGAACGTATGAAAATTTCATAAATCTATGGCTTTTTAATATAGACAAATTTATGAAGTTCTAATACTGTATTAATGGTGATATTTGTCCATCAGCTCGCAGCCTCCTTTCCGAAGTCATAGCCAAGTCATAACCTAAGAACACAGATTATTTTATCGTATTATTATTAGCCTTATTGTTGTTGCCTTTATCCAATTGTTGCAGCCCTACCGATGGTTTCTTGTCAAGCTGGTCTCTACTCTTAAAATTTTCCTATCAGTTTTCTATCCAAAAATGAAGCAGAATCGTTCCGTCAAATCCCAAAAGTATGCAAACTATACTGTTTTTTCCTGATCACGTAAAATAATTTTCATAAGCGAGACTGGAACTATTTTTCTCCAGTTTGCCTTGTTAGATCTGAACAATCGTAAACAACCATTACGAAGCCTAACCTTACATAGAAATGGGAATTATTAGCATTCTCTTATGTACCGCTTAAGTTCCAACAATTTTTCTAATCTCGCTGTAAATAATTGGCAAAATAATAACCAGATTCCCAAGTCCAGGCTTCTCACAACAGTTCAAGCGCCATCAGCCAGGCCTTGGATAGAAACGTTCTGTCTCAGTTGGCGAAATCTTCCATGATGCAAACTTTGACAGCTTCACAAAAGCTTTAATTACATATTAGTCTGCTACCCGTATGTGTCCAACTCGAAGAACAGCGACATGTGTGAACATGAATTAATGTCGTTACTCACAATTTATTCATAAAACTGATATTCATGCGCATATTATTATACCCGCAAAAATTGAAATTCAGTTTTTTAATGAAGTTAATGTTCGTATCATAGGTACATGAGAAAACTTACATAAGTAACGAACGGCATTTCAAATCTCTATTAAATTGTATTCAACCCCACATGTCGGAACGTATATTCAAGAAGCCCATAAAAAAAAACATTGGCTTTAATGAATGTATCTTTCCGATCAAATGTTGCGCGTGAGGTCAAATTATGCCGGATGAAATCGCTCCCACAATACCTACAACGTGAAGCTGTATAAATAATGTTTTAAACGTTGTTTTGGGCTCTATTTTCTGTATAGTGCATATGCTTTTGTTAGTCGCTGCTAATTTCATGTGTTGTATAGTAGATGAAAAGATATCTATCAGTGTACGTAATTTGCCTAAGATTTTTCGGAGAACATTCCTGTTGTTTTAGAATTTCTCGACCTGATTCTGAAATATTTTTTTAAATGTCTCAGTTTATTAAAATAATGCAACGCTAAGAAAGCCAGGTTAAAGCAAGTCTAACTACTTTCGGTTTTGAATATAGTTACAAAAAGTCTGAAAATGTCCCAACGTAACCAGCGTTTTCCATAAAACGTGGTGTAACCACTTGACCATGTGATATCTATTCGATATTTTAGGACCAACAATAGAGTGGCTTTAATGGAGCTTCCCTGTGTATGCAACTCCAATATCTCCTCAGCGAATACAGCCAACGACTTCATCGTAGAAATAACATTTAAACTTGACGAACCTTACGTTGCTCAAAGCCACAACATTGGGATTGCAGTCAACTACTCAATCAGCCAGACTTGGATATCCAGTTACACGACATTCTTTGAATCGACGGTACACATTTATTCCAGCAGTTACAAGTTACAAGAGATAATTGTTAACAAAATATTAACACAATATATATATATATTTACTCACTGGTATTAATATAACCGAATAGTGCGAAAACCAACACGTTGTGTAAAATGTTGCAAATAATTTATTTTCATGAATAAAAAGTGCAAATTAAAAAGAATATACAATACTGTTAATTAAATTATTAAAGCCCCAATTGTCCTAAAACGTCATTCAAAATTCCAATATATATATATACACGACTCACTTGTGTTAAAGTACGTAATAGAATAGTACGAAAACCATCGCGTTGTGTAAAAGTTTGCAAATAATTTATTTTCTTAGAATAAATGTGAAGATTTTAAAAGAAATTATACTACTGTGAATTAAGTCTAAATGTATGATGTTCCAATTGTAAACAAGTGGTATTAAAAACGTTTTAATATTGACTGTTTTGATGTTCCCGTAGTCTCGAATGTTCTAATATACCGGTGACCTGGATTGTGGCGATCTATTAACAGTATTTTGATGTATGACAATAATATAATCAAAAATGTTCTTGTCTGAATCGACTATAATTAATAATTAATGTTTCTGTCGAATAATAGTATTGAGCACTTTTGTATGCCCAGTGATTAATAATTAAACTTTAAAAAAACACCCAAATATAGAAGCTGAATACGTCAGTTAGATTCATTTTGTTTCAGATGTTAAGGCAAAAACGAATAATTCTTAGACAAACAATAATGTATACCCCTTAATATGACCTCTGTCAAAGTTACTCTATCAACCTAATAAAAACGTGTCTTCTAGAAGTGTCAAAGGCCAGAATCAAGACTATCTTGAACTCAAATTCAAGTAAACATATTTACTATTAATGAATATCTGACTATTTATTCCACAATCACAGAGAAAAAGTCTAGCAACGTATTGTGTTGTTTACATGTAAATGTTACTGGTCAGGTATATCATTAACTTGATGTTAGACAAGGCCAATGCAAAAATCAGATCTACATAACATATAATCATTAAGAACATATTGATGGTAAACTAGTATGCACATCACGCATTCATATCACCTATTTAGTCACATTCCGATATCACACTTAACTAAATTACTGCATAACTGTATTTGATTTTAGCTGGTTCTTTATTTCAGGAAACCATCCTAGGAAATGATGGCGTGTACCTCATAACCGGGATGTATGTCGACAAAAACAATGTATCGGTAAAAAAGTGGCCAGAATCATACGTCTTACAGTACCAGTTAGGTCAGGACTTCATCACCGTACCAGACGCGCCTAACCTAGTGAGTTTAGATATCAGTGAAAGCATGGCTCAGTGCTGGACATCTTAGTTTTAGAAGAGTAATGCTAGTAACATTTGCTACGATTCATGTTCGTATGTTATTAAATTTTACAGGTCAGATTTATATATGATACCTGTGGCATAAAAACTACCAATTTAAAAGGTTCAAATGCATGAATGAATATATGTTTGTGATCAAATACACTGGTTCGAATGCATTAACGTTTGTGATCAAATACATAGTTTTGAACGTATAATTGTAGCGTTGTACAAAATGGTAATAAAATAGCTATACGAAACCTAAACATTTCAGGTCTTGTCCAAGGATGACGAATAATAAACCATGTAAGATAGATGTCTCAACGGCTGTTAACACATTTTCGTTTCTCTTGGTTCACAATCTTTACTAAATTTGGTTCAAAGCAAACCTGTTCAAATCTTTGTAAATAGAACCGTCTTTCCTTCCTTGCAAGAATCGTATCTTATTTCGATTTTTGAATATTCTGAGCTTATGTTCCCTTTTGTTGTAAGTTTCGTAGTGAGCGATGCATTCTAATTCAATAGTAAAGAATTGTTCTACTTCATTAAGATGCGGAAATGCGAGCTACTTTCGGGACAGTAATAGTTGTAAACATTTTATATTTACCAACACAAAAGTAGCTCATTTCACGTAGTCTTTTCTATATAGTAGTTATATACCTTTTCATGACCGAGTTTGTTGTTTTATCAGAAATAGCAGAGGGAACATTGATACTTATAAAGTGTATATTTCAGTGGAAAAAGGCCACGAGTAATAGCACATCTCAGGAATACCTTATGAATTTTCCAGTCTTCGCCAACGTATCCCGTCTCACAACTGCAAATTGCAAAGGAGGATGTTACATTGCCCATAGTTTTCGGAAAACGTCTGGTTGGTTATTAATGTCTTGCCATTATCTATCTGTGTATATATATATATATATATATATATATATATATATATATATATATATATATATATATATATATATATATATATATATATATATATATATATATATATATATATATATATATATATATATATATATATATATATATATATATATATATATCTTTCTACCCACCTACCTATAAATCTATCTGTGTGTGTGTGTGTGTGTGTGTACTCTTATCAAGTTTTAATACCCTCTTCTTTGTATAGCTTAAGTTTGCCAATTTTAAGTCCAAAATTGTTGTTATATTTACACTCCCAATGGTCAGAGACCATACTAAAGCAGTCGTGTCAGTTTAATATACAGTTACATTGATTTCACTGTTCCTTGACCATTCTTTTGCAATTTAAGGATACCCTATCATGTTTGTAATTATCAATAGCCTCGGCTGTTATCAGCGTTTGGGGGGATAACAGCGGCGTCCTCCTGCTGAAATTAAATGCAGTCTTCGACGGGGACAATACAACGTGTTTCCAGGTTCCGATCGTTGGTCAGGACTCTCCCTCCGTTCTCTTCTTTAAAATCATCGACCTGTCACTGATAAACATCAGCGCCTCGCCGTTCCAGATCAACATTGTAGGACAGAATATTGTCTGTGATCTCGGAAGTCAACCCAAAAATATGTTTGTAAGTACGATCCGTTCATAACCATTTTCAGTCGGTGCTAGCTCTAATAAATGATTCTACAACTAACTAGTTGATTCTGTGTATAGACTATGTCAAAATACTGTTGTTTTGTAGATATCCGTCAAATTTTCACTTTGCCACTCAGTCTATTTGGCAGATTATGAATCAATAGAATAAATCATATCTGAGGAATATGCGATACAAATTTATTTACTTACAAAAGATTTAACGGTGTAGGTTTATTTACTTACATACGATATAAGGGTAGGTTATCTATATATTTATTTACTTACATAAGTTTACTTACATAAGATTTAACGGTCTGATATGTATAGATTTATTCACTTACATAAGGTTTATGGGTCTGCTAGGTATTGGTTTATTTACTTACATAATATTTAAGGGTCAGCTATATAGGTTTATAGGTTTATTTACTTACATAACGGTCCGCTATGTAAAGATTTATATACTTGCATAATATTTATGGGTCTTCAATGCATATGTTTATTTATTGACATAAGATTTAAGGATCTGCTAGGCATATATTTATTTACTTACATAAGACAAAAGGGTCTGCTAGGCATATATTTATTTACTTATATAAGATTTAAGGGTCAGCTATATAGGTTTATAGGTTTATTTACTTACATAACGGTCCGCTACGCAAATATTTATTTACATACATATGATTTAAGGGTCTGCTAGGTATTGGTTTTTTTAATTACATAATATCTAAGGGTCAGCTATATAGGTTGATATGTTTATTTACTTACATAACGGTCCGCTATGTAAAGATTTATTTATTAACTTACATAATATTTAAGGTAAGGGTCTGCTAGGCATAGGTTTATTTACTTACATAAGATGTAAGGGTCTGCTATGTATTGATTCATTTGCTTACATACGATTTAATGGTCTGCTATGTATATAATTTTTTACTTATATAAGATTTAAGGGTCTGCTAGGTATTGGTTTATGTACTTACATAATATTTAAGGGTCAGCTATATAGGTTTATAGGTTTATTTACTTACATAACGGTCCGCTATGTAAAGATTTATATACTTGCATAATATTTATGGGTCTTCAATGCATATGTTTATTTATTGACATAAGATTTAAGGATCTGCTAGGCATATATTTATTTACTTACATAAGACAAAAGGGTCTGCTAGGCATATATTTATTTACTTATATAAGATTTAAGGGTCAGCTATATAGGTTTATAGGTTTATTTACTTACATAACGGTCCGCTACGCAAATATTTATTTACATACATATGATTTAAGGGTCTGCTAGGTATTGGTTTTTTTAATTACATAATATCTAAGGGTCAGCTATATAGGTTGATATGTTTATTTACTTACATAACGGTCCGCTATGTAAAGATTTATTTATTAACTTACATAATATTTAAGGTAAGGGTCTGCTAGGCATAGGTTTATTTACTTACATAAGATGTAAGGGTCTGCTATGTATTGATTCATTTGCTTACATACGATTTAATGGTCTGCTATGTATATAATTTTTTACTTATATAAGATTTAAGGGTCTGCTAGGTATTGGTTTATGTACTTACGTAAGATTTAAGGGTCAGCTATTTAGGTTTTTAGGTTTATTTACTTACATAACGGTCCGCTATGCAAAGATTTATTTACTTACATAAGATTTAAGGGTCTGCTAGGCATATATTTATTTACTTACTTACGATTTAAGGGTCTGTTATCTATATATTTATTTACTTACAAAAGTTTGCTTACATAAGATTTAACTATCTGATGTGTATAGATTTATTCACTTACATAATATTTAAGGGTCTCTTAGCTATTGGTTTATTTACTTACGTAATATTTAAGGTCAACTATACAGGATTATTTATTTACATAAGATATAAGGGTCTGATAGGCATATATTTATTTAGTTACATAAGATTTAAGGGTCTGTTAGGTATAAGTTTTTTTACTTGCATAAGATTTAAGGGTCTGCTAGGCATATATTTATTTAGTTACATAAGATTTAAGGGTCTGCTAGGCATAGGTTTATTTACTTACATAAGATTTAAGGGTATGTTACGTATATATTTATTTACTTACATTATACTTAATAACGGACTGTTAGGTATTGATTTATTTACTTACATAAGATTTAACGGTCTGATATGTATAGATTTATTCACTTACATAAGATTTAAGGGTCAGTTAGGTATTGGTTTATTTACTTATATAATATTTAAGGATCAGCTATATAGGTTTATAGGTTTATTTACTTACATAACGGTCCGCTATGTAAAGATTTATTTACTTACATAAGATTTAAGGGTCTGCTAGGCTTATATTTATTTATTTACATAATATTTAAGGGTCTGCTAGGCATAGGTTTATTTACTTATATAAGATTGAAGGGTCTGCTAGACATATATTTATTTAGCTACATAAGATTTAAGGGTCTGCGGGGCATATATTTGTTTAGTTACATAAGATTTAAGGATCTCCTAGGCATAGGTTTATTTACTTGCATAAGAGTTAAGGATCTAATCGGCATAGGTTTATTTACTTACATAATATTTAAGGGTCAGCTATATAGGTTTATTTATTTACATAAGTTTTAAGGGTTCTTCTAGGCATAGATATAATATTTACTTACATACGAATTAACGGTCTCCTATGCATATGTTTATTTACTTACATAAGTTTTAAAGGTCTGCTAGGCATATATTTATTTAGTTACATAAGATTTAAGGGTCTACTAGGTATAGGTTGATTTACTTACTAACGGTCTGCTATGTATGGATGTATTTACTTACATAAGATTTAAAGGTAGGCTATATATAGGTTTATTTATATACAAAACGGTCCGATATGTATCGATTTATTTACTCACATAAGATTTAAGGGGTCTGTTAGACATAGGTTTATTTACTTACATAAGATTTAAGGGTCTGCTATGTATAGATTTATGTTCAATTTATTTCCTCTCATCAAGCTTATACTTCTTGCGAAGCTGAACGAGTGAAAAAGCAAAACTCACAGACAAAATAAATATTTATTCACCTGTTCAAAATACTGGAGTTAACGTGTTATCCAGGTTTGTAACTTTCTATTTTAATTTGAAGAAGCACTTGTTGCTTTGGCAAAGCTGACACTTATTCGACCATGTCAAAATGGCTTCATTAAATGCGGAATTCAAATGTCAACCATTAATATTAATCTCATCTAAATATTCGCTATCATATTCAACAACGTTACTTTGTATCAAAGTCGCCTTTGTGTGACCAAATGGTATTATACACGAGTGAAAATTACAAACAGGTTTTTTTCAGAGATAGTCTGAGATCATACTCTAACGGTATATATCAAAACTATGGTTTATCGTCCTTGTTACCTTATACAACCTGCAGTTTCCCATGTTATCGTTTATCGTCTTTGTTACCTTATACAACCTGCAGTTTCCCATGTTATGGTTTATCGTCTTTGTTACCTTATACAACCTGCTGTTTCCCATGTTATGGTTTATCGTCCTTGTTACCTTATACAACCTGCAGTTTTCCTATGTTATTATTTATCGTCCTTGTTACCAGATACAACTGGCAGTTTTCCTATGTTATGTTGCATCTAGTCAGCAGTATTACTGATATGAGATGTTAACAGAGTAAATTATGTTGCACATGGATACTAAAACTGCAAACACTGTATAGTCTTAAACTAAGTAACATAACGAAAGAGGGGAGGTAGTAATAAATTGTATTTCTCTAACTTACAAAGGAAAAAATTAAGACTAACTTACAGTATTGTGAATTAAATCCCAAATAATCCTAAACTTCTATTATAATTTAATGCCGTTCTAACTTATGTTAGGTGGAAGTGTGTGTAAAGAATAATTATTAAACATATTAGCAGATATACGACAAAATAAACGGAGTGTACATTACTGTCGTATGATATAAATCACTACCCATATCATCCCCATCGCAAACAGTTCATGTTCTGCTTTGTTTTGGAATTAGTTCCTAGCGCTCTAGTTGTTAGTTCTAACTTTTTTTGCAAAGGCAAAAAAAACCATATCTTGCTAGAGATATCAAATACGTTTAAAAGTTCAAAACTTGTTTAAATATTTAGTACATTGTACTTTTCGATGTAGCTTCTAATCTCGCATTCCACTTATGTATACATAAGCTAATTACTGATTGTTTAACACATGCTTTGACAACTCGAGGGTTATCTATTGATGTTTGGCAAAGAAGATCAATTCTTCCAAATAAAATCAATGTTTCTAATATGTTCAAGCCATTTATAAAGCCAGAATGGCTCTAACTCAACATGATGTTTTGAACATTTTGAAGTAGTTTGCTTTCATAATCGAGATCCAAAATCTGCTCATACGACATTTAATATCAATGTCATGTGGTCTTCTACCAAATTCTGAAAATAGGAATGCGAATGTTGTACTCTTTCTTCGTTTTGTTATATCTTCGGAACGGTATAAACATTTTTAATAAAGTGAATATTCTCGAACCCTAAGATTCACATACGTTAAACAAAATAGGTAGAATAGTGTGATCGAACAGTTGTAACTGTAAATGCACTGGAATGTGCATGTTGTTTATTCTTTTACAGAGAAGATGCTAACTCATTTGGCTTCTTGAAAGCTGAGTTTTGTTTCTTTTAATAATCTCTGAGTTTTGAAAATATTATACGTTTAAAATTCTCATAATAGAGATGGTACTTTGATCCAATGTAAATTTGAACTTACTGCAATTATGCCATCCAAAATTAATTTTGGTTTGGTTAAATTGACATTTGATTCCAGATTGTAGTGTACTCAAATGAAATATTTGGGTTTTCTTGGAACGAGTTATTAGTTTAAAATATTACATTGTCTTCTGCATATAGTGAAATCAACATTGTCAAATATTTTTAATAAGCTGAATATTCTCGAACCCTAAGATTCACATACGTTAAGCAAAGTAGGTAGAATATTGTGCTCGAACAGTTGTAACTGTAAATGCACTGGAAACATTTCGGCGTCAGAAAACTCTGCTTCAAGTGCCATTAATTTCTTGTAGTAGAAAGAGCGTTCCGAAACAGTGAGAATAAAATCGGCGAGAGATTTTTGCCTTGTCTAACACCACAATAAATCTGAAAACAAAATAATGTTGGCACACTTCAGACTGTCAAAGTTGGCGTGACGTTCTTCCGGACAGGTAACCTTACAGCCTTTTTCTGGCAGTCGATATATTGACTCTTTTCGTAAATCCCTTCATGAAGCACCAATAAAAGGAGCATGAACTTTAACGTGAATGCAGCCCAGCAACTATAGACAGTGCTGGCTAGTTTTCAAACCATTCTCAGTCGGTCTCACTTCCTTTTCATCTGACCCTAAACAAATTCCTTCAATTCAAAGAAAATGTTAATGTTTATCTTTAGTCTTTACCCTCCATAATCTAAGTATTGCTGATGACGACGATATCATCTTATTATATGAAATAGATAGCTCCGTCTCAGCACGGTCTTTATCCTCCAATATATATATAGCAAATTGCACAAACCAAAGGGAATCACACTGAAAAAGCCCTCGATGTCTTAGTTTGGATTGTCTGCTTCTGGCACACCTCATTGATGACATACACTCATCAAATCGAATGTACAATATCAGGCAGAACCAGTTAGAACATCCAAGAAATCATTTCCCTACGCCGGAGGGTTAGTGTTCATTGAAGTCATGCTGTTCATCTATCTATAATCTTTTCACCATTGTCATGTGCCGTATTGTGTCCGCACGAGGACAGCTGAACATACCTTATTGTCACGACTATTTGTTCTTAAACTAATAGAGCGAAAATCAACAAGAATTGTAAAATTAAACAAATAGTTTATTTCCTTAAAATATAAAATGAAAAATGCACTATAAATCCAAGTCTCTATTTCCAGGAATTTTATTTTTGAGCACTTTATTTCACGAGAATATTATTTTGAGTTAAATAATTTGAATAAATGAATTCCACTTCAGATGAAGTACTGCACACCACATATGTTATAATTGAATCTGCTCAGCTCGTACAATTCAAATGAATAATTTCTAGATAAACAATATTATAAAATCCTCCAATTGACCTAAGTTCAGAATTATCAGTTTCTAAAATAACATTATTACCTAATGGTAACTTTTATTCTGGAAGGTTCCATTGTTTATAAAATATATTCTTAGGTATGATTAGTATGTTATTAAATTTATAATGTGGTAATTAAGAGTTAGACCCAGCATTTCACCAGCAACACTGTTTATTCAGCTGTACAGCTGCTATGGTTCAGCTTCACAATTTCTCTGGTCGACTTATATGGATAGCTCTGTAGCTGATACCATGTAGACTCTGATCACTCCGATAACTCTGATCACTCCGATCACTCTGACCAGCTCTACAGCTGCTCACTCCGGTCAGATAACACTCTGTTTAGCTGAAAATATATCTAAACGTAATGACATTATATATGGTAAGCTATATAGATTACATTATCGGCACAAAAATTACTAAGCAATAAACAGGTTCAGAACTGAAATGAACCGTGTCCGATACGAACTTTACGGTACTTAACGTTTCTTTAAAATGCAATTTTATATCCTAATATAACTATCTTGCTGAGTCACGAACAATGCTAGAAAATATTTGAATTATGTAGGCCAAAATTATATAGAAAATATACAAAGGTAACATGGTAGCACAATAGTTATAGCTTATTCACAAACAATAATTAATAACTCACATACTAATACAGCCGAAGATGTGCAAGTCCTTAAAGCATTTGTTGACATCTCTCAGTTCTACTTATCACAAACATCGTTTGAAGTCAAGATATGACACCCTGGTTTTTCCAGATGTGTAGGTTTTGCATTATTCCATGCCCACCCATAATATATGTGCAGTGTTGGTGTAAAAACAATTAATAGTGCTAAATAAGTAGATTTTTTCAGGGTTCATCTTGGTTCTGTTCTATCAACGTTTTTTGTTATCCCTTCTGCTGGGTCCTGGTCTGTACTTACGCAACAAGAAGTTCATGGTCCTCATATATTATTCTCTTAGAGCTCTGAAGACATTTTCCATTCCTAGACCCTGCAGGCTTGAACATGGGTTCGTACTTCCCTACCCTTGTCACACTTAAGGAATCAGATTTCCGCACTCTCTTAAGGTTCGCTTAATTTTAGTGACTTTTGCAAAGTTGGATTATGTCCTCTGTTAGGTGGTGTGTTTGCCCTGTTGAGTTGCGCCCCAGTTTTATGAGAAAACTGGTTCTATCTCAATCTTGGTGTGGTTTAAAGTCTATGTCTAATTTGTTAAAAATTGGAAAGTAGTTTCTTTAGCGTTGTAAATATATAAATTAAAATTATGAGATCAATACAAAATGGTCGGGTCATTTTTAACGACACAACGAGTATATAGTAATACATAACAAAATGTGTATAATAACGTTTGTTTGTTTGGTGTTTGCATGTCTGCAATTCGATTACTAGTATTTGAAGTGTGGAGAAAAGAGTGAGAGCAAAGGCATGAAATCTGTTTTCCTTTGGTTCCTTTTCCGTTTCTTTGTTTAATTGTGCACCTTTTTTCCTGTTTGTATCACTTATGTCCATAATCGTGTTGCTTGGTTTGGCTCAGTGAAGAGTCGCTCTTTATTGGTGATACTTCATCATAAAAAGTGCCTTATTTGAAGTTCTATATGCATTTAATCCATAGTCTTGAATCGATGTCCGTATATGTGCCTGATCCGTTGCAGTTAAATAGAATGATTTCTTTAAATGGTATGTTTTAGCGGTTTTATTTCTTTAGAAATTCCAAATCAAGGGTTCCATTATCCTTGATAGATGTCCTTGTTCGCTGTGATGTGTTGTGCAAGTCTTTAAGTGGACAGCTCACTGACAAAACGCTGCGTAATGTAAAGAGTTTTACCTACCGTTAGGTATTTATACACAAATATCGTCTGTGCACTGGAAACATTCGGTTCTTCCCATGGAAAGCACTTCGCACGTGCGCCATACGATGAACCGAACTTACTATTTCAAAAAAGTGTACTGTATATATATCTACCTTAAATCAGACTTATGAGATAATTTGTGTAGGTTTAAGTCACACATACCAATTTGCAACTTTTTCAATTTTCTTTTTAGGTAGCGTTCCCAGCTGCTGCAAATTTGACTAATAAATTCTATGGTGGAGTAACATTCTGCACCGCCGTCACGGCAGCATACGGCACAGAATGTGCTCTGACCTGCAACTGTACCAGCTCCAGTCTGTGTGCGGAAATCTTATTCTTCTTCTGGAATGATGGGGACACTATCAACCCGTCTAAAATTTGTGAAATGCGTGCTGTCAATTTGGTGTGAAACGATAAACCTTTGCCACGTATCGATATGATTACCGATACACAACGTATGATACGATACTTTTTAGACACGCATAACAACTTGATATTTCTTTTCATCTTTAGAAGGTCTCTCGGTATTAAGATAGTGCCTTTTTTATCTGAAATTTTGATTGCATTACTAGTCTGCAAATTACAGATCTGCATAGGCGTATCTGTTCATATGCATTCTCATCCTTGAGACGATTCATATAAACACTTCCAAACAGAGAACCTGTGAGTGTCAGTGGTTTTTATTCAACATTTTAGCCATGTTCATGCATTTACTTTTGATTAGCTGCAGAACTCATTTTGATCATCATGCCCTTTGTTTTGCGATGCAGGAATTATTTTAAGAGTTTATTACAAACTTCATGTTTTCACTTAAATTGGAAGGTATTAAGGTGTTGTCTTCCAAACAAAAGCAATTATGCAATTTCCTCTGGTGATTAAATTCGTACCTTCAAAAAGTCAGAGTATTCAAGCGGAAATGACTAAGAACCAAACCCTTCGCATAATACTTCCTGCAGATGTAAAACAATTCCTACAGACTAAGACACTCGTTTCTGTTGATGAACAGGAAATCGTTGACAATGCTCACTCCACTTCTAAAATTAGCCAAATGACAATCATATTGTGTGGTTTGGAATCTGCTCTCTGACCGATTCAGTGCTCATTATTATCCCGTCAGTACGTTTGGTCGCTGATCCGACATCTATCAGCGTAATATAACCCATTTTAAACGTGTTCTCACTTTATTATTTAAGTATGTTACCAATCATGTCATAGACAACTTTGTTCAAAGTTTTTCTGGGGGATTTTTTTTGTGTTCTGTTTCAGTTAAATTTGTATGTCCATACTTTTCTTATGTCACGCAGTGAATAAGCTACAGCTAGTTCTGGTTGGTGTTTATTGTTTTACTTTGGACAGGAACAAACAATAGCAACCAATCAGAATTAAATATAATATGTTTCTATGCGTGACATACCCGTAGTGATCTTATTTTCCGTACAAGTAAAGAAGATATGAAGCAACAGCGAAACTTTGGTTAAAGTGTATATTAAATGGTCAGTAAGACATTACAATCATACACGGGGAAAAAATATGGAATGTTTTCTTTACGTTGATATGTTGTAAGCAGCTTATCATTCTGACAGGGTAAAATAATCAGCATGGAATTAAACCAGGGATTTCATATTTTAAAATATGTGAATTAGTCACATTCAGCATACTAATCTGTAGAAGTCGAGTGAGTGTTGTCATTATTTTTTACTTTGTTACTGACATGAATAGGTGCATAAATACGGCTGTATCAGATGAATTTTCAATGTAAATAATAAGGAAGCAAATTACATAATTATTTACGACTGATGAAAATAAATTAACTTTTACAGAGAAAATACCGTCCTCTATCTATTGACTACCTCGTGTATCGTTATGAACATCGACGCAGAAATATATCGATAGATCAATATAAAGATTAATCATTTCACCCCAACGATCAAAATTGATGGATTAATGTTATAAATCAACTCTTTAAAGTACATATAATTTGTTGTCTTCAAACAGGAATAAACTGCATCTCGTTTACGTTAGTTATTGCATAGTTAAGCGGACTTTGTTGAATTATAAAGTAAAGATTTGTCTGTTATGATTTAATAGTATTTCCTCATTACCCCGTAATTGTTGAAGATGCACAAATTAGCGATGAGAGTTCTATAACACTAAGTTGTTATGTGTGTTGTGGCGCAATGTAAAATTTTCTTAGACTGGCGTTGTTTTTCTTGTTTATTCAACCAATGCGTGCTTCTATAGAATACAATTGTTCTTTCGTAGCAGATCATATTTTTCGCTTTTGAATGATTTCATTATTGTATCGTTTTTCTTTTCATACTCTTACTATTGTGCATACTCTGACGTACCAAGACATTGAATGTAATTTTTTTCAAGGAGGAATAGATTGAATGAGTATATATAATTTTAATGTTGTAAAAGGATATGTCAATTTTATGTTGATTTGTGCTTGAGCTTTCATTTATCTTTGAATAACGTTTGATTGTTATACAATGTTTGTATTGATGTAGGAAATCCCATCAAAGTGGTTCATAAGTATGTATTGATTTGGGAAATCCCACCAATCTGGCCCATAATTCGGTAACGGGGGCATTGCCTAGGATATCCCACATTCATACACGCGGCTGGTTATGTTTGTATCACATTCTCAGTGTCGCACTAGTAATGAGAAAGCCAACAAAAGATACAACACGTTCTAAATTTTGAACCTTTAGTTTGTATGTACTTAAATTGGTTTGCACTGAATAAATCAAGGCAAGACATTCAAAAGTGCAGTTAAGACATCATTGATAATCTCATGCTGTGAAAAACTAAATGGGAGGGGGGTCGGGGTTTCTTTTAACGAGACTAGGTCATCACCACGAGAGCTCGACTTGAGCTTGATGTTGATGAAAAAACATTAATATGAAAGGGGAAAGTGAGATAATTACCTCAGATTACCCCCATGACCCATTTTGACATAGGACCCTCTCTATCATACTATATAAAAGAGAAGGTACGTAACTTCCAAATACATTGTTCCATCCATGACCCTCGATATCCTTCTGATATTTCCGTCCTTAAAGGCACATGACCATACTCTATGACTTGTTTTACTCCTGAGATATTTTTCTGTTCATCAAGTCATCATTGACTTTTCTACGTTGTAACAAACTGAAGTTACGGGGTCCAAAACGTGGGAATTTCGATTATTTTGCCTGTCAGGAGAACGTCGCGCTCAGGTGAAACCCGGCGAAAAGAGATACATATACCATGTTAGCGACTCTACAATACATTGGTATAAGCAAAAGTATGTTTTAACTTATCATTAATTCGATTCAATTTTAGGACTCCTATTCCATGGAAGAATTATACATTGTCTTCACTACACATGAGTGGCGTAGCTGGGGGGGGGGGGGAGTGGAGTACAGAGAGTGCAAGTTGCACCGTGCGCCGTCTTGGGGTGGGTGGAGGAAATACGAGGATTGGAGGATTCAGTGCATACTTTTACAAAGTGTGCTTCAGAAGAAACAACTAAGTAAACAACTAAGTCCGTGCCAGGATATCTGGATTATTGAGATTAACTCAGACTGAATTTGGGGGGGGGGACTCACGTTTTCCAAACAAGAACACTATGGGGCACACACGTCAACGTCGAAATATGATTGGCTCAAAAGGTTATAATTAAATAACATCCGTGCATCAGAGAACCGTTTCGCGCTGTAGACTGTTTGTACCCAGGCAAAAGATGGTAATAACATGATCGCATCGTGTTTGAAATCATTTGTAAAATTAGTGAGAGAATAAGTTAAAGTATGATAAATAGGGTCCTATGTCAGAACGGATAATGGGCGTAATCTGAGTTTTTTTTTCACTCCGTGTGATTCTTTTTCTTCAGATTATTGTCTTTTTATTTTTCATCATCGAGCACCTATGGTCATCACTTATATAATTAAGAAAGGATATCGTAATAATGATCTCTCAACAACAATAATATTTTTTTTTAACAGAAGAATGAAAGAATCAAAGAACCTTTAAAAATTCTGAGCAGGCGCAGAGAGAATTAAACTAATGAAACTATCACTACTACAATCTCAAGGAAATAATATCGTTATGTCAATAATGTACTCTAACATTTCAAACACGTTTCAAGTTAAACTAATGCAATTACATAGATTTGTTTTACATCGCTTTCAGATCAGACAAGTATAGACTTGTCCACCAGACTCCGAACTAGATACTAGTTTCTTAACTTCAATCACGAACAAAACAATTTACCTCAGTAGGAGTTACCTCCCTTACATTGGCGATCACGAATTGGCTATTTGGATTTTCCTAAGATTGATATCATTGTTATTAAACTAAGCTAGGGTCACAACACATCATATAAATCTAATTTCTAATTGGCGTGTTTTTTCTTTGTTTAATTTGGGGTTTTGTTTCTGCATCACATTAGTGTAACTAATCAGTAAACCATTGCAAAGTGAGGATGCCCACGTGTACCGCAAAACAGAATATAATATACAGAAATGTTCCTATCTCAAATTAACAAACTTATACATTATAATCAGTACAATATCATGAAAATTATGTATTGTACGAAATTAATGAGCGTCCATTTAAGAAACAAATCATGCTACCATAACATCCCCTAAATACTACACACTACAATATCGGCTGCAAGAAATTGGATAATAAATGTGTTTGAGAAATATCTACCAGACACTGATTTCTCCTAATAAATAACTAAAATTTAACAAAAGATTAAATTGACATGTAAATAAAAATAACACACGCCCAGGTCTTCTTACAACATTAACAGCTGAGTGATAAACACATACTGGCATTTTACACCCACAAGGTTGCCGGTTGCATTACGTATTCGTAGTAATTGCTATTATTGTTTGAGATCAGTAACAGCTGTACATAGGGACATGTTTTGGGTTCTTTACAAAACAACTGTTGTGAAGTTACATTGAATATTAATTTCTTCGATAAACGTCGAAAAGAAGTATGTATGCTTTTATTTTGTATTAAATGTTATTTTTTGTGTCACTGTGCTACGTTGTATTTTCTAAATTTTGTATTTTATGCTGAAACACGGGTACAGAGTAAATCCTGAAAGATGGTCAAGAACTTTTTTATAAAAAAAAAACAACAGGAAACAAAGGATTTTTTGACGTGACCAATGTGCCAGCAATACGCGTTATCATAACTTTGCATTTGCATTTCCATATTTCTCTGTCAATGTTTGGGTAGCTGACAACAGGGCTCGATTTGTCTAAATATCTACCATTTGTTTCCCCAAATTGACATTTGAGAATATCTGTGTTATTGCTAGATTTGGAAGTATGTTCTTTACTGTGCATTAGGCAGGCGTTAATGATTGATAGTCATAAACTGAATTTCTCGAAGTTCGTGTTGTTTAATTCTTAGAAACATTTGAATATTTCCTTCAACTTAAAACATTCATTAACTCGTTTTCCAAAAGTGTGCAGTTTGACAACAATATAGTTAATTTTCATCCTTGAATCAATATCTTGCAAACATGCCAATATTATCGTAAAAATTCTAGGCAAGATAAGGCAATGTCGCATAATTCGAGGAATATTTTGGAGAATTTTAATTAAACTGAGGTCTACTCACTTCGTATTTGGTACCCATTCTGTTCGTAGTTTTTGGCACCAATCTGAGTAAAAATTTATAATCTGAGACTTTCAATTGATTTTATGCACATTATATAGTTGTGGCTTGCAAACTTCTCAGTCCGTTTGTCGGCGATTACACAAAAACTAGTTGGATTCCGCATGGTACATCATCGAAAAAAAAAGCTCACATGGGGATAAAGGATAAAATGTTAGTTACATAACCTATCGTATTCAGAGAGTTTGGATGGCTGAATATCTGGCAAGGGATCAAATTTCATTCGCAGAGACAAGCTTCTGTCACTGTATGTGCTGACGAAATTTGAGCAAATAATATGTAATTAATTGATATTAATAATCGATATATGTGTAGGATAGAGACGTCACAACAAATGGTCAAAATTTGTAGGCAGGAACAGGACTTTGTCGAATTCCCGTCTACCATGTTCCGATCTCACGAAATGATTTATTTGTGTGTAACAATATGTTAAATCCTAACGGTGGACCGGAAGTGTGAATAAACTGTGATATAACGCAACTGTAGTGAAAATTCATTTTTTTATAAATGTCACCAGATGCACGCAACTGAGATTAAAAGTAACGATCATATGCTACGGGTATAATTTGAAAATTACACTTGATAGTCTGCAGTCTGAAGCAGGAATAAGGCTTTGAAGAATTTTTCTGCACAAAACAATTTACCATTAGTCCAATTCATTATAGTGGAAATATTCCAGTGCGCTGCAGATGAAACTGACCTCTTCCGGGTCAAAGTGCATACAAATGTAAAGTTCAGGTCTTCGAGCACACTGATGTTGTAGGTGGTTCCTTACTTTTTTTATTGTAATTGTTTATTATCGATTTTTTTAGTGCTGAGCTTCAATTTCTTAATATTTCTTGACGTTGCTACTATGTTTTACTACAAGAAATTCTACTATGATAACTTCATACATGTCATTTTTATCTAAAATGATTTTAGATGTGTTTTCAGCAATAATAAATCTTAAAACTGTTCTATTGTTTGTGTTGTATATATTTTCAACATACTTACCATACATTTTAGATTCAGTTTCAAGAAATTATACTAAATATTGTTTCAAAAGCACAAATCAGTAGTTATATTCAATTAGTGTATTGTGTAATTTTAACTATATAGCAATGGGCGGGGAAGGGGTGGGGATTGGCTTTCCCTGATCTCCATCGGGTATTATTTTTTTTTTATCTTACTCATGACACGTAAGGATTATGGACAGTTTGGTATTATTTAACAACACAACCGGCAGAAACCACATTACTTTGTGCCATTTACAATTTTTAGTTTTTTCTTATTTCTTCATAACTGTATAGTTAAAACAGATAGCAATAAATATAAAAATATAATGTTTTCCGATATGAGAGAGAGAGAATAACAAAGTGACAGAATTAATTGGCAACATTACACTTCTGCTCCTTATATTTTATTGAATCTAATAATAATAGTTTAAACAAAACTGTGTGATAAACGGAAACTGTATACAATAATGGTAATCAATCATTATACTACAATCCATGGCAAAGTCTCAATCTATTATAATATATAATAATGGATTAATATATTACAATCGCAAATAATGGCTTAATTTCTTTCACATTTACTTATGCAAACAAAGTTTAAAGACAATCCAATTTCAATAAGCAGTTAAGTTTAATGAAATATTTATTGCTTTGGCTTTTTTCCCAGTCCATTCATTTGTATATATATTCATCTAGTAAAGAATCATCAGGTTGATCATGTAGATGTTTTGTCATATATGTCCCAACGTTGATTAATATTAATCAAATGTATCCATTACTGTTTTCAAGACTAATAAAGAGTGGAGGACGTGATGCTGCCAACGCCGTGTTATGTTTAATTTAATCTCTAAAGGGTTGATTTTTTTATTCCTCAATCGGTCCATTTGTTTACTCCATTTACGATCCACTACATAATCACTTGGCAGATCCTAAAATAGATTTCCTACATTTCAAAAGGCTGATATATCTCGACCAACTGAAGATGTTCAAGTCCTTTAAGTAGACCGCTCACTTACAGGACGTTATATAATGTAAATATTTTTACATACGGTGATGCATTTATACACAGATATCGTGTGTGCACTGGAAGCATTCGGTTATTCCCATCGAAAGCACTTCGCACTTGTGGCATAGGATATATGATTGTCGCATGTACCTGCTTGATTGGATTTCGTTAATCTTTCATTATTTCCTGTCCAACATGGGAATAATATTAAATATTTCTGAGAACTTGGTTTTGGAACTTGACTGCATACATGGAAAGCTATCAGTAAATTGATCATGTTCATCCATTCGTATACATCTCCAAGGAGACTGCTTAGTTAGCCTTTCCTAGCAAGTTATTCACAACAATAGCGGGTTGCAGAGCGGGCAGAGTCACTTTCCTGATACATTATTTCCATCTGGATATTGCTTGATGGATATGATTTAATATATGCCAACATCGACACAAGGAATGTGAACTTTATTCACGCAGTATTAGTTGGCCATTAACAATACAGGTAAAATCGCCCTATATCAAACATGAACATGTAGACTGCATCCAGGAAAGAAAGAACAAGAATTCAAGCCTCCAGTCAATAACAAAATTTGCTACACCCATATACTACTACTACTACTACTACTACTACTACTACTACTACTACTACTACTACTACTACTACTACTAATAATAATAATAATAATAATAATAATAATCATCATCATCCTTCTATCCCTTCACTTCTTTACTTATAAAGACACACCCACCTATACCCACACCCACATCAACCCCCCACACCCACACACACACACATATTTGCTCTCTTTGAATCGTCATTCATTGTGTCAACTATCCTAGAGATACCACTGTATATTGCATTATTCAACGCACAATGAGTAGGACTACCGGAAAAGTACACAGAACTAGCTAATTTTATCAACGATCAGAATATCGACGTCTTCTTCCTGACATAACATGGCTAAAACATCAGGCGATGAGCATAAGTGCGTGGATCTAACACCCAACTGGTTACTCCATCAAGTAGATCCTCCGCCACTCTTGCGGTGGTGGAATTGCTGTTATCACATAGAATTGCATGATAAAATGTATTAAGTACAATACAACCTTCAATTTCTGCCACACATCGCTTTAACTAGTCCAAACAACACTCACACTGAAACAAATGTCATTCCAATTTTTCTGCCTCTACCGCCCTCCTGCATGTAGAAAAAACAATCTGACTGAATCTTTCTATTGGAACAGTTTCCTGCAGTATGAAAATTGGATAGGTGGCAATCTGATTATTCTGGGAGATTTCAACTTTCACTTGGAATGTGCTGGAAACTCATGTACATCAATACTCCTAGATTCCATTCATGTTTTTAACTTTAAACAGTCCGTTAACCTACCCACTCATAACATGGTCATATTTTAGACTGGATTCTTCATAGACGTAATGGCAATGTTCTTCGATCTACCCTTGTATCCCACGAACTTGCATCAGATTACCTCTGCATTATATGCCATCTGGAAATATCAGTCCCTAACCCTCAACCTTTATTTGCTCCTAAGAGAAACATCCGAATGATAAATAGAACGAAACCAATATATGTCATCAAAGCAAACCTTACAAGCTGCTTACCTCCTACAGCAGAACAACTCGATAACTGTCATCATTCATTGCATGAAAAACATGCCATAGCTACCAATTGCAAAGTCTCAATTCAAAAGTGTTCTACGTGGTATAGCAGTGTTAGGGACCATCTTCGCATTGCTAACAGAGATCGTCGTAAAGCAGAGAGGTTTTGGCTTTCCATTAGACTCACTATTCATAAACAAATCTACGAAGTCGCTAAGAAGAACGCTACAAACATAGTCTGCTTAGCCAAATTATCCCACTACATTACTTAGATCACAAAGATAACCAACAAACTAATGTCAAGAAACAAATGTACACAACTCCCATCTACCTTCTCTCCAGTAGACCTTCCGGACCTATTTGCAAGTTTCTTCCGCTACAAAGCACAAACCAACACAATTTCAATTCAGAACTTTGACCTTATAAGTGTTTTGATTGTCAATGATGTTTTAGATTTGTGTATGATTAATCTTTTCCATCAAAGAAACTTCCAAATGGGTCTCATTGCCCAATAGGATGGCCTGAGTTAGGAGGTGAAACACATCTATGGAATTGTCACTGGATAATGTTAAGTAAAATTGGTTATTCTTAATTCCAGACTTCTGCCATCCAAGGAGTCACTCAAGGTCAGAGGAGTGTCTAAAAGAGGAGTATTTTTATTGTGACTGATAGGAAAGCGTCTGACGTTGGTCGCCAGACTCTCGTTGTGACCGTTGGAGTTTTATAGAGAAGGATTTGGGAGAAGATAACCAATACAACTGCTCAATAAACTATTCCACAATTGTTTGTCTCTTTGTTGCAGACTCAAATTGTCAATGGCAGAACTGATGACACAATACATAAAAAACACTCGGCAGGAAAAGAGTTTTTGCGTTTTAGGCAGAAGTTTTACACACCACACCCACAAGGGCTGCTTTCGAAGAACTGGGAGAAGGAGTGGTCACTGTGGTGGTTGAGGATGTGTTGAAGGGCATGACGGTTACATTTTTATAGTCGATGACATGCGAATAGTCGCTCCAAGAGTCAAAATGCGGCTTATATACATTCCAATGTAGTTGGATTTCTTAGACACGACGTTTTCCCATATTTAGGGGTCTTCGATCGCAAATGCTTTCGATCTCGTACACTTCTTCTTTTTGGTCACTCGTTGTGACTCGGGCAAGTGCAATGTTCCTTTTAATATTTCCCCGTTCATCTGTTCCAATCTATAGACGGCAGGATGACGGCCACGCACTCTTCAAGTGCCGCTAAATCATTCAGTGTTTAAGTTGCATAAGTAACCTTTGTCGAAAGTGCATTTGGTTTTGCCAATACGCACCCTATCTTCCGTCGTCAATACTCCACCTTTCCTGGGGACAGTCACATATTCGAACGTACCAAACAGGCACTCTCTCGAAGACGGTCATTTCTTGTCGGGAGTCACATCTTGGAATGCACATCCGATGCTCCGATGGTAAAATTGGTTGTTGTACTCTTTGACTAGGTGCGGTAAGATGTCGATGTACTTGACAGTGTGTTGATGTGTAAAATGAGTCCATATGCGTTTTCTAAAGGTGTCTTGAAAATGTTCTACGATGCTGGCTTTGGTCTCGGGATTGCAATTCGTGTTGTAATTGGGACATCTCTGTCAAATGAAGACTGGGAGCAAATGCGGTGTCCGCTCTTCTTACCAACGATGGTATTCCATCCATTGCTTTTAAGAGACTAAAGCCAGTTTTCATCCTTCCACTGAATATCAATGGTCACTTCTGAGAGATATTTTAACATCAGAGGTCCCTTTCGTAGTCCTGTCCCTTTTATCCTGGAACTATGGTGGGTGTAACACTTCCAAAATTCCCACTGTAGGTCCCACTATTAACTGTTATGTCCGAGATTTGTATAGTCGACTATGGGTACGTATACAACACAGGCCCTCCGTCTTGGCAACAGTGGGGTAAACGATAGGTATGAAATTGCTAATTATAAATAGGTACTGGGTTTTAAATCCACGAGTAAATAGGAATGTGAGGTTTGATTGGCTTCGCCGTACGCACGAGTCACGAGATCCGTTCCTAACGCTTTGGCTAAGACTTGCACTTGCGATTTATTTCTAGGGCTTTTAAACAAGACCACGAAATGAGCATTAATACTTATTGTACGATTGGCTTTAGTTTTTTGTGGAAAAAAATTTTGGTTTATGTAAATGACACGACCTTACGATGATGCTATTTACAAGCAAACCACAGTTTAATTTCTTCTTTGTCTTCACCTAGCATGTAGTCGAAAATGACTCAATGGGTTTGACTAGGGTCAGACAGAATCTCGTCGTGTTCTCCAAGAATGTCTTCTACAAACACAATGGAATCGCCTTGAATTTCTTGGAAGAGACAGTATGCAGATTGCCTCTCTTTATAACACCACACGATTGATTCGTTGAGGTGCACTATCGATCAAATGATGTTTATGTTCGATGAAACGTTTAACAAATTTGGTTTTGTTTGAACCAATGGAATCGGCAATTAACATGTTTAAGGGATGGCGAAGATACAAAACTCTCAAAACCAACGAAATCTAATTGTTCGTCGATCACTTAGAAAGTGGAGAAAGAGAGAGCAGAGAGAGTTATATGTAGCCGTAGCGTAGAGAATCTCACTTTTGACACAAAGACAGACACGACAAAATGTAATTTACTTTTTCAGGACACCTTTTAAAACAAAAGTGAAAACACGAAAGCCAGTATTACATAAAAGCCAAGTGGTTAAACACAGAGACAAAATACACATCAAAACGATCAAATTGTAATATATAAATAATCACTGTACAACATGTTTTTGGTAACAAAGGTGTCCAATAAACAGTGTTTAATGATTTTAGAGTCTAATTTTTACTGGATGTTTGAATTGAGGATTACAACTCTTGGGCATAGCATGCCACTTCTTGTCTCCAAGCCTCAAAACCCAAATTAATACAGTCGCGTATATCTGTTCAGTGAGGCTGTAGATCACAAGAAACACACACGTCGTACACATCTTCGGTACCTTAAAGTTGATAAATCTTTCTTTCCTCGTTTAGGTCGAGAAGTATCGAGATGAAAATGAAAGGCTTTTACCATAATGAGTCTCTTCTGGCATTCAAAGGGACCACTTTCATGTTTTATGTAGTTGCAGGTACTGTTCGTAAAGAGTTCACAAGGAATCGGCTGGTAAATGAAATCCCATAAAGCAAGTCACGAAGATACACACCACACGATGACCCCAAATCATGTTTGAATACACTCATAGATTTCCTTCCCCTGAATATATTGTGTCACCACTGATAAAGACCTTGGCATGGCATCCCGTTTTTATACCATCCTTGGTGTCATGTAATAAGTGTACTTTTTGAACAGCATCGGATTTGTTTTAGTTCCGTGCCAAGATTGTTTACTGACTAACTCACACACAACACGTCGTACAGAAGTTTACTCTTGAACCAATATTTGTTGGTATAAAATATGTTAGTAATCCTCTATCTCTTCCGTTGGAATTGGTGTTTTAGGATCACCTTGTAAGTAGAATGAGTGGCGTACAAAACATGAATCTCACGCGATTCATCAATGGCTGAACAAATGAACGCTTTAAAATGAAACCATTCAGGTACCAGTGATTCCTACGTTGAGGACGTAATGGATGTAAGTGTTATTTGCGCTTGACTTGTATTTTACCCAGCTCTCGGTAAATGCGTTATCTCAACTCCGCAACGAAAACACCAATGTTCTCTTGTAAAGTATCCACCCAGAGATTACTGATGTCGTCCCACCCAAGTTAGGTAGTGACAATCCGGAGATAATTGATTATGTTCCATGTCTGCTCCTACTCGTAATTTGACACACCATAACTGAAACACTTGATTTTATGTATTGTACCGAAGTAGATATATCCGTCTCTGGCTAATTCTTTGGGAATAGGTTCTACCATTTTTGAGGGGTCATTTACTTTTATCGTTTGGAATCGAATTTCAATTTGCAGAATTCAAGCAAACGAACAGGAAACGAATATTCATCTTTCACGTGCTCATTTCGACGAGGGTACGGTGAAATCTGCAGGAATTTACTAATGGTTGGATGACATCCGGTAGGGTGTTTTCTGGATGGTTTCACTTGGAGGATGACATTGACAATGAAAACAAGTAAAGTTATAATCTGTTCTGTAACGAGTGACATCGCTTTTGCATCCGTCAGGTTAGACACGTACAACATCACGTTCTATGGTAGGTATAGTGGTATTAGTATTCACAGTAAACATCCCATGATTTGGTACTGAATCGATGAGGTTACAGCGTAAGGAATCTCTCTCATAGCAACGCACATCATCGCATACCACTTGAGAATCCCTTAACTTGAATGATGTCTGTTTAATAGTATTCATCTTTCTCGCTTGGTCTTTGTAGTTACAATGAACCATCCGTCTTGGACGTTTTCTCTTTTTATATTAGCCGTAATGAAGTATATATACTTGTATAGTTGCTTTTTATGTCTAGTTTTGGAAGTTTTCCTTTCTGTTCTTTCTGGATAATGATACTACCTTATCAAAGATACCGTCATAACTGTACCGCACTGGTAAGATAAGAACATTGCTTGAAACCACCGATTATATTCAGTAATAGCTAAATCTTTATAGATATATCGATCCATTCACAACTTCAGACCACAATTGAAACATTGTGCTTTGTATCCTAATCTAGTTCCAGTTAACAAATAGATACATCTTGTACTAGCTAAAACGTTTGCAGTAGGTAATACTTCCCTATCCATTGGCCAAAACGTTTCCAACCGACGGGCACCATCGCAACAGCCATGGAAGAAGACAGGACAATGGTACGGTTTGAGCTCTGAGTTCTAAGCAGGTCTCTTCTCGTTGTCTGGAAGTCATCCTTCTTGTTGAAGGCTATCCTCTTGGAACGAAATTTTATACCGGCATGTCCATACGGTAAAGTGAAGGGAATGGAAAGTCGTAATTGCTTCTGGTACAAATTTGATACATTTTTCAGAAGGTCGACTGACGATTTGGTATGTGGTTAAACGTACAATCTTGTGCGGTTCGTAGTTGATTGCTTTAAAGTTTCCATCCTGTCTAGAGTGCAAGGCTTCTTTCAGCACGCCAAAGTTCACCGCTCCACCGGTGCGATAACTGAGAGTCAGTCCGTTCACCTGACAGTCCGTGCGCATTTCTCCTTCTGGGACCTGGTACTCGTAGTCGTAATGTTTGGGTCCGCCACTAGCAACACAAAGAATCTGATGGTTGGGATTCTCGTCCGTCCAGGCTCCTAAACGGTCTCCTTCGATGCCAGGTTGAGGTTGACCCATACGATCGATGTAGATGCAACTGTCCGTGTCAAAGTACAGTACAGTCCTAAACCTTCGTACAATTTTATAAGAGCATGGACTGTCTTGAAGGCCACAATGATGACATTTCCAAATTCATAAGCTTCTACAAATTCCAATTCTTCTTCGTAATTTACTAAGATCAAGTCCTCAGGAAGAACGTCTACCTGTACAATATATTTAATTGTGTCGTTTATCATTTGGGCGTTGCGGGAAGGTTCTGTCAAATACTTTGTCTTTGGTAAACACGTACTATTTTACCCCACAAACAATTAAACATCATTTTGGTTAACAATCGCCTTCCTTGATTTTTCTCCACGCGGTCTAAAGCGATGTCTTCCTGCTTCCAGTTTTTCTCTTTGAATTATATTTTGCCCGGGAGTTTGGTACAAGGAATGATGTAAGCTGCCTTTCTTGTTTCAGTATTAAAAAGAATCTTTTTTGGGTATCCTTGCTGTTCTAATCTCAAGCGCCGCTGACAAGCCTTTCATGGTTCGTTATAAAAAGAAACCGATTTTGTATGTCATGTTGAGGGTAGAAGAGGGACCATTCATAAAATAAGCATCCGTTAAACTCGTACAAGGTCTGAGGGTTTTCAAAGTCTCAACCATCCACCGCATACTTTCCGATGGATTATTTGCCTTCTCCATTGTGGGTGTGTTGGATCCATTTGCAATTGCACAAGTAATGTAACAAGCGTAGGGCTTTGACTGAGTATTGACGTTTGATAAAGTTCATGGTTTGAGGGCTAATGAGAGTCAATGTGTTTTCGGGCATGAATCGTTGACGGTATACTAAGGAACACGCTTTAGCGATGGTGAAGGATTCTTTCAAAGGATCAATTCCTCAGTGTACCATAAAGAGTTCTCGAAATTTTCCACAGCAACGCCGTAAAATATCCACGTCGGAACGACAATACTTTAACATTTCTTCCTGAAAGTCGATGCGATCCGAGGCGTTAATCTGTTACAAAGCGTAGATAGCTTTTCGTTGTTCGGTACGCATGTTGTCGAAGTCGTAGTAGTTAGAGGGTAGAACGGCATGTTGATAGGCTTCGGCATTGAAAACGTGTGGAAATATAAGCGTTTGGCCATTTCTCTCATACCAACGTTTTAACGGCTCAAAGGTATGGCCAAGTAACTTCGCCCACTGCATCAAATTTATTTTGACTCCGTTCAAAGTTAATTTAGGAAGTTAGGTACATTTGTTCCGTATAGTATCTCAAAAGAAACTGTCCTGGCATCTGAGAAATTGTATGGCATTTCCTTGGCATGGCGATGACAATCTCCGTAACGTTCGAATGTCATTTTGGCTCCACGTCTCTTCGATGGGGTCTAAGATCCACTAAACGAAATCGGTTAAAGCGTTCGGTCTCCAAAATATGTTTTCACTTCCTCTATGAATTTTGCTGCAGTGAGGACATTGATTAAAGATAGGCTCTTGGATGCATTTCTCTCACGCTCGATGAGCCTTGCAGAAATTAGTATTAGTCTTGTATGCATTCGAAATCGAAAGAGAAGGAATTGCCTTTCTTACTTTTCATTGGGCAATAGTTTATATTAGAAAATGTTAATTGTGACATAAGGTCATGTTAAGGACTGCATAATCTAGTTTTTTTGTAGAATTATGCATTTATGCTTTAAGATCGAAGCAGAATCAGGTTTTTTTTTTCATAAGTTCATTTCGGCTGGAGTTTTGTTATTCAGATTATTTATTAGCTGGAAATACAAAGTGCTCTTCAAATATAACAATACTGTCAATAGATACTGGAATTGATAGTGTAACTTCAAACAAGGATATATTCTTCGATTGTACTATTGTGATATAAAATAATTCTGGCAGATAACCACTACACGGGCCACTACAGCCTCATCAACACTTCAAGCATTGAATCTAAGTTGAATTTTCACTAAAGTTTATTCTGATCAAATTTGATTATGACTTGTGTTCGTAATTCTATTATTATTATTATTATAGATTTAATTTGCAATACCAATAAGTTCGTTTTTGGGTTGTTTTTCATATATATAATTCTCGTTTTCTATTATATAGACATTACTTATTTGTTGAATGTTATAAAACTTGCTGGTTCTCACTCTTTTCTATTACTTATTTAAAGACCATAGAGGCGTTATAATTTACAATCTTTGAAACGCTACACCATGAAACTGGAAAACTGGCTTTGCTGGCTGGACATCAAATTTAACAAATTGATCATTTGTGGTTCGTCACAACTGACTGGTGGTAACATTGACTGGAAAATACTATAGCTCCTTTAATATTTATAAACCAAAATAAAGCGATCAATTCTCTAAGGGATACATACTTTCGACCAGTCTCTCCCAGCATTTTAGATATATGTATGATACATTCGGATACATCTAAATCATTCACCTTTCCAGGAGGATAGAGGACCAGAATTACATAAAACTCTCGCATTAAGACTGATAAACCTGGTGAAAAAGTAGTAAACTAAGGAAACAAAATGCGATATGCAGTTTTTCTGGTTGCCGTTATGGCGATATCTCCAGGTAAGCAAATGTACATAACTTTATTTAAGAATTCATTTAAGTTTTCTTGTTAAATTAAATTTCATTTTTTACCTTAAAAGCTCTCCAAAGTCCTAAAGTTCTCTCTCTCTCTCTCTCTCTCTCTCTCTCTCTCTCTCTCTCTCTCTCTCTCTCTCTCTCTCTCTCTCTCTCTCTCTCTCTCTCTCTCTCTCTCTCTCTCTCTCTCTCTCTCAGAAATATGAGTATATGTGTGTATATATAAAAAAAGAACCTGAATCTTATGTGATACTTTCTGATTATAATTGTCTTCTTTATAAGTTCACATAATTATTTCGTATTGTTGCTCAATGTACAAATACAAATAATTAAATCAAACATATTTTTGCTTTGGTCAATTTCACCTCTATCGAATCTGCAGTATCCACGAACCCTATTTATGTCCCTGACCCACAATACTTTCCACTACTTTCCGAATTTAAATACATTTCTTAGATTCGCATTGACAATTATCCGGGATGTAAAACTAGAAGTGAATAATGCACCTCGAATGTCATTCGAAAGACGATTTCCTCAAAATGATGTGTAAAATTACGGTCACTATTAAACAAACAGCTTCAGCAAATCAGGTTTGCCATTCCTTATGAAAGATATCCATAACATGTAGTGCTATTTTCTTTAGCTAAACCTTGTAGTTTTCTGTTTTTCATCTGTGTGCCAAACTAAAATAATCAATTCAATTCGCGTGTCAATTTATTGTGTGTTTAACTGTGGATGTGCTTTAATAGTAATTGAAGAAAAATGTACTTTATGTTGAAGTATATATATATATATATATATATATATATATATATATATATATATATATATATATATATATACATATAAAGTATTTACTGTTCTCTGCCCAAGTGTTTCATTTGCATTTGTTTCAAAGCAACGTCATATATTTTCTAATCATGCCCCCACATTCTGCCTCGGGGAGGGAAAGCAAATGTCATGTTACGTCATCTTACCGTTGTGATGTACTAATATTGAAACCGTTTTCTCGTAATCTGAACGAGAAACATGCCTAACAATTGTATTCCACCATTTTTACTCCAGCCGCGGCAGACATTGAAAGTTTTGACATGGTTAAAGATCAGCCATATAATATCACTGGAGAAATTTATATTGGTGGGAAGAACTCTCTCACACTAACGGTAACCTTAACTGAGGGCACTATGTCAGATGTCATCATCGCCATCATTCCGTCGCTAAACACAACGATCTTGGCCGTTTCAAAAGTAAATACGTTCACACTAGGTTCCGCGGTGAGTATGACGGGATCACAAGTTCCAGTCAACGGATATGGTGTGGAATATATCAACAATGTAAGTGTTTCTTCTCGATATTTGTTTTAATCCAATATAAAATTATCTTTGCACTACAAATATCACTTTTAAACATACAGCTTCATCATATCGATTAAAAATTCAAACCTTTTGTCTCTATATCGAGCTTCAGGATAAAATATAATGTATTTTCAATGCAAAGTAGTATGGTATTTAAAGATATTTGTTTATTGTTCTCTCTCGTTTTCATATGGAAGAGACCATATGTATATGCGGAATGTATATAACTATAAGTATTTTAAATATAGATTGTACGTGTATATAAGATTTCTATATCCTTCAATTCCTGCCTTTGCAGCCTAAAGTCAAGTACCTATCTAGAGTGACTTACAATCTTGGCAGTGTGACAGTATCTGGTACAACCACCACTGCTGTTCAGAGGCAGATTCTGATCAACTTCGAGCTGACGATGGTGTCTGCACGAAACCTCACTAATGGAACGACGTACTTGGCGAGCAGCAGCATCACCTACAAGAATTTAACCAGCTTACATGCCGTGCAAATTTGTCAGCTGACGTACATGCTTCGTAACACATTCATGGTAGGACTTGAATATTTCAACCCCATCCGTTTGTCTCATCTTGTAGCAGGAACGCCCGCTGAATCATTTTTTTTTGGGGCGGGCGGCGGCGGGGGTGGGGGAGGGGGGCAAATATGTAGTTATCATGCTATTACGTTCTACGGCTTTTATTTTATTCTGCCAAAATATGTTTGGAAGTGAAATCCGGAGGTTGAGGGGTGGGGTGTGCTGGGCCTTATATGTAGGCGACAATGGTGTGATGTATCTACTGATAAGCAAGAATTGCTTCAACAATTTCAAACAATATCTTTTAAGAGATATCCGTAGTGTTAACTGCAAAGGAAGTCATATATATATATATATATATATATATATATATATATATATATATATATATATATATATATATATATATATATATATATATATATATATATATATATATATATATCAGCCATTTCTCTGACAGATTTTGTATGTTGCGTAATATGTTAAAATGAAGTAAGTTATCACTGATATACACAATATAATAACAACATAAATCAGTATTATAAGTTTAAGATACAATATTCACTCTAAATGAGAAAGCTAATTAGAATGCACATTATATTTTCCTATAATGTGTAATTTGAGGGAAAGATTTTAAGTCTTTCCAGAGTTTGTTTTTTATAAATAAAAAAAGAATTTAGATTGAAGATCAGCATACAAATGCTTAAGGACCTGGAATCTTCAGTCTCTTTCATCTGAATGTATCCCGATACTCATTTTGTTGAGGTTTTTTTCAGTCCATATTTGAATCAAAGTAGGCAGTTTTCTTGATTATATTCTATGTTTCTGGTATTCATTAGAGTCCAGTCAATACTAATACAAAAAGTTATATACATTGAATGTTTGTGATTGTTCAAGATGGATAAATAATTATATTACTTTACATTACTGTATCATCTGATGTGATGTCCACAATGACATTTACAATTCAAGTTTATATGCCATAACATGAAAGTAATATGACATGTATTATAATCATGTCCGCTAGTCTGTCAAGGATTGGTTGTGTTTCGCGTTTCTGGAAGCTTTCAAGTATACGTGTTCAATGAACACATTTCAAAACTGTCAAAGTATGAGTGCAGACAAGATGTGGCTTTAGTTAATTTCATTTGAAGTTGATAACATTACCCACATTTGAAATTCTTCACTGGTCTAAGTTTCTCACATACATTACATGCAAAATCCACACAATATTTTCACAAGGAATTAAGTATATCCCTTTTAACAAAATCAAACTCTTCTAATGGTTCTATGTTTATATTCTCTGCTGCATACAAAATATATAATATCTTATATCATCAAATATTCAACCGAGTTCAAGAACAAGTTTAAAGAATCGTCTCACTTGTTTGCATATTTGTGAGGTTAATTAAACGTGTGCATAGCTTTAACCGCAATGATGTTGAAAATATTTTTCAAGACATGATCGAATTTGAAAAGAAATCTAGCTTAAACCCATTGTTTCATCAATAAAGAATGTAAGTTTATTTGCAATGACATGAATGCCACCTCTATAGTTCAGTTGATTCCCAAACGACGCGTGATCAATAATTGAAAATGTGACTCTTACTGACCATCGATTGTTTTTGTTCGGTATGCAAAAATAGTTTTGCCTTATCACGAAATATGTATAATGTCTGTTATGGAAATAGTGTATATAGGATGGTTGGAACTGGAACAACTACTTCGTATGAAACTTATCGATAGCTGTGGAATAATTAATCCACCCTTTACACCTGTCAAGTGCACGATACAAAACTTTCCGCTTGTTTTTTTTTTCTCCTTCATTCAGCGATAATAAAATTTGTTCAGTCAGTCAAAGTTTCATTGTGGTTATAACCCACGCGTGACATTTAAGCTCGCAGTAGTTTCGAAAATACATATTTTAAAGATTTTTACCGACATATAAAATATCACACTACTCTCAAATATCTCGTTAAAATGTGCAATCAGAAAATGAACTTCGATTACGCATAATGCAGACTGGTTGGGAGAAGAACAGTGCATCCTTTCATCAACTACAGCTTTACCACCGAAAAACGACATAAAACATATGTTAACCAATGCTGAACGATCAGATTACACATGTCCAAATACTATTGCTAATAGAAGCTACGTTTGGCGATGTGAAACAATTAATCTCACCCTTTGACTAAAAACGTCGCCTTCGCTTTTAAATTTATTTATTATTTTGTTTTCGCATTTGTTATTTTATTGTGGGGGGGGGACCATTTGCAAAATATGAACTTCTGCACGACATCTTATCAACACGCGTAAACCAAACATACATGACTGAGACCATTTAATTTTCGGGGATAATTTTGTTTCTTTAATGTAAAACAATATATATTTTGCAACTGTTATGATGGATATAATTAGTTCTTCTCTTTACACGCCAGAGCAATTATTTCTCCATGTTGATGCTGACAGTCATTGTTTTTTTCATATTGATTCCACGACCCCAGATTATATAATACATTGTTCCTATTCGTAATTATCATTTTTATTCCTTCCGTGAAAGTCTACTTGTCATCATAAGCAAGAATAAACAATCATTTAATTACAGTCATAATACTTGCATTAAAAATTTAATAAATAAATTAATAAACAGAATAATGCAAACAAACACAAGCATATACAAGTAATGAAAGATGTAGCAAACTGCAGCCTGACCTGATGTGGAGAACGTTAGTACAGTAAAACCTGTCTTGAGAGACCAATGCTAAGAGAGACCACCTGTTTTGAGATACCAGAATTTCCATGCACAGATTTATTCATTATATAGTGTTGTGACCTGTTATGAGAGACCACCTGTCATCATTTTTCGACAGAAAGGGTAGTCTTTCAAGACAGGTTCTACTAGGAGCGATAGCTATACTGTCGTGCATGCAAACAAATTGTAAGTCTTTGGTTGAGCTTATCACTCCAACTGCTTCGGTCCAGTGCAAGTGCTTAGGTCTCAATGGACAGTTTCGGGCAAACTTTCGTCCGACGATGACCTCTTGCAGAATAATGATAATATTACATTAAAGATACAAGTACAAACTAATGATTTTTTGTTGAAATGATGCTTCCAAGATTTTGCCTAAGGTATTAAGGTTAATTCCTTATGCAACTGGTGGATGATAATGAGGCAGCGTAGGTGTAAGCTGTTGAGTCTCTTTACATGGTGCTAGTATAGTGGTCATGAATTGCTGCAATAGAGGAGCGTGATGATAACGCAGACTACGTACATTTGTATTATAGTGTGTTCAGTCAGCTTGTTCTTGTCCCATACTATCTGGCTCAGTCTACATACATTGCTGAAGCAGCCTCTCAAATGCGAAAGTTGAGCTCTCGGTCAAGTGAGAGGTTGTCGGTGATGGTAATCCCAAGGCGTGTTAACTTGCTGACAACCTTACATTTGTAGTTGTTTATGTTGATAGAGTGTAGCTCTCAGAACTGTTGAACCATCATTAACATCTAATTTACGCTGATGGTAAGCCCGAAATCTTGGCAAGCTTGTGAAAACTGGTAAATGAGGTTTTGGATATGAGCTGTTGTGCGACTTGTCACTGTAGCATCGTCTTCAAAGAAGGTGTTCTCATTGTTGCTGAACAAATCACCTGTTATGTTTGCCTTGAAACTTGTTAATCATCTGAATGACACTGTTCAGTTTGGACTCTACGTTTAGAGTTCCTATTAGATTCAATCTATCAAGGATCCCTTGTCATAAATATGCCTAACCAAAGACGATTGTTTTTCATATAGCACTAAACTGCTTACATAATTGCTGTTTATTATAACTACCATAAATCCATGTACAACGCCAGAATGAAAAATCTCTTGTTCTGCTAAATAACACTGACAAATATCAGTTTTATATTGATGCGGAAAACCTTACTTCGGCACTTCATAAGATTTTAAAAGAAATCTCTAACAAACTTCTCGTTCATCGATAAATAATATACCTTTATTTGCAATGGAATGAATATCATCATTGTTGGGGATGGGTGTTTGTACTGTTTGGTTTTCCCGCTTAATTTGGTTTTCGTTATTTTGAGGTTGACCGCTCTCAATATTAATGTTATTGCCCGGATCGAGTAAATATAAGTGGTGAAACTTATAGATGAAAATAGATAGAGATCTGAACATATATATATATATAACAATCAAACACGAGCCCCCGTACACGTAAACAAACAATTTAATGAACTACACAAACAAATATGCGAAGTCATTTAATCAGGAATCTCTCTGCTTTTTAAAAAAACTTTCTCGAATTACAAAGGAAAACACAAATGGATTTAAATAAAATAACATATCTGTTTTCTGATAGATTTTGTTCATCATAGCATCGACTGAACAATCGAAGTCAATGTCTTGTACGATTGCATAACCTGCTTCTTCGGTTCGCTTGACTTCCAGCTGTAGCTGTTCATACCCCTGGATCTCAGGACGCTACTTTCAAAATTCCGTCTCAGGATACTCTCAGAATACTTCTCAGAATGTATTACGTCGCAGGATTACGTCACAGAATTGTACGTGTCACGATTACACGTCTCAGATTAAGCGTCTCAGGATACCACGTCTCAAGATTAGCCGTCACAAGGTCACCCTCTCAGGATTACACGTCTCACGAGCTATTTTCTCCCTTTGCGTTCAACATTCATCCAAATCAGTTCGTCGATTTACTTCGGCAACAGTATTTACAAGGGAATTTCTTACATATATCCCGGGGCCTACTCTGATTTTCCTTGCAGAAAAGTTTACATTGATTAAAAGGTTCCATGATATTAAAACCTAGGAAAAATTGTGTGGGAAGCATCCCTCTTATTTTGCGTAAACAATTAGTCAAATCTCTCTGTCTCATTTCTCAGTGGAGCCCAAATTGGTGTCAGCGTGACCTAGTAGTTTGATAGTTCGAGTTTCTGGGATGCTTCAGTTGCGACAGCTTTACCATGAAAATAACGTTTACCGTGTCTCAAATAATCCGTCCTGCTGCTCTCTAAACAAATGCTTAATTAAGAATTACATTCTTCCCTCGAAAGGGCATTCCGAACATGGCAGTATGACGATTGATACACATCTGTTCTCTAGAAATCTAATTAATGGTTCTTTGGTCTCAACTAATGTATTCTTGTTAGATCGACATAAATGTGCCCCTTCACAATCATCATAATTCATTTAATTCCAAAGGAATCGTGATTAATAACTTAGAATGCGATTCGAAATATGTATACTTTATGTTTTGGAAATAGTACTGGCAAAAATGTACATGTCTTTACCATATATCAAGTGCATGGTACAAAACCTTCAATTTGTGGATTAATTTCAGTAAAAGCTCAGCATATTTCAAGTTCTGTCGACTGCAAGGTGTGTGATTCGATGCGATTCTGAACTAGCGCGAATATAAATCATATTTCACAGTGTGCAAAAGTGAATCTCAGCTTTGAAGTCCAACTTCATCTGTTTGTTTGGGGGTTGGGGTTGAGAGAGGGTTGTTTTATTAGTCAGGTGTGTGTGTGTGTGTGTGTGTGTGTGTGTGACAAAACCTCATTTTCATAGTATGAACATCTACACAGCAGCTAATCTAGAAGCATAGACCAATCACGGACTAAGACCACATAATTTCCTAAAGGTGTAGAAAGGGAGGGGGCTATCATTGTTTTTAACTAGTATAATTTGTTTTCTTTTATCTCAGGATTTTTTTTCACCTAATATGATGGATATAATTAATTCTTTTCATTACAAACCAGGAAACAATCTTTTATTGCCTTGTTTTTGCTGATGGACATTTTCTTAGAAATGTATTCACTGTTCCCAACAAATGTAAAGTTCGTCACCAATATATTGCCAGTGTTGTCTATCCAACAGAATCAAAGTTTTGGTTCGCCAGAGGACATTGTCTATAACTTTTGGACAATTCTATTTTGGCACTGTGACAAATAGGACTCAGCTTTTTTATATATTGTTCTGTGTGTGTGTGTGTGTGTGTGTGTGTGTGTGTGTGTGTGTGTGTGTTTGCGCTCAACCGTGATTGATTCTTTGACAGTTTATTGACAAACTGTTGGTATGTTACTAAGAACTAGATTCACGTAGCGTATTGAATTGAACGACAATGGGACGTAGTTACAATATTTAAATATTAATGCATAATGATGCAGTCAAAAGGAAAATGGAATAAAGCTAACTAACTTTGAAATGGGTACAGGTCTTCATGTTTTTCTTTATTGCAGGGTTGCAGGATAAATATAAGAAACGGTCAAAATCTCCGCAAATGAGGATTATTCAGTCTCATAAGGAATACATTACGACAGCTCAGTAAACCTCTAAATAATAATAATAATAATAATAATAATAATAATAATAATAATAACAATAACAACAACAACATAAAATAATAATAATGTAAACATAGTACAGCCCCTACTATATACAAGCACTAAGAGTTACATCATTAGATAACACATTAGATAACACATTAGATAACACATACAAAATATGTAAGAACACAAAACAAAACATAATGAACTCACAAAACAAACAAAAACTGTTGACAATAACTACGGAAGCCAACATTATTAGGTATGCTCTTTAGTCGAAATTGGTGTTTAAAGAATATCCTTAAATGAGATTAGTGTCCTTGTGTCTAAAATCCATGGGATATCCGTTCTATGTGACTGCTGGTGGTTGCTATGCAACATACAAGCATTTAGTGGCATCAACCGAATAAAACTGGTAATGGAGTTGATGCGTCTCAGTTAATGATATGTAGCCTTGCATGTGCTCATTACATGTTGGTGTAATGTGAACAATCTTAATATTTATAGGTTCTGACCAAATAAACTTGAAGACACTAATAATTGATGGCTAATGAGAGTTCATGACGTCTGGTGATATTTAAAACAGTAATTATCTTTGTACGCACTCACAATAACAACAGCAACATAAATTGATTGGCTTTATTTATTCTAACGTCAGCCATTGCTGGACCACTTATCTGACAACTGAAAAACATCACTGAAGAAATTGAATGAAGGACTATACCTATATTGTAATCAATTAAACAGTTTGTACTAGAAAGTGAATGATTTATTATACCTATATTGTAATCAATTAAACAGTTTGTACTAGAAAGTGAATGATATATTATAGCTATATTGTAATCAATTAAACAGTTTGTACTAGAAAGTGAATGATTTATTATAGCTATATTGTAATCAATTAAACAGTTTGTACTAGAAAGTGAATGATTTATTATAGCTATATTGTAATCAATTAAACAGTTTGTACTAGAAAGTGAATGATTTATTGTACCTATATTGTAATCAATTAAACAGTTTATACTAGAAAGTGAATGATTTATTATAGCTATATTGTAATCAATTAAACAGTTTGTACTAGAAAGTGAATGATTTATTATAGCTATATTGTAATCAATTAAACAGTTTGTACTAGAAAGTGAATGATTTATTATAGCTATATTGTAATCAGTTAAACAGTTTATACTAGAAAGTGAATGATTTATTATAGCTATATTGTAATCAATTAAACAGTTTGTACTAGAAAGTGAATGATTTATTATAGCTATATTGTAATCAGTTAAACAGTTTGTACTAGAAAGTGAATGATTTATTGTAGCTATATTGTAATCAGTTAAACAGTTTGTACTAGAAAGTGAATGATTTATTATAGCTATATTGTAATCAATTCAACAGTTTGTACTAGAAAGTGAATGATTTATTATAGCTATATTGTAATCAATTAAACAGTTTGTACTAGAAAGTGAATGATTTATTATAGCTATATTGTAATCAATTAAACAGTTTGTACTAGAAAGTGAATGATTTATTATAGCTATATTGTAATCAATTAAACAGTTTGTACTAGAAAGTGAATGATTTATTATAGCTATCTTGTAATCAATTAAACAGTTTGTACTAGAAAGTGAATGATTTATTATAGCTATATTGTAATCAATTAAACAGTTTGTACTAGAAAGTGAATGATTTATTATAGCTATATTGTAATCAATTAAACAGTTTGTACTAGAAAGTGAATGATTTATTATAGCTATATTGTAATCAATTAAACAGTTTGTACTAGAAAGTGAATGATTTATTATAGCTATATTGTAATCAATAAAACAGTTTGTACTAGAAAGTGAATGATTTATTATAGCTATATTGTTATCAATTAAACAGTTTGTACTAGAAAGTGAATGATTTATTATAGCTATATTGTAATCAATTAAACAGTTTGTACTAGAAAGTGAATGATTTATTATAGCTATATTGTTATCAATTAAACAGTTTGTACTAGAAAGTGAATGATTTATTATAGCTATATTGTAATCAATTCAACAGTTTGTACTAGAAAGTGAATGATTTATTATAGCTATATTGTTATCAATTAAACAGTTTGTACTAGAAAGTGAATGATTTATTATAGCTATATTGTAATCAATTAAACAGTTTGTACTAGAAAGTGAATGATTTATTATAGCTATATTGTAATCAATTAAACAGTTTGTACTAGAAAGTGAATGATTTATTATAGCTATATTGTAATCAATTAAACAGTTTGTACTAGAAAGTGAATGATTTATTATAGCTATATTGTTATCAATTAAACAGTTTGTACTAGAAAGTGAATGATTTATTATAGCTATATTGTAATCAGTTAAACAGTTTGTACTAGAAAGTGAATGATTTATTATAGCTATATTGTAATCAATTAAACAGTTTGTACTAGAAAGTGAATGATTTATTATAGCTATCTTGTAATCAATGAAACAGTTTGTACTAGAAAGTGAATGATTTATTATAGCTATATTGTAATCAATTAAACAGTTTGTACTAGAAAGTGAATGATTTATTATAGCTATATTGTAATCAATTAAACAGTTTGTACTAGAAAGTGAATGATTTATTATAGCTATCTTGTAATCAATTCAACAGTTTGTACTAGAAAGTGAATGATTTATTATACCTATATTGTAATCAATTAAACAGTTTGTACTAGAAAGTGAATGATTTATTATAGCTATATTGTAATCAATTAAACAGTTTGTACTAGAAAGTGAATGATTTATTATAGCTATCTTGTAATCAATTAAACAGTTTGTACTAGAAAGTGAATGATTTATTATAGCTATCTTGTAATCAATTAAACAGTTTGTACTAGAAAGTGAATGATTTATTATAGCTATATTGTAATCAATTAAACAGTTTGTACTAGAAAGTGAATGATTTATTATAGCTATATTGTAATCAATTCAACAGTTTGTACTAGAAAGTGAATGATTTATTATAGCTATATTGTAATCAATTCAACAGTTTGTACTAGAAAGTGAATGATTTATTATAGCTATATTGTAATCAATTCAACAGTTTGTACTAGAAAGTGAATGATTTATTATAGCTATATTGTAATCAATTAAACAGTTTGTACTAGAAAGTGAATGATTTATTATAGCTATATTGTAATCAATTCAACAGTTTGTACTAGAAAGTGAATGATTTATTATAGCTATATTGTAATCAATTCAACAGTTTATACAACCAAGTTAATGAAATAGTATAGCTATATTATAATCCATTCAAAAAGTTGTTCAAGAAAGTGAATGCAATCGTATAACTATATTGTAATCAATTCAACAATTTGTACAAGAACGTGAATAAAAGTAGTATAGCTATATTGAAATCAATTCAAAAGTTTGTACCAAAAAGGGAATAGAGGAGTATGGCAAATTGAAATAAATTCAACAAGTTATACAAGATAGCGAATGAAGTAGCATAGCTAAATTGTAATAAATAAAACAACTTGTACAAGAAAGTGAGTGAATCAGTTTAGCTATATTGTAATCATTTAAACAATTTGTACGACAAATCCCATGAAGGAATACAAGAATGTGAATGATTTTTTATAGCTATTTTGTTATCAATTAAACAGTTTGTACTAGAAAGTGAATGATTTATTATAGATGTATTGCTAAATATAAAGTCCCTATTTTGTGTCACTGATCACATTGGCATTAAATTACATATCTTATGTCACTGTGTAGTATAACAATGACATTAAATACCTGTTGCATGTAGCTCAGTAAGCAAAACTCCGTTCGGCTAAATTTATCGCACAAAGTTAAGATGTGACAAACTTTATTAGATCGAAATGCAGCTATTCATCACAAGCGGAAATGGATTTGGTGGAAAATAAAGCGAGAATCATGACAATGACATGCTTACTTAGTGTCTGAAGTAAATGTTATGAACAATCATTCATACTTTTTAAGGAGTTAAACATGGTTTTGCAAATTGGTAAAACAAAAAAATTAAAATTGTACGTGAACGTTTTGTTGGCTCTTTAATGAGGACAAACGACAAACAATATCCATTATAGGATTATCTAAAGCACGACAAAATAAAATAAAATATGATAAATTGAAACAATGGCTACAAATAATATGCTAACTACGTCATATTCATTTCGATCAATACATAAACGTTCTGGCTCTGAGTAAGTGAAGTTGAGGCGTAAAGGGTATGTGAAGTAAGAAACCGAAACGTTACCTCCTTCCAAACATACGAGTAAGAGAGTATCTGTTGCAATCGCTGTATTAATTGTTGCTATTGTTACTCAGTTTTCTTTGAACAACAATGTTACCTCATGTTTAAAATTTACTTCTAGAGGTGTTTCTTTGAAACTTGGTATACAATGTGACATGCATAAGATGTCTAATTGGTTTTGTTTCCCTTTGGAAAACTTGTAACTATTCTTGTAATTAGCTCCTGCTTGGGTCTTGCTCCTTCGTGATGTCTTTTCAGCTCTTCAGTCTTTTCTCATCCATTTCAACAGCAAGTTTCATAACGGTCACCTTGGCCCTTTTACATATCTTCTAAATATTATTCCTTCTACTGTAGTAAATAATTTATTTTCTTAGTCTTTAATGTATTCATTATTTCTTCAGGAAAGATTGTGCTTTTCGAATGTTGCAAATCAATTCATTTATTTCAGTTTACAAATGCGTTATAGATAATTTATTTTAGCTTTGGATTTGTATTTCTGACCTCTTGTATTTCTATGATCCCTGGTTGCCATTACATACTAGAAAGTAAACATTAGCTACACCATCAAACCTCAATGCATGGGGACTGACACATGACCCAAACTGTAAACTTTGCGTCATATATGCAGATTGAAGCATGTGTTGTTATTCTGCAATTCAACTCTAACAGTCGGTTGTTATCCATGTCAAAATGCTTGTTAAGATTGCTGCCAGTGTAAATATTGTCAGGCGAAAGATATTAAATTTGAGAAGCGTTTTCAGCTTCATCGGCTTCATGAAAAGCGGCGAGACAAAAAGGCAGCAAAGATTAAAGCAATCGGTATCTTTACAACAGCGCATGAATGTGAAATGAAGACAGGTATAAACGGACATCTAAGGTTCTCAGGGATATCTGTGATACCAATGTAAGATCTGATATTGTACAGTGGTTAGAAGATACTAAACTAGTAGTATTGTTGGAAGTTATGGTGAGGGTGGACACTAGAATGGAGGAGGCCTGTGAGAGGATATTGGCCAAGTATCAGCTACTCATACATGAGTACCAGTAGAATGGATGGAGGTCCAGCAATCTACCGGTGGAAATGAATGACGTCATTTTGAAGCGCATACCTTTTAGAGAGAGAGAGAGAGAGAGAGAGAGAGAGAGAGAGAGAGAGAGGAGAGAGAGTAAATCGGTACATTCGCAGTGAAATTCAGAAAAGTGATATGCCAGATATAAACTCATATCGGTAACCAAGAATTTACAAACTCTATGTTCCAAAAAAAATTCAGAACAAACATAATGGGTACAGAACATTTGAGAGACTCACATTAACAATTTCTATAGAAATTACAACTTGATATATGTGGCTAGGGTCTACATTTTTTGCCTTGCAATGTCTACATGATCTAAAATGGACTTGCTAATTTAGAACTATAATAAAAAAAGAAATGTTTTAAAAGTATTCAATGTGTTGTGATCTTGTATAGAAATATAATCTTCATTTTATTAGTTGAAAGTTGCATCACAGGCTTCTGCGCATTTCAATCACAACACTGAACACTGTAAGTAAATTAAGTTTCCAAAGTTAATATGCATTAAATACGCAAAATCTTTGCCGTGGTGAAAATCCTTTACAAAATTGTATGCAGTCAAAAAGCACTCTGAAATACAATGTTACGATTTCAAACAGTGATAGTCGCTACATTCTAAATTTGTATAGTATTGAGAAACAACAGAGGCAAGATCACATGTTTGAAACCTCTTACAATTAAGCCAAGTAGCAGAAAGAAGCAAAACCAACACGTTTCGTAAAACGTTTAAAAAAAGAATTCGTCTCTAATTACTATAATGAAAATGTAAGGAGAACTTACAATATTATGAATTAAATGAGAAGTAATCCTAAAGCTTATTCAGCAAGTCCAAAAGATTAGTGTTCCTGATAAACTCCAGATCCGGAATGTGGCGATATACCAATATAATTGAATTTGCTGAAGCAGCTACATTGTTGATGTATTGCAATAATAATGCCTACAATGTCTCAATGAATTCGCAATCATCCCATAACATCATAACATACCATTTTATTCCAAAGTCAATAATCACTTTACAATTCCAGTGAATAATCCAAACAAATGATTCTTCTCCAAAGCTATCAAAACACAGTATGTGCTACACGTGCGGACTGATATTAAGACAAGAAAATATTATTTGTTTATTTAAATCCCTGACCTATACGTTACAGTACCTCCTACGTGATTTATGTCGCAACACAACCCCTTTGAGTTATTCATAAAGTTGGAAATTACTCCAAATTTGTCAACAGGTTCAATATATGGAACATAAAAACAAGTAAATAATCTATGAATAACTCAATGCAGTCTATAGTCATGGACCAAAAGCTGTGGACACATTATTGAGATAATTAACAACCAATCGCTACTCCAAAATTACACTGAGAGTATTAACCTGTTTTATAACTTGTTTAATAGCAGAGGATACCTGTGCGCTGATTACAATGGATGCGAATAAGACAATATAGGTTGCACATTCTTTCTCTTCAATAAAATAATTTAAACAAAACAGACGAGTAGATAAAAACAATAAAAGTGAGAGAAAAAATGTGTTAACTATTGCATAGCGTATTTACAAAAGAAATTGAGACAGCGATTGTGAGGTCTTCTTCGGCGGAGTCAACTCGCTGTCAAAGCGTATATGCATTCAGTCACTCACTCCAAACAGGATTAGATATTGTGATAACGGCGTGACCCATGTTATTATACACGGAGCTACTCGACTATTTTTATTCAATTAAGCGCAAATTTTATTGCAATCTCTGTTTGATCATGAGCGATACACTAATGTGGAAACGTGTTCAAATATTTAGCATCAGTCCATAAGGAATCCATACAAATCTAATTACACAGGATCAACAAGCATTTCGGGGGAAAAATAACTTTGTAAAGAAACACTTTGCAAAATATTCTAGTAATAACTAAGTCATTCAAAATGTTTAATAATAATGTAACTGATATGTAAAGCACACACACACACACACACACACACACATATATATATATATATATATATATATATATATATATATATATATATATATATATATATATATATATATATATTCAAGAATACATTCTTGTCTTCACGTTCTGTTTAAGTCAGATATAAATCTCTCTCTCTCTCTCTCTCTCTCTCTCTCTCTCTCTCTCTCTCTCTCTCTCTCTCTCTCGGAAAACAACGTAACTATCAATTTAAATGATGAACATTTATGTTTTCTTTTATGTGAGAACGTCCCGGGCTCCACGACAGTTTCTGCACTTCCGTTATCTACTATAGAGCTTGGAAAGCAGACTAAAGTTAACGTAACTTTAAGTATCCCGAAGCCGGCATTCAACTTGACTCTTGAGATTTATTCTACTGCAACAAATAGAGAGGTTGTCCCTACTCAGCTAGATGTCGCCGACGCCGGTGAGGCTTTCAGCCGTTTTCTTCAATTTAGTGGCCTGAAAACAAATGGTTACACCTCCTGCAATCCGAATACAACTCTACTGTTGGAAATCCAAGAACTAGTGAACAAAGGTAAAGAAACACTAGCAACATCCACTCTGTACCCACTTCAAGATTTTTTTTTATTGATATTCGATTTGCCTGTCTTGATCGAAGTTTGATTTTTTAAGCTATGAGAGGTTTTGGAGATTTAGTTTCCTGCTATTTTTTTGTATATGACAAATACCTTTTGTGCTTTGCACGATAAATCAATAGAAGTAAGGAAATTTAGTAATGTAATATAAGTATATATAAAAAGAGTTTAATGTTATTTTGTCTGAGTTTATCTTCGTATAAATCTCTCAGTTGCCGACTTACACAGCAAATAATAAACTCAGGAAAAATTCAATATAAAATCCTTATAATTGCAATACTTTATATTTTTCTTTTCTTTTTTTTCAATATCATATCAAATTTAGATCTTTAATTAAACGTATGAATTCTTGTTGATGACGTCAGATATGTAGCTATCTATAAAACCGAGGATTCTCGATCTCTAACGTAATAGCTACGTCAGCATCAATAAAAATTCTACCAATGGTAAACAATCTTAGGTTTCCAGCATTCCAGAACATGGTCTTATCATTGAATCAAAATTGTCTAATGTGATATGAATTTAATGTTCGAAGCAAAGGATGCCTTGTTTTGTTTGACAAATTCGCGACTCGTGGGTTTGATGTTTTCATGAGTTCATTGTGACTTGACCGAATCGTTACTGTCTAGACACGAGAGTAACCAAATTTCGTTTCTTTAAATCCAATTCTGTGTTTATTAAAAGTTTAGGCTACCTATAAAGTGCGTAGATAAATGAAATTTAGACTGGTTATAGTGGTGGGAGGCTAATAGTTAAAAAGTGCTCACATCATAACTAACACAGTTGGCGTCTCACATTTTAGTCCAATCGCCATAATGTTAGTATTTGAAGAACCCTCTCTCCTCTCAGTCGTGATTACCATTTACCTATAATTTTAATTTCATTTGTAACGGGCCGCAGTGAAATTGTTGTATACCCAATGTTCTTCTTCTCAGATTTTGAGTTTCTCAGCTTTGTTTCTTCAAATCTATTCAAAGAAAGAATTATATATATATATATATATATATATATATATATATATATATATATATATATATATATATATATATATATATATATATATATATATATATATATATATATATATATATATATATATATATATTGGGAAAGACATGCTATTTCATTCTGTCAGATTAATGTATTAAATTTTCTGAATAAAATATAAACCCATCGTTTTTATTTCGTTGTAAACGAATGCAGTGTATATGCCGTACAGTTCGGTGTTTACATTCCTTTGCACGTGACTCTTTTTAGAAGTTAGTATAAAATAGTTCTCCGTGCGGTTTATTCAGGATTACACGCAACCTGCTCACTCAGCAGCGCAATTCGTTTATTTCTCATAACGAGTTCACCGGTCACTGTATCGTCAGATTTTGTTTCATTTTAGTGCATGCGTACATGTTACGATCCGTATCATCTTAATAGACTGGATCACCTAATTCCGTCTGTGGTGGCATACTCTGAAACATTAATGCCCCAGCTAATATGTCCTGGTTTTCGTTGTCGTGATCTCCGGCAAATACTATCAATGATTGAGTCTCTGGCGATTTATTATCATATACGTTCACGTTTCAAAAGTGTAATTGGGAGTTTGCCAGTCGACGAGAAGATCGCGTCTAACATCCCAATGTGAGCCTTGACCATACTGGTCATTAAGATTAATTATATCTCGTTGAATTTTATGTGGTCGATCAGTCTAAGAAGGAAGTCCCTTGATAGATCCTGCCATTCTAATACCGCGTTTCGTCTTTCTGTTTTTATTACCACGTCAATTGTTCGACATTAGTGGTATTCCTGCAAGAAATGGAAATATTCTACCAGTATTCACTATATCAACGATTACAGCTTCATAACAGATCAAATTTAACTCCGATCTTCCTATCTCGGGTGTCAATGGCATGTTTGATTTGTCAGACTGCGAGAGTATTGAATAGGACCACCGCTCAACTGTCGAAGTGTTAGCCTCGCGTAGACGTGTATCTACGACAATATTTGAAACGCCACTAATTCAATTAGCGGCCATGCACGACCAACCGGTAATCAGCTACATCTAACAGCAACAGCCGCAAGTACGCTAATGCGATTTGGAAAATACATATCAACGATAGATTGTCTAAATAAATTTAGATAGTACAGCGACAAGTTGTAGATTTTATACAACGTCGTGTTATTTATAACCTGGTTTTGATATTAATCAATGATACGTTCGTGTAACGTTCTTCTTGATGTCCGTTTATTCTCATCGTTACTTCGTTGATTCCTAGGGGGTGCAACACCCTAAGTTCCCTGTCTGTGAGTTTAACCGTCGTGTATCTTGACACGCCATAAACACATGTCTCGATGCTAATAATCCATGCTGACACGAGATCTGCTATGTAAAGAATCCAGTTGCAGTCCTTCTGACCTCGTTGGTTGTCATTAACAGCCACGACAACATTGATTTGCATCCGTTCTACAGAAGTCAAGTAACCACTGTTTTTCAGAGTTGTGGGCATCCTCAGCGACATTTTTATCAGCTCGACTCGACTGTGATGTATATCCGTTGCATTGTCGGCCACAACCCTGCCATATACTATATTCCTTCGTCAAACAAATTCAACTGTGTGTTTGGCTCCAAATATGACTTTGCGATCCCCCACTGTACCCAAATATATGTGACAACAGTATGATACATGACACATACCATCGGCCTTAAGTTGACCTCGACGTACCGCAAATCTTAAGTTTAGTGTTTAATTACCACCATGTAAGACCTATCAGACAGAAGCGTCAGTGTTATTATCAACGGTTATGTGCCTTTGAATATTGTGCAGATAATCATCAAATGCGTATTTGGTCTTATCCTGGGCGAAAATCATTGATTGTTGTACAGATCGCGAATAATCATCAGAAAAAGGTGAAAGATCAATGGTTATCGTTAAGACATGAACGTTGTTGTTATATCGATGGTTTTTCCGTCGATTAAATATCGGGTTCCGTAGAACAACTCCAGGACAATGTTGTTACAAACCACTACGTTTGATCGACGTATATAAATTGCCGTCGAATTTTATTAGTCTGCCTTCTGTCTCATGACACGTCTTCTGCACCGATGCGTCCATGTCAAATGCGGGATCTGATAACCGCTTGAACATTATATTGATAACTGTACCCGATATTAGATTAGATGCACTGCTTTGCTCGTTTAGCACCACTTGTTGGCTCGTGGTGACCTGGCATGCTGCCAATTTTTTTAATCGTTGATCTATATCTACATCTGCCATGCTTGGTAATACTGCTTGCGACTTGCGGGGTCTGGATATTAATCGCAAAAGTCTATTGTTGATTGATGAAATGATTTTCCGGCTAGGTTATCGACTGTTTCAACAGCAATGTTCGTAGTTTTGTCTCGGACAACGTCAATGACTTTCATGGCTAATAGCTTAGCAATTGGGATTGCTTAAGGAACAATCAGCCGTAATAAACATTGAATAGCGTTCCCATGTCAATCTCAATAAACGTCTCGAAAACAGGTAGTTGAGAATTTATCATTCTGTCAACGACGGGTCCTCGCAGTTGATTGTTATAATTATGACTGAATTATTTTATTGCGCTAGATTCTATTGGGATTTGCTAGCGAATTGTTGGTATGTGAACACTCCACACTGATCAGTACTCTGTCAACGTTATCGATAAGTTCATGGATAAAGTGGTCAATAAATATTCGGTCTATTATTGTTTGGTATTTAACAATTGGCAGATCGCTTTTGAAACGTTTACGTGGTGTCCTTGGTATGTGTGCTTGTCCGTTGACTAATTGGTCTAAATAACTATCAGCGTCAGCGAGGACTTCTTGTGTCTGCTGTCTTCTGATGCAATTGTTTTTAACCATATCTCTGATGCGTATAAAATTAAAGAATCACATACATGCAATAGTTGGTATGTGGTCGGTGTAGTACACGCACATATAAGTTTATTTAACAATCTGAACGTGAAGCAGTCGGATGTGATATCCAGCGGCTTTTGGTTGACCGCCAGAGAATCCATGGTAAGAAACACCTTCTTGAAATCAGACTCGATATCATTTATGACTCCCAAACATACCGAATTCTGGTGAAATACCAGTTAACAAAATTGCTCGCGCATGCTACATAAAAGCAAGGACATGTCATTGATATTAAATTAATTCTTGCTCTTGGGCCGATCTAGAATGAAAACTTGGAAGAGTCCATGTCACATATTCTGTTGAAATCCATGATGAAAGGTACAACGCTGGTAGGAGGTTACTTAATCGCTAAGTAATCAATAATGAAATAGATTATTAAAGCCTTGGTAAGGGGCATCAACTACCAACGAACTCGTGAGTGCCATGTGTCCAACGTTAAGTTGACGCAGATTGGCTAGTTTGACGGCCAATATGGAAAATTAATGTACGTCTATATAAAACAATTAAGAGCCGATGGCTTGATATTAAAAGTCCCAAAGGTTTTCATCGGGCAGATATTCGCAATTTACAAAGTACACCAGACACATTCTAATACACATTTATGGTAATCCATGTTGCAAGCAGATACAAAACAGCAGAACTGCTATAAACTAAAACGGCTCGTGAAGTCGTAGATGGAAAAGTCAGATTTTGGACACCCTATAATAATACTTCATGATCAGGCAATCGTCGACCTGTTTAATCGAACTTTAACCTAGAGATTGTTTGGACATCAATTTGATAGGGAACTATTGATGTAATCCGCATGAAACAATTCACACGTTCCGTTTCAATGAAAACTAACGACAGAATACAAACGAAACTCGTGCAGGTTCAGAAACACCACGTCTCACAAGAATCAACGCTGGGCAGCAACGTCAGGTATTTATTTGAACAAGTGACCTGGAAGGTGATAAAAAAGAGCAAAAGATCCAGTCAGGAATTTCATCACTCACAAGAGTATAAGGGTTCTAGCGTGGCTAGATCCACAGGTAAGCACGCAATTTACCAATCAGATTCGTCAGCTTCTGAATGCGGATTTGCCTACTAACAAATACAGGTAATTCATAACGATCAGCGCTAACACCATCATGGGTGTTATAGCTTTAATTTAAAAGCACTTCTGCGTCATTTTCATTGAAGACATGTTAATACAACGTTCGTGTGAACATGATTGAACTGACCGCCAGTTCCGTCCATGGTAATTTTGTTGAAACGTAACTGTGATGTATTATTATTCATATTAATATCGCTCACTATTCCATCGAGTGATGATAGCAGTCAATAGACATTAATGTCCTTAGAGTGAAGATGAAATCTTCATGTTACCATTCTCTATACTGTTTTTGTATATGATTTAACAGATAGCACATTTCAAACATGTTCCGCAGTAAATTGTCTAGAGTCGCAGGTAGATATTTCCATAACATGCATGTACAGCATTGAGCAATGTGATTTTTTTAGCGTTGTTTCTGCGACATAATATAATCTGCGTCGATGTCAAATTCTCGTCGAACTCTTTTATGGTAGAATCTTGTAATTACTAATTTTAGCATTACTATTCCAGGGACAACTAAATTGTGTGATAGGTATTGTTGTGAATTGCTAGGATAAATTACTCAATGAAAAACTGATACATTTTGTAATTCTTGAATGAGCAAGATATGAGAGATTTGGTGATTCATAGCTGTCACCAACGATCCGCATACATGTGTCAGAGATTGCGAGTCCCTGCGACGAATAGATTGTGGTTGCATATTCGATAACAATATCACTGAGAACCAGAGTTTGTTTTGCTGTTGATTAAGATATATCAACGACGATGTTTTGACGACGGCTAACCACGGATGATACAACAACAGAACCAAATTGTCCGGATATTTCCGCGAATGAAGTTTAAACTTGCCATAACGCATCACAAACTATTTTTCGTGACACAAGAATGAGATTGTCAACTACGTTATAAATTCGTCAATGGATGTCTCTTGAATCGCAAATCTCATCTGCTCACATTGAAGTAGATTAGGTTTTAGTCACTTCCTGATTTTCAATTGTAATACGATGGTATCAAAAAACGAGCTAAATAACTCGATGGCTAATGAGTAAAATTTTACGGGTGGAAAATGATTTATCACACCAAGTAACAATTGAATGATATACTGGCATGACTAAGACGAGTATGCTGATATCAGATCCAGTACGAGGATAACGAATTAGAGCAGGGACATCTCGGCAGAGTCGGTAGCTGATAATCAATACACGGGAGTTGTCTTTGTGGCTTGGTTTGGCTTTGGGATCGCGTAGTCTTAGGTACACCTGATTTTTAGTAAAAGAAAACAAGAAAATACATGTCACAGTTAGCGCGACAACAGTAATGTTATACTGACTATTGATTTTAATTAAATAACCGGATTTTCTAAAGAAAAATTAAGTTTCGACACATAAACGTATTAAAGTTTAAAGAAAGTTCATCAGCGGTTTCATTCACAAATCTATCCAAACGATGTGCACTTGCATCTATAGCTCTACGTTGATTCAGCTCACAACTCCAATAGATTCTTTTTAATGATATTTCCAAGGGAATAAATACGTAAATTATAATTATTTTTAAGATAGCCCAACGACTCTTTTAACAGATTTCCAACTTGTTTGTTAAAATCTTTTTGAGTCTCGGTTAGTCGTTTGCCTAATAAATTATGAACTAAAAAAATGTGTTGATTAATTTCACACTCAGTGCTAAATTTGTTGCATATTTCTACGTCTAATTATCGATACTACCCATGGTGCATGGTGCTAAATAATACCTGTGAAGGCTGATTTAGAGTATACAATCAGTTAAACAAGTCCATATTTTTTAATTTACTTTAAAAGGAACAATTCAAATCGCAGTTTAAAGAGCAGCAGAGAGGGTGAATCCGACAACTTTTACAAAGCGTCAATTCGGCAATCATTTCTTCCTTAACAACTACATTTAAAAGGCGTCTATTCGACTACCAAGGCTTCCTCGTAAATGCTTAATAGAAGCCTCCATTCAGCAACAAACAGAATGACGCCAGGTTATTGTGACCATGTGTTGCTGCATCATGGTGAAAATTCTACGAATTTTCCAATCGAAGATTTTCATCGAAGCAAAAACAACGACGCCAGGTCGTCGTCACGCACCCCCGTTGCTGCTGCGGGTTAACAAAATTAGCCATAGATACAATGATGAATTAGCGATATATTTTTTATATAAATGACAAACGTCGGAGAAGCACAAATAACTAGATTAACTAGAGAGCGGTTGGCTGCAATCAAGAAATTCCTCCCGGTGAGAGATTCTTTTAGAGATAATTTGCAAGCTCGACAACAACAAAAATTAGATTTTACCGCCGATACTGAGCAATTATTTAAGCCGATAACTACAGCAACTGGAGAAGTTCTAACCGCGATAAAGAAATCTAAACCAGATGTAAAACCTCCACACAAAAAAACGCGATGATAGAGTTCAAGAGCTCCGAGATAGATTTCCCGAGGAAACTTTAGCATATATCGATAAAAATGATATAATTAATTTAGTAGGGCTTGCTGTGCGGGGATATTACACTAAAGAAAAATATGTTAAACCTGGAAAAAGGGTTATATCACAAACTTTTATGATATGGCTAAAGCAGTTTACAAAATTAAAAATCAACTACCACAAATTAATAATGAAGATTCTATATATCAGGCATATTTAACTAAGGTTGGAAAGGAATATATCGGAGATCAGGATAAAAAAGATTTATTAGAATCTGAACAACAACGATTAAAACCGAACAAAAACAACGAAAAAAAAAGAACAAGAACGATTAAAACAAGAACGAGCATGTGTACAACCAAGTCCACGAGGACGAGGACGAGGACGAGGGGAACGAGGAAGAGGGCGAGGAACACGAAGACAAGAAGACTCTGTTGTGAAAGATATTCAACTCCAAGAAGAACTTGAAGAAGAATCTGAAGAATTTACCGGCGAGGGTTATCACGGTGGTAATATACCCTGTTCAAGAAGTATCCTTGATGATATATCGCGGTTAGAAGTTCTCATCGGAGGAAAACGAGCTGGAAATAATTCTCCGGAGATAATTAACGAAGCGGCTGAAATGTGTCAACGGTTATTTCAAGGTCGTGTAATGAGTATCGGATTATATAGTAGTTTCATGGATGAACTTACCAATGATTATCGATTAGATATATAGCATTTAAATAAAATGATAGTACATAGTAGCATGAACAGAGCAAGACCTGTTTATGTCGTAAATTCACGATTGCCAATTTACAAACTCAGATACGGAAATGGACTCGGTGATGTTGTCACTGGATTATTTACTCGATTTGCTCAAAAATTACTTCCTATCGGTAAAGAAATAGCTTCAAAAGCTTTTGGGGTTCTCGGTGATAAGATAGGTACAGAAGTTGGTAGCAGGGCTAATAATCTTGCTATTGACGCGTTTGATGCTGCCAAAGAAAAATTTATGTCGTTGGCAAGGGGAAAAAACCGATAAAATTACAATCTACGAATCAAATGCCACCTAAGGTAGGCAGCGAAATTAATAAAATATCAAAAGCGCGATTGATATTAATTACTGGTTCCGGTCTGAAACGATTAATGATTTAGATCAATGACTATATAATAAAATGTTTAATCATGAAATCGATGATGCTTTTGATGTAGATGCTCCTGTACGAAAAAATGATTCTATACGCGATTATCAGTATTTTTCATATAGAGCACAGAATCCAGAATTCAAGGTCACGAATTGAACTTAGATTCGATGACACATCTAAGTACTTTTTACCGTGTGAAGCATACATTGATGTAGAGGGACGACTAGTAAAGCATGATAATACTCCATTTTCAGCCGCTAATCACCTTGAAAATATCCCGATCGGGTTTGTCAACAATGGAATAATGGCGCTATTTACCAGCGCGCAGTATATAATTAATTCTCCTAGAATTGAATCCGTTGATGTTGCAACCACAATAATAGGTTCAGCTAGATACTCTGACGATTTTATTAAATCTGCTGGTCATTCAATTATGTTTGCGAAGGATACTCACGATAGCGCTAATCATATTGAATTTGATGTAAGAATACTAAAGAAGGCAGATAATAGTAACGCTGATGTTGAACATGTTGTTGTTAAAAAATTTGATACTTACAACGCAGGATTTGCAGCACGAAAAAGATGATAGACTCCCTTGGTAGATTTTCATGTGTGATTCCGTTGTCGCATATATTTGGATTTTGCCGAGATGTCAGAAAAGTTATCTTTGGTGCTAGTCATACTGTAGTGCTCACGCGAAGATCAACTGATGATTATGCTCTTCACCGTGGTGCTCATCCTCTTACTGATGGTAATGTAGAATTAACAAAGTTAGTACTATGGATGCCAATTATGACTCCATCGTTGACCGTTGAGTCACGATTGTTATCTTTTATGGATCACGGAGGAAAATCATTACTGAGTTGTTCTGATATTACAACAGCTACTACAACTAGTAACGTTGCTAATGTTTTTACTTGGCAACTTGCGCTAACGAAAAATGTTCCGCGCCAAGACACGTCTTTGTTGCACTACAAAATGTTAATAGAACTCAAAGAATAGCGGGAGTTGCGAATAATAGTCAACAATTGCGATCTCATATGATATTTGATCAATGTGATGTCACCGAAGTATCATTGCGAATAAGCAATCAGCAAGAACCAGCAGAACAACTTACTCTCAAATATGAAGATAATCAAATAGGACGAGTATATCATCGATTGTGGTCTTATATGGGTCGTGATCAAAATGTAGATACCGGTCTTCAAATATCACAATGGGATTTTAAAGAATTGTACCCAATTTATTACTTTTCGTTGCAACATCTTGATCTATCTAAACACTCGACCGTTGATGTAAAATTTCAGGCTCGTATCGGCGATGCTCTCGGAGGATTTAGAGCAGTTGCTGTTATTCTCAGTGATAAATCTATGAACTCGAAGGTGGTGGTGGAAAAATGCGAGTTATTGATGCACCAATACAAAATCTGTAATTGGAAATCCTTTGGATTTCAACGATAATTAGATTATCTCTATCGAAATAAAATTTATAATCATGTTAATGTCACCCTGACACCTGGTCAGGTAAAAAAAACTTCAATCGAAAAATTCTACTGCGTGTAGTACAACGATAACGCTTAAAAAACAACAAATAACATGTGGATAAAATAAATTATCGCTGACGAAAACTCAGATTAATCATTTCAATAAAGCAATTAAAGCTGGTACAGGAATCAAATTGACCTTTTCACAAGATGCGATCGGTGACATGATTAAAACCGGTGGTATATTCCCGTTGTTAGCTGCAATTCCAGCGTTGATTGCAGCAGCGGCCCCAGCGGTAGCTAAAGCAGCGGCTCTAGAAGCTATTGGTACCGCGGCAGGGCTTGCAGTGAAAAAAGCAACCGGTGGATCAGTTCTCGCTAAATACAAAAAAAGGGAAAGGGATTCAGATTACCGGGAAGTCGGTTCAAAAGGCATTACAGACCTGGATAAATTCTGTGACTGAACAATCTTTGATTAAAAATCCTATGGATTTTCCAATGTCTAATTTTGACCTCGCTGACGCAGTAAAGAAACTCCCAATAAAACATTTCAGAGGTGTATTCATCAAAGATTAATTACCAGCACAACCACAAATACCAGAAACTGGTATAATTAATCTAGATGACAACACTGGACCTGGAACTCATTGGGTTTGTTTCGCAATATAACCACGTTGTATCGTTTTCTTTGATTCATATGGATTACCACCCCCGATGGAATTTGTCAAATATATATCCAAATTTTCAAAAATCCCAATTTGGTATTCAACGTTACCAACGCAGACATTAACAGATCCTCCGATGTGTGGACGAGAGGTTCTTAACGCGTTGACAGCTATCTCTACGAGTTCGAAATTACCTCACAAAGCCATCCACGAGTAAACGATGAGCAATCAAAAGATTTTTCAATCAAAGATTTTAAAAATCACTTAAAGGGCAAATATACAATATAACATGGCAGATATTTTTGGGAGATCAGCATCACCTCCTTCTGCAGAAGGAGTTACTGTCGGACAGGTAAAAAAATGATCAGGAGAGCTATCGCATCGATAGCAAAATTAGATGAATTAAAAAAATTACAGGATCGAATAAATACTTTTTCAAGTTCACAAAAATCCGTCGTTGACAACGTCACTGATATGAAAAAACTACGTGACGAATATAACGATCACATAACTAAATTTACTCAACTTCAGCAGGATATAATTGAATCAATTAAAACTCCCATAAATAATTTCTTTGGTGTTCCCCGTGTGTACGGTGATTTAAATATCGCACAAGTAAAAGCCACCGTCGACAATTTACCAAAATTACGAACTGAGTATGATTCTCATCTCGGTCAATTTAATAATTTACGTAAAAATTTTAAAAAAACCGATGACGCTATCGAGAAATTTTTTGGTAGGGATATAAAACCTGATGACATTAAAACAACTCTGGAAAATATCACCACGGATCAACAAAAATCCACTGATGATATAACCTATATTTATAATCGATTAGGAGTTGGCAGCGAAGATATATCAATTTCAGATCACATAGCGATTATTAAAAAATCATCGATGATCTTAAAATATTCAACGATGCCATCAAAGATGATTTACCGAGGATGATAGCAATCATTGAAAAAACAAAAATTCCTCATGCGGAAACCAACAACGTAGTATACACGATTCAATATGGATGATTTGCGTGGACACCATCCACTAACACGCTAAGTATCACTGCAACCGTCAAGGGTATTTATCGATTAACACTAGTAACGCCGACTCAGTTTAATATATCATCGTTGAGTTCATCTGGGGTCAACAATACGATATCAACGATCATCGACAAGGATACAACTGAACAATGTACAATAACCTCCACTGATAATAATCTAGCTAGGGTTTCAATGTCATGGTATGTTGAATTCGTAGCGGATTTAAGTAAACAACTAAACTAAAAACTACAATTAGAAAACCCAAAAGATTTTCAATAATGACTTCGTCATCAATGACTTCATCAGTGTTTCAATATCGTTATGATACCGTCAAAGAGTTTCAGAGTAAACTACAAGCGCTGATTGAACAATACCGTATAAAAAAGAAAAAATATCAACGAAGAATTTCCATCATTGACGTTTCCGTGTACTCGGTGTCTGGTGTTATTGCCGGCTCTGGAATAATACTATCTTCGGTTACAATGGTTGCCCCGGTTGTCGTTCCAATTTGGCGGCAACAATCGCGGGAGTATTTACCGGAATAACAAAAATATATCGTGTTCTCAACGTAAATTACACGATTACACGGTTAAACTTGTTATTGTGTCAAATGCGTATTCGGAATTGTCGATGCTGATTTCAACCTCCATCGACGACGAAATAATAACCGATTGCGAATTCTCGTAGATGGTTCGGTTGTATGATTCAACGATATCAAAATTGGAAAACAATTTCAATAATGACAATTATAATAACAATGTCACAAGAACTGCTTCAACGAATAGCAGAAAATACAACTACATCAAAGACAAAGTTGATATCGCTGGTAACGAAAGTAGCAGAGTTTAGTGTTGAATTTAATCCTCCGCTGGCAGCATCTGAGATAGCGTTAACGCAATTAAGATGCTTTTACAGTTGGCCTAATGTGCGATCAGAACCATTTAATGGTAAACTCCCCAACAACAGTTTTAAATTTTTATTCGTTTCTGGTTCGGTTGTACCCGGCTTTTTCCATAAAAATGTTATTCCCCTTGTTGCTACAGTCAGACATAAGTAAACTTAATTCTGTTTTAAAAACGTTTTGAAATCGCCGTATTGGTTATATTCTCTGCTAGTCTTCGTACCGAGGGCATACAAATATCAAAATACATACCGACCTCATTCATAGACTTGAATATTTTTTCTTCTTTAGTTGCTGTATTAAATGATTTTACAGATCTCTTCCCAACTATATTCCAAGTACCAGTCTTTCCTCGTTTGGCGTTTTCACTCTGAGAGTTAGCTTGTAGATTCGACAAAGACTTATCACTCCTAATACTATTTATATGATCAATAACAAAACCATCTTTGATCAATCCATTATATACTTCATACACGAAACGATGATTATAATATTTCATCTTCCCAGCACCAAATATCAAATATCCTTGATTACTGAAAACACCAACTGGCTTCTTCAGCCTACGATTTCTCACAATACCATCACGGGATGCCTCATAGTTTATGATCACTGGATTCGGTTAAAATTCTTGGTTCATTTATATACACATACTTTGTTTGTTTAATTAATTATTTGGTTGAAATATGATATTACTTGAGAATCTCTGAATGTTGTCGTGGGGAGTTCTTATGATCTTGACGCTGTCAGGGGTACAGTCAGATTCATTGATGGAGTTCTTAGTGGAATCTTTGATTCTCTTATCATAATAACGCTTCAACTCTCTTTATCGTTTGCCACCACAACCGAGACACAACTGATATTCCTCTAACCCGTACCCCACATTGTATATTAGGTAAGGGCCCATTACTTCCACGTCGAAAGCTTTGCATATGATACGCACAGAACTCATTTCTGCATGATTTGTTACACGGGGTTACTGATCCAATCATGAGTCATTTGCAATAATGATTCATTATATAAAAAAAACTCTCTATTTAAATACTTGTTTTAATTATAGCATGAAGGAGTTCGAGAGATTATCAAAAATTAAGCCTTGGAAAAATGCTAAATTTAATCTCGATAGAGTCTCTGATATACCAAAAAGTCTAATAGACGATAGAACCATGTTGAGTAAAATTTGTGATTGTTTTAATGAATTCAAACGCGATGGGGCAGCTCATACATGGTCAACATTTCGAATTATTGATGATAATGCCAATGTATCCCCAATCGATGCTACCATGAACGACGAAACAGCGGGTAAGATAATTTAAACATCTTGGGGGAAAAAGGTATTTTTTTAGAATGAAATTCATTATCGTAGAGGAAGGGGAATGGATTATCAGAGATACATTTGAACCAATTCTCAAAGATAAAAAACCTGTTATTGTGAGTCGAGATTCCAAACCAGGAATTCTAACTGGAATTGACAAACCATATTACGAGAGATCTTATCCTGTAACAGCAGTTGTTTATGGGATATATCCGTTAAATGATAAACCAAGTATTGAAAAACTAGCACCTATGAAAATATGATTGTGCTAACACCAACTCATAGACTTGCAAGAGAGATGATACAACGAGGGGTAAATGCATATACTTATCACAGCTTTTTTCAATGGAAAGGTGACTCATGGACTCCTGATCGAATGGGTGAGAAATTTATCCCTGATGTCATTTTATGGGATGAAATATGCACGGTATCGTTAAAAATATTACAAATATTCCTTGAATGGTTATCAACGAAAACAACAAAAATTATTATGTGCGGCGATCATGGTCAACCACCACCATTTCTTGGCTTATCCCCACATGATTGGTCAAAATCACACGTAGACTATTACGAAGAAATTAATACTGATCATATATCACTTGATGAAGAATTATGCGAGTTCAAACAACTAACAAGATTACAACCGGATAGAATCCAATGTGAAATAGCTCGTGCAATAATTTCAGAAACTCCCATGAATGATTTTTGGGAGGTGTGGAGACCAAACGATTTGATAGTAGCAAGTAGAAAAAAAGTCAGAGACGCACTTCAGATAAAATTATTCCAAATACACAAAGAAAAATTTGCAACACTTCCAGTACCACTCTATTATAGACCTTCGGATACGCGAAAGCAGAATATCGAAGTTGATATTCCTGGACAGCGTGAGAAGCAGATTCTCGTATTAAATGATATTGTGCTGGTTGATATCAGCGTCGTCGAAGATGCATTGCGTGCTGATAAATCCCCATGGACGTTAGGTTACGCAGCGACAATACACTCTTCACAGGGATTAACTATCACAGACACAATTGTTTGGATAGTAGATAATCGAATCGAGTGGTCAAATTTATTTTATCTTGCAGTGTCCAGAGTGAGGAGAATAAATCAACTTCGAAGACTTGTCCTGACAGAGTCAGGAGATGATAATGACACTACAATAAGTGATATTATCAGCGCTGACAACGTGAAGGATATAATCAGAAAAAAAACCTCTGGTTATAAACAGCAGGATAAAAAAATAAACGAGAATTTGACATTGATGCTGAATTAATAACCACGTTGAAGCAACAACAAAATAATCACTGCGCGAGTTGCAATTGTATAATGCGTTGGAGTTGGTCGGATAAAGATCCTTGCCAATTTACCGTAAACAGAAAGAATAGCAGTATTGGTCATACCAAAGATAACGTGATGCTGACTTGTCTTGAGTGCAACAGACGCAGAGGTGCTAGTTAACACCACGCGGTGGTAATTGAGTATCCTCGGGTATCACTTGTAGTTGTTGTCGAGTAAATCCTTGCTGAGAAGCAGTTGAATCCAATCTATAGATTGCTGGTCTACCCGTAGATCGTGTTATGCTAGATATTTTATGTGCAGTGACACTCCAAATAGGATCAGTAGCTCTTTTTTTACCACCTTCGAGCTCTCATCGTTCATATAAATACCTAACAGTGACATTACCGAGTATTGGTTGTTTTGAAAAATCTTTTTGTGGGATTTTAGGTATAGACTTTTTCTTAGTCGCGTTGTTAGGTTTCATGTTAATTGTTCGAGTAATCTCATTATTTAGCGCGGTAATCACAACTGGTAATCTCTTGACCCATTCACGGGATCGTTTATCCTGAATGAATTCTTTCGCGTATTGATATCTAAATAACCGCTCAGCAAGCGTCCGATTAAACCGTTCAACAATTGCCTGATCGCGATGTAGTGCAGTATGTCCTCGTCGTATCGTGGTATTATGATTTTTCATTGTTGATAAAACCGCACCCTGAAATTCCTTGCCAGGATCAACTTGTAATAGATTTGGCCAGTGCAGAGGACCCCTTCGATAAATCCTTTCAAACGCAGAAGCAACTTCAGTTGATGATTTTGTCTTTAATGGCTCTGCCTGTTTGTATCGACTCGCAACATCAACTACGGTTAGCGCATATTTGTAACCACCATCATGTGGCAGAAATAATATATCGGCCTGATGAACCTCATTAGGAACGGTCACATCAAAATGCGAGTAGCTAATTTGTTTAGACGGCGGTAGATATATTTGCCATATCGCCTGTTTAGATAACCAGTCTGCTGCAGTGGTATTTTTCATCGATGCTTCCCTAGAGAGTTTACCGATTGCTGCTTTACCCCTCCAGTATCCTTTTCGAGAATAATAAATAGATTCCATGTTGTTATTAATTACCAGCACCCATCATTAATTTACCTTTCATGGCGGATTTTATCAACCATGAAGCCAATTTTTCTTTGAATGAAACACTAGTGTTTCCAGTGATAGAATTCGACGCATGAATCAATTTCACATCTGCGAGATGACGTTGTTGTAAATCACCACTCCGGTAAGCTATATCATGTATCCGACACGATTCATCGGGAGCATTTATCGGATTTTCCCCCGGGTTAGGATTATCCTGATTATCAAGTCTGATATCTAATCGTGTTCCCGGTCCACAATAACTATATCCTGGAAGGTGTTTTTCACCTCGATACTTCCTCCATGGTAACCCTGGGAGTTTAGCTAGCTTGGCGGCAATATCTCCACCGCTTTTTTTTTTTGAAAATTCGTAGAATTTTTCACAAATCGATATTTTTGTACCACGTATTTCACACTTGCCGGTGACCGCTTCTCTGTTATTTTTTGTGATAACAGTCGGTGGGTCAATAGTTGGTGTACGCTTCTTACATTTCACACAATATAGATCCATAATATATTTATGTTATATCTAATGAAAGTGGTTGATTTCTCAGCGCTAAAGAAAAAACAACAAGTAAAACATCACGTTATGTTACCAAACTCTATCATTATGATTATCATCGGACCGTCCGGAAGTGGTAAAACTCAGTTGCTGCTCACGATGATAATGAAGTATATGACCTGGGACAAATTATATTTAGTGGCCCCGAGCGTGGATGATCAGCATTGTTATCAAGTGCTAAAAGATTATAATGAAAATGCTTCAGAAGCTTACGGTGGAAACGTTATTGAGTTTATCACAGATATCGACAAAGCACCATCCGTGGAAGACTTAGATGTATGCGTTAACAATCTCGTTGTGTACGATGATGTAAAGTTTAGACAAAACAAAAAAATCCAGCTAGAATATTTTCCCGAGGGCGTCACAAAGACTCTAACGTGATATATGTCACTCAACGTTACACACAGATCCCGAAGGTGATCAGAGATAATTGTAATTTATTATGTGTATTTAATAGAGTTGATACTCATACGTTACGAAATATCTGGCAGACTTGGTGCGCCGATATGGATTTTAACAAATTTCAAAATTTCTTTAACGGCGCCAGAGCCACCCCAGATGGATTTGTAACGATAAGTATACACGATCCTCGGACACGATATCGTATTGGATTAGATCGTATTTATTATTAATTTTGTTAACCCACAGCAGCAACCGGGGTGCGTGACGACGACCTGGCTTCGTTGTTTTTGCTTCGATGAAAATCTTCGATTGGAAAATTCGTAGAATTTTCACCGTGATGCAGCAACACATGGTGACAGTAATCTGGCGTCATTCTGTTTTTTGCTGAATGGAGGCTTCTATTAAGCATTTACGAGGAAGCCTTGGTTGCCGAATAGACGCCTTTTAAATGTAGGTGTTAAGGAAGCCTTGGTTGACGAATTGACGCCTTGTAAAAGTTGTCGGATTCACCCTCTCTCTTGCTTAAAGTTTACTTTATCAATATCTATTTGTTTTAATGCATCTCTCTTTTTTTACAATGTAATCAGGTTTAAAGTAAATAGAAGAAAAATCTAGAAACGCGGTAGCAATGGTTGCGCGACAATGCTGAACTTCAATAATTTCATTAGTCCTAAGAACCAGTATTTAATGTTGGAATATGAAAATATGCACGTCCTGTGTCACGCTTCAAGTGTTGCACACATAGAGTAGCATAAAACTGAGATATTGCAAAGATCTCCGTAATTCATTAATTACAAGTAATTAACTCTCAGATGGAAGCAATCGGCATTCAATAACACTAACTCTATAGGAATTGGGATAATTTAAATCAAAGTTTTTTTATTTAAAATGCATTATTAAGTATATTGGCTTAAATTTATTCAGAGTCTACAGCTGGTGGGTCAAACGCAGAGAGAGATAGACTCACACTGGTAGTTGGATATCAGACGAAGTATGATCCAACTCTCGTGGGTCGAACGTTCACTGTGGGTCTCAATGTAAAAGTCGATTCAGATGCTACCATAATAAGATCCAGTACTATCCAAATCATTGCAAGAGCTTCTACCTCCGCATTTGTTGTAAGTATGCATTCTTTAATGCCACAACACGTGTTTAATATATTGATTGATTACTATACAGAAGAGCACCACCATACAAGACATCATCTCAGATGATTCGCCTTTGTCAACATTTTCTAAATGAAAAAGTGCAAATTTTTACGACATAGTTGTATGCCCTATATGTAAATTAAGTGGTTTTGTATCCCTCGTAGCAAAATTCACTTGGTTACGCATTTCTTATAGTGAATCAAGCTTGTCTTATATGTCTTAGACCGACAATAATTTGGTGACATGTTACACAGAGAGATATCAAGTTGGTTACATATTCATTATAGCGGAATGACAGTTGCTAGCGAATGCCTTTTAGCGAAATTTAGTCGGTAACCTATTTCTTATGGTGAAATCAAGCTGAGTATTTATTTCTTATAGCGATATCAATTTTGTTACGTATTCCTTATAGTGATATCAATTTTGTTACGTATTACTTATCACGATATCAAGTTCGTTACGTGTGTCTTAGAGGTAAATCAAGTTGTTTACGTATGCCTAATATGAAAATCAAGTTGTTAATGTATTCCTTGTTGCGATGTCAATTTTGTTACCTATTCTTTATAGTGATATCAAGTTTGTCATGTGTGCCTAGAGCTAAATCAAGTTGTTTTCGTATGCCTAATATGGAAATCAAGTTGGTTTTGTATTCCTAAGTAATATCATGTTGGCTAGATCAATCTGGCTACGTATGCCTTAGAGCGAGATCAATCTGGCTACGTATGCCTTAGAGCGAGATCAATCTGGCTACCTATGCCTTAGAGCGAGATCAATCTGGCTAAGTATGCATTAGAGCGAGATCAATCTGGCTACGTATGCCTTAGAGCGAGATCAATCTGGTTACGTATGCATTAGAGCGAGATCAATCTGGCTACGTATGCATTAGAGCGAGATCAATCTGGCTACGTATGCCTTAGAGCGAGATCAATCTGGTTACGTATGCCTTAGAGCGAGATCAATCTGGCTACGTATGCATTAGAGCGAGATCAATCTGGCTACGTATTCCTTATAACGCGATCAATCTGGCTGATCTGCCTTAGAGCGAGACCAGTTTGCTTGGGTATATCGTATACGGATATCAAGTTGGTTGTTTTCCTCATAACAAACTCAGGATGATTATATATTTCTTATAGCGCTATTAACTTTGTTACGTGTGAATTATAGTGAAATCAAGTGTGTTGCATATGCCTTGTAGCGAAATCAAGTGTGTTGCATATACCTTGTAGCGAAATCAAGTGTGTTGCATATGCCTTGTAGCGAAATCAAACGTGCTGTATATGCCTTGAAACGACATTATATTGAAAATGGTGTATAGCGACAATAAGTTTGTCATGCATTCCTTTTGGCGAAATCAAGTTGTACAGTATGTATTATGTGGAAGTCGTGTTGGTTACATATTTATTATACGGATGTCAAGTTGGTTAAGTATGTCTTGTATAGATGGCGAGTTGGTTAGGTATGTCTTTTACGGAAGTCATGTTTGTCACCTATGTCTTATACGGAAGTGAAGTTGGTTAAGGATGTCTTATACGGAAGTCAAGTTGATTAAATATATCTTATGCGGAAGTCAATATGGTTAAGTATGTCTTATACGGAAGTCAATATGGTCAAGCATGTCTTATACATTAGTCAAATAGGTTAAATATGTCTTATATGGAAGTCATATTGGTTAAATATGTATTACACGGAAGTCAAGTTGGTTAAATATATCTTACACGGAAGTCAAGTTGGTTAATTATGTCTTATACAGAAATCAAATTGGTTAAATATATCTTATACAGTAGTCAAGTTGGTTAAGTTTGTCTTGTACAGAAGTCAAGTTGGTTAAGTATGTCTTATACGGAAGTCAATATGGTTAAATATGTCTTATACGGAAGTAAATATGGTTAAATATGTCTTATACGGAAGTAAAGTTGGTTAAGTATGTCTTATACGGAAGTCAATATGGTTAAGTATGTCTTATACGGAGGTCAATATGGTTAAGTGTATCTTATGTGGAGGTCATATTGGTTAAGTATGTCTTATACGGAAGACAAGTTGGTTAAATATGTCTTATACGGAAGTAAAGTTGGTTAAGAATGTCTTATACGGAACTCAATATGTTTAAATATATCTTATAAGGAAGTCAAAATGGTTAGTATGTCTTATAAAGAAGTGAAGTTGGTTAAGTATGTCTTATACGGAAGTCAAGTTGGTTAAGTATGTCTTATACGGAAGTCAAGTTGGTTAAATATGTCTTATACGGAAGTTAAAATGGTTAAGTATTTCTTATACATTAGTCAAATAGGTTAAATATGTCTTATATGGAAGTCATATTGGTTAAATATGTATTATACGGAAGTCAAGTTGGCTAAGTATGTCTTATACGGAAGTAAATATGGTTAAATATGTCTTGTACAGAAGTGAAGTTGGTTAGGTATGTCTTTTATGGAAGTCATGTTTGTCACCTATGTCTTATACGGAAGTGAAGTTGGTTAAGGATTTCTTATAGGGAAGTCAAGTTGATTAAATATATCTTATACGGAAGTCAATATGGTTAAGTATGTTTTATACATTAGTCAAATAGGTTAAATATGTCTTATATGGAAGTCATTTTGGTTAAATATGTTTTATACGGAAGTCAAGTTGGTTAAGTATGTCTTATACGGAAGTAAATATGGTTAAATATGTCTTGTACAGAAGTGAAGTTGGTTAGGTATATCTTTTACGGAAGTCATGTTTGTCACCTATGTCTTATACGGAAGTGAAGTTGGTTAAGGATGTCTTACACGGAAGTCAAGTTGATTAAATATATCTTAAACGGAAGTCAATATGGTTAAGTATGTCTTATACATTAGTCAAATAGGTTGAATATGTCTTATATGGAAGTCATATTGGTTAAATATGTATTATACGGAAGTCAAGTTGGTTAAGTATGTCTTATACGGAAGTAAATATGGTAAAATATGTCTTGTACAGAAGTGAAGTTGGTTAGGTATGTCTTTTACGGAAGTCATGTTTGTCACCTATGTCTTATACGGAAGTGAAGTTGGTTAAGGATGTCTTATACGGAAGTCAAGTTGGTTAAATATATCTTATACGGAAGTCAATACGGTTAAGTATGTCTTATACATTAGTCAAATAGGTTAAATATTTCTTATATGGAAGTCATATTGGTTAAATATGTATTATACGGAAGTCATGTTGGTTAAGTATGTCTTAAACGGAAGTCAAGTTGGTTAAATATGTCTTATACGGAAGTAAAGTTGGTTATGTATGTCTTATACGGAAGTCAATATGGTTAAGTATGTCTTATATGGAAGTCATATTGGTTAAGTATGTCTTATACGGAAGACAAGTTGGTTAAATATATCTTATACGGAAGTCAAAATGGTTAAGTATGTCTTATACAGAAGTGAAGTTGGTTAAGTATGTCTTATACGGAAGTGAAGTTTGTTAAGTATGTCTTATACGGAAGTGAAGTTGGTTAAATATGTCTTATACGGAAGTCAAAATGGTTAAGTATGTCTTATACAGAAATGAAGTTGGTTAGGTATGTCTTTTACAGAAGTCATGTTTGTCACCTATGTCTTATACGGAAGTGAAGTTTGTTAAGGATGTCTTATACGGAAGTCAAGTTGATTAAATATATCTTATACGGAGGTCAATATGGTTAAGTATGTCTTATACATTAGTCAAATAGGTTAAATATGTCTTATATGGAAGTCATATTGGTTAAATATATCTTATACGGTAGTCAAATAAGTTAAATATGTCTTATACGGAAGTAAATATGATTAAATATGTCTTATACGGAAGTCAAGTTGGTTAAATATGTCTTATTCGGAAGTAATGTTGGTTAAGTATGTCTTTTACGGAAGTCAATATGATTAAGTATGTCTTATATGGAAGTCATATTGGTTAAGTATGTCTTATACGGAAGACAAGTTGGTTAAATATATCTTACACGGAAGTCAAATTGGTTAAATATGTCTTATACAGAAGTCAAGTTGGTGAAATATATCTTATACGAAGTCAAGTTGGTTAAATGTCTTATACGAAAGTCAAGTTGGTTAAATATGTATAATACTGAAGTCAAATTGGTTAAATATATCTTACACGGAAGTCAAATTGGTTAAATATGTCTTATACGAAGTCAAGTTGGTTAAATATGTCTTATACGAAAGTCAAGTTGGTTAAATATGTCTTATACGAAGTCAAGTTGGTTAAATATATCTTATACGAAGTCAAGTTGGTTAAATATGTCTTATACGAAAGTCAGGCTGGTTAAATATGTCTTATTTATTATCAAATTGAAGTTGATTACTTATTTGTTATAGCATAATCAAGTTGATTATGTATTTGTTATAGCGAAATCAAGTTGAGTATGTATTTGTTATAGCGAAATCAAGTTGGTTATGTATTTGGTATAGCGAAATCAAGTTGATTGTTTATTTGGTATAGCGAAATCACACAGGTTAGGTATTTCTTATAGCGAAATCAAGCCGGTTATGTATTTCTTTTAGCGGGATCAATTTTCTTGCGTCTTTTATAAAATTGGCACTAATAACATTGATATTGACATAAACCCTTCTTTGAATTTTTGGAATAGGGATTTGTTCAACCTTTTGAAGAAGTATTGACTAATTTCGTCAATCAAAATCTGTAAAATAGTGTGTCCTTAAAGATAACTGCTTGATAGATCCGATACAGATTGTTGATTCTGGTCAACTACCCTTGTTGAATGTAGTTTAATTTTAATCCCACTTATACATTTTCTTGTGAGTGACCTACTTTGGCAACAGCAAGGTGTATACCAAAGTAATCGAATTTTGGTTTGCATTTTTGGAATCGAACCTTACTGAGTCAGGTATAAACAAACAACACGTAAAACCTATGGACTTTTCTTTGGCTCATAAATGCCCTTAAATATGTTTCGAGCATCCTTGATTTCTGTTATACTCTGATGTTTGAGGAAAATTTGAAATATTACTCGTCAACGCACTAACTTATCATGGCAAAAATGTTCCATACTACTGCTGTTACTTGATTATCATTACACTAGAATATTGCAATTTGACAAACTTGCACTTAACCTCCTCACACGACACCCACATGCATCCACTCATTATGCCTAACGATTCTGGCACATAATACATTATATATGTATCATCTTTGTTTGCCTCCATATACAGGGTCCCATCACGCTCAGTATTCAATCAGGTTCGGTATCGGTAGGCTTTCCGGCTTTTCTGTACTTGGAAATTCCTGTATCATCCAATACCAACAAGACCTATGAAATTACAGTTACCTCTTCACCTGTGACTGTTGGGAAACAACCAGCTCTATACATTCTTGCCGCAAAGCCATTCAGCTACGGGTCGAATCTACCTTGCCCTTATACAGAACAGTATGTAAATACCACGATTAACCCTACCACTCCCTCAATTGTAACACAATTGGTGACCACATTCACTCTACTAAATAGCGGTGTGGCAGACGTCCCGGAGGCCAGCTTACTGACGGTTATCATTACAGCGCTGTTTATCAAGCGTGCAGACGTTGCAACTGGAAATCAACACACCCTCACTGTTCAAGTCAGAGAGCAAGATGGAGTATCCTTAAGCAATTCCACAACCTTGACAGTTAGCAATTCTACGCCATTCACGGTATGTAGTGTTCACTGTGTATCATATCATATCATATCATATCATATCATATCATATCATATCATATCATATCATATCATATCATATCATATCATGTCATGTCATATCATATCATATCATATCATATCATATCATATCATATCATATCATATCATATATCATATCATATATCATATCATATCATATCATATCATATCATATCATATCATATCATATCATATCATATCATATCATATCATATTTTCTTGCCCTGTTATGAAGGCTTTTCCGAGCCAACAATCTAGAAACCTTCCATCATCTGTACATTACAATACTTGCTAATTAGCCCCAGCCACCACATCATTACCAAACTTTCAATAAGTTCCACAACAGATGTATACAGATTTTATATGATAATTACAATTTTAAAAGTGGAACTTAAAACACGTTGTTAAATATCCTTGGCATTAATTTAGATGAGCCCAAAACACTTCTGAGAAGGAAGATTATTTTAAAATAACACGCGTGCTAAGGAAATGTCGGCATGCGTTGTTGAGAACTTGAACGAGAAGTGAATAAAATGCGAAGATCCATATGTGGAATATATTATTTATACGTTGCTTTTAAGACATTCTTATTATTACACGTATTGTAGTTTTATGGATAATCTAGAAGTGGTGGCTCAATGGTCACACCAAGTGACACAGCGTCATTTAGGTGCTCGAAATTCAAGACCTTACGTTGTTAATTAGATCTTGATTGTGTTCCTTCAATTCGGCAACAAGCGACTTCAAAATAATTTTACCCATTCTCCATAATACATGTATCAACCACTTCAAACAATATGTTGCATGTTCTCAGTCTACTGTGATTGGAATGAGTACTACTGAGGCAATATGTTGTGATCATATCGTACAGCATATCATTGATATTATAGCGTAGTTTTGTTTTAAATCCATTCATTTTCTTTATTGCGAAAATAAATCATAAACAAATTATTGATTACCAGATATGGGTCAGTTGTTATTACATGTCCTTCAAATAAAATTTCAGTCAGAAATTACATACAATTTCTAACTGAATTATATACTGTTTGTCTTCTAGTTCGAAAATTCTAATTTAATTCAAATATCAGCAGTTAAATATAGTGATTATTAACAACTCGGTTTAGCTTTTCCGCCATTGTCAAAATATAATTCTCAAACAAATCTTTCATGGCTTTGAGAGATGGATTAAATATTTAAAGAGTTCCATTGTCAGTTCAGATATTTGAAATAGGCATTTATTTAGCAACAAACAACGATCAGGGCCATATTGTAACAGAATTGTTATCGAGTGGATGATGGATCAAATGAACAACACAAACACAATATGTGAAAGAAAATATAAATTTATGAAATAAATTATTAATGAAAAATAATGATGTATCAACACAATAACTCATGCGTTCAACCCACAATTACACTCACAACCATTCACAATACATGAATAAATTTAATACAAAATAAAACACAGATACAAAGGAATCTCTTGGACTATACACAGATCCAAGGAACCTTTACAAAAGTTATATTACCGCAAGTATAAATTGCGATAACAAATACAAAACATCAAACTATACTATCGCACGTATGGATTGCGACAACTAGCACGAACATATACATGTTTTTAATCAAGTTGCTAACTTTTATTGAGATTCATGTAATCCCTTGAAATACTACTGTGATTTGAAGTAACTATGTAAATATAACAATGTATTCAATTGTACTACAATTGCAACACACACATGTGTCTCGACCCTGTATAACCGTACGATTCACCAACTGTTGAATCGCCGCCCAGTTTCCCCGAATACCTAGGGCTGACCAATACTTTTATCGGCCGTTTGCCCTTCACGGATCCACCACAGTTATACGTACAGACAGCATACAGCATCTACTAGAACTAACGCTCTCATATACCTAGATGCCACCCCGGATGTTTACACCTCTAGACACTCAGACTTCTAGATTTCCTGATATTTACACATCACGACAGATGTAGACGGACAGACAATCCGACAGACAGACAGTCAGATACCTCAATTTGATCTCACAATCAAATGGCACAATTAATCACATTCAGCTACAATTCAGAGACATTCAGAGACGTTCAGCTGCAATCAGATACGTTCAGAGACGTTCAGCTACAATCAGCAACAATTTCAGAGATGCTCCGCTACAATATCAGAGACTTTCCGTTACAATATCAGAGATGCTCCGCTACAATATCAGCTACGATATCAGAGACGTTATCAGCTACAATAAAAAAACCAGACTAATAATAGTTGTCTCAAAAAATAATCTAAACCTTAGATTACGCTATTGCATTTAAAGTCTAATAGTGACTAGTAATTCCAAATATTCCACGTTTAAAATCTGCATTGTAATAAAGGCATCATTATATGAAATGATAAACTGAATAAAATTCACAATAAAACGAAATATAAATTTAACACTCACACCTTTGGCTGGAGATAGAATGACGAGCTATCTTTCCTGTGATAAGATACTTTTGGACTCGAAATTATTATCAGAAATATTCTGCTTATATATCCTCAAATAGGTGAGCAGAATTCACGGCAAAATTACCGTGCACCCCGTGATTCTAATGTTCCTGACTTCATGTGATTCGAAATCAGGCACATGCAAATCGTTACACGCCGCTTACCTTGGAGAAAACCACTTATTCACCCCAGGTAACGCATGTACGACCAAACAAAAAAAATGGTGAAATTAGTTTGTAATTCAAGAAGAAAATAAATTCAATTTTCGCCTAATTCTGTGACACATATATTTGACACAGTTTATAACAAATTACATTGTTTGGGCAACATACAGAGCTTTCCTGTCCTGCTATATATCTCGCTTTTTAACAGAAAATCTTTATGAAGGTTTTATATTAAATGTACAAACAAAATGATAAAGGTTTGTAGAAAATAGTTTTTTGTGAGAAGCAAAAGTAACATATAATTTGCAAACGAGCACACGGCTACAAATATTGTTGTCAATAAAATATTTATAAATGTAAAACTTCTTGTTGAGACTAGTCTTGCTGATCAACGATATGCAAACGAGAAGCCTTTCGTGAAAACAAATAAGTTTGACATAAAACCTTTCCGTAAAATATAACGACTTTCATTCGATACAGTAATTGAGTAATAAATAGAGGTATCCTGCTTCAGGTTAAAAATAAACACTGTCACACCTAAATTACCATTGTGTTAGCATTGAAGTCCTTACATCAAATTCCTGCATTTTGTATTCACTGTGTAGCACCTTGTATCTCTTATTAAATATGCCTTATTCGAATCGCTGTCTTAGATTTGATGTACAGATCAATGTAACATCTGAAGTCATTGCAAAGCGATAGTCTGTTTATACAGCATGCATAAACACGTTTTTATCTTTTCACCCGCAGAGTATTGTGGGCTATACGTTAGCATTATCCAGTAACTGCCCGATGAGCAAAGCCATTCAGGGAGGTTTCGTCGCTCTGAACCTAACAATATCAACAGTAGCTAGCATCGTGAGTGGCCCCATGCTGATAGAAGCTGCAGTTGTACCTAACGATACAGCCAATGCATTATCTTTCTGTAGCGCTAAAGTCGTCTTTGCCGGGGAAAACGCAATATGTATAATGGCTGGTATCGGATTGAGTTTTAGCTACGTAGAGGGGTACGTACGGTAATATTTTGTGTGTGTGTGTGTGTGTGTGTGTGTGTATATATATATATATATATATATATATATATATATATATATATATATATATATATATATATATATATATATATATATATGTCTACTTTACGGATTAACCCCCGTGTATTTGTACTTAACTAAAAATTAGGGCTGTAAGGACGCGTTCGTACAGTTAAGAAACAAATTGGTATCAGCTATGAAAGACACTGTTTTCAACATTATATATATATATATATATATATATATATATATATATATATTGTATGGTTACCAAAAGCGTCTGTTTTATAGGAATTTAGCAACGGAAAAGCTGAATTATAATTGACGTTTTCCAATGTAGATCTGTAAGTTGTTCACATCGTTCTTAAGGGTGTGAATATATAAGATTATGGAGCAAAAGGATTACACTACATGTAATGAAGTTTGCCTAGTTTTATGTTCCTGACGACATCTTTTATTATCTGGTACTAAATCGTGCATGACAAAATTGTTACTACTAAAGAAAGACCTAATTTTATTACAACTTTTATGGTAAGTCATGAAAGGTATTCGTCTTGGGGTTTTTGTTCAATTTGGGTTCGTATTTTTTAAAACGCGGATTTATCCAGCTGATCCTGGTTGCATTGTAGCGACGTATATACATAATCACGCATACGTGCTGCTGACATCGATTTGGTTTGGCAAATGGATTTACCCCGAACTGGACCGACTAGGTTTTTGCAGTCAGAAAAGTGTTTACTACAATTCAGGCAGCTTATGCGATAATATATAAGCACAGATAACCCATACTAGTGGCATTATACGAACTGTAATTATCAAAAACCACACAGAATGTTTACTAAATCGAAAAGGTGCTAGTGCAGCGCGGTAAATAATTACTGGTCAAATGGAGTGGATATCCTGACGACTATAATTGTGAATTCCTACTGCTGTTATTCAGAAATTCTCTCATTCTTCGTTTTCTGCTATTACTCCACTAATTTACACATAGCGCAATCTTATAACTCCATTTTTTTTAATTAAAAAAATCATTTAAATATAAAATCAACCTTGAAATTTGTTTCTCTGCCAGTTATCGATTATACAAGGAAAAATTAGGATATCTAGTCAACTCTCACTTTGTTCTCATACGCGAAATTAAAGTATTTGAGAGTATTTCTTGTGCTGTACTTGCACGTGCCTCGATTACTAATGCTGACGTTCTATCTGATGTCGATAATCCTCACCCTGATCATCATTTTGATCAGACATTTATAGGGGGTATTTAATCCTTTTAATAAGAGAGAATGATCGTGAGCGCAGATATTTATGTACTCAGGTATAATTCGTTGTGTGGTAAATCGTACATGGAGTTAACAGCGCGGATCAAGAGAGAGCAGCCAAAGCTGCATCGTAGTCGAAAACAACGATAATAATTGCTTCATATGGTTGGCGATATCAGCATTGTACTCAGATAAATTGCAAACCTCAACCGGGTGAATAATTACAGGCAGTGTCGGCACGATTTCAATTTCACCGGAATCGATTGAATCGATTTTCCAGTATAATTCGAGAAGATACCAATGTTTGAAAAACTCAACAAGATTTATATTAACGATTTTGGTGTTGATTAACATGACATCTTTTATACATTACTAATATCAAAATACCCACCGCCAGACAACACGTCTGATAGTGATCGGTTTATACGTTGTACAATATACGAAACAAGGACATTACGGTTAGATTTTCACCTTTTCTGGGTTACTGCATCATCAAAACGGAAAACAAGACAAAAAGTAAAATTATTACTGTCGACATTACTTATTTTGATACACTGATGCTGGGCAGTTGAATGAGCAAAAACCAAACTCCAAATCTGAGCGGGACAAAAACAAACGTGGGTTGTTTTTTTTGTTTTTTTTTTTGGTTGTTGTTGTTGTTTTAACAGTTGGAATAAACAATCACCAACCGCTCCTGTGGCCTATCGGTTAGAGCGTCCGTATATCGACAATGTTCACAACAAAAGTGAGACTTGCAATGTTCGAAAATACCATTTAAGTTGTTATTGAGGAACAATGTTCTTAACTATTCGCACTGTCCCATTCTGTCAAGGGTCTTTAAAAAGAACATTCGAAGCATATCAAGGGCAACGGCTATTCCGTCTACCTGAGAGACATCCCATTTTATAATAATAAACACTAAATTCGATTAAAAAAGGATTTGAGTTAGATTATCTAAATTAATGGCCGAAGTTTTAAATTGTTCAGCCAGAAATAGCAAAAGGTAGATATCGGGAATTATTCTTCTTGTTCTACGCCGGCCAACTTTAAAGGAACATTTCTTTTTCGCTTCTATTTACATTTAAGTAATGTTGAATGTAGTTCCAGTTCGTTTAGTCTAGAGCACAATTTAGTGTGGAGAGCCGAGAAGTTATCATTTAAAATAATTAATGAGAGTCCATCATAGCATAAACGGGTTGATTGGCGAGTATAGCTTGATGGCTTTTTGTTCAGCAACAAAGGATGTTGTATCAGTGGAGCAAGACAGATGAGAAAAAGTCTAACTGTTATCGTGTCCTAAACAAGGAGATGAAGAAAAACAAACACATACGAACTGAACAGTTAATGCATGATGAACAAAATAACGTAGACGAAGACGGACATCAAGCACACACTTGTAATATAATGATAGACGGCACAAAAACCGGAACAGTTGCTTCAAGCCGATTAAGCGATAGCGGCCATCTATATCATGCATTTACTAAACAGAAATTTGTTTCAAGGTTTCAAGATAAAACGAGCTATACGATAATGATGGCATCATAATAAATCTTCATTTTCTTAATTGTAACAAAGACAATATGAATATACAAGGGTGTTATGAAAGTGATATTGAGAAGAAGAAAAAAAATTGGATATTACTGGTAAACAAATGTATTGAATCCATAAACATACCATTATGTACCATTAATGTTTATATGGTATTTTTGCCTATATAATGTTTTTAAAAAATGTTAACGGATAAACTTAATTAATTTTCCTTAGGGTAACAAGCATGACCAACCTTAACGATCATCAACTATGCAATTATTTGGACAATCAAGTAACATTATAAAGCTTGAAATTCAGTTTTTTAATGTAGCTAATGTTCGTAGTATAGGTACATGAGAAAACTTACATGCATAAGTAACGAATGGCATTTGAAATCCCTATTAAATTGTATTCAACCCCACATGTTGGAACGTATATTCAAGAAGCCCATAAAAATAAAACATTGGCTTTAATGAATGTATCTTTCCGATCAAATGTTGCGCGTGTGGTCAAATTATGCCGGATGAAATCGCTCCCACAATACCTACAACGTGAAGCTGTATAAATAATGTTTTAAACGTTGTTTTGGGCTCTATTTTCTGTATAGTGCTTATGCTTTTGTTAGTTGCAGCTAATTTCATGTGTTGTATATTACATCAAAAGATATCTATCAGTGTACGTTATTTGCCTCAGATTTTTCGGAGAACATTCCTGTTGTTTTAGAATTTCTCGACCTGATTCTGAAATATTTTTTAAATGTCTCAGTTTATTAAAATAATGCAACACTAAGAAAACCAGGTTAAAGCAAGCCCAAATATTTTCGGTTTTGAATATAGTTACTCAAAAGTCTGAAAATGTCTCAACGTAATCAGCGTTTTCCATAAAACGTGGCGTAACCACTTGACCATGTGATATCTATTCGATATTTTAGGACCAACAATAGAGTGGCTTTAATGGAGCTTCCCTGTGTATGCAACTCCAATATCTCCTCAGCGAATACAGCCAACGACTTCATCGTAGAATTAACATTTAAACTTGACGAACCTTACGTTGCTCAAAGCCACAACATTGGGATTGCAGTCAACTACTCACTCAGCCAGGCTTGGATATCCAGTTACACGACATTCTTTGAATCGACGGTACACATTTATTCCAGCAGTTACAAGTTACAAGAGATAATTGTTAACAAAATATTAACACAATATATATTATATATTTACTCACTGGTATTAATATAACCGAATAGTGCGAAAACCAACACGTTGTGTAAAATGTTGCAGAAAATTTATTTTCATGAATAAAAAGTGCAAATTAAAAAGAACATACAATACTGTTAATTAAATTATTAAAGCCCCAATTGTCCTAAAACTACATTCGAAATTACAAAATGATTCCTGTCCCAATTGACGAAGCTATATATATATATATATATATATATATAGGTACAGCTCACTTGTGTTCAAGTACGTAACAGAATAGTACGAAAACCAACGCGTTGTGTAAAACTTTGCAAATAATTTATTTTCCTAGAATAACAAGTGCAAATTAAAAAGAACATACAATACTGTTTATTAAATTATTAACGCCCCAACTGTCCTGAAACCTCATTCGAAATTCCAAAATGTTTCCTTAACCCAATTGACGAATATATATATATATATATATATATATATATATATATATATATATATATATATATATATATATATATATATATATATATATATATATACGACTCACTTGTATTAAAGTACGTAATAGAATAGTACGAAAACCATCGCGTTGTGTAAAACTTTGCAAATAATTTTTTTCTTTGAATTAATGTGAAGATTTTAAAAGAAATAATACTACTGTTAATTAAGTCTAAATGTATGATGTTCCAATTGCAAACAAGTGGTATTAAAAACGTTTTAATATTGACTGTTTTTACTGTTTTGATGTTCCCGTAGTCTCGAATGTTCTAATATACCAGTGACCTGGATTGTGGCGATCTATTAACAGTATTTTGATGTATGACAATAATATAATCAAAAATGTTCTTGTCTGAATCGACTATAATTAATAAATAATGTTTCTGTCGAATAATAGTATTGAGCACTTTCGTATGCCCAGTGATTAAAAATTAAACTTAAAAAAACACCCAAATATAGAAGCTGAAGACGTCAGTTAGATTCATTTTGTTTCAGATGTTAAGGCAAAAACGAATTATTCTTAGGTAAACAACAATGCATACAACTTAATCTGACCTCTATCAAAGTTACTCTATCAACTTAATGGAAACATGTCTTCTAGAAGTGTCGAAGGTCAGAATCAAGACTATCTTGAACTCAAATTCAAGTAAACATGTTTACCATTAATGAATATCTGTATATTTATTCCACAATAACAGAGAAAAAGATTAGCAACGTATTGTGTTGTTTACATGTAAATGTTACTGGTCAGTTATATCATAAACTTGATGTTAGACAAGGCCAATACAAAAATCAGATCTACATAACATATAATCAGTAAAAACATGTTGATGGTAAACTAGTATGCTTATCACGCGTTCATATGACCTGTTTAGTCACATTCCGATATCAGACTTAACCAAATTACTGTATTTGATTTTAGCTGGTTCTTTATTTCAGGAAACCATAACTGTATTTGATTTTAGCTGGTTCTTTATTTCAGGAAACCATCCTAGGAAATGATGGCGTGTACCTCATAACCGGGATGTATATCGACACTAACAATGTATCGGTAACAAAGTGGCCAGAATCATACGTCTTACAGTACCAGTTAGGTCAGGACTTCATCACCGTACCAGACACGCCTAACCTAGTGAGTTTAGATATCACTGAAAGCATGGCTCAGTGCTAGACATCTTAGTTTTAGAAGAGTAATGCTAGTAACATTTGCTACGATGCATGTTCGTATGTTATTAAATTTTACAGGTCAGATTTATATATGATACCTGTGGCATATAAACTAGCAATTTAAAAGGTTCAAATGCATGAATGAATATATGTTTGTGATCAAATACACTATTTCGAATGCATTAACGTTTGTGATCAAATACATAGTTTCGAACGTATAATTGTAGCGTTGTACAAAATGGTAATAAAATAGCTATACCAAACCTAAACATTTCAGGTCTTGTCCAAGGACGTCGAATAATAAACCATGTAAGATAGATGTCTCAACGGCTGTTAACACATTTTCTTTTCTCATGGTTCACAATCTTTACTAAATTTGATTCAATTCAAACCTGTTCAAATCCTTGTAAATAGAACCGTCTTTCCTTGCAAGAATCGTATCTTATTTCGATTTTTGAATTTTCTTAGCTTATGTTCCCTTTCGTTGTAAGTTTCGTAGTGAGCGACGCATTCTAATTCAATAGTAAAGAATTGTTTTACTTCATTAAGATGCGGAAATGCGAGCTACTTTCGGGACATTAATAGTTGTAAACATTTCATATTTACCAACACAAAAATAGCTCATTTCACGTAGTCTTTTTTATATAGTTATATGCCTTTTCATGACTGAGTTTGTTGTTTTATCAGAAATAGCAGAGGGAGCATTGATACTTATAAAGTGTATATTTCAGTGGAAAAAGGCCACGAGTAATAGCACATCTCAGGAATACCTTATGAATTTTCCAGTCTTCGCCAACGTATCCCGTCTCACAACTGCAAATTGCAAAGGAGGATGTTACATTGCCCATAGTTTTCGGAAAACGTCTGGTTGGTTATTAACGTCTTGGCGATATCTATCTAACTATCTATCTGTGTGTGTATATATATATATATATATATATATATATATATATATATATATATATATATATATATATATATATATATATATCTTTCTTCCTACCTACCTATAAATCTATGTGTGTGTGTGTGTGTGTGTACTCTGATCAAGTTTAAATACCCTCTTCTTTGTATAGCTTAAGTTTGCCAATTTTAAGTCCAAAATTGTTGTTATATTTACACTCCCAATGGTCAGAGACCATACTAAAGCAGTCGTGTCAGTTTAATATACAGTTACATTGATTTCACTGTTCCTTGACCATTCTTTTGCAATTTAAGGATACCCTATCATGTTTGTAATTATCAATAGCCTCGGCTGTTATCAGCGTTTGGGGGGATAACAGCGGCGTCCTCCTGCTGAAATTAAATGCAGTCTTCGACGGGGACAATTCAACGTGTTTCCAGGTTCCGATCATTGGTCAGGACTCTCCCTCCGTTCTCTTGTTTAAAATCATCGACCTGTCACTGATAAACATCAGCGCCTCGCCGTTCCGGATCAACATTGTAGGACAGAATATTGTCTGTGATCTCGGAAGTCGACCCAAAAATATGTTTGTAAGTAAGACCATTTTCAGTCGGTGATAGCTCTAACAAATGATTCTATTTTACAACTAACTAGTTGATTCTGTGTATAGACTATGTCAAAATACTGTTGTTTTGTAGATATCCGTCAAATTTTTACATTGCCACTCAGTCTATTTGGGAGATTATGAATCAAAAGAATAAATCATATCTGAGGAATATGCGATACAAATTTATTTACTTACAAAAGATTTAACGGTATAGGTTTATTTACTTACATACGATATAAGGGTATGTTATCTATATATTTATTTACTTACATAAGTTTACTTACATTAGATTTAACGGTCTGATATGTATAGATTTATTCACTTACATAAGATTGAAAGGTCTGCTAGGTATTGGTTTATTTAATTACATAATATTAAGGGTCAGCTATGTAGGTTTATAGGTCTATATACTTACATAACGGTCCGCTATGTAGAGATTTATATACTTGCATAATATTTAAGGGTCTGCTATGCATCTGTTTATTTATTGACATAAGGTTTAAGTATCTGCTAGGCTTTAGTTTATTTACTTACATAAGATAAAAGGGTCTGCTAGGCATATATTTATTTAGTTACATAAGATTTAAGTGTCTGCTAGGCATAGGTTTATTTACTTGCATAAGATTTAAGGGTAGCTATATAGGATTTTAGGTTTATTGACTTACATAACGGTCCGCTACGCAAATATTTATTTACTTACATACTATTTAAGGGTCTGCTAGGTATTGGTTTATTTAATTACATAATATCTAAGGGTCAGCTATATAGGTTGATATGTTTATTTACTTACATAACGGTCTGCTACGTAAAGATTTATTTATTTACTTACATAATATTTAAGGTAAGGGTCTGTTAGGCATAGGTTTATTTACTTACATAAGATGTAAGGGTCTGCTATGTATTGATTCATTTACTTACATACGATTTAAAGGTCATCTATTTATGTTTTAAGGTTTATTTACTTACATAACGGTCCGCTATGCAACGATTTATTTACTTACATAAGATTTAAGGGTCTGCTAGGGATATATTTATTTACTTACATACGATTTAACGGTCTGTTATCTATATATTTATTTACTTACTTTCATAAGATTTAACTATCTGATGTGTATAGATTTATTCACTTACATAATATTTAAGGGTCTGTTAGCTATTGGTTTATTTACTTACGTAATATTTAAGGTCAACTATACAGGATTATTTATTTACATAAGATTTAATGATCTGCTAGGCATATATTTATTACTTACATAAAATGTAAGGGCCTGCTAGGCATATATTTATTTACTTACATAAGCTTTAACGGTCTGCTAGGCATATATTTATTTACTTACATAAGATTTAAGAGTCTGCTAGGTATACGTTTTTTTACTTACATAAGATTTAAGGGTCTGCTAGGTATCAGTTTTTTTTATTTACATAAGATTTAAGGGTCTGTTAGGCATAAGTTTATTTACTTACATAAGATTTAAGGTTATGTTACGTATATATTTATTTACTTGCATAATACTTAATAACGGACTGTTAGATATTGATTTATTTACTTACTTAAGATTTAAGGGTCTGCTAGGTTTTGGTTTATTTACTTACATAATATTTAAAGGTCAGCTATATAGGTTTATTTATTTACATAAGATTTAAGGGTCTGCTAGGCATAGGTTTATTTACTTACATAAGATTTAAGGGTCTGCTAGCCATAGTTTTATTTTCTTACATACGATTTAAGGGTCTGCTAAGCATATATTTATTTACTTACATACGAATTAAGGGTCTCCTACGCATAGGTTTATTTACTTACATACGATTTAAGGATCTACTCGGCATAGGTTTATTTACTTACATAAGATTTAAGGGTTCCCTAGGCATATATTTATTTAGTTACATAAGATTTAAGGGTCTGCTAGGTATAGGTTGATTTACTTAAGGGTGGAGGTAGTAATAAAATGTATTTCTCTAATTTACAAAGGAAAAAGTTAAGACTAACTTACAGTATTGTCAATTAAATCCCAAATAATCCTAAACTTCTATCATAATTTAATGCCGTTCTTACTTATGTTAGGTGGCAGTGTGTGTGTAAAGAATAATTATTAAACATATTAGCAGATGTACGTCAAAATAAACGGAGTGTGCATTAATGTCGTATGATATAAAACACTACCCACATCATCCCCATCGCAAACAGTCTATGTTCTGCTTTGTTTTGGAATGAGTTCTCTAGTTGTTAGTTCTAACTTTTTTGCAAAGGCAAAAAAAACAACAACATATCTTGCTATAGATATCAAGTACGTTTAAAAGTTCAAAACTTGTTTAAATATTTAGTACGTCGTACTTTTTTATGTAGCTTCCAATCTCGCATTGCACTTATGTATACATAAGCTAATTATTGATTGCTTAACACTTGCTTTGACAACTGGAGGGTTACCTATTGATGTTTGGCAAAGAAGATCAATTCTTCCAAATAAAATCAATGTTTCTAATATCTCTCAGTTCTACCTATCACAAAGATGGTTTGAAGTCAAGATATGACATCCTGGTTTTTCCAGATGTGTAGGTTTTGCATTATTCCATGCCCATCCATGATATATGTGCAGTGTTGGTGTAAAAACAATTAATAGTGCTAAATAAGTTGATTTTTTTCAGGGTTCATCTTGGTTCTGTTCTATCAAAGTTTTTTTGCTATCCCTTCTGCTGGGTCCTGGTCTGTACTTACGCAACAAGAAGCTCGTGGTCCTCATAGATTATTCTCTTAGGATTCTGAAGACATTTTCCATTCCTAGACCCTGCAGGCTTGAACATGGGTTCGTACTTCCCTACCGTTGTCACACTTAAGGGATCAGGTTTCCGCACTCTCTTAAGGTTCGCTTAATTTTAGCGACATTTGCAAAGTTGGGATTATGTTCTCTGTTAGGTGGTGTGTTTGCCCGTTTGAGTTGCGCCCAAGTTTTATGACAAAACTGGCTCTATCTCGATATTGGTGTGGTTTAAAGTCTATGTCTAATTTGTTAAAAATTGGAAAGTAGTTTCTTTAGCGTAGTAAATATATAAATTAAAATTATGAGATCAATACAAAATGGTCTGGTCATTTTTAAAGACAAAACGAGTATATAGTAATACATAACAAAATGTGTATAATAACGTTTGTTTGGTGCTTGCAGGTCTGCAATTCGATTACTAGTATTAGAAGTGTGGAGAAAAGAGTGAGAGCAAAGGCGTGAAATCTGTTTTCCTTTGGTTCCTTTTCCGTTTCTTTGTTTAATTGTGCACCTTTTGTCCTGTTTGTATCAATTATGTCCATTTCAAACTTCGTTCTGGTACATTGCATGGATTTAATAATCGTGTTGCTAGGTTTGGCTCAGTGAAGAGTCGTTCTTTATTGGTAATACTTCATTATAAAAAGTGCCTTATTTGAAGTTCTATATGCATTTAATCCATAGTCTTGAATCGAAGTCCGTATATGTGCCTGATCCGTTGCAGTTAAATAGAATAATTTCTTTAAATGGTATGTTTTAGCGGTTTTATTTTTTTAGAAATTCCAAATCAAGGGTTCCATTATCCTTGATAGATGTCCTTGTTCGTTGTGATGTGTTGTGCAAGTCTTTAAGTGGACAGCTCACTGACAAAACGCTCCGTAATATAAAGATTTTTACCTACGGTGAGGTATTTATACACAAATATCGTCTGTGCACTGGAAACATTCGGTTCTTGCCATCGAAAGCACTTCGCACGTGCGCCATAGGATGAACCGAACTTACTATTTCGAAATAGTGTACTGTATATATCTCTACCTTAAATCAGACTTATGAGATAATTTGTGTAGGTTTAAGTCACACATACCAATGTGCAACATTTTCAATTTTCTTTTTAGGTAGCGTTCCCAGCTGCTGCAAATTTGACTAATAAATTCTATGGTGGAGTAACATTCTGCACCGCCGTCACGGCAGCATACGGCACAGAATGTGCTCTGACCTGCAACTGTACCAGCTCCAGTCTGTGTGCGGAAATCTTATTCTTCTTCTGGAATGATGGGGACACTATCAACCCGTCTAAAATTTGTGAAATTCGTGCTGTCAATTTGGTGTGAAACGATAAACCTTTGCCACGTATCGATATGATTACCGATACACAACGTATGATACGATACTTTTTAGACACGCATAACAACTTGATATTTCTTTTCATCTTTAGAAGGTCTCTCGGTATTAAGATTTTGTCTTTTTATCTGAAATTTTGATTGCATTACTAGTCTGCAAATTACAGATCTGCATAGGCATATATGTTCATATGCATTCTCATCCTTGGGACGATTTATATAAACACTTCCAAACAGAGAACCTGTCAGTGTCAGTGGTTTTTATTCAACATTTTAGACATGTTCATGCATTTACTTTTGATTAGCTGCAAAACTCATTTTGATCATCATGCCCTTTGTTTTGCGATGCAGGTATTATTTTAAGAATTTATTACAAATTTCATGTTTTCACTTAAATTTGGAAGGTATTAGGGTGTTATCTTCCAAACAAAATCAATTATGCAATTTCCTCTTGTGAGGAAATTCGTACCTTCAAAAAGTCCGAGTATTCAAGCGGAAATGACTAAGAACCAAACCTTTCGCATAATACTTCCTGCAGATGTAAAACAATTCTTACAAACTAAAACACTCGTTTCTGTTGATGAACAGGAAATCGTTGACAATGAAACTCCACTTCTAAAATTAGCCAGATGACAATCTTTTTGTGTGGTTTGGAATCTGCTCTCTGACCGATTCAGTGCTCATTATTATCCTGTCAGCACGTTCGGTCGCTGATCCGACATCTATGAGCGTAAAATAACCCATTTTAAACGTGTTCTCACTTTATTATTTAAGTACGTTACCAATCATGTCATAGACAACTTTGTTCAAAGTTTTTCTGTTTTTTTGTTCTGTTCTGTTTCAGTTAAATTTGTATGTCCATACTTTTCTTATGTCACGCAGTGAATAAGCTACAGCTAGTTCTGGTTGGTGTTTATTGTTTTACTTTGGACAGGAACGAACAATAGCAACCAATCGGAATTAAATATAATATGTTTCTATGCGTGACATACCCGTAGTGATCTTATTTTCCGTACAAGTAAAGAAGATATGAAGCAACAGGGAAACTTTGGTTAAAACGTATATTAAATGGTCAGTAAGACATTAAAATCATAAACGGGGAAAAATATGGAATGTTTTATTTACGTTGATATGTTATAAGCAGCTTATCATTCTGACAGGGTAAGATAATCAGCATGGAATTAAACCGGGGATTTCATATTTCAAAACATGTGAATTAGTCACATTCAGCATACTAATTTGTAGAAGTCGAGTGAGTGTTGTCAGTATGTGTTACTTTGTTACTGACATAAATAAGTGCATAAATACGGCTGTATCAGATGAATTTTCAATGTAAAGAATAAGGAAGCAAATGACATAATTATTTACGACTGATGAAAATAAACTAACTATTATAGAGAAAATACCGTCTTGTATCGATTGACTACCTCGTGTATCGTTATGAATGTCGACGAAGAAATATATCGATAGATCGATATAAAGATTAATCAATTTACCCCAACGATCAAAATTGATGGATTAATGTCAAGATTGCGTTTAATTTCAATAGAATGACGCAAAAATTCCTGCGCTAAATAAGATGTTAATTTGTTGATATAATGGTCTGTTGTGTTGTATGTATGTATGTATGTATGTATGTATGTATGTATGTATGTATGTATGTATGTATGTATGTATGTATGTATGTATCGGGGGTCCTTATTTCATGACACATCCTTAGTTAATGTTTCTTTTCACATAGCAATGCTATGGATGGTATCTTATATGTAGCTTTCGTATCAATTCAATGTTTAATGTATCTTACTTCTGCACAAGTAATGTTACTTTAGACATCCACATTTGTCATTGTTTGAACTTTAAGGTTTTATGGAATTTATAAATCAACTCTATAAAGTACATATAATTTGTTGTTTTCAAACAGGAATAAATTGCATCTCGGTTAGGGTAATAGTTACATAGTTAAGCAGACTTTGTTGAATTATAAAGTAAAGATTTGTCTGTTATGATTTAATAGTATTTCCTTATTACCCCGTAATTGTTGAAGATGCACAAATTAGCGATGAGAGTTCTATAACACTAAGTTGTTATGTGTAATGTGGCGCACTGTAAAATTTTCTTAGACTGGCGTTGTTTTTCTTGTTTATTCAACCAATGCGTGCTTCTATAGAATACAATTGTTCCTTCGTAGCAAATCATATTTTTTCGCTTTTGAATGATTACATTATTGTATCGTTTTTCTTTTCATACTCCTACAATTGTGCATACTCTAAAGTACCAAGACATTGAATGTAATTTTTTCGAGGAGGAAAAGATTGAATGAGTATATATAATTTTAATGTTGCAAAAGGATATGTCAATTGTACGTTGATTTGTGCTTGAGCTTTTATTTATCTTTGAATAACGTTGGATTGTTATACTCTGTTTGTATTGATGTAGGAAATCCCATCAAAGTGGTTCATAAGTATGTATTGATTTGGGAAATCCCACCAATCTGGCCCATAATTCGGTAACGGAGGCATTGCCTAGGATAGGATCTTAGTATCCCACATTCATACACGCGGCTGGTTATGTTTGTATCAAATTCTCAGTGTCGCACTAGTAATGATAAAGCCAACAAAAGATACAACACGTTCTAAATTTTGCAACACATTCAGAAGTGCAGTTAAGACATCATTGATAATCTCATGCTGTGAAAAACTAAATGAGGGGGTCAGGGTTTCTTTTAACGAGACAAGGTCATCATCACGAGAGCTCGACTTGAGCTTGATGTTGAGGAAAAAACAATAATATGAAAGGGGGAAAAAAAATCATACGAAGTGAGAAAATTACCTCAGATTACCCCCATGACCCATTCTGACATAGGACCCTCTCTATCATACTATATAAAAGAGAATGTACGTAACTTCCAAATACATTGTTCCATCCATGACCCTCGATATCCTTCTGATATTTCCGTCCTTAAAGGCATACTCTATGACTTGTTTTACTCCTGAGATATTTTTTTGTTCATCAAGTCATCATTGTAACAAACTGAAGTTACGGGGTCCGAAACGTGGAAATTTCGTGTATTTTGCCTGTCAGGAGAACGTCGCACTCAGGTGAAACCCGTCGAAAAGAGATACATATATCATGTTAACGACTCTACAATACATTGGTATATGCAAAAGTATGTTTTAACTTATCATTAATTCGATTCAATTTTAGGAATCCTATTCCATGGAAGAAATATACATTGTCTTCACTACACATGAGTGGCGTAGCTGTGGGGGGGGGGGAGTGGGAGTACAGAGAGTGCAAGTTGCACCGTGCGCCGTCTTGGGGTGGGGGGTGGAGGAAATACGAGGATTGGAGGATTCAGTGCATACTTTTAAAAAGTGTGCTTCAGAAGAAACAACTAAGTAAACAACTAAGTCCGTGCCATGATATCTGGATTATTGAGATTAACTCAGACTGAATTGGGGGCGGACTCACATTTTCCAAACAAGAACACTATGGAGCACACACATCAACGTCGAAATATGATTGGCTCAAAAGGTTATAATTAAATAACATCCGTGCATCAGAGAACCGTTTCGCGCTGTAGACTGTTTGTACCCAGGCAAAAGTAGGTAATAACATAATCGCATCGTGTTTGAAATCATTTGTAAAATTAGTGAGAGAATAAGTTAAAGTATGATAAATAGGGTCCTATGTCAGAACGGATAATGGGCGTAATCTGAGGGTTTTTTGTCACTCCGTGTGATTCTTTTTCTTCAGATTATTGTCTTTTTATTGTTCAACATCGAGCACCTATAGTCATCACTTATATAATTAAGAAAGGATATGGTAATAATGATCTCTCGCAACAACAACAATAATTATTTTTTTTAACAGAAGAATGAAAGAATCAAAGAACCTTTAAAAATTCTGAGCAGGCGCAGAGCGACGTAAACTAATGAAACTATCACGACTACAATCTCAAGGAAATAATAACGTTATGTCAATAATGTACTCTAACATTTCAAACACGTTTCAAGTTAAACTAATGCAATTAAATAGATTTGTTTTACATCGCTTTCAGATCAGACAAGTATAGACTTGTCCACCAGATTCCGAAATAGATACTAGTTTCTTAACTTCAATCACGAGCAAAACAATCGACCTCAGTAGGGGTTACCTCCCTTACATTGGCGATCACGAATTGGCTATTTGGATTTTCCTAAGATTGATATCGTTGTCATTAAACTAAGCTAGGGTCACAACACATCATATAAATCTAATTTCTAATTGGCGTGTTTTTTCTTTGTTGAATTTGGGGTTTTGTTTCTGCATCACATTAGTGTAATTAATTAGTAAGTCTCTACAAACTGAACATGCCCACGTGTACCGCAAAACAGAATATAATATACAGAAATGTTGCTACCTCAAATTAACAAACACTTATACATTATAATCAGTACAATATCATGAGAATTATGTATTGTACGAAATTAATGAGCGTCCATTTAAGAAACAAATCATGCTGTCATAACATCCCCTAAATACTACACACTTTAATATCGGATTCAAGAAATTGGATAATAAATGCGTTTGAGAAATATGTACCAGACACTGATTTCTCCTAATAAATAACTGAAATTTAACAAAGCATTAAAATGACACGTAAATAAAAATAACACACGCCCAGGTCTTCTTACAACATTAACAGCTGAGTGATAAACATATACTGGGATTTTTCACCCACAAGGTTCCCGGTTGCATTACGTATTCGTAGTAATTGCTATTATTGTTTGACATCATTAACAGCTGTACATAGGGACATGTTTTGGGTTCTTTACAAAGCAACTGTTGTGAAGTTACATTGAATATTAATTTCTTCGATAAACGTCGAAAAGAAGTATTTATGCTGTTATTTTGTATTAAATGTTATTTTTTGTGTCAATGTGCTGCGTTGTATTTTCTAAATTTTGTATTTTATGCTGAAATACGGGTACAGAGTAAATCCTGAAAGCTGCTCAAGAATTTTTTTTTAAAAAAAAACAACAGGAAACAAATGATTTTTACGTGACCAGTGTGCCAGCAATACGCGTTATCAAAACTTTGCATTTGCATTTTCCATATTTCTCTGTCAATTTTTGGGTTTTGGTACCCATTCTGTTCGAAGTTTTTGGCACCAATCTGAGTAAAAATTTATAATCTGAGACTTTCAATTGATTTTATGCACATTATATAGTTGTGGCTTACAAACTTCTCAGTCCGTTTGTCGGCGATTACACAAAAGCTAGTTGGATTCCTCATAACACATCATCGAAATGAAACCTCACATGAGGATAAAGGATAAAATGTTAGTAACATAACCTATCGTATTCAGAGAGTTTGGATGGCTGAATATCTGGCAAGGGATCAAATTTCATTCGCAGAGACAAGCTTCTGTTACTGTATGTGCTGACAATATTTGAGCAAATAATGTGTAATTACTTGATATTAATAATAGATATGTGTGTAGGATAGAGACGTCACAACCAAGGGTCAAAATTTGTAGGCAGGTACAGGACTTTGTCGAATTCTCGTCTACCATGTTCCGATCTCATGAAATGATTTCTTTGTGTGTAATAATATGTTAAATCCTAACGGTGGACCGGAAGTGTGAATAAGCTGTGATATAACGCAATTGTAGTGAAAATTCTTTTTTTTTATATAAATGTTATCAGGTGCACGCAACTGAGATTAAAAGTAACGATCATATGCTACGGGTATGATTCGAAAATTACACTTGATAGTCTGAAGTTTGAAGCAGGAATATGGCTTTGAAGAATTTTTCTGTACGAAACAATTTACCATTAGTCCAATTCATTATAGTGGAAATATTCCAGTACGCTGCAGATGAAACTGACCTCTTCCAGGTCAAAGTGCATACAAATGTAAAGTTCAGGTCTTCGAGCACACTGATGTTGTAGGTGGTTCCTTATTTTATTGTAATTGTTTATTATCGAATTTTTTAGTGCTGAGCTTCAATTTCTTAATATTTCTTGACGTTGCTACTATGTTTTACTACAAGAAATTCTACTTTGATAACTTCATACATGTCATTCTTATTTAAAATGATTTTAGATGTGTTTTCAGCAATAATAAATCTTAAAACTGTTCTATTGTTTGTGTTGTATATATTTTCAACATACTTACCATACATTTTAGATTCAGTTTCAAGAAATTATACTAAATATTGTTTCAAAAGCACAAATCAGTAGTTATATTCAATTAGTGTCTTGTGTAATTTTAACTATATAGCAATGGGCGGGGAAGGGGTGGGGGTTGGCTTTCCCTGATCTCCATCGGGTATTATTTTTTTTTATCTTACTCATGACACGTAAGGATTATGGACAGTTTGGTATTATTTAACAACACAACCGGCAGAAACCACATTACTTTGTGTCATTTACAATTTTTAGTTTTTTCTTTTTTCTTCATAACTGTATAGTTAAAACGGATAGCAATAAATATAAAAATATAATGTTTTCCGATATGAGAGAGAGAGAATAACAAAGTGACAGAATTAATTCGCAACATTACACTTCTGCTCCTTATATTTTATTGAATCTAATAATAATAGTTTAAACAAAACTGTGTGATAAACGGAAACTGAATACAATAAAGATAATCAATCATTATATTACAATCCATGGCAAAGTCTCAATCTATTACAATATATAATAATGGATTAATATATTACAATCGCAAATAATGGCTTAATTTCTTTCACATTTACTTATGCAAACAAAGTTTAAAGACAATCCAATTTCAATAATCAGTTAAGTTTAATGAAATATTTATTGCTTTGGCTTTTTTTTCCAGTCCATTCATTTGTATATCCATCTAGTAAAGAATCATCAGGTTGATCAGGTAGATGTTTTGTCATATATGTCCCAACGTTGATTAATATCAATCAAATGTATCCATTACTGTTTTCAAGACTAATAAAGAGTGGAGGACGTGATGCTGCCAACGCCGTGTTATGTTTAATTGAATCTCTAAAGTGTTGATTTTTTTATTCCTCAATCGGTCCATTTGTTTACTCCATTTACGATCCACTACATAATCACTTGGCAGATCCTAAAATAGATTTCCTACATCAGGCTGATATACTCGACCAGTACCATCCATTACTGTTTAATTAACCCTAATGGCATGGAAAAAGGAAAGCTGTGTATACCGGAAAAGGCTGTAAAATGACTTCTCTAACTTCACTTGAACTTTAGAATCCTTACAATTTATTTCCGTGAATTCATCAACCACTGCACATGAAGCAATGATGTCAATGGAATACAACAAGGTTAGAGTGATCCATTGTCTGTCAGGGAGAGTAGGGAATAAAAAAAAATTCAAACTTATATGGTTATTCTAGCATTCTAAAATTGCAATTTCTAGCATTTTCAATTACTAATATATATATATATATATATATATATATATATATATATATATATATATATATATATATATATAATCTTGAATCTTGAAATAATAGTGTAGTTTTGCGTTTCCCCAGTTGGAGTTTTTCCAGTACCACGGTACATCAGCAAAACTCTCTCTCTCTCTCTCTCTCTCTCTCTCTCTCTCTCTCTCTCTCTCTCTCTCTCTCTCTCTCTCTCTCTCTCTCTCTCTCTCTCTCTCTCTCTCTCTCTCTCTCATACACCCCCGCCATACATACATACATATATATATATATATATATATATATATATATATATATATATATATATATATATATATATATATGTGTGTGTGTGTGTGTGTGTGTGTGTGTGTGTGTGTCCTAAATATTAGATTAGAGATTCGTAGGTTATGTTTGGATATTGTATTAGAGATATGTATGGCAATAGACTGCTGATAGTGTACATACTGGAATGATAGGCTGTAAATAAGACCATTATGAAATGATGTGTATACTTTAGTATGGACCATTATGAGATGTGTATACTTTAGTTTGATACCATTATGAGATGTATATACTTTAGTTTGAGACCATAATGAGATGTATATACTTTAGTTTGAGACCATAATAAGATGTTTATACTTTAGTTTGAGATCATAATTAGATGTGTGTATATAGTTTGAGACCATTATGAGATGTGTATACTTTAGTTTGAGACCATTATGAGATGTGTGTACATAGTTTGAGACCATTATGAGATGTGTATACTTTAGTTTGAGACCATTATGAGATGTGTATAATTTTTAGCATGAAACCATTATGAGATGTGTATACATTAGTTTGAGACCATTATGAGATGTGTATACTCTAGTTTGATACCATTATGAGATGTGTATACATTAGTTTGAGACCATTATGAGATGTGTATACATTAGTTTGAGACCATTATGAGATGTGTATACATTAGTTTGAGACCATTATGAGAAGATGTCAAACTATTACGCATGCTAATCTGCTTAGTATGTATCACTGCATTATCACAAAAAAGTCTATGATCTAGCGAAACTTAATATAATCATGTCTGGTTAAAATTTGTGATTTTACACTGTATCCACCTAATTTACAAAGCTTCATCTTTCAGGGATAAAGGTAAACAGTGGTTTCAAACGTCAGATCATGTTCTTTTATGTCTATGTGTAAACAGTTATCATTTTGCACGAAATGGTGAATTTCGTACCTCGGTATTGGCGAGCAAAAGTGAACTTTCCTTTAATTGTAGAGCAGTTCTGTAAGATTCAAACTTGCCTCCCTTTGAAACTGTTGAATAGGAAATCTCTTTGGAATTATACTGGCGCTATTAATACGACTGGTGCCTTTGTCTTGTTTTCGTACTATATTCGGAAGAGACCCTCTTTTCTTAGCATGCGATTGTTCAACAAAATATCCAGTCCGGTTGTTTTGTGACTTATGAAATGTGTCCTTCTTCATAAATTTCTTAACAGTTCCGTTTTGAAAGTTATCACTTGTATATTGGTTAATACTTTCATTCTTTTCAGCGACCCATGGATTGTTTGTTCTAACTCTATCCCGTGTGTTTTTAGTGATGTCGATTTCTGCAGGTAACTGTTGGAACTTTTCTATGCCAAAATTTGCTCTCCCATGCATAACTTCCCACCGTTTCAACCTTTTTGTCAGTCACTTTTGTTTCCTGTGGAGTTGATTGATGATTAATCTTTGGCAGCCTAGTTCGAGTATAACCTTGCAGCAAAAGTGAAGCCTTGGTTCCACGGACACTGACGTAGTCACTGGTTCCAGTTCTGCTATTTAAAGGCGAACACCTCGGAGAACTTTTGGGTGACATTGTTTCGTATCCTTCGTCTAGTCCGTATCTCCTTGGAATATCTGATATGGATCCAGTGCACGAATTTTCAACTGACAAGGAATTCCTACCTTGCTCTGGACTATTGTCCTTGTTGGCGGTGTTAAGTCCAGAATCACTGTCCACGTCAGTTTTCTGCAGGCCATCAATATATTTTGAATTTAGTTCTGTTGCTTCCGGATCCTTGTTGCTGTTTTTGTAAATCAATTTTTCTTCATCCCCTTCCTCCAAAATACCACCCTCTTCATTTGGCGACGGTGTAGGGGTGGGGGGTTTCGGACGCCTCAAGCGGATTAGACGTTTTCTCGGCTTTACAAAATTAAATAGGTTCCCATTTCTTTCGTCTATAATTTCGGCAATATCCAAAAGTCCATAATCCAGCGCCAGCTGTCTACAAGTCAGGCTATAAACGTCCAGCCTTTTCTTTCCCTTTACCTCATCAACCTCCTGTTAAATAGGAAACACAAAGTTTAACATGAGACAATTTAAATATCAGTGTTTATCAACATATACTATACCAACCTTATGCTAAACTCTAATAGAAGTGAATGCGGATACTTTATCCTCAATGGGAATTTAGTTTTAAATTTGGGTGTTTGTACTTTGGCCTCGAGGGGAATTTAACATGGGTGGGAATATAGCGGCTCCAGGAAGTTGGACTGTCTAGAATTAATATAAGCGATTTAGCCTCAATGGGAATTTGGTGTTAAGATTGAGATTGTACCCTGATGACAAGTGGAATTTAACATGGGGAATTATAACATGGGTGGGACTATAGAATAACAAAGGAAAATGGAACATAGCAACAAGGATCGGGATTGTATATCGACAAGGGAAAGTGTAACATAGCGACAAATGATTGGGCCTGTCTAGATTCAAAGGGAACTGAACATAGGGAATGTAGAACTGCAAGAGACTGTGTGTATAGGCTTAATATAGACGATATAGCCTCACGTAGACGTCTATGTTAAAATAGGGTCCCGAAACTTTTGACTCGTAACCGGAAGTTAACATGGAGCAGCTTGGGCCGGTCCAGACTCAAGGGAAAGGAAAATAGGGAATGTGGAGCGACAAGGGACAGTGTCTAAGTTCAAGAGGAATTGGAGAGGGTGACTTCACGGTACTGGACATTGGCGACAATGATGCAAGTGGCTGAACTCAATCTGGCGAAACAGTGACAGCGGGGAAAAAAAGTATAACGCATGGCTGGGCGGGACATATAATTTTAGAGACAAAGACTCACCTACCGAACAATCCATAGAAATGAGTGCAAATCTAACATTAATTTTTACACAAAACGACACACTCATACAAACAACATCCACGTTATTTACTATCAATATATTGTGGAGAAGGACATTTTTGTAATCTACAAAACACACCATTACCTACAATCACCTCAGCAAAAGAGTTAGTGGTTGTATTCACACTACTCCATATTCACACAAAATAAACAGACTGAGCAGGGATCAGGATATTTTTGGAAGAGAAAAACAAACACACAAAATCATAAAAATGTACCCGCGCACACAAACAAAATACACACACGAACAATATAAACACACACACACAAAATGAGCGCGTTGATACCAAACATATCAATACACTCTCACATATTTTTTCTTAAGACATGGGTTTTTGTTAAGAGAATAAACAAACACATTGAGAAGTGTCAATGGTTCTTATGGGGAAGAAATAAATACACACACATACAAACATACGCGCGAACACAAACAAAATACACACACAAACAAAATAAACACACAAATGAACGTGTGCTTGCAAAAACACGTACACATTTTAGTTAAGGGAAATAAACAAACACATAAACATGCAAACGTAAGTACGTACACAAGTAAAATACACACACAAGCAAAATACACATACACAAACGAACGCGTGCACGCACGCACGCACGCACACACACACAAACATAAATAAATACATACATACATACACTATTTTTGTTTTTTTAAGGACAAGTGAGGTTTTTTTGTTAAGGGAGAAAAACAAACACATAACACAAACATGATTTTTGTGTTTAGATATAAGTGTTTTTGTTAAGGGAATAAGAAACACACACACAAACATACGCGCACCCAAACACACAAAAACAAACACACACACACACACAAACACACACACACACACACACACACACTGCTTACTTCAGCTGAACAGAGCAGGCGATATCGCAGTTAAGGATACATAAGTTATTTATAGATTTGTGTAGTCAGCTGGCTAGTCTATGCTTTGGAATATATGTCCCTATTTGCAGTCTGTAGTGTCGCTAAGGTCTCGTTAAGTAAGACGAAGAGATTTCTTCGAGAGGCTCCAAGATTTATCTGAACACACACACACACACACACACACACACACACACACACACGAAATATTGTGTTAGCTTCGAATGTAAATGAGAAAACCGCGAACCACAAAAATACTATTTATCACATTCATTCTACCATTTAACACCCTCCTTAACACATTATTACAAAATTCTTCTTTCTTAAATCTCAGAATGTAAACAAAGAAGACATCTCATAAAAAGACTATTCATTTACATCGCAGAATTATTATATATCACACCAGTATATTACCCAACATAACCTATTCAATAACCCAAATACACTGTGTTCACAAAATATATTTACACAACACATACTGTGTTAGCTTTCGTTAATACCAAAATTTCATATGAGCATCCATACAAAGACATAGTAACCATTTACTAAAGCAGTTGAATATCTCCTTGTACGTGTATATTATCGTTCTCAATTGTTTTTTTGCAAGTCACTTTTCGGCTACTGGGTTGTAAAGCGTACTTTTCATGAAGCACCGAATGATTTTTTTTTCACTGGTCGTGTTGATTTTGTCATCCTTTTAGATTTACCACCGCTTTTGTTTTTTTTGTTGTTCTCTCTCTCTCTCTCTCTCTCTCTCTCTCTCTCTCTCTCTCTCTCTCTCTCTCTCTCTCTCTCTCTCTCTCTCTCTCTGTAGTGGATGTAGATGGTGTTGAATATGAGAATATGATGTAGACATATCCTCTTCAAGATCGCAAGCACAAACTTCTACAAACACATTTGGAAAGCATTGTGTGACACGGATCGCTATTGTCGCTTCGTGTCACCATTCTAGAAAAGGTGTCATCGTTTCATCTTGATTATAAACTTATAATTTGACTAGTTTTTACGCACTGGGTTTTTCCTCCATAAATTTTGGCGTCGTTCACGTCTACTTCATGTTTGTTATTTTTATCACACATGGTATATATTTGCACAGTCAGCCAATGTAAACGTGCATTGTTGGAAAAAAAAAATTTTAAAAATATATTACAATGTTCTATTACACAGATATAGTACCAGAAGCAGAAATGTTTCTCGAACTTATCGAAAACAAAAGGATTAATTCTGAAAATTTCGCGACATTTTGATAACTTTAAATGACGGACATGTTGATCAAACAAACCCAGATGAATGGATTCTTGTGTAAATATGGTTTCAAGTGTCGATTACAAAGGCAACGACTGTTTGTTTTTCATTGATAACTCTTCCAAACGTTTATCACTGTCACTCTAATAAACACGATAATAAAATGCATCTCCAAAACAGGTACGATAAAAATAACGTATGTAAATTCATCTCTGTTCATTCAGCGGGCAAGTATTACTTACAATGACAGATGTCTCGTAGTTGTAGTCCACCCCATTGTCCAGCAGGAATTCTGCCATTTCTTGCTGACCAGCTCGAATAGCCGCCATTAGGAGGTTCTCACTATACTGGAAGATAATACATTCAATTGAATTTACAAGATATTAATTTGCAACGAAAATATAGGTCGAAAACACCGTATGACAAATAAGCCTTTTGAGAAAGAGTCATTGCTTAATATAAATGCTAAAGTAATTTTCTTAAGTCAAAGTTCACAACCAGTTTCCGTTATTCAGAGATTACGGTATCAAAGCAGTTTAATGACGTCCCAATTATGCTCTGACTAACGAGATTCGTTGTTCAGAGGTCGCGGTATCAAATTATGCCATGAAGGTGTTAACTGAGCGCTGTTATTCGTTAGAAAATGAGATTCCCGTATTCCAAGGTTACAGTAAATTAGCATGACCGGCCTATACATTAAACAACGAGAAATTGTTATTCAAAGGTTCTAGTCTAAAGTGGTCCGACGTATTAATTAAGTTCTACAATTAGACAATGTTATACAGTATTCAGCGGTTACGTTATTAAAGTAGTACGTTAACTATGCTCTACCGTTACGACCATATGGTCTTCAAATAAATAGCAGAAAGAAGCGAAATGAAGAAGTTTATTAAAATCAACAAATAAATTGTGATTCAAATCCTAAACAATCCTAGAAGTTCTCAAGCCCAAAAGCCTGATTTTATACTTATATTTAAACCGAAGAAGACTTCAAAATTATGAGATTTGTCTGGAACATTGTACGTTTTCAATGGGTTGGGGGCCCCGTTATACATAAAACAGACAATAAAAGAAAATATGTTAGCATGAGTTGAATATAGAAAATATAGATATATGTAGTCTAAATGGCAGACCATACAGATGTTGCATGTGGTAGGGGAAATGTTCTCAGAAACGTAATATCAATAAATATTTATCAAAACCGACATACTATGCAATGTACATCTCTGATGGGGTGGGGGAATAGTCTAGATATTCTTCGATATAAAAAGATACTATTAATATGTCTGTTTAAAGTGAGGTACGTTTATAGAGGAAATGAATGGTTTATATTTGGTAATAAAGGGAGATGAACATGAACGATTACATATAAAAATGAATGATTTCTGAGAAGAAAGCCTCTATCGTATGCAAACAGAGAAATTCTTCATACCTAGATTTGTCTGAAAACATTTTTTTCTCAATATTCAAGTTCTTTTTTTTTTAAATTCTACAACGTATGTAAATGAGGACAATTTAATGTTCTCTTACGAATACGATTTTTGTTAGTGAACAAAAAGGGAGCTACATTGATGTAATTTCCTATCCTTTGAAAAAATAGCAGATTATTAGATTTCTTTGATAAAAGAGTTAATTAAATGGTACGGCCCTGTGGTCTTCGTTCATCTGCCAACATTTGTTAATTACAATTTGGAGACCTTATTTATATATATATATATATTTACATAATGAAGATCAAGGGTAAAGTTTAAATATGAATGATACCGACCCATAATAATAACGTGATATTGCGTCCAATTGCCTGTTCTTGTTATCCTTCTGGACGCCATCAAAGATTTTACATTCGATACACACATATTAACCAGGTGGTCTTGCGTGTGATTAAATGAGTTCCTCGGCATTCTAAAGACCGAAATTTCAAACCGGATTTGGTCAAACTAAGGATTCATGTTTATATTAATAATGTCTTGGAAAACGCATGTTAATGTATAGATGTTGCATCTGATTGGCAGAACTTGTTACTGGATTTCATATTTTTTGTTATCGATTTTGATCAAGCTTAGAATATAGACTTGTATGATCAAGTTGAAACACGACTTCGATAATGCGCAAGATGCATGTGACTGATCGATCTTGTTACCATTCTATACATATTTTAATTCTAATCCAGATTTAGCCAAACGTGGTTAATATGCTTAAAGCATCAAGATCTGGGAAGAGTGCAAACTTATTATCAGGATTAGTGAGACTATCCAGCATCTGATTGACTGAGCTTGTCAGCACTTTAGCAACACTATTTTACTGGTAAAGTTTTTTTTCAAACTTATTAAATAAGCTTATCTCATTCATATATATATATATATATATATATATATATATATATATATATATATATATATATATATATATATATATATATATATATATATATATATATATATATATATATATAACGATATCCATGCATATCTATCAGATAATATTTAATCTGACTGGATAAGTTTCTGTACACTTAATGGTCGTTATTTCCACCCCATTTTAATTAAACTTCTTAAATATACTAATTTCATCAAGATTGAACATGAGCTAGATCTATGCATATATATAAATTGGCCTTCCATTACTTTGGCTGGGTTTTTAATTCTTGCGACAGGATAAAACAGGATTTTCATCAAATTTAAGAAGTATGTTTATATTAATTAACAAGATGATTAAAGTTGATTATAAGCGAGATCAAATCATGCTTAGTGAAAATGACAACGATTTAGTTACATAATCAAAATGTCCTTTCTGATTTTGAAACTGAAGGAAATTTTACGTGGAAACAAAGAAGCTAAAAAGTTTCGGGCTACATAGACAATTATTTGTACTGATCTACTGTTAATTCATACGGTCCATCATGAAAATGAATTATGACTATAACATACATGCACTTATTAAGGACATAGTTCCACTTTATTAATACAGCACTGATTGAGCTTCTTAATTTGCATTGCCTGATTACATACAATAATATACGTGCTTATCATCACCCACACGTAACAGACATTCATGTTTGAACATTAAGGGAGTAAAAAGAATCTACACAAGAGTGAGTGTAACCTGTGTGGTACGAAAAGTCTCTATGAGTGTAAGCAAAGTCTGTCTGTCTCTCTTTTTCTAATTTAATACAAAACGTGTCATTTTACCATTAGAGTGAAAGGTTATACCCACATAAGTGTAATGCTTTACGTCATTTACCATTGTAGAGAAAGGTTATACCCAAATAAGTGTAATGCTTTAAGTCATTACTATTGTAGAGAAAGGTTATACCCACATAAGTGTAATGCTTTAAGTCATTAACTATTGTAGAGAAAGGTTATACCCACATAAATGTAATGCTTTAAGTTATATACCATTGTAGAGAAAGGTTATATCCACATAAGTGTAATGCTTTTAAGTCATTTACTATTGTAGAGAAAGGTTATACCCAAATAAATGTAATGCTTTAAGTTATATACCATTGTAGAGAAAGGTTATATCCACATAAGTGTAATGCTTTAAGTCATTTACTATTGTAGAGAAAGGTTATACCCACATAAGTGTAATGCTTTAAGTCATTACTATTGTAGAGAAAGGTTATACCCACATAAGTGTAATGCTTTACGCCATTTACCATTGTAGAGAAAGGTTATACCCACATAAGTGTAATGCTTTAAGTCATTTACCATTGTAGAGAAAGGTTATACCCAAATAAGTGTAATGCTTTAAGTCATTACTATTGTAGAGAAAGGTTATACCCACATAGTGTAATGCTTTACGTCATTTACCATTGTAGAGAAAGGTTATACCCACATAAGTGTAATGCTTTAAGTCATTTACCATTGTAGAGAAAGGTTATACCCACATAAGTGTAATGCTTTACGTCATTTACCATTGTAGAGAAAGGTTATACCCACATAAGTGTAATGCTTTACGTCATTTACCATTGTAGAGAAAGGTTATACCCACATAAGCGTAATGCTTTACGTCATTACTATTGTAGAGAAAGGTTATACCCACATAAGTGTAATGCTTTAAGTCATTTACCATTGTAGAGAAAGGTTATACCCACATAAGTACCAAATAAATGTTATGCTTTAAGTTATATACCATTGTAGAGAAAGGTTATACCCACATAAGTGTAATGCTTTAAGTCATTCACTATTGTAGAGAAAGGTTATACCCACATAAGTGTAATGCTTTAAGTCATTTACTATTGTAGAGAAAGGTTATACCCACATAAGTGTAATGCTTTTAAGTCATTTACCATTGTAGAGAAAGGTTATACCCACATAAGTGTAATGCTTTTAAGTCATTTACCATTGTAGAGAAAGGTTATACCCACATAAGTGTAATGCTTTAAGTCATTTACCATTGTAGAGAAAGGTTATACCCAAATAAGTGTAATGCTTTTAAGTCATTTACTATTGTAGATAAAGGTTATACCCAAATAAGTGTAATGCTTTAAGTCATTTACTATTGTAGAGAAAAGTTATACCCAAATAAATGTAATGCTTTAAGTTATATACCATTGTAGAGAAAAGTTACATATATCATTGCCTAGTAGGAATTCACATATATAATTTGCATAATACCAATGATGGAGACGATCTTGTCAAAAAGGCTACTTTTGCTTTAGATTGTTTAGGTGGTATTGGTTACTGTTTCACATCCTTGTAATAATCATGTGCACTTTTCCATCAATTCCCTGAAAAAGTATTCACAGATTTGCTAAATTCAATAAAGAAAAAAAAAGTTTACTTATACTTAAGTCTTAAATACATTGTTGCTAAAATATATACCCATGTCATGTTGATGTCCGAACACCGTTTATCCAAACAGTCCTCCAAGCAGTCAATATTACCCGCCTTGACAGCGTTGTACATATTCTGTGGGGGAAAATGTATGTTTGTTACTTCGTACATATTATCTAATCAAACTCGAGTTACAAGTAAGGTTTAAATCTTACCAGTATGGTCCTTTCATTCTGGTACAACTGTACCGGCAGCAAATGTCTTAACGATACAACATACATGATCGTACCAGTTTACATTCATAACTAGATCAAACATTTTTCTCTCGGAAAGAAAAGACACTTTGAACACAAAAGTTTCTGACTTGCGTGAAAAAGACGAGTCTAGATAATTACTGAATGAAAAAAAATTATTTTATTGACTACACCTCTTGAAAACACAACCCACGTGCACCTTTTATAATAACTCTAACGTATGGCTAAAGGCAGAAGTCATAGCTTCTAAAGGAGCAGACTTTCTTCAGTTATATTGGTTCATGTGTTTTCTTAATGCAGAGAACAATCGCTCATAATGAAAAGGGAATAGTTACCATTCTGTTAGACTGCCTGGACAGTTTGATGTATATGTCTAATGTTTGCACTTGAGACATGCTGATAACTTTCATCAGAGTCAATATCTGGATTCTAAATTTAAGTTTTGTCCAAGATTCGAATTATATGCATGCTTCTAAAGTCAATATGTCTGAATCGAAACTGGCTAGTCGGACTAAAAACATCATATGTAAGGCAGAGGCGACCGTTGAGAACTGGTTTTATGAAGCCAAGCTTAATTTTGCGATTTTTAGCATTAAAATAACTTTTCATTGCTGTGCATCTACTCTTGAATATAAGTGTGAATAATAAAAAAATCAGCTTTTTACTGGTTGTTTTCTTTAAATTAAATTAAATATTTGAAGTCATAACGAAGGAAATTAGTGGATCGATAGCAGACTGCCATGACGTTTGCTCAAGGTCTTCTTTAGAATGGTTGGTTCATCGACTGTTAGGCGTTAAGTCAAATATTGACTCCACGTTGATTATGAGATATTGTCTGTACATTTGTAACCCAGACATCACCAACAGGAAGTTCAAGAAAAAAATCCAGAGAGCACAAAGATGAAGAGGTTAAAAAAGAAACTAACCGTTATAACTATTTTATATGTAACCGTGATGTTGTAAAAATGTTCACGTATGTGCTTGATAGATATAACCTAGCCAAAGAATCTCATAAACAATTTGTATGGCTCGGCGTTCAGTACAAAGAATATCATTAACATTAGTGTATCACTCAGCATTTAGTACAAAGAATATCATTAACATTTTGCACCACTCAGCATTCAATAAAAATATCAATAACATTATGTATTAAGTACAAATATCATTAACCAAGTATTAAGAAATGATTCGGCTTTGGTCTAACAATCACGACATGTACATAACTTTAAAAAAAAAACATACATTTGAAGGTATACCATTATAAGATGGCACGAGAGTTTTATTCATTAATTATATTAGATTACCTTACGGCTTTTTGAAGAAAATATAATAACAGAATTCCATTTAACGTCGGTATTTTAATTCACAAAATTATGATCGTTGAAGACAGTTTAGCCAAGTGTGATATCTTTACAAATGGTATTTATTTTATGATAATTGTTTACGATTTAACCACAAATTAGTGTCATTTTGACAAGGACTTTGTAGAGTATGGAAGCATCGTGGTATCAGGCTAGCTGCCAATGTAAATTAGAACAACTTATTACAAAATATTGAATGAATTGTAATATATCCAATTAATTTAAATTCCAATAAGTTTAGTAGTTTCTGTTCAAACTTCAACGGCAGATTTTCAGCTGAGAATAAAGTTTGAAAAAAAAACTTCCGATGAAAAGTCAGGACAAGAAATCACGTGGAAAAGAAAAGAATCCATAAGTAAAAAAGAAGTAACTGATCATATAGGATGCGTGCTTTTTAATCATAACATGATAATTTAGAGTTATAAAAAATCAGAAAGAATAGTGTTGCTGATTAGTACATTAGCTAATGAGTTAAACAACACTTTTTTAAATAGAAAACGATCATTCACGGCTCTCTTTGCAATTTATCATAACGGGACATTAACTGTATTTGCTGCATTACACTATTACATTGTACTATCTGACAAAGCTTACCGGGTAAATCTACAATAGATGATTGTTTATGCAACATTTTCATGTGTATGTACTCGTAGGGGATAAGAGAACACTTTCAGGAGAACGGTTTCCATTGTTACATTAATATTATAAAATAGGCAATTTCTGGATTGGATAAAGTTGACATGGTATTAAAAATTTCATTTTGAAATTCAGATATTTACCCCATATTTGTCCTTAGTAGATTAGGAAAATCAAACGTCACTTCCGCTATTTGTGAGGGGGGAGGGAAACGCGTTTTTTTATTCAAGACGGATCGGGAGATATGATCGGTTTTTCATAAATTTCTTCGTAACGAGTAAGAATGAAAGGTACAAATTTTCAGAAAATTAACCATATACATATATCAAACTATATAAAAAGTTTGAGCGAATTTCAGTTTTGCATCATTGTCCCCTTTAAATACAAACGGACCACTGGTGACAATCCAGTGTATCTACTTCTCTCTTTTGCTATCACTACTCAATAAACGTAGACACCCTCCAGTTATATTTTTGAATTGCTAACTAGTGAAATAGCGTGCCATGAAATCATGCAAGGTGAGACCGTTATTATAAGATACAACTGGTGAACATGTAACGCAAAATGCTTATGTGTGGAATAACATAATGAAGTTATATCATTTTCTGAGACTTTATTTTCAATAAAATTAGTTTTGGCAATTACAGCCATGGAATAACTGGTGTACACATTTCGAAATGAAATACTTATATAACTGCAATCTTTGTTTCAAAAAGTCTCACAAATGAAAGGACATGTTCAACTTCTTTCATCACAAACGGTAGAACTTTTTCAACTTGTTTCATCAATTTTGTTATATATGAGCACTCAGGTAAGATCCTAAGGAATTAGGCCAAGGACAATATTGGCAAGAGAGCGTGTACAACGATGTATCATATATTAAAATCCTTTCAGGGACTTCCTTCAACTAGTGTACAACGATGTATCATATATCAAAATCCTTTCAGGGACTTCTTTTAACTAGTGTACAACGATGTATCATATATTAAAATCCTTTCAGGGACTTCCTTTAACTAGTGTACAACGATGTATCATATATTAAAATCCTTTCAGGGACTTCCTTTAACTAGTGAACAACGATGTAGCATATATTAAAATCCTTTCAGGGACTTCCTTCAACTAGTGTACAACGATGTAGCATATGTTAAAATCCTTTCAGGGACTTCCTTCAACTAGTGTACAACGATGTATCATATATTAAAATCCTTTCAGGGACTTCCTTTAACTAGTGAACAACGATGTATCATATATTAAAATCCTTTCAGGGACTTCCTTTAACTAGTGTACAACGATGTATCATATATTAAAATCCTTTCAGGGACTTCCTTTAACTAGTGTACAACGATGTATCATATATTAAAATCCTTTCAGGGACTTCCTTCAACTAGTGTACAACGATGTATCATATATTAAAATCCTTTCAGCAACGTTTTTGAACAAACTTTACAACGCAATCAAACATCTTAATAAAATTATGAATTCTCATGAGCTGGAACAACTATATCAAATCTTCGTCCGTTGCATTACTCTGCAACCCATTATATACGATTATCCGACGAAAAAAGTAATTTTACTTTTAGAAAAAGATAATAACAAACATGATATTAAACTTCGCTCCTTAATCCATACAAAGACCACTAAGAAAATGTTTAAGCTTAAAGAAATATTGTTCCGATATAATATATTTTAAAAACAGCTTTCAAATGCATTAAAAATACAAACCCCCATTTCCGACAAGGTCATTTCTGTCCGATCTTCGTCATCTTCATCTATATTTTCCTCTCTTGATCCACTCTGAAAGCTGGCCTAAACATATAGAAAATGTAAGCATGTTTAATTATCCCTAAGTGAATCAATCATTATAAAACTATCTACTTAAATATACTCACGTTCAATTATCTATTTAGAAAATATCAAGCATTAAACTGCCAATTTAAAGATATGCAAATTTAATTATTCATATTAAAAAAACTTAAAACATTAAACTGCCTGCTTAAAGATATACACGTTTAATTATCCATAAAGTTATCGAGCGTTTAAAACTGCCAAACTAAATGTAAGCACTTTTAATTATACCTAATTAATGAGGCAATTACAACGGACTTCTTAAAGGTGTGCACGTTTAATTATTCATAAAAATATCAAGCATTTAAAACTGAGGTCTTAAAGTTATACATGCTTAATAGTCAGCCGATCCTTATCAGGTTCAATGGTATCATTCGGAAGTACATCTTACTTATTTAAAGAAACATTTTGTGCTGAAACAAAGATAAAGTATCTTACTTATTTAAAGAAACATTTTGTGCTGAAACAAAGATAAAGTACCGTTGAAAAAGAACATATTACGTGGGTTCAGTGGATTTGACTACATATATTGTCCCAAAATCAGGCAAATAATATCTTGGTTATGCCTGAGAAATATTTGACTATTTTTCGTTGTGCATGCGTACAACGTTATCTAGGTGAATAAGTGTTTTCCCAGGTAAGCTACGGAACCAACATGTATCTCGCCGGAAATTACTTGCTACGGGGGACATTATAATCATAATATGCACGGATATCTTACCCTGAATATTACTCAATGTTTTATGGATTTAAGCAAGATCAATTTATAACCAACACTGGTCGTTATGGATCTTGTCGAGGAGTGCACGCTCTCCCTTTTGTTCTATAGCCATAGGGGTGAGTGTTAAATTCATATTTGATTTGATATGAGTTTCTATTATCGTATCGTGTAATGATTCATTTATTACAACGCAGATTTGAAACGTTGTGAACTGTGAATTGCAAGCTGCTATTGGAGTTTAATGTATTAGCATTTTCCAGAACTCATTATTATTACCAGTTCGGTTTTATTGTAGCTAACGAGTGTGACGAGTTTAAGCTGACGAGGGTAGCTGTGACGAGTTTAGCTAGCTGACGAGTAGATCTATCTAGATGTCTATATGTATGTACGTGGTAGAGCCACGACTGTAGACGTAGCTAATTCAAAGGTGATGTATGCTGTCTGTACGTGTCTGTACGTGTGTATACGTATGACTGTACATGTGGTGGATCCGTGAAGGGTGCGAGCGGCCGATACAAGTCTGAGCAAACCCAAGGACTTGGTGAAACTGTGAGGTTTATCAGTGTATGAATCGTACGACTAAACAAGAATCAAGAAGCATATGTTTGATCCAATTGTTGTTTCAATTGGTACAATTTTTATTTACATGAGATTATTTTGAATTTTAGTTGTATTCCAGGAGATTTGTGAATCTCACTTACAGTGCAGAACATTTGAAACGTGTTTGAATACCTTGAGATTGTTTTAATATCAATCCTAGTCTATACGTGAAAATATGTGAATATCTTACAGTGCATACTATTATATAGAAGCGAGGTTTATTGAATCTGTATATCAGATTGATATAATATTTTTTGTTTATTTTCAATGTGCTAATGTTTGTGTAGGGTGATTGAATCAATTGGATGTTGAGATCAGTGAGAATCATTGTATTTAATACATTATATATTTTTCTTTACTATTGTGTTTGAGTTATTCATTTAATCCAAAATCCACTCGGTTATATATATATATATATATATATATATATATATATATATATATATATATATATATATATATATATATATTCAACTGATTTCATTCAAGTAGACAGTTTTCAACTCGGAACACTTGTATGGATAACTTACGCATGCTTCATTTATGTAGGCACATTCTAACTTAATCTACCGATGTGATGGTTGACAAACTTTGCTCAGAATTGTATCTCATAAGTTGAATCTTAGAGCGTTTAAAATTATGTTACCAATGTCATATTTTACTGAATTAACTTGAAAAAGGTAAAATATGGAGCTTTGACTTCAGTCTGTCGTACGTATAAATGCTTCGTCATGAGATGGACATTTCATTTAATATAGACAGACCCAGACCATAATTGGCACTTTTATTTTGATAGTAGACGATAAGACCATATCTTATTCTTAGCCACTTGTGAGATGTAATTTATAAAGCCATATAAGTCACTGAAAGGCAGAAGATTATAATAAACATATAAATTGTGGGTAAATTGCACACCTGCCTAAGTAAAACATTTTGGGAATACTCTTTATGAAATCTTTAGCTAATAAATCACTTGTTGATTATACCCGGATGACACTAAATTGTGTTCTTTCAGAAAACACTTTAGCACCATTGTTGCACTTGTGCATTGACTAGAATCACAGATCGTCGGTTTGCAGTGAGCCTTTTTTGTCACCGAGTTGTATAGACAAAGAGGTTATTTGATAAATGCGTCAGGGTGTAAAGATTAGTATTTGTAGCTATTTAATGCATAACAGCAGTTCCTGTTATAATACAATACACTAGCTGTATTAGTTTACCCAACCAAACTTGGGCAGCCGAAGGTGAAACTGAGTAATAGCAGATTTTGTTTCAACATTTCAAATTTCATTAAATACTCAAATTATCACTCGCCAATCACATTTATCTTACAATATATCACTTCATGGCGACTGAATAACAAAAGTAAAATATTCTTCCAGCTAAATTTAGTATTTGTAGATAAACTTTGCGTTAAGTAGAGTTTATTTTTTATTTTCAGGATCGTGCCATATATTTAATAAAGACATGTACGAACAACCACCATCTTTGTTTACCATCCTGGCAAAACAGTGCTTTCAAATTTGTATTTGTTACTTATAAGGAAAATACTTCACTTTGATAGCACGCGCATCATTGTATAAAAAAAAAACTTTGGCATGTTTCATTATTAAATGACACCGTGATAACAATACAGACGTTTACACATGCAAGCGATTTCACCCATCTGAATGGTCTGTTTTTATAGTCATTAGCTGTACCGATATGACTCTACGGATGGGAAACAAGTTTTGTGTGTGTGTGTGTGTGTGTGTGTTAATCATAAATTAGATGCTCATTTATGCATGCGCATCATGGGTCTTTATAACTCAGGAGGCAGATGCTTACTATACTTGCGTATAGTTTATGTGCCTTTATAAAGAAGGAAGCATTTCTTACACTGTTAAAAAATATCTACATTTCAATGTGCTTGTACGTTTCTTTAGGAAACAATTTCTATTTGCAATCACATTGTAGGTGTTTGGGTGAGGGTGTGGAGGTAACAAACAATAATTGCCTCTGAATCACCACAAATTTTAAAATTACGTTTTATAGGTAATTCGTTGCAGCATTTAGCTGAAATGCCTGTGTCTACCCTTTACAAATTGGCTTTAAAATATAACAGTAATGATGATACACTACGTGTACTAATCTACCACTTCATATGCTAAGATGAAAGAATCTCTTTTTTCATGATTTGCAAGTTCAGCATTATACTCAATAATACAAAAACAATAAATAGGGCAATGCTTAAAACAAGACACATGTTTCAGTCCTCCCTCGGTGTTTTTCATTCAAGAGTGTAAAAGGGCCAATCTACATATTATTCTTGTGTCGGATTGTTTCGTAGATCATTATATACGACCGTCCATGAAGCTGATGATAATCTTTATAATCAATGTTATCGACGGTCATATATAAATAGCGTGAAAAATAATTTAATGCAAAAATAGAATGACACTTCTACATGCTTGAATGACATGCATATAGGAAGGATTTAACAATTCGCTCTGTCTGTCATATCAATGTGCGATACACATGGCTTTGTAACAAGCTCATGTATCGACCCCATGCCGTGAGCACAAATTATCTGATACACTGTTGAATACCATGTTCCGTTGGATCAATAAAGCCATCGTCTACTGAATAGTGGGTATCCAGATTATCAGTTATGATGATCGTTCTGTCAAAGCACTAACACAAAAATAAATCCTTATTAATCACTTCTAAATGGATTAGTGATTAGGAACATTTTGATCATCTTACATAGATGTCAAGATTATAAATTCAGCACCATATTATTTTGCGAGTACCATAATATTGTATTGGTCAAATTGACAACAAAGTCTGCCATTTGCCTAACACAACTATACTTTCTACTGCAAAAGTGGCATTATAAGTAAATTTCATATTGATACACCAGCTTATTCAGTATTCATAATAACTTACGTCTATCTTTGCATCTACGTCAGGAGGGTCTTCAAATGGGTCTAACTCTGAATCCTCGTCGTCCGCCAGGCCACCGAGTCCCTGAGACTCTCGACCTGTCTCCAAACTGCCCTCAACAAAAGATTCTGTTTCTTCTCCCAGACGATCTGATCTGGTAGTATTTTCCTCTGCTATATCGGCATTAGTACCGTCATTCATTGATTTGTAGTTAGAACCCTGTCCGTAGTCTTCGGAGCTATCCGTATCTATCGTATTTTGATAAATCATTTGAAAGTTTAAGTTTTCGGTAACATCCAAGATTGTACGACTTGTTTGAGGGTCGTTAGCACATACGTTTTTAACTGTATTTTGAATGATATTACCATTGAATACCTCGATGGGAATCTCTTTTCGATATCCAGTTTCAACGTTATCCCTGTTTTCAAGTTTTGAAACCTCCGATACAATGCTATTGTCACCCAATGTTTTGTTAGTGCTCGTATTATCTGTTTCACAATTACAATCATAGTTTGAATCATATAATTCTTCACTGTCTTTGCCCAAATATTTGTTAATATCAGTACCGTCTCCTACACCTTGTCTCAAAGATTTTTTGTATCTAACACCCTGTTTCCTGTCCTCATTTACCTCGGCTCCGCATCTTTTTAAACCAAAGCCCTGTTTAGTTTTTGCCTCATTCACCACTTCCTCACCTACGTCTTCATTGTTGACTTCAGACTGCAACACTATCTTAATGCTCAGATCTTCATTCAACTCATCGTCCTCGTCAAAGATATTTTCTTCAATGAGCTCATCGTCTGTTGTTATTTCCTCAGCAACAATATCACTCGCACTCATTTTGACTATTTTACTTCAAGTGCATCTATAAAGAGAAAGCAGAGCATGCTGAGAGTTGTTTTAAGCCACTGATACTGAACATATGGTATTTCTGTTAACAGTGATTTGCAGAAAGAAAGAAAATACATAGCTGCATATGCCAAGCTGTCAAACTTACCACTGCACAGAGTTTATTTATTACTACCTTCAGAATAAAGCGCGTCTTTGAACACTGAAGTTCTTCTAGGGGGCGCTCACCAGTTATTATGTACTTTTGAGAGTGTGGCGTGTGTAAGGTGAAGTTGTTTGCATTTAAAACATGCATAGTGTAGAGAATGTTGGCATACCTCCATGCTACTTTAATGTAATGTGGCTGACATTTCTTTGGATATTGTACTGTTGGAAATAGTTAATGATCTAAGAACACTGCTACCTAAAGTGACTGATCCACTGTGCTCCAAAAATCAGCCTGAATTTTCTAAAGTACAATATCCTTAGCAGCTCTTAAAATAGGGAAAATGGATTTAGCCACAGACTAGACAATACCAGTTTATGAAAGTGCAATGAATGAATTACCAAATACATAAAATGTGTAAAATAGTATCGGCTCTTCTTTGTTATTGTTGTAGAGTTTAACGCCATTTTTCAGCACACGATATAGCGGCCAGTATTTTTGGTGGAGGAAGAACCCGGGAAAACGCCCGGAAAGAACCACCGACCCACGATAAGCTACTGACACGCTTTCTCACATAGCTACATTAGCCGAATCTGAGACTCGAACCCACGCAGACAGAGGTGAGATGGCCGTGACCCGTAACAGAAAGCGCTTTAGACCACTCGGTCACTCGGGGCCCCATCGGATCTTCTTTATGTAATTTACCTCTGATGTTCTGGAAGCGAAAAGGACAAAATGGAGCTTTCAATTGTATAAAAAGTACACATCTAGAGTAAAGCCAATTTGTATATTCTATAACCCATATTCCACTTATCAATCTATACCAAACTAACGGGAGTTAAAGGTTCTTTAAACAATATCTAAGATATACAAGATAATTTTAAACAACTGGTACAACCAGTGAAGAAAGCCGGAGAAAATGTTTTTCTTTAAAATTCTAACCTAATGCAAAAATATTAATGCGATATTGCAAGATGCAAGAAGTGTTATATTTTTCATACGGTGGCTTGCCATATTGATCTTTTCCAGTCAAACCGTTTCATGATTTATTACACGCATATATGTAACGCAATGATTATCCAACTTTCCGTATTGAAAGTATATTTAGCAAAATATTAAGTTGTATGGTTGAGTGTCATTTTATAATTATTTGCACACTTTATGACAATTAAAGATGGAAATAACGAGGCGTATTATATCAATCCTTCAGTGGATAAATTTACAAATTTAATGTCATTAGTCAATCGTTCTTAATATCCATCTGAAGATAACGAAAAGTACATGAAGGTGATAAATAAGAGGAAAAAGATATTTTTTTTTTATAAAATTACAAATTGATCGGGTGTATGAGCAGCGGCATACTATAGAAAAAGGTACTTGCTCAGTACTGTTGGCTATGACGACGGTCACTGTTGTTTGTGTATGACATTTAAACACTTGGCAAATTATTTTTAATCGTTGTACAATGTAGTGATCTGCAAAGATATATAATGCATTAGAACTCTAGATACATAAAGGCAGTTTAATGTGACGCGTGACCTACATAATGCGGAAATATTAGACCTAAAGTGCCATACCAGTGTAGATAACGCAAACCAAATTCAGTATTATTTGAATAGAAAATAAAGTCTGAAAGCAGTATAAACAAACCCGATGGAAAAATTCTCCATAATAAGTGAGAAATACGCTCAGGTGTGTTTTCGAAAATATTACATATCGGACCGATTTTATCGCTCGGTAATTTCCGGAGTGTATAGATCGTCTGACGTCACATTATGAACACACGCCATACTTCCGTTTCTATCGAAACATAACCAAAGCACGTTTTCCGTTCCATATTAGTTATTTTATCATCCGAATCATGCCAAAAGCACATCGTGGAGGTACAAGCAAGGGCAGCGGGGTCAGGTGTGTTGCAGCAAATTGTGGGAATACAAATGCTGATGGGTTTTCCATCCATTCCATCCCCAAGGACCAATCACTTCGTCGTAGGTGGAAAGACTTTGTAAAACTCAAAAGAGCAAACTGGGATAGTCCGACTGAGTTTTCTGCCGTCTTCTCCTTTCATTTCATACCCGAATGCTTCTCTTTTACGTATAGATTTGAGGTTGACCATATGTTTAGGGCACCAAAGAAAGTCAAACTCAATGATGATGATATCCCGTCTATCCACTGTGTGGAGGAAACTGACAACCAAACCAAGGTAAACAAAGGTATCATAACCTTCAACACCAAAGCATCAGCTGTGTAGACTTCAAATGTTGTCACCATCAGAAGAGTTGCTTGTCAAGTGTCACCGCCAAAGAAAATAAGAAGGGGCTATTCAAAGAGAAATCAGCAGTGGTGAGTTTTTAATTACAAGTACCATATTATTATATCTATAATATTCAACAAATCAGTCACCACATCATTTCCATGTGTACCCTAAATCAGTCACCACATCATTTCCATGAGTACCCTGTAGAACGTTTTCATAATTTCCAAAATAATGCAGTAAACATCCAATCAACCAAGAACTGAGATATAAACATTTGATAAATATAATATAAAGATTCGAAAAATATTATCACAATATTCATGATGCCTTCAATTTTGACCATTTGAATAGAGAAATCTTTCTGCTGGTTGATTTAGAAGGCCTACATATATATTTCATTGTCAGACTAATGTGTGCATCAGATTAAATATAGATATTTACAAACAGAATGAAGTTTATTCCCATCTCAAATTACTAAAAATCTACCAAACAAAATGGAATGTCGGTGGTTCTTCCCAGGGTTTTCCAGGGTTCTTCCTCCAACAGTTATACTGGCTGCAATGTATCGCCTATATTGTGCTGAAAAATGGCGTTAAACACTAGAACAACAACAACAACCAAATGGAATAGAAATTTTACAATATTGTATACCTCAAAATTATCTTTGTAACAGACACACAATATTTAAACTCCCAATGTAGATGACAATACATTTTTTTAAAAACACATGATATTTGATATGCAAAAGCACATTGGGGTCTTATGGAATACATTCCATATAGGCATGTGACTCACTAACTTCATTGGTCTAGTAATTTATTGAATTTAGATATATTTTTGTTAGTGCACATTTTAATTTTCATGTAAGATAGCATAAAACCAAGCTAAGATGAATATATTTTATAACTTATAGGATCTAAAGTATTTTAAAAGCTTGAAGAGATTGTGACCAGCAGGCAAATGAGAAAAGTTGTGCCAGTGCTGTCATCTGGACAACAAACTTCAGCACTGGAGGGATACCACTCTGTAATCAATCATTTTGCACCAAAGATGATTGGTTTCTCTTATCATGGAGTGCTTTCAAGGTAAATCTTATATTATTGCACACACAAAAAACTGTTTCAAGTTTTTCAGTGTTTTATATATAGTCCAATATATTCATCTTCAAATTAAATCATAGATATCAAGATCTGATTTTTTTATATCCTGTAATTTGACATTGTATAACAGATTTTAGTATTTTGGAATGTTTGCAAATAAAGTATTTGGTCCTTGATAGAATTATGTATTGTATTTTGCATCTTTATTTACTTTGAAATAGGCTTTGGCTAGCTGCATTGCATTTTAATGAAAATAGCCAGAGAGCAAGCGAGCACTAAGAATAGGAGGGCCAGATATAAAATAGTGTATCCAAAGTACAAAAATGGAGAATACACTGTCAGAAAAATCCTAGTTGACTCAACATATAGTAAGAATATGCATTAGTAATTAATAGTAGAGGCAAAATATTTTTTAAAGTTGACACTCCTTTAATTTTAAAGATCAAGATTTCGCCCTATGGTAAAATAATAAACTTATGCAAACAATTGTAAAGACAAATACTTTTAATTCATGTATTAACATCAACACAATGTTGCAGTTTTTGGTTTGTACAATATAATGCATATTAAATTTTCTTTAATTTACAGATTATGTTGAATGTCTGAAGAAAACAGCATTCAGAATTGGACAGGAAAATGATGAAGGAGTCAAACTTTGGGTAGATGTACCACCACCTATGTGTAGTCTGTATGAGAAGCCTGATTAGGATATTGCTACTCAAAATCTTCTTAGAAGGTTTAATCGATGTCAACCTCATGAAAGCATGTGTAGTACAGGTTTTGATCAGGAAAGGCAGTGCGGATCCTCTGAACAGCACATGATGGAATGATGACCCTCACTTCCTTGCCCAAGAAGTGCCAACATCACCGAACAAATTGTCTATATGCTGTATACAGATGTCTTCTGAAATAATAATTTGAAAACTAAGTTGAGATAAATTATGCATTGTGCATTATATCAAATTAGGAATTCAAAAGTTTTAGTAGATATTGTTATTGGTCAGTGTGATTTATCGTTATTTTGTATACCAATAAAGTTATATGATTCCAAAATAATCTGTGGTTATATATATATATATATATATATATATATATATATATATATATATATATAACCATTTTTTTTCGGACACAAAAACTGAAATAAAAATATATTTGAACATGTATATGCGGGGGGGTTGGTTGGGGGGCATGACTTATCAGTATCACTGTGGTATAAAGGTTAGACGGTGTAGGTCTCAAAAAGAGGGGTTCAATCAATGAAGGTGGCATAAAATGACTGGAAAAAGTGGTTTATTTATTTTCTGTATTAATAATCACAATACTGTGCTGTCATGCATAGATCATGAAAACAAAAGAACATGAAAATTTTACTCAGACAATTTACTTACTCGTTTCCTTGTTCTGGACGTTCTCCAAATTGTTGTCTATACTGGTAGTATACAACTATTAAAGCATGGATGTTGAGACGAACTGGACTGAACAATGGATGGTGTGTTATACATTGTATGCCTGGTATTCATTGCAGATACTTTTGACCTTCTCTGTGTCACAACAATATACACATTCCCTTGCTGTGGGCATTACCAAACAATGTTCACAATTACATCTAAAATAAGAGTTTTCTTTAACGCATTGTGCTGTACTTATCAAATTTATTCCTATATTTAAGAAACACATCAACATCACAGTACAATGACGCAAACTGACTAATGTCAGGAACAGGTTAAACATTTAGTACAGCCCTGTAAAAATAAATTAGAGATGAAAGAAAATAGAAGTTGCAAGTAGATGACTATCACATAAAAAAGGGTTTATTTCATAGTTTATAACATGCACTATTTGCATACTTAAAGAAATTAGAAATTTTAACTTATAATACCGTGTACAAAATATGAATTCAATTTTGCTATCATGTATCAGTAAATATCATGCCTATTTCAACAGTAGTGCGAAAGAGGACGTCCTCTCCTAGGAATCTTAAGTACTTCTAAATCGTATAAATTTTTTCACAGGTTTTCGAAGCTTACAACTGTTATTCAATGTACATTTTACTTATGAACGTATAAATACGTCTCTACCCATGAAATGCAATACACTTTTACATCCTTTATTACAGGTGAGAAACATTCATTTGTAAACGAATATGATACTGTGGAACACTACTGCAAATATCGTCGAATACATATATTTATCGTAACTTAAGCCGTAGACATATTCAGAAAACATTTTCCATGAACTGTCCGTCAATCTATCTCGTCTTTCTTCTTCGTAATCTTCATCTGCAGCTTCGGATTCGTCTGTATTAGAAACATAGGGTTCAAACTGGTTCGGATTAATTTGGGTACCGGCAGCGGCTTGTACACCATTATCATAATATTCTGGGCTTATTAAATCACCATCTTCGAATGGCTAAGACCCTCAGGACAGTGACAATTCACTTCCTTCAAAATCGCAACTTTCGTGTTGAGTTTCTGAAGACTTTTTCATAGTGTGACGACATCAACTCTGCCATTGTTTACAACAAGTGTTCATAATGTGACGTCACGCTTTGTTTTCACTAAATACCGGTAGTGGTCGGCAGTTGCGTTTGGTTATTATCGTAAACAGGTGCAAATGCGATATTAGATCGGCTCTCATGCAGTTATTACTTAAAATATTTCAATCGGATTTTTTACATTCGTAGTTTGAATATATATTCTCATTAACCAAGAAATAAACTGAATAAGTGTGGATACACTGTTATGGCACTTTAAGTCTTACATTTGTATGTTAATTAATAATGTATCGTAAACTGAATAACCAATTGTACATACATACATACATACATACATACATACATACATACATACATACATACATACATACATACATACATACATACATACATACATACATACATACATACATACATACATACATACATATTACGTGTACAGAAAGACGTGTGAGCAGAGAATATACAATATTCTAGGTTGTTCATTTTTAGGTTCATCATACTGTTTAGGACTAAAAGTTGTTTAGGACTAAACGTCGTATCATTAATACTATTAAGATAATGCACGGAGAACTGCGACATTGGCTGGGTTATAAAATGCTGTTTGTGTTTAATGCAGGCCTACCAACCCTTTTATAAACTGTTTTTCAGGACTGACGCTAATACATTATATTTTCAAAAAGTGTGTGCAAAAAACAGCTTATGTTTAATTTCACTGAGTTTTAACAAAATCCTTTTTTCCTTGATAATAAAAAAGTTTTCAAATAGTGTCAGTGAGATTTCATTTTCGCTACATGAAGAGTCTATATTGCTGTACGTTGTATCAAAGTATAATCAATTGAAAGAAACGGGACGTAGCTATTACCATATTTTTTTAGCAATTTCTTGACAATTAGAGTACCATAACTAACCCCCACCCCCATCCCCAACTACCTGTGCAAATTTTGCATTACCAAAAGCCCATAAGGAGCACATGCCTAATCATAATTTGTATGTTTACAAAGGATAATTGGAAAGATTGACTAAAGGTTACCGAGTCCATTCCCCTGATCAATAACTTTATTGATGGTTACATTGGTGGGGAAACAACAGCAAGAACCAGACCACGAACTTTGTAAAAACATTGGGAAACAACAGCAAGAACCAGACCACGAGCTTTGTAAAAAAAAAAAAACATTGGGAAACAACAGCAAGAACCAGACCACGAGCTTTGTAAAAACATTGGGAAACAACAGCGATAACCAGACCACGAGCTTTGTAAAAACGTGATCGTTTACTTCTAGTGTATGGTATCCACTGAACATGCTGGGGATTAGATAAAATTCATTAGAAGTTTCTAACGTGCAACAGGGGAATAATTTGTATAAACAACTGTAAAGCTCGTGCAAACACTTGTCAATCAGAAGACTTTAACAGCGTTGTTTTAATGACTACGACAGAAATAAATCAAAAGGAATTTTCATCTCTAGACAATAGATTCGGGCGTTTGCCAGTTAAAAACGTCTGTCATAACAAGGACAATTATTGATTTGCTGATAACCGAAATTACGTTTTCTTCTTTATTTACTTGCAGATTAGGAAGCTTTCTCTCATAGCAATTGGTAAACAAGTTTTTGCATTAAACAAAGTTATGAATCATCGTTTATATATTTTGCTTTTCTTACATTTAATATCAAAACAGTCTAAAAAATACTGATATTTAGAATCTTCTTTTCCCATTGTGGCCTATAACCTTTTTTTGCATCCTGAACAATACTAAAGTACACATGTTGGAATATTGGATATAGACTTGATTCAATAACATACTTTCATCACCAGGACGATGTACTATCTGCCATTAGTTATCTTCGCTAAGCTCAGAAAAACATTTCCTTATTCTCACAACAGTAAACTGAATGTCGTAATCCATCTCCTAGAATTAAAATTATAACCAATTTTCAGGTTTCTTGTGAATAAATATCCAAGGATTAAGCAGTGTGCATATATGGAGTTTTTGACCGATGGTCAATTGTACTTAACTGGAAAATTCGCATGAAATCAAAGTATAGCAATAAATGCGACAAGTCTAGTGAAATTCTTAACTGACACGCTTGTCTAATTATACAGTTAACCTTTTGCACGTTAATCCCGTACGCACAGTGAATTATACTTGAAGTATATTGTTATAACAGTTTTCTGGTTTAAATAACAAAAGAGGTAAAATGGGTCGCTACTCGCAGAAGAGTAAACTCGTTTTTAACAAATCTTTACTACTGTTTTCAGGAGCCACGGTTCCCTAGTGAACTTTTTATTGTCTATGCTATATGATGAAACGGGTATTATTTATGTGATATGGTGAAATGAGTATTTGCTAAATCAGTAGTAAAAAGTCCTCTTTGTGATTTAGTACCGTTACAGGTACCTAATCTTTTACCAATCAGTTCAACACCAGCCAAGGCACAGCTGTTGTATTCTACGACCTTTACTTTTCACAAAGAACTTGACAGGACATACAATGATAAAACATTGAACAGTGCGTACCTCCATGTATTAATTCATACATGAAATGACAGATCTTCCTAATAGCCCACACCGCTACGTGTTAATTCATACATTAAATTACACGTCTTCCCATACTAACATGTATTATTTCATACATTGAAATGACAGATCTTCAAATAGCCCACACCGCTCCATGTTAAATCATACATGAAATGACAGATCTTCAAATAGCTCACATAGCTCCATGTTAAATCATACATGAAATGACAGATCTTCAAATAGCTCACATAGCTCCATGTTAAATCATACATGAAATGACAGATCTTCAAATAGCCCACACCGCTCCATGTTAAATCATACATGAAATGACAGATCTTCAAATAACTCACATAGCTCCATGTTAAATCATACATGAAATGACAGATCTTCAAATAGCTCACTTAGCTCCATGTTAAATCATACATGAAATGACAGATCTTCAAATAGCCCACACCGCTCCATGTTAAATCATACATGAAATGACAGATCTTCAAATAGCTCACATAGCTCCATGTTAAATCATACATGAAATGACAGATCTTCAAATAGCTCACATAGCTCCATGTTAAATCATACATGAAATGACAGATCTTCAAATAGCTCACATAGCTACGTGTTAATTCATACATTAAATTACACGTCTTCCCATACTAACATGTATTAATTCATACATGAAATGACAGATCTTCAAATAGCCCACACCGCTCCATGTTAAATCATACATGAAATGACAGATCTTCAAATAGCTCACATAGCTCCATGTTAAATCATACATGAAATGACAGATCTTCAAATAGCTCACATAGCTCCATGTTAAATCATACATGAAATGACAGATCTTCAAATAGCTCACATAGCTCCATGTTAAATCATACATGAAATGACAGATCTTCAAATAGCTCACATAGCTCCATGTTAAATCATACATGAAATGACAGATCTTCAAATAGCTCACACCGCTCCATGTTAAATCATACATGAAATGACAGATCTTCAAATAGCTCACATAGCTACGTGTTAATTCATACATGAAATTACACATCTTTACATACTGCCATTTGTTAATTCATACATGAAATGGTAGATATTCATAAAGTCCACGTGGTCACGTGCTAATTTATACATGAAATAATCTAACAGCCTATATGACAAAGTGGTAATTCAACATCAATGACAGATTTTCAAATAGCCTTCACCGCCAAATATTAATTCATACATGAAATGGTAATCTTCAAATAGCCCACATTGTGGATCGTAAAATACCCCACACGATCACGTGTTAATTCATACACTAAATGACACATCTTCGAATAGCCAATAAAAGCCAAGATGACCACGTGTTAATTCACACACGAAATGGTAGATCTTCATATAAAACACATGTGGGTCACGTGTTAATTCATACACGAAATGATACATCTTCGAACATCCCAAATGGTCACTTACTAATTCATGATGAAATCATAGAACTTCAAATAGCCCACATGGCCACGTGTTAATTTATACATGAAAAGATCCAACTTATTTCTTCCTTCACTTATAATACAGGCCGCCCTAATTTGAGCCAGTAATGTGCTGAAAATGGTGGTAACTCCCGAAACACTGTAAGACATGAAACGTTATACTAGGTAAAGGTTATAATAACACTTTATGACAACGACATAACAAAATATTTACTCAAACTAGTAAATGACAATATAAAGCTTATTATGTTATGTTTTCTCATTTTGTTGTGTTTTGATTGGTTAAACTCGACAACTGTCTTTGCTAAAACATAACAAATTCACATGTGCATACGAATGTGATATAATTCCACAAATTTTCATGAAGTCCGAATCTCTGACGTCACATGCAGGGTGACAAAAGAGGCTAAGAATACTGGCAACGAAACGCATGTGTTCTACGTCTGCAATGTAATGTAGTATGCATTACATACTACATATAGGTGACGAATTCTTTTTTCCTATCTCAGTTTTGTCACATAGCATTATCGAAGGAAAATGACAAATCTTAATATTTGCTATTTATCTCTATTATTATTATTATTATTATTATTATTATTATTATTATTATTATTATTATTATTATTACAGTATTATTATTATTATTGTTATTGTTTTGTTTAAATTATTATTATTTTCATTTGTATTATTATTACTATTATTATTATTATTATTTTGTTTTTTTTGTTATATTATTATTATTATATTGTTTAAATTATTATTATTATTATTACTGTTTTCTTTAAGCTATTTTTATTATTATTATTATTATTATTATTATTATTATTGTTGTTGTTGTTGTTGTTGTTGTTCCAACCAATTAAAGGATATTAGTAGCTAACATGACGATCTAAATGCTTTCTTTTTACTGAACTTTATTAGCAATTTTCGTTTGGTATACACTTCAAACTTTATTTGAATATTACCCAAGATGGGTGCACTCTAAAGCTTCTTATTTTGCATAGGCTGGATTTAAAAAAAAAAAAAAAAAAAAAAAAAAAAAAAAAAAAAAAAACTAATTCCTAAATAACCTCACTGTTTATACCTACACTTAAAAAAAATCTTTTACATCTTAGGTATTGCTCAAAAAACTTTTAATTCCCTTTATTTTGGTCTATGATTGACGTGTATAATATGATCTAAAGAGTCTACCGCTTTGACTTACATCATATGTGCAAGTTTCCAAACATCTACTAGCTCAGCCTGGTCAATTTCACTTCCTGGACTTCAGTGGTAAACTGTAAAAGCAAAAAGAACTGATCTTTATTCTTTTTCTTTTTTTTTGGGGTTAAACTTTTTACATAATTTTATATAATTGGTTATTCAATCATTCAACTTTCCGAAGCAGGTATTGATTAGTCTGACAACATTCATTTCCCTACTTTAATAACTGCTCAAGATAAGCGTACTTGACACTAATTCAAGATGAGTCTTTTATCACAAAGGAGCAGACATTTTTGTTAACTGTGTACTTGGAAATTTCAGTCACAGTGCGTGAAAGTAGTACTGAGGTATACCAACATTCTCTCAATTGTGCATGTTGCAAATGTAAAAGAACTTCACCTCAAACTTAAATAATATCTACAGAGCGTCTGCAAAAGAGAGTGTGCATAACGTTATTCTAACTTGGATTACTTCGAAAATTTCACACTAAGTGGCAACAATAATTCAACACCAATTACGTACTACTATCAATTGTTGCTTACGTTTTTCTCTGATCAAATTGCGTTTTGCGGAAAATTAAAAATACTGATGTGATTCGCATCTCAAGGACACATTTTTCCATATGATTCATTAACAAAACAAATCATATAATTGTCTGGACAAGTGACACTAAATAGTACATATTCAGCTATAGTTACAAGTTGGCGTGGGCGGAGTGAGTGGGTGGATAAAAGAATTATTCCGTTCTTCCCGCTTTTTAGATACATGTGCCTATAATCAAGAGACTTCAAGAATGTTGAAATCTATGAATCGTACTTATTATCAATATTCATATAATAAAGCAACTGCATACTTTGATTTCGTTTAATACCAGGATTTATCAACCATATAAATATCATGCTTTCCTTGGATACCACTTTTCTGTGGTTGATGAATTCTTGTATCAGCCTCACTAAAAGTTAGTATGTGTATCATATTATCTGCAACAAAAGACTATAGCGATGTCAATGGACGATGTGTTTTGGAAGAATAAATTTATAAACGGTAACCTGCATCGATTTGCTAGCCATGTGATCCCTTAACAAAAGCTAGGTAAAAGAAATAGAGTCAGTAAGAGCTATTCATCATTAAGCATGTGTCAATTGTTAAACAAACTTTTATTTTGTTCTAGAAGGAGGAACGTTTGACCCTCATAAGGGAATCTGTTTAGCTTTTTAAGTTAGTCTTGTAACTGATCTTATGATCAAGGATTGTCAATCGAGCTTAAAATATTTGTTATGGTAAGTTATACTATGTTGTGAACATTTTGGGATGAATTTTATTTTCTTCAAATTATTGAATTCAAGTGATTATTTTTATCTGGAAAGAAAAAATCTTCAGATTGAATTCTTGGACAATTTACTAGAATGTATACGTATAGAATGTATACGTATTTCAAAACTGGGACAATATTTTCAACAACTCTGGCTATTGCTGATGTCATCGCCTTCCATCTTGAATTTTATCGGGATTTGAACTGAGATTCACTTAGAACTTTTCATTGATAGTATCTCTTATTTTTAGTTCTGGATTAGGTTTTGGAATTTAATTTGTAAAACCGTAAGTTCTTTCTTCTAATTTTTATTCACTTTGTGTTCTATGCAAATACATTATTTGTTAAATTTTATAAATCTTGTTGTCTTCACTATTTTTTGTTATTATTTTAAGAGCATATATTCTTAACAGGATATTTAAGTGCTATAAGAACAATGGCAAGATTCGAATACGAATGGTACATAATACATATTTATAATACTGTACATATCAGCCTTTAGAGAACGCTGAGTTGATAACATTCTGGGTCAATGATCTCACCTACCTTTACAAAGATATGCATCATTTTAAATAAGAACTGAAAGGCTTATTTATCGTCTCAAGAAAACAACCCGGGAGAGCCGCAAGTTAGCAAACAAGATCGCCTACTCTGGTAAAACAAATTATGGTTGCAATTGAAATATGTTAAAATACCACTGGTTTTTGTACAACGTGCATATAATTGTATGTTAATTTGATGTAGAAAAAAAACTATATTCAAAACCCTTTTCGCATACAAACAACAAAATTCTCACTTCAACAATGTCTCTTCAAGTTTTATGAAAAAACGTCAAGATCATTTCTAGTGAAAACCCGAGTATAAGAAATGGGAAGTGATACTAAATATGATAGGTCTAAACAATGACACAATTGTGAAGTCAAGATCAATGTTTCTCAAGAAAAACACTGCCCCCTTTTCAAGTGTACGGCAAATCATAACACCCAGCTATTAAACAACACATTAAAATAAGCGTCAAACAGACATTTCTTACCAGTAAATTAGTTATTTCCAGCTCACCCATCGATTCTAATCGGAAACGATGCGTACAATCTCGCAAAAATGGACCTGGTTACTGAATGTAATCATTCAAATCATTTGCCAGGATTATCTACAATCTTGATTAGTTCAGCTGTCTGCTATCTTTTGTTATGATAACAAAGGATGAATATTTATTTTAAAAGGTAGAACATATGACAGTATAACAATTCACTGCAGAGCATTCGGCTTTCACAGCAAATAACGTTTTTTGATGTCTTATCTGTATTTAATAAAACAAAAAACTGTCCATTAGGCAGAACCAAGCGGTGTTTATTAAACCTTCTTGTTCTAGTATATTCCAATTTTAAATCCCTATAATTCTCAAGACATAAATTTAAACACGTACGTTCTTAATAATGTTCCCTGCTTAAGGAAAATTTCAAGGTAACTTTGCTATGAAGAGATTTAGAAATAAGCAAAATTTTGAACTGACTGTTTTATGTGAGATTATTTCAATAAAAGAAAATAAATTATTTCAAATGTCTGCTTTAAGAAACAAGATTTAGTTACATATTCAAGGTGAAATATCGCGTTGATGGTTGGCACGACAACACATCCTTGCTAAGGCTGTAACCCACATATTGTTGAATGCAATCATTAAATTTGTTTAAGGATAGTATGTGACCAAATGCGCAGCAATTGGGTTGGAAACAAAGGATATCATTAGTAACTAGGTGTATATTTACGTAATATATGTCTTTCAGTTTGTTCACCACCTGCCAATTCGTTTTTCACAAACTTGTGATAATTAAGTTCTTATTGCGAAGCCTATAAAAATAGCTTTGCATTTCAAACTTAAAAACCAAAATATTTGCATGCGATGTAGGGAAAGGATGATTACTGTTTATTTTGACATTCCCATGAAATTGCAACTAAATGATATACTATATACAAAGAATTTAAAATTACATAACAAAAACAACACCTTACCGTTTTCTTTTGATCATAATCCAAACCATAATAGAAAGCTCATTGACTATAGAATGGGTGTCCTCATCAGGTGTGCAATACGTAATCTGCAAGGCATTATGGCCATCGATACTAGTCAAGAAACAAGTGTTCTGATAACTATTTAGGCCACTGCTGGGTATCTCACATCCCACAATATCACATATCAATAGATGTATGCTTTTTCTACATGCTTCTTACGAGATCGGTTCATGTTTCTCGGTATGAAACATTAACCTACCCTTATCAGCACTCGTCTTCTCGCGGTCACGGACCCTTCAGTATAATACTATGTCAACACTCAACTTCTTGTGCTATCTAGAAACGAGTCCACTTTGACATGAACTAGGGCTTCCCTGGAGACGACGCAGTCTGGCCGTCCAGATATCCCTTTGTATACGGACATACTAATCCTAATACACTAGATGAATACTGGACCACCACTGCGAATACCAATCTTATCTGCCCATTGAACCTGCCACTGTAAAAAAAAAAACTGGTAAACTAGCCTGATTTCGGGCTTGCTTATAAAAGAACTCTCAAAATCTGTAACACACACACACACACACACACACACACACATATATATATATATATATATATATATATATATATATATATATATATATATATATATATATATATATATATATATATATATATATATATATATATGTATATAGCGATGAGAATTGGTAAATATTTTGAGTAATTTGTCACCTGATATTGTCCAGCAAAATGCTTCTCAAATAACTTGAACTCTTCTTTAAGAAACTGAGTGGAGGATAAATACCTGCTTTCCACACCTGGTGTCAAAATCATATCAAAGGCTTCTCTGAGGTATTTACTGTAAGGTACTATACTCATACAATGTATTCTCTCCTCCCTCTCCTTACAGGTTTTCTCGTACAGACTGCACCTCTGTGGTGTATTCTCCGCTCCATTTCTCTTACGGACTTTACACATACAATGTATTCTATCCTCCATTTCCCCTTTGGACTAAACTACAGACATTACATTTACAATTTCTCTGACAGATTAAACCCATAAAATGTAATCCCACCTCCGTTTCTACTATAGACTAAACCCATACAATGTAATCCTACCTCTATTTCTCCTATAGACCCTACAATGTAATCCCACCTCTATTTCTCCAATAGTCTAACCCTACAGTGTTATCTCTCCTTTATTTCAATTATAGACATTAGCCGTACAATGTATTCTCTCTTCCGTTCTCCTTTACACTATACACCTACAATATATTATCTCTTCCTTTACTCATTTAAACCCAACCCCAACAGTGTATATTCTCCTCCATTTCTCTTACAGACTATGGGTTGTTTTCACAGACGTCACGATTAAGTACGCGAATACCCACAATTCAACGCGCGCGCACCTTCTGTCGCCATTTTAAGTCCCTAACAAACTGTTGTCAACATTAGTCATCATGTATATTCAAGAATAATAATCTGATTTAACTATCAATAAGGATATTTACTTCTTCGACACGATACATAGATTATACTTGAAATTATGTGCACTATAGCACAAAAATAAAAATAAAGCTGGAAGCTTCCTTGCTTATATCGAAAGACAGAATAGTAAAGTAGAACCGTAATCGTGTATATTGATATCTAAGAAATGCACTTTTAGTTGTTGTTTACAAACAGACAATACTGACGTTTTTAAAAAGTCATTCGTATCATATCCCTAAGCTTGTCATTTTGAAAGAGTATTTCCAGATCATGATTTTCTGGATACAACATCAGTCACGAATTAAAATTTCATAGCTTGTATTTTATGCTAGAACTTTTATGTACAAATATTTTTCGCGACAACATGTGTTTGTGCCATAGAGTATTTGAGAAACCAATTTAATTAGTATATTCAAATATTGTATTTGTGGAGGGGATGGTGGACGTAGGCTTATACTAGATGAAAGCGATAACCGGTCAATGAAGTTTCATCATTAGTGTATTTAAACGAAACACGTGTCTGACGGACCACGACATTGTTTCGAATGTCAAAATGATGTATTCCTGAAATGCTTTTAGAAATATGAAATTGTATATAAACAATTGGCTTTGAAACTTTAACGATAATCAAATGCTTGATTTAAGCCTGTGAAAATCGAAAATCATTACATGGTTCTACTTGGTTCTATATCCATTTGTTTATGCGTTTGTTTATTGATGGATCTATTTGTTTAGGAAAGAATAACAAATATGGTTGAAATATAAATATTTTACTTGAAGATAACACGTAAAAAGAGTCACGCGATTCGATCTCGCGAGGTTGACATGTACAACAGAATGTGATGTATTTTTATATTTTTACTCACAAAATGAAACGTGCCAATTATGTGGAATAGGGACTCAAAATGGCGGATATGGAAGTACACACGTTCTGTGACGTCACGTGAAAACAACGGATACCCATACGATCTATTCTTCCCTCCGTCTCTCTTACATATTTTACCGTACACTGTATTTTTTCCTCCAGATCTCTTACAGACAACACTATTACAGTGTAATCTCTCTCCCACATCTCTTACAGACAACATTCCTACAATGCATTCTCTCCTCACTTTTCTTACTGACTTTGTGTTGGTCAATTGTCCTTGACTACTTTTTTCAAGAAAACTGAGATTTCTTCCAGTTTATTTTCAAGCGTTACAATTATCAGTTTTTGCCTAATGTAAATCAACCAACACTATCGAAACCGATGCTTACTAACGATCGTATTTCATTTTCTGTTTTATTTACCAACTGAAATAATTTAGAGAATTCATTAATTTTTTCCCGTCGTAACCACAGCATTCATTATACTTGTCTAACCCAATACAACAATTTGATGAAAGGAATTCTGGGACGTCAACTATTCATGTGTGTGTAGTCAATTATCAGATTCGAGCGCATTAGGTATATAAAGTTATATTGAAGTATATCACGTTATTGTACTATGTAACCAGCGAGTTGTGTTAAAGTCTATCCCAGCCAATTATCTTATTCAAGCGCATTATGTCTTTAAAAGGTTATATTGAAGTCTATCGCAGCCTTGGTATAATATCTTACTTCATAAATGTGTATTCGATACATTGTTCGTTCGAATTTAGTTTTAAAAATGGTATTAAGACACAGTGCTATGTGAATTATTAGTATGTGTTGGTAACCATAACATACGAGCCTAATCGCCTTCATGACTTGTAAGTTCGAATCATTTTAATAATGATAATTATTTCACATCTACATCTAATATCTGTATCACCTCGTCTAATCCAAACTTAATAAGGTTTATAAATAGTGTAATTGTTTCCACCTCTTTGTCAAGTTTTGTAATTCTAATATATTTATTGGTATCAACAACTTGTAGTTCGGCCACTAATTAACGTAGTCTTGCATTCACCATAAGAAGTAAATGATGTGAATTTCAGGCTATTTGTTCATATAACGTACATACATTAATATGCTGGATATTTCTGAGTAAATAGCAAATACAAGCTCAAACGTGAAAAATGTTTGGAAGTACGTGCTTTGCCTCCTAATAGAAATTCCGACACTATTGATTGGGAGTTTCCATTATGTCAATCAACAACATATAGGGGTAGGTAAGTAGGTTTGTATGTAGTTACGTTTTACTGTACCTCCGGAAATTAGTGGCTACATGGTGGTAACTAATAGCAGCGTTCGAGAAGAAAAAAAAGTGTCATGTATTTAACATGTGACGGGTAGGGGTGCTGGATAACGTGTGTGTGTTTATCTGTCTTTGTGATGACGTGTGTGTGTGTGTGTGTGTGTGTGTGTGTGTGTGTGTGTGTGTGTGTGAGAGAGAGAGAGAGAGAGAGAGAGAGAGAGAGAGAGAGAGAGAGAGAGAGAGAGAGAGAGAGAGAGAGAGAGAGACTGGGGTGGTCGTCCAATGGTAGGAACTATCCCTCATCAAGTAATGCTGGAACTTTTAGTTATAATATTGATATTTTTATATCATAAATAAATAGGCTTCGCATTGTGGCAGGTATAACTGGTAAGGGAAGAACCTGGGAAAAACTCGTTAAGAACCACGGGTTCACGGGAATATACTGGCAAGGCTTCTTGTATGCCCATTTGGGCCGAGACCGAGACTCGAAACCACGCGGACAGCGGTGAGATGACAGTGATATGTAAAGGCGAGCTCTTTAGACCACTAGGACACCTGGGGCCATGGAAGATTAAAAAACATTGAAACTAAATAAAATAAGATTAAAACTAAATAACTTAAACACCTTTGGAAAGATTAATTACTTTATTCATATACAAATAAATAAGCACTTAAGTGGTTTCCTTTTAATTTGTATTTTAATTATATTTCAAGTTAGCAAGTGCGAGTAATTAGAGCAAATATTCATTTTTTAACAAGATTTCTAGATCAACTTATATTTTTTTAAAAACTTGCATATGCCAACTTATATCCAAACCCTTGCAGATACCAACTTGTATCCAAAGTATTGCAGACACCAACTTATATCCAAACCACTGCAGACACCAACTTGTATCCAAACCATTGCAGACACCAACTTGTACGCAACCTTTTGCAGACAACAACTTGTATCCAAAGTATTGCAGACACCAACTTGTATCCAAAGTATTGCAGACACCAACTTATATCCAAACCATTGCAGATACCAACTTATATTCACACCATTGCAGATACCAACTTGTATCCAAAGTATTGCAGACACCAACTTGTATCCAAACCATTGCAGACACCAACTTGTATCCAAACCATTGCAGACACCATCATGTATGCAACCTTTTGCAGACAACAACTTGTATCCAAACCATTGCAGACACCAATTTGTATCCAAACCATTGCAGACAACAACTTGTATCCAAACCATTGCAGAAACCAACTTGTATCCAAACCATTGCAGACACCAATTTGTATCCAAACCATTGCAGACACCAACTTGTATGCAAACCATTGTAGATACCAACTTGTATCCAAACCATTGCAGACACCAACTTGTATGCAAACCATTGTAGATACCAACTTGTATCCAAATCATTGCAGACACCAACTTGTATCCAAAGTTTTGCAGACACCAACTTATATCCAAACCATTGCAGACAACAACTTGTATCCGAAAACGTGCATATAAATATTCTGGAAAAACCCCATCACATTATCTCGTGTTTAATCTAGTGAAAGTACTTTCGATCTCTGATAAACAATCTTCATTTACTTGAAACGTTAACACTTTTCTAATATATTAATATCAGGTAGACACATTCAATAAAATGTTTTGATGTCAACAGGGATCAATAAGAAAGAAAATAAACATCTATAACACCAGCTCTAATTAAGTTAACATAAACTGAAAGAAATTGCATTTGACAAAAAAAAACAACGCATGAAAACTAGTAAGATAAAAATAAATAGAATTTTGATTGGTCAACAAAGTTTAGTCATAAGTCAGCATGTGAGAAATGTGTCATAAATTAATCCTGAAACTTTTGTTTACGAGGATGGTTTGACTATAAATATTGTATGTGCAGATCACGACGTCATTGGTGATACAGAAGTACTGCGTCTGCATACATCATGAAATCAATATACAATTTATATTATCAAGATAACTTAAATATTTTATTACATTCTTCAAAAAGTCGTATGGCGCCTTTAAAATATACTTAGTTTACCTCTCTATTACGTACATTCGATTAACTGAAAATAGTATGCAATCTCAGCAGCTACGGTCTTTTCTTATTAAAATCGTTGATAAGGACAAAATCCTAAGACCGGGAGGAAACTAGTAACTTTTAAAAATGGACGATGATTATAAACGATGACACATACCACGAAAAACATACACTAGCAAAACAGTTGAATAAACATTGAAATATTACTGCTTTAAAAAAGATAAATGTTTGAACAAGCAATACTTTATAGACCAACAATGTGGGAAAGAAAATATAAGCTCCATGTATACATCTTCAGCAAGAAAAAACATAGGACGAGGAATAAACAAACTATAGACAGAATCATATATAAAATTCTAAGAAGATCGTTGAAACGAAAAGTTGGTGACTGTAGATTATGTCTTGTTAACAATCGTGTTTTGTACACATTTGTTTTTCAAGGAAACTAGACCATAGTTGAACAAGAACGTCATAATAAAATATATTTACAGCTTGGTTCTATTAAACCTCATCTAGACTTATCGATCACACATATTTACAAGGTATATTCAAGACGGGAATTAAGCTGAGTACATACATCACTACCACAGAATATATATTGAACAAAAAGCAAATGCCTAATATTACTAAACGTTTGACATTTTATATTCAAAATAGAGGAAATGAAATAAGCAAAGATTGACAATGTTATGTTTCATAAGATAGGATATTTAACCCTGCTCTTAATGAAGCTGGTATAGAAGTTTGCATGAATCGATTAAGAACAAAAAATATTATATTAATGTATTAAAAAATAAAATAAAGATTATATATGTTTCTTTCATATTGTGGAAATTGTGTTAAACAGATCAACGGGTTATGTAGACAGACCATCAAAATTCAATAATGCATACGAATCTTTTGGCTAGTTGTTCTATAGGTTGTCATTTACATTTTTAAATATATATGCAAACCCTATTGTCATTGGACATGCTACTTCAGATAGCCACCCTTATTAAGTTATGGGTATTTTTCGTCTGTTCCATGTTAGCTTAGCCTACTTCATTTTATTAGATTTAACGGGTGTCTTTATGAATAAGAAATTGTTATATCAAGTAAGCTATGAATGAATGATGACATTTATTTTAGATATGAATGATTTGAATTGTAAAATGTATGTACTAGACCTCAATCCTTGCTGTAAAATAGTTATGAACTTTTTTTTACGACTACCTTATACCGGGTACAACCTGTATTTTTGATATGATTCCAGGTAGCTCGTGAACAAAACGTTTTTCCTTGATTGTATATTATAGTTTTTCCTTGATGTGTATATTATAGTTTTTCCAACAAAAAGCAACGTGTGCTTAATGTATCAATAGCAGATAAATGCAATACTGGAGGGTTAAACACTATTTCTAGGACTCTCACAATGAAAGAATTAAAACATAAGAAGCATAATGATATACCTTCATTAATTTAAGGAATTTGTGTTTTGTTAGTAAATATGTCATTATTATGTAACACCATCAGGTAATTTTGTAGTTTTCTTATTTTTTAATAGCTTGTCGAGAAATATCTTAGTATATATATATATATATATATATATATATATATATATATATATATATATATATATATATATATATATATATTGTAACCTACTTAATCTCGATGTTTTAAAATATATATTAATACAATATATCACAAGGTTCTAAAAGCAGATTATTTTTTAATATTATAATGACCAAAGGTCTCTCTCTTTCTCTCTCTCTCTCTCTCTCTCTCTCTCTCTCTCTCTCTCTCTCTCTCTCTCTCCCCTTTGGTTGGACTATCATAGTGTGTGTGTGTGTGTGTGTGTGTGTGTGTGTGTGTGTGTGTGTGACTGAGAACACTATTGTTAAAGTTGTATTAAAATAATCGCGTTAGCACTTAGCACATATAGCAGGCCGGGTAAAGAGTTTATAGAAACATTGGACTGTGCTACGAATTTAAATGGTTTACACTCTGGAAGGCTTCCACCAGCAATGAAAAAGTTGATTCACTGCACAAGAGGAAAGGAAAATATGGGGTTCTTTAAATGTCGCAAGAAAATAACAATTTATAAAAATTAATTTTAACCTCATGCAAAATGCCTTGATGAGTTCAAAAATAAGCAAAAATAGACAAAAATAAGAATCTTACGTTGCTAGAACAAAATGTATGGGAATACCTTAAGTCGGGCATCTAACAGTGGAGAGAGTTTTCAAAGAAACCATTGAAAAGATGGTTTAAAGAGTTACTAACAAGTTACCATTTAGAGAAGAATGAAACGGCTTGCTGAAAAGAGCTTGACATATAGCTGATGTAGTCAATCTTTTTGGTATGGCAATAGCAATCTTTGCTCTGTCTATACCAATTTTCGTAGAAGTTTTAGAATTGGATGATGGTAGAGATGCCTTTCCATCAGGTCGAAAATACAAGTTATTTCGTGTACAGCAATTAACTAGAGCTTCAAGTGGTTAAAAAAAATGTGTATTGCTTATCTGCTTAGGCTATTTAAGAGTTGGTCACTTAACTAAAAATATTGATGTATTGCTGTAAAAATGTAACTAAATAAACCTATCTACGAAACTTTATATCAGGTTTAAGTCACTTATTTTAATGTCGTCTGCTTACAGTTATCTACAAAGATACTTCATAGTCTTTTGCTAATAGTCTAAATTATCCAAAATCAAGATGATATAAATATATTTACCATGGTCTTCCAAAAGTGAATGAGAACTATAGTCTCGAAATCTCGATAAGCATAAAGCTCAGCCAATGAAGTACATGATCATTTTAGTAATATTTGCAGCTCTCACTTATTGTAGAACATGTTTAAGAAGATGTCGATATGAACATAATCATTATGTCTCACACCACTACCTGGATTATGTTGTTATCTCCAATAATAGTTTGTTCTCATTTTTCTTGGAGACTTGCTAAACAATTACGAACGTTCTATGCATTCTATAGAAATCATCATTAAAATTCAAACAGAAAACAGTGTTTATTAAGTTCATCAAATAATTTTAAACCGAACGGATAAAAGAGCATTGCAAATTCGTCATTTCATCCATTTGTATCTATTTCCAGAACATGCAACAAAAACTTAGCTGAATTTAATATCTATAGTATTATTACATCTCAGCTTAAAACTAGTTTTCACCAAAACATGTCGAAAGTTAAGGAAATGCCCAATTGACATGCTCAGTGTAATGACATCTAATAAGATGGTGCAAAATCCCATCAAATATAGATTTCTAGAATGTGGTAACAATCTCCTACAATTATACATAATACTACCTCATAAATAAGCTTGCGCATGCTCAAACTAGCCTAACACCTTAATGATAGTTTATCGAGTTCGATAAAACTAAATCGAGATTATGGTTGATACATTATTGACAAGATTCTGGTGCAAGGTTAAGTCATCTAAATGCATAGATCTCACAATAATTAAGCATCACTGAGATTTTGGTAATATAAGCCTATTTACTTTGATCAAAATCCTGTCGAAAGCAGTCTCCAGGTAGTAAAACGTTCAACCAACCCTATGAAAATACCAATCTATAGTATGTTATACTGCATCTGTTGCTCGTGGGTTGTTGTTGTTTTTTTTTTACATGCAATTAGAATCCACTTCATTTAAATGGTATCTCTTTATTTTGTCTACGATATTATCTACTGTCCTGCTAGGGCGCTGTAAAGATTGTTGTTGCCTTATCAAGCATTTGATACGTGCCATTTTCCTGTTTTAACAGCGGATCCGGGTAGCTCAGATTGTAGGGCGTTCAGTTCGCACGCAATCTAAGGGTCGTTAAGTAAATGCAAGCCCATGCCAGCCAGGTCTGCAGCTTCCTTGTGTAGTAAGCAAAGGAAATGAGCTGCCATTCCTAGACATGATCTAGTCATAATGTGTTAAAACTGTCGTTTAAAAAATGTTTTACCAGTGATGTTTTTGGATGTACTTTTCCCACTCTGATTTTACAATCAGTACAAATTCGCGTTCTTCGCATGCTATCAAAAATAATAAGGTAGTACATTTCAAACATTGTTTTGTATTTTGAAATTTGAACAATTTCCTCTTTTCTAGAATGTATTGTGTCACAAATATCTATTGTCAGATAACTAAATTTACATGTATCTATGCTTTTGTTCTATTTTTAACCTTACTTGCTTCAACCATATTCATAAAATATTGATCTACTCTGAGTGTTGTTGTAAGTAGCAGTTAAATCTGGTAAACATAAGTCCATTGTTGAGTTTCAGTTTATCTAGAATAATTATATATTCTATTATGTCAGGTAGCGTTAAATCTTTCTCACTACAAATGCATCTTTTGGCTGCGTAAGTTGAAAACTTTGATATTTTCCGTTTTGCAAAATGCTTTTGTTTGTTTTAAAACCCTTTCCTTCATCAAACTACTTTTTCAGGCGCTTGTTTTTCTAAAATAAATATTTCTCTAAAAGTATTGCATATGTCATCTACCATATATTAGCTTGTATTTTTCTAACCAAGAACATTTTTATCAATTCATATTTCTGTCAAAATGTATCGGTATCCATTTTATTATTTCTCACATGTCTTCATTTGAACTATATCTGCTTGTCATTGGTCATACGCATGACTAAAAGAGAAATTCTCCTTTCGCTTGCTTGTGTAGTAAGATTGTTTAACTATTCTTTCGATCTTTGTATTTTTTGTTTCTTCCTTTTGTCGAGTTTCATATCTAGCCCCAATTGACATTTGTGTAAGAAAAATGACTTTCAGGAGAGAAGCATTAAATATGTTTGCCAGTCATTTGAAATGATATACAATATCCAGGGATTCCCGGTATGCTATGCTTGAGCAACTGTCGTTATGTTACACGAGGACATTTGTTTTCTGCAATTTGTAAGGTTTCTTTAAACATTTCCGAGTAGAAATTACTTCTCATTTCTTCAGATTTGGCAATTCAAAGGGTAAGTTCTAAAATAAATGTCATATGTGTTACTTTATATCGAACATTTGACCTATGACTCGTATGTTAATATCGTAAAATTTACAAGATCTTCAAATTGCAATTTATATTAAAATGTAAATCTGCCTATTTAAGCTTACCTGAATAATATTATCATTGAAAGTTATCTGAAAATCATCACTCTTTTCCAACACTCTGAAGCATATCTTTATCTATGCCTGAAATCAACAAAGATCTGTATTTTCTTGCCTGCTATTTTTCAGCACAACTAGCTTTTATTACATTTTTATGCTGTCCAAATTTGTGAACGGAAACGATTATCGATTGATACAGTCAATGCTACTTTCATGTTCAGCATAAAAATGATTTATATCGCCGTTCTGAAAACTATTGCGCTCAACACCATATAGTTTTGTGGCATTTTTATAATGTATAAAAATATTTATATATTTTCATAATCGGGTTTCATGCTGTATGCATGTCTGGCTAGTCTAGTAACTTTTTGTAGTTTGTACGACTGGTCAATTTAAGTTTTGAATATCTTTTAATATTCTAGCCCCTTACATGTGTTGATGTTACCAGAAACTAACATGCACGTAGACTGGATATTCTCTTCATAACACTAAATATCACTAGTTATGCAAATGAGATTCCTAATGCACTATAATCACTAGTTATGCAAATGAGATTCCTAATTCACTATAATCAAAAGGTGGATTTTTTTAAGGGGCCACAAACAAATAATTTAAACCAATATTTTGTACACCATACTGCTTTCAAAGTTCATCATCAATATATGAAATAAAGGATTATTTCAGTACGTAAGTCATTGGGGGAGTGCATTCGTAAAACGTTTTTAAATATCCAGGCAAATGCTTTGGGACAAGGAAGAGAAGAAATGCTCGTTTTATATTTGCATAGAAAACGTACAACATAAACTTTTAAGTCATTTAACAAAATGTGGATATGAATTAAATTTACATTCATTTACTCTGAGGATATTGCAAATATGCAATTACTACTAAATTTAGATTATAATTATATTTCAAGAGACAATTCTGTTATTTTAACTTTGAAAACCATGGTTACCTTCAGAGGATCAAAATAAAATTTTCATTGACATTATCTTTGTCATGATATATCAAGAAAGAAAAATAAAATATAATGCAGAAACATAGAGAGGATAAACGATAATGCGTCGTTTAGTACTTAAGCTAGCTAACTATTAAATCTGAATTTAAAATGGGGGAAAGTAGAAAGTATAAATTGACTTCAAGCCGATCATTATTCCCGCTAACCAACAAGTAATGTCGATGAGCGCAGCTACGTTTCTACCTCAAGGGAAAATGTTGCCGTGCTTTTGATCTTTTCAACCGACTACAATCTTCGTTTGCGTATCTAAAGTAAAAGGTTGATAATTGATATCCCTTTATAATTCCCAGTTCACGTGTTCGTGATACACAAAACTGAGTGGTCATGTGATTTACAGTGTTTATGTTTAGTGTAAATACAAACAAAGATGACTATGGGGGATGGTCCAAACACTGTCATATGTGTACTACTGAAATATTTAACTTTCTTAACTGTTATGTCTTAATTCCCCTTACGACTTTAGCAGTACCTCTCCAACAAACGTGTATGACTAAGCTTCGTGCAAATCTTTACTGGTGATATTTTATTCCATCTGACAACTCTACTGCACATTTATTTTAAGTAAAAAGAAATAAAATAATAAAATGAGAATATACGACCTAGATAGGCAAACATATGAAGAGAGGTGGATTAGCAATGTTGATACAGTGTATTTAGGTATCCAGTATTTTGATCTCATGTAGATTTTAATTTATCCAGAAACGGGCTAAATCTATGACATACCTGCATTTCGATATCGGTTATATGAGATGTAATTTGTCAAGTTTGGCAGAGAGCCAAACATTAGAATCAAATATTCCTATGAAGGTTTAAGTCTTCCATAGAAAGCATTCACATAAGCAATGAAGATATTAAAGGTTATCATTGAAAGGTACTATCGGTTCAGAGTCCTTAAGTACCTGGCCTATTGTTGGACTCGATTCGACGCGTCAATATGAGCCGCAAATCAAAAACTATAATTGTTTAATTCTACGCCAAATTACTGGTCCCATGTGCAATAGTTCCGCTAATTGCTATTAGAGTATGTATTTTAGAGACTAGATGTTTATGTTGTTCAAACAAATTTCATTTCCCACAAATTGTATATGCCAAAGTAGAGATAAAAATGTTATGGCTGACAGATTCCTAATGCTTGGAGAAAATCACAGTCTTTATCATTCCATTCATCACAAAACAGACTTATCCTAAATTGCATCCCTTAAACTTGAAAGCAATACCAGAGCATAAAGAGGATTTGACGATTTTTAGCGCTTTCGGTTGCTTTCTTTACATTTATAGATGAGACGATTGACATTTTTATCATACTATTTTTTATGCCATCGTCTGCTAGTTATCTACTATTGCTTATTGTATTTGAATAAATTATAACGAGCAGTCGGTAAGATGAGATGGGAACTCTCCTTTAAAAGACAACAACTTGGTGGGGAAGAAACACAAATATGATATATAAACTTAGCGGTAAAAGAAACACACAAATATGATATATAAATTTAGCGGTAAAAGAAACACACAAATATGATATATAAATTTAGCGGTAAAAGAAACACACAAATATGATATATAAATTTAGCGGTAAAAGAAACACACAAATATGATATATAAACTTCAGTGTAAAAGAAACATAAACTTGCGGAAACAAAAATGAGAAGTAGAAACAGACAGTTCATATAAATATATACAAAAGCGCAAAATTTGCTGAATTCCATCACTTTCAGTGCACCAATTTCGATATAATGCCTTATACACACTTTATCACAGGGAAACAGCGTCAATTACTGGAATGGACCGTTTGTCAAATGACGTACACTATAGACATATACATGTAGTAAAATGGCTCCTTGGTGGAATATAAATATATTTTAAGGTTATGTCGTACATTATAAAAAAATCTCTCCTCTTTATTGCAGCTTGAACAAATGGATTACGGCAGAATTATGAATCAAACCCGAATTAACCAAAAACATTTCAGATTTCCGAGTAAACGTAATATGATACTTAAATCAGAAGTTTATATCTTAAACGTTGTATGCAATTACCATCAAGAACCTAATTTGTAAAGACGTCAAAAATTAAATTCCTTCGTTTACCATAGGTGCGACATGTCTGCTGATTTCAGCCTTTTCCACCTTATCAAGCGATAAATTGATCCCGTTTGTTAGGACAATTTCAATGTGGCCAGAATAAATTCGACAGCTATCTTCATTTAAGTTTTGTCATCATGTTTGTCCGCCTTCCGTTCTAGTTAATTACATTAAAAGTAAAGATTTGATCGAATTGTTAAGCAGTATTAAATACACTCAAAACAACAGTCGTTGTCAATTGAACTATTCTTAAACCTATTAATAGGATAGCTAAATGTTCTCTACTGAGTTAAGTCACACACACACACACACACACACATTTGTGTAGTTTTTGTATTGCCTTTATTTGGTATGTTGTATAGGTACATAATTCTAGGCCATAGATGTTTATTTCATGCCAGGCAACATAGACTACAAACACCTAAAACACGTCTCTAATTATTAAACAGTTGATAGAAAATCCTTAGCTTAAGATATCTAACAAAAAACATTTTGCAAAACTAATTCATGCTACCATAATGATAAGTGAATAGGGTTTAGCACACATGGCACCTGTACCTAATTCATGCTACCATAATGATAAGTGAATAGGATTTAGCACACATGGCACCTGTACCTAATTCATGCTACCATAATGATAAGTGAATAGGTTTTAGCACGCATGGTACCTGTACCTAATTCATGCTACCATAATGATAAGTGAATAGGTTTTAGCACGCATGGCACCTGTACCTAATTCATGATACCATAATGATAAGTGAATAGGGTTCAGCACGCATGGCACCTGTACCTAATTCATGCTACCATAATGATAAGTGAAAAGGGTTCAGCACGCATGGCACCTGTACCTAATTCATGATACCATAATGATAAGTAAATAGGGTTTAGCACACATGTCACCTGTACCTAATTCATGCTACCATAATGATAAGTGAAAAGGGTTCAGCACGCATGGCACCTGTACCTAATTCATGATACCATAATGATAAGTAAATAGGGTTTAGCACACATGGCACCTGTACCTAATTCATGCTACCATAATGATAAGTGAATAGGGTTTAGCACGCATGGCACCTGTACCTAATTCATGCTACCATAATGATAAGTGAATAGGGTTTAGCACGTATGGAACCTGTACCTAAGTCATGATACCATAATGATAAGTGATTAAGGTTTAGCACACATGGGACCTGTACCTAATGCATGCTACCATAATGATAAGTGAATAGGGTTTAGCACGCATGGCACTTGTACCTAATTTGCTAACGACGTTGTTTAATAGAAATCTTTACAACACCAATTCCACCTAATGAAATAAATAATCACTAGAATATATCAGACCCAGAAACAGAGACGTAAATACAAATATAGATTGTCCTGGGTTAATTAGGCTATTAACGATACTCTAATTAATCTTGATTATACGTATTAGAGTTTAGACAGCTTTGCAAGCGATAATTCCCTAACCTTGACACAGAATTAGAAGTAAATGCAATGAAAAATTCCATAAAACGTCAAGTTTGCCAACAGTGTAACAGTAAACAGTGAAATTCGGTATGTTTTCTCTCTCTCTCTCTCTCTCTCTCTGTTTCAGAAAAGAATTTTTTCTTTTCTTCTTCGTTTATTAAGTTATAAACAGTGGGTCAATGAAAGGGATTAATTTACTATATTATTACGAAACACCCCACACCCCACAAGGTAGTGTTAGCCATTTTTTGACGAAGAAGTGGTTGCGTTACAAAGGATGCGGTGTATTTCCTTGGACGCTGGTCACTTTTGAGTCAATAGAATACAGATAATTATTTTAATTTCAGACAGTTAGCAAACACACTTATATCTAATACCTCCCTGCTACCGGAACTTAATTTTGTGTTTATTAAAGTATGTTTATCAAGACAAACACTGACCATCATTAGCTTTGCCTTGACCGTTCACAAGCATGCTATGCTGGTCTCAAGTCTGAACCCGCGGTTACACTTTTATCATGCAAAAGAGTTAACTTTATGGAAAACAAAAGTGTACTTGGAGCGTTTATAGGTTTTCATTGCAATTCAGCGTTCGGAAATGAAACCCTCCATATATCGGCTATATTTATGAGGTTTACCGTATGCAAATACATTTCTCATCGACCATATTTATGAGCAAAAATATCCCCTTCTTCAGGACGGAAACGTCTTTATTTAGATGAAATTGTATTTGTCACGGATGCCGTGAATTCATTGTTTTGTTTAAATGTTAAATATACTTTGACGAGAACTGTGTACCTAAAAACATTCCATCCCCACAAATCACATACCCCCACCCCATCTCAAGTTCACGAATATGCTTCTCTTTCAAGAAGATTTTTTTATTAGAGTTCGGGTGATATTATTAAGAAGTAAAACTGAGTTTAGCTTTAAAAAAATTTCATATATCGTATCGTCGTTGTTGCCATGCAAAAACACCTAATTTAAAAAATTATATATTTTTTTCTTCAGAAAAGGGTGATGTGTTTCATTTCACCACATGGGTATTTTGTGTCTTAGGTCTTAGATAACGAGTATTTGCCACGAAAGTACACCAAACATAGCATTGGCATTTAGGTACTGTAACTAGATACCCAGGTTAACATTGGAAATCAGTAGTCCAATTATATCCACGTGACTGCTTTTCTCTTTTCAAAATTAATTGCCCATAAAAATGGTGGGATTGTTTTGATTTGTATTCTTTTGTCTTAAAGACGAATATTTAGTATAAAAAATAATGCTTTCTTCTGAAAGAAATCTAAATATTGCTTTCTCCGAACTAACTCGGTGCGTTCGGAGGAAACTTTTATGTGCTTTTTACGATAATTGTTTTAGGAGTATCGATGGGTCAAAGGCTATTGAGGATCCGGCTTCCATCCCATGTTTTAATACGTTCAGGAGACCCAACACTAAAATCTAATGAAAATGAGGTTGTCTTAATTTTTTAAATAAAACTTGTTTGAGTCATCCTTAGTGTATCGTATATTCTTATGTGTGAATTATAACTGTTTTTACGAGTGCGTGTACGTAGTTTGTCATTGGTATGTGTTGTTTTCGTATGTATATTTTGTTGTATATATTACTACATTTGTTATTTGCTGTTCCTACCTATTTTAGTTTAGTAGTAGTAGTAGTGCTGCTCTTGTATTATCTCCAACAACATAAATTTTAGTATTAAGATCACTGATTGAAAATAATCGAAACCAAAATTACAAAACATTTACTATTAACTTATACATGTATAAGAATAATGGTAGATATGTTAATACTAGAATTCGATTATTCTGTCGATTTAAGAGAGAGAGAGAGAGAGAGAGAGAGAGAGAGAGAGAGAGAGAGAGAGAGAGAGAGAGAGAGAGAGAGAGAGAGACGTACCTTGGTAATATCCAATTATCGAATTTATCTGAATACGTTCATTTAACATAGTGTCGTCAGCGAATTAATGTACTGTGTATTATCTTGTGTTAAGTCTGGATCGGTGACGAAAATCTAATACGGTAACCAGTCTGGCTTAAAGGTACGTAGATTCACTCTGCCTAGGAGTTTTATCAACCAGAAAGGCATTAACAAGTGTTACATGGTGTAGTAAAACCTGCCAAATGAACGAAATAAACTATAACAGGCCAATATAACCAAGCCGGGCCGATATTATCCTTGAATTAAACGAGTCTACTGACGTTCGATGTATGGGACATTTTAAAAAGGTTCTACTTCAAATACAATGCCCCGTCTATTCGGTGGTGTCACTCAATAGGCTGTTATCGAACATGTTTTAGTATTTATGCCATTTATCGGTCTTACAACAAAGTCGTTCCAGCTGATTATTACTGGCGCAGAAAATATGTATAATTGTAATTCTAAAGGCTTTGATTGTCTTATTCACACCCTACACTTTATTGACTAGCAATTAAGTGACTCAAGGACAAGTAATGAATAGCTTTGGCCTAGTTCATTTTCATAGAGGGAATGTAAAATGAAAGTAACACTTTGGATGCAGCACAGTTTTGCCCTTGTTGATGATTGTCCTTTGCCTGCCTCTTGATATTCTGTGCAATATGTATATCGTCGTGAAAAATTAAAGTAACTTTATCATTACAACAATGTTACTTCATGTAGAAGCAATATACTGAATGACACTAACCTGTTCTTTATATTTTTACTTAGTGGAGTATGATTCCATTAGTGTTGTATTTATATGGTTAAATAGCTGAGTATGATTCCACTAGTGCAGTAGTTATCTTGTTAAATAGCTGAGTATGATTCCGCTGGTACAGTTGTTTAAATTTTTGCCTAGTAGAATATGATTCCGGTGGGACATTGTTTATATATGTTTGCCTAGCTGAGTATGATTCCGGTGGGACAGTGTTTATTTTTCTTTCTTTTTCTTTTTACATAGTTTAGTGTGATTCCGTTGGGACAGTGTTTATTTTTCTTTCGCCAGAGAGTATGATTTCGTTGGTACAGTGTTTATATTTTTGCCTAGCTAAATATCATTCCGTTGGGACAGTGTTTATATTTCTTTTTACATAGTTGAGTATGATTCCGTTGGTACAGTTCTTATAGTTATCATAGTTGAATATGATTAGTGAGTTGTTATTTCATTTTTACCAGGATGTATGGACTTCCCTCCATAAGAACTGATGCATCACCCGAGCAAATATAGCCATGCCTACACATTTGCATACCATATAGTATAAAATTACAGTAATGTATCTGCACAATTACTCTATGTAAATCAGTATTCATTTTTAATGTATAAAGAATATATATTCATAGTTCTAAAATATTGAAACTATGACGATCTGATAACGGCGGTGGTGAGGTGACGGACATCAGATCTGATCTGAGCGTCTCTAAATCACGTGATACCCCCAAATCCTTGCCAGCGATAATGTTAGGTCAGTTGTCCGTATTATCTGCACGTGTTTGGTGATTGTCGCACATTAAGTAGTGTCCTGCGATTATAGGATTAGAGTATTTTGATCTGTGGAGAAAATTCATTCCCTGCTGCGTCTTTGCGTCCACTAATCACAACAAAGTTATCCCCGTTCATTATATTTATTTATTTATTGTTTATTTATTTGTGTCTTGTTTTGAATCATTAAAATATGGCATGATAGCTGCTTTTTTTTGTCTTTGTCAGAGATTTCGTCACTAATAAGATTTCACGCGAATAAGATACTAGTAATTCTGCCATATGTAAATTGTCTAAAACCATCTAACAATTAAAGGCAGGATGTGTCACATGACCTGCTCCATGAATACCATGAAAACTTGACTTTTGACAAACATTCCTAAATCAAGGAAGTCAGAAAGGAAACAGATAGATAAATGGATAGACACACCGATGAACATACAATTCGATTAAATGACTGTTAAAGAATGGTCACGTATCTACCAAGCTGATTATTAGGTAGAATAATTAAAAGTTAGACGCATATTTGAACAAGCCGGTTGGGTTGTCAATATTAATTTATTTCTATAAGTGTATGCAGTAATCCATCGCCTGGATTAATTTCTGTCTATAAGTGCTACCTACTAAAAAATGAATATAAAGCAAACAGAAGTATTATACCTATATAACTGTATTTACATACCCATTGATTGAGAGTGCGTACGTATCGTTCAAGAGACCATGTTCGTATGCTAAGCACGAATCTTATTTAAACCAAACAAAAGTGGAAAAAAGAGGTCAATTGACTCTTTGATGCACTTCACCTGTACTTAATATTGCAAATGATTGCAACTAACTTCGGCGGATAAATGCCATGCTATTTTGAAGGCAAATTACGTATTATATACAAGGGATGTAAAGCTCTATTTTAAATAGTCTGGTGAACATTATGCATGGCTATATAGCATTGGAAATGACACCGTGGCCTCGTTTGGAAAACTCTAATGTGGCTTCTACTCTCTATTGTGATGACATACTTTGAGACCATCTAGCAACATACCTTCTAACAACCAATTCACCCACCCACCTATCCATCTACCTTCTTACTGTGATTGGGCATTCAAGACATACAAGAAAGAAAGAAAAAAAACATTTTCTAAGATATCAAAGAAGATGTACTTGTATACTTGCTAATGTTACTTTATTAGTAGTATTATTGAGACTCGGGCGTTGTATAGCTATAAATGACTACAACACTAGCAGGTCATGGTGTTTATTAACAGACAGAAGACGTACGGGACAAAACTTTAAAAAAAAAAAACACAGATTACTTTACGTACAATATTACAAACCAGACAACTAAGATACACAACCCACACCTTGGTATTTCAATGTCAGCTCACTACCATATCAATGACATCTTACCTGACTCGAAGACTCGAAATGTAAAAACAGTACACTTATGTCGAATTATGACTACCACTGTAAGCAAGAACAGAATGAGTAAAGTGTTGTTCGTCCAAAGACGAGAGAAGTCCATTGCGCTTTTGTTAGTTGGAAGATAATCAACGTTAGTAACCCATCATGCGCTACGATAGATTAAACATTGGTCACATTATTACTACTACTACTACTACTACTACTACTACTACTACTACTACTACTACTACTACTACTATTATTATTATTATTATTATTATTATTATTAGTTGTTGTTGTAGTAGTAGTAGTAGTAGTGGTGGTGGTGGTGGTGGTGGTGGTAGTAGTAGTAGTAGCGGTGACGCTTGGTTGGTTATAAGGGTGTAGTGGTTTAAGGTAAATTCAATTATCTAGTTTCATGAATAGACGTGTACTGCTAAGCACTATCGGTAATGCATAATTCAGTACATGTGGGTAGGGTATATACTCTGATTTTAAAGAAATGGATACATACTATGTAAATAGAAACTGTTCTATTTCGTTCAATTTAGTATTATACAACATTTAGCAGTAAGTATATGAAAGAATAACTTATGATAAAAACAATTAAAATCCCTCTTGTCCACAGCCTGTGATGCAGTGTACAACAATACAGAGAACGTATGTAGTGAGTATGAAACACAACTCAAACTTAGGAATAATCCATGTTGTAGGAAGAAGAGGTGGATTTTCAATAAAACTTCGGGATGTTAAACGCGAGCTCAGTTTCTGCATATAATGTTTGCCACAAAAATGGATCCTAGTCAATGCTGAACAGCCTTGACATTAGTTCCAAAAATAATATGTATGCAGACCTGCATTGGCCATAACCAGCATTGCAATATGAAGATAAACACAATTATCCATGTATTTTGTAAATGATAATAATTTATTCAAATAATTTTTATTCCAAACATTATGTTTCTCAAAGTCTGGAATATTCATATTATCTGCTCACATGTGCTTCTGCATATGATCTCTCTCTCTCTCTCTCTCTCTCTCTCTCTCTCTCTCTCTCTCTCTCTCTCTCTCTCTCTCTCTCTCTCTCTCTCTCTCTCTCTCTCTCTCTGACTATTAATCCCCTCTAAAGAGCGGTCATCCGCATGGATTCTCCTTTTCCATTCATTTCTGTCACCAAAATCTTTTGAAGTGAGTCCGAGTTTTTTCAGATCCTGCTGTACTACATCCATCCATCTTTTCTTTTACCGTCATTGTCTTTGTTGTCTATACAATTCGGCCTTCATGATTCTTCTGATGTAATTGTTTTCTTCCCTCCATTTCATGTGCCGATACCACCAGAGTCTGGCTTCCCTAGCATCCGCTATGATATAAGGTATTCCAAATAGTTCGCCGTGTCTTCATTTATTTTCTTCTCTCTAAATGAGATCCCGATTATCCAACATAGCATACTCATTTCTGTTCTGTCTATTAAATTTTCTTTCCTCCTCATAGTCCATGCTTCTGCTCCATATATAGACATTGGTTCAATCATTGCTTTTATATACTTCTCGTTTACTCGGACGGGTATCATCTAATCACAGGCTACACCTGAAAAGTCTTTTCACTTTTGCCAGGCTGCCAAGACCTTACGTTTATGAAGGTGTCCTCTTGCTGCAATACATTTCCTTTGTATTCAGTGATTACCACAGTCTAAGTATACCATAGGTTCTGTTTTCTAGCATTGATTCTAAGACCATTACTTTCTTAGGCACTTTGCCATCTACCCACTCTCTTGATATCCTAATAATGGCCATCTAACTACTCTCTTGGTATCTTAATAATAGCCATCTAACCACTCTCTTGGTATTCCAATAATAGTCATCTAGCCACTCTCTTGGTATCCTAATAATGGCCATATAACTACTCTCTTTGTATCCTAATAATGGCCATCTAACCACTCTCTTGGTATCCTAATAATGGTCATCTGACCTCGACATCAATTGCAACGACATCACTGTTGAGGAGGTCAAGCAGGCCATTCACAAGCTGAAGAATGGGAAGGCACCTGGCGATGATTGAGTGTGTCCCGAGTTGCTGAAGGCAGAAGACGCAGAGACGCCGAAGCTTCTTTGCCAGATTCTCCAAAAGATATGGGATAGTGAGAAAGCACCAAATGACTGGAAAACCGGAATCATAGTCAAACTTCCCAAGAAAGGAGATCTGGGAAACTGCAACAACTGGCGAGGAATCACCTTGCTATCTCTTCACAGTAAGATCTTTAGCCGCATCATTCTTCAACGCATCACAACAGATGTGGACGGCATCCTACACCAGGAACAGGCAGGCTTTAGGAAGTACAAATCTTGCATCAACCACATCTTCACACTGAGGCAGATACATGAGCAGTCTCATGAGTAGAATGGATCCCTTTATGTGGTCTTTGTGGACTTTGAGAAGGCCTTCGACAGCCTACACCGAGACTCTATGTGGAGGATCCTACGACATTATGGCATCCCCAAGAAACTTGCCAATGTCATCAGGTCCCTGTACGAGAACTCTGAGTGCAGAGTAATCCACAACAACCAACTCACCATTCAAGCTGGAAACTGGAGTGAAGCAAGGATGCATTCTCTCTCCGATCCTCTTCTCAATGGCCATTGACTGGATCATGCGCTGCACCACAGAGGGCAAGAGACAAGGAATACAGTGAACGTTGACCTCAATGCTGGATGACCTGGACTATGCCGACGACATCGGGTTGCTGGCAAGCAGGCACCAGGATGTTCAACAGAAGACACAACAGTTGGTACAAACAGCTATCGTATCTTCAAGAGCAACGTGTTGAGCGTCCTTTTGTACGATTCAGAGTGTTGGAAGTCCACTGCGAACATAGAGCACAAGCTCGAAGTCTTCCAAACCAAGTGCCTGCGACGCATCGTGAGGATCTTCTAGCCAAACATGATCTCCATCTAACAACCCTCTTGTTATCCTAATAATGGCCATTTTCGCCATCTAACCACTCTCTTTGTACCCTAATAATGACCATCTAATAACTCTATTGTTATCCTAATAATGGCCGTCTATTCTCTCTCTTGGTATCCTAATAATGGTCATCTAAACACTCTCTTGGTTTTCTAATAATGGCCATCTAGCCATTCTTTTGGTATCCTAATAATGGCCATCTTAGCCATCTAACCACTCTCTTGGTATTCTAATAATTGCATCTACCCACTCTTTTGGCATGCTAATAATGACCATCTAACAACTCTCTTGGTATTTTAATAATGGCCATCTATCCACCCTCTTGGTATCCTAATTAATGGTCATCTAAGCACTCTCTTGGTAACCTAATAATGGCCATCTTACCACTCTTTTGGTATTCTAATTATGGCCATCTATCGACTCTCTTGATATTCTAATAATGGTCATGTAACCACTCTCTTTGTACCCTAATAATGACCATCTAATAACTCTATTGTTATCCAAATAATGGCCATCTTACCTCTCTTTTGGCATCCTAACAATGGTCATCTAACCACTCTTTTGGTGTTCTAACAATGGCCATCTAACCACTCTCTTGGTGTCCTAATAATGGCCTTGTAACCACTCTCTTGGTATCCTAATAATGACCATTTAACCACTCTCTTGTTATTTTAATAATGGCCATCTAGCCACTCTTTTGGTATCCTAATAATGGCCATCTTAGCCATCTAACCACTCTCATAGTATTCTAATAATTGTCATCTAACCACTCTCTTGGTATTCTAATTCTGGCCATCTAACCACTCTTTTGGTATTCTAATAATGACCATCTAATAACTCTCTTGGTATTCTAATAATGGCCTTCTAACCACTCTCTTGGTATTCAAATAAAGGCCTTCTAACCACTCTCTTGGTATCCTAATAATGGTCTTCTAACCACACTCTTGGTAACTAACAGAGATGACTGCAATAATCTAACTTGATCACTGTAGCAAAACAGAGTTTGAGAAACAATTTTAAAACACAAACGTTTACATAAATCAGTGAAGCAGGTTTCTTTTGCAATAAAGTTGATGTCTTATAAAGATACATCTTCTATCCAGGTTTTGTATATCATAGTATGACCGCACATATACAATAAGCAAACAAATCTGTAACAACAGCTAAAAAGGTAGCCTAGGCCAAGTAATATGAAATGTAGGTTACAATCATCTTCCTTTTCGGCATATGGTCGTCTACTTTGATAATTGTATCATAAACATAGTTTGGGAAATATAGTATGGGTCGCAGTTACGTACTTTTGTTATGCAAGTATTGTGCTCATCAAAATGTAAACTCCTACCAAGTATCAAAATGCTTCAGAATTCAAAAACCGCAAAAACCATGAATTACAACTATTGTACAAGCACATACAACGTTAAGCTGCCCTCGGCCTCCTCTTCAGGGGATATGCACCTTGAAATCCACTCATAACTGTTATAAGAATAGTACGTATAACTAATGTTTAAATAATTTCCACATCTGAAAACAAAATAATATTTTCTAAGAACTAAGTCACTTAGTATCGTACGATCAAATCACTGTGAGCCACCAAGAAAGAGCCAATGCGACTTCTCAGGTTAGTTGGTTAAAATGGCTACATGTAATAACACACGTGTGAGTTTGTATAATTTAGACGTAGCTTGAACAATTTTTCAACGAGGCCCCGAGTGTCTGAGTGGTCTAAAGCGATCGCCGTTTCGGCTCATTGCCATCTCAACAATGTCTGCGTGGGTTCGAGTCTCGGGCTCGGCCAATGTGGATTGGATATGTGAGAAAGCTTCCCGATAGCTGTTCGTGGGGTCGTTCCTGTCAAAGCACGTTCTTTGTCTTTGCGGTAAGACCGGTTGGTTTTCATTTCAGCACACGTACGGCATAAAGGTGACAATCCTGAGGAAACACGGGATGGTAAAATTTTTTTGAAGATAACGCTTTGCTCTAATCAAACTTTTGTTGCGACCAACTGTGTTAGCATTGCAGGGTTGCCGGTAGGAAATTGCATATCTTCGCACACCCAAGATACACGTAAAATACATCGATGCATTTGATTTTTTCACCGTTAGATTGCATTGCGTTGGTTCTTTCTCCAAGCAAACTTCAAAGACTTGATATCAACTATGTCATAACCTTTAAAAATACGTCTAGATTCTGGATCGATTTTGAATTTTCGATATTACTCTTGCTACCACATTTCTATCACTTTGTGTGTGTGTGTGTGTGTGTGTGTGTGTGTGTCTCTCTCTCTCTCTCTCTCTCTCTCTCTCTCTCTCATCATTATGCATCGTTGGCATATTTCCTCGTATAACTCTGCCGTGATGAACTCGGTGAAAGGATGGGAAGAGATTAGGGTTTTTAGTGTTTCTTTCGTAATACAAAAATAACCAAGGAACTTGACATAATTATCTATAGCAGTGTTGACCCGTTTCAGCGGTCAAGTTCTTTGCTTCTTTGGTCTGAAAGTAAATGCTAATGTTGGCGTCATAGTGACTTAATGTTTTTAAATCTTAAGTTGAAACAATGTTTGTTCTTCGTCTTTCTGATATTGCAGGGGAAAAAACACCCACTCTTCCTTCTGCTTTTTTCTGAAATCATTTATCAATGGTGATGATAAACATGGAGGTGAAGGTTTTTCTACCGTCGCAGGCAAGACCTTCTGGTGAAGACGATATGAAAATAGCAAAAGTGAAATTGATAGCATGCGAGGCACTTGCTAGTAACATTATATTAAGTCTCTGATATCATTCGGATGGGGTTCAAACCCGCGACATCCTGGAGCCTAGGCAGATGCTCTAACCATATATACATATCGCCATCGTGTTCAGTTGACATAATCACAAGCACCGCGATGTGGAAGAGAAGAGTGGAGAGGAAAGGCTATCTGGAGCGGATATGCAGCTAAGGACCTACTGTGAGAAGAAATTTGAGAATACTAGTCAAGTGGTATTACTTATTTTATCTGACTTTTGTTGGTAAACCCCAGTTTCATTTGACATAAGAAACGGGATCACTGGAGAAGAATTATACTAGTCAATTGTCATTACTTGTGTTTTATGTTTTGGATGTGTTTGCGTATGTCTCTGATGTTCTTTTTCTCTATAAAACTACTAACCCCTTCCTGTGTGAGAGACGGTATAGTAGTGTGTCTATAAACACTTTATACCTTTGTATGTTTGTGTTTATGAAGTATAGTGTGTGTATAGACTCAAACCCTTTTGCTATATTATGTTGGTCTGTATAGTGCTCTCGGTTTTGTTGGATATTAGGAGTGTGCTTAGGTTATAACAAAGAATCAGTTGGTTGATGCATTGTGTGTAGTGGATAGTAATGATAAAGTAGCTGCTGGATAGAATATGTGATATGTTGGATTTAAATAAAAAAAGAGACTCCTTTATAGTACCAATATTCTGAGTTGGATTAAAATCAAATGCAGGTTAGTAGATAGGATATGTTGTGTGTGTGTTTGTGGGATTGTAGACGAAAATGTTAACATTACCATTCTTGAATAAAACTGTTGACCCTATATTTTTTACCATTTAAACACTATTGATGCTATGCACATTTTGATGTTATAGACATTTTTATCCTATAACACGCTTGAATGCATAATGCCATCCACATGTTAAAACTATGAACAATGTTAACTTAGGAGTTCCTGTATGACCATATTCCGCTTCCAAATGTAAACCCATGGTCTTATGTTATTTTAGTTAGATCCAACATAATCCCATATAACTAATTCCATGCCGTGGCGTGCCTATTTGCGACTTGTTATGTCCCATTGCCTCGATTAGCTTTACATCGCCTTGCCTACCCTCACCTTGCTTAACTTCGCGTTGCGTTCGTTCTCCTGACTTGTTATGTACAACTTAATTCACATCCCATTGCTTAGTTTTGCTCTTTTGGTTTACCGCACCCCATTTCTCAAGACTATGCTGGACTTTTTCTTGTTCTGCTATGGTTTGACTCCTCGCCTTTTCTCTTGCGTTGTCTTGCTTAACGTTGCCTTGGCTTGTTTGGGTTTTATCTCATCTCATAGTTCCTCGCCTTGCATTGTGTCTTCTCGCCTTGCCTCGCCTCTCTTAGCCTTTCCTCACAAAGCCTAGACTAGTCTTTCCTTACCTAGCTTTGCCTTTCCTCATCTCACAGCGTTACCTGTTATGACAGTACGACAGATATAGTTTGACATCGTCATCTGTATGCATGCGAATTAGGCTATCTCTGTTAAAAAGTTCAGCTATGAGGATACGAGTTATTCATCTTGTCATTAGAGTTAGGGGCCGTTAAAAACTGAACATCTTATCTGAGTGCTTGTAAAGTGTTACTAACAATAGCCACATACGCTTCTTTTCATGTCCTATTCATCACATACGCCAACTGTCGTTTAGTGACGGTTAGTCGAACAACTGGCAAATCAAAATTTCATTTGAACTGATAACAGCTGTTCCTGAACCATCTTATATAATTTGGAGGAACAAAGAATCAGTCCTCTTTTTAAAGCCAGAATCCACCGTTTATTATAAATTTGGAAGGAAGGAAATGATATGCTTGAAAAGCTATATGACTCGAACTGTTCTTTGAAATAATCAAGATATTACTTTCAAGCAACATTCAAGTGTTCAGTTCAGAATTAAGAGGTGCTACCTTTTAATTCAGTCACCGAAGTCGCCCATAATTCCGATCTTGTTCCGGAGTGCTCCAAAAGTAATGATGTCATACATTCGACAAATTCAGTTTGAGACAAATCTAATAATAATACCATTTGTACGTGGCACACAAAATGATTCGTAAGGAAATGAAGATATGCAGGCCCGCATTTTACGGTCAGATCTATGAAGAAAAATCGTATATTAGATATAAATAAAACTTAGATTAATATTGGTGATCAGCTGGACCGCTAGAATATACATTGAAGGTTGAACTTGGCCTAAAAACAATCCGATATATCATGTTATTATCTCCTAGTGTTATAACGCTGTCTTCATCAAATCTTGTGGGCCAATGTTCCGACTGAAATCGGTACAGCCACGGATTTTTTTCTGATCAACATTGGATTAATTCTTACACATGTGGAAAATGGCGGGATTCTCGGTTCGAGGAAGAAATTACATGGTTCATAATGTGATGAAACTTTGACATCTGGTTAATTTTTTAAAATTGAAATCCAGCGATGTTAAGGACCAATACCTTTCAGGTTTCGGTAATATTAAGATGATTTGCATATACGACTGTTTGCATGTTCCGGCGGCATATATAGGTTATCAATTTTCTGAAACTATTGTTTTATTATGATGCAAAAACTAAGACCAATTGTTTGTTTACAGAGGTGGTGATTATGTAATTTATAAGATCAATTAAAGGAAACATATGTGCAGTTATATTGTGTGTAATATAAGAAAACATTACATGTATTTTACAAATGGTTGAATACCATTTGAATAAGCCAAATATGTTTGTTGACGTAATAATAGTAGTATGTGTAACATTAACGTAATCATAATGGTAATAGGTACAAGATATTTGTTCAAAATCCAAGTTTGAAAGGCGAACTTTTGTATCACTTACAATTTAGTCTTTTCCCATGGGTGACTGTGTGCTATTAGTGGAACAATACGATGTATGGAGCAGACAGATGATAACAATGGATGCATCCATGTGCGAAAGATATGAGCTTGAACATGGACAGAAAATAAAAGTGACCAAGTGGAGATTTCGATCTTTTGATATATGCACATTTGAAGTTAGGACTGCTAACCGGTCTCATTCGGCAAGCTAATAACATAGGCCGGTATCTAGTAAATATGTGCCATTCAAATGGTTAATCACGGGCCTCTTTCGCACAACAGTGACGTCATTTTGCATAATAACTATTTATGTACCCTCTGAACTGCAGTAATTGGTTGGTACCTTGATATTGTTGTGGTGAACCATGCGGAAAAGGTAAGGGGACTCCTTACTTTCATGAAAGATAGAAGATGATAGTTATATGTGATACAGTTGTCATCGATTCTGAGCTTACCCCCTCCCTCCCAACCACACAAACACACCCATAACCGTCACCAAAAACAAAGCAAAACACAATATCAACAGTTGGTCACTTTGATGACGGTCATTGCAGCCAGCCAAACGATGTTTATGTATACTGCAGTACTACAGAAAGGGGATGTATTACTAGGAGACAGACAATTTAGACATCCATAAATTGGCTCACTTTCTGAAAATACCACAAACGTTGCCCTATAGATATGGAATATTTCACAGTATATCATATATCAGGACAGTGGCAGATGCTTTATCTGCTCGGGAAATGGACGAACCCGCCCATACACGAGTCTCCAGAGTGGAGACCCAAAGGCAGTTGGACGATGTACTACATCCCTTTCTGGCAACGCCTTCGTCTGGAGAGGGATGGGCTCCACCAGACGACTTTTGCCCAAGACACACTGATAATGCTGGACGCACTAGTCATCTTAGTTTTTCTGTATTCATGTGAGGTCTGGACCCTGACAGCAGAATTTCAACGAAGAATCCAGCCACTTGAAATGAGATGCTATAGAACCATCCTTGGCATCTCTTACATGGACTCACAAAAGAACTGCGTAACACCATCAGGCACAAAGTATGCCATTATGAAGACCTCATCACCACTGTCAAAAAGAGAAAGCTGAAATGGTATGGCCATGTCAATAGAGCCAACAGTCAATCCACAACAGTACTGCAGGGCAGTGTCCAAGGTGACAGAAGGAGAGGTAGAAAGAGAAAAAAAGTGAACTCACATCACAGAATGGAACAGGGAATGTTTTGCGGAGACACAGGCATTGACACAAGTGGAGGGGAACTGGTCAACAATCATAATAAATACAAAATATGATCTAGATATGAATTAACAAAATCTCAACTGTTGCCGAGAGGCTCAACTTTTTTTTAAAGGCTAACAGAAAATACAACTCTTACATAATGCACCGATCACAGCTAGTGTTGTTGTTTTTGTTTTGTTTTTTCTTCTTCTGAATACACCTTAAGCTCCACCTGGAATTGTACAATTGGTATCATTATAGAAAATGGAGTTTGCTGCAGTTATCAAAATATACGTTTTTTCCATGTGTCAAATTACCACCAAACGTACATCGTTGTTGCAGTGGACGGTATCCATAGAAAGGGAGATGACCAACTAAATGTGGTATGACTATTCTTTTCAAGAGTGCTCGCCCATTTTTAAACCGTACAATCAATGCGTTCAACAACTGTTTACCAGCTTCGTGCATACCTGTCTTGTGTGTTCCTATCTCTCCGTTAATAAATTATTATAGTTTTGCTGTTCCAATTTCTTACTCTAATCAGGGTCAACACCTTACATAGAGTTTGGCCGCTGGGAGGAATGTTGATTCGCAACACAGCCACTGTTAACTTAAAAACTAAAACTGTTGTGACGTGCTAGCAAAAGCAATGTTAATATGCCTACCCTGTCCATTTTCTCGATATATCGTATCGTTTGTGCCCATATGAATGATTTATAATTCTCGCCAGTCTCTCTAGACATCGTTGTATACATTGGAGTTGCCTGTGAGCCCCACAACTACATTATTTATGCTTGGGTTGTCTGTGATCCATCTTATTTTGGCTTACATTGGGCTCGTTCTTCGCTGAACACCTACGGTAATTATTTATCCCACTGCTCTACACTCCTTACACTCGAAGTTGCATTGGTAACCAAAAGGTGAATTTATTTGGGATGGGGGATTTACCATCTTCCTACTTTGCACTGCATCTGAATAATTTATTTCATTTGTTTTCCATTTCTCAGATATATTTGCCTTTGGTTTGATATTTGTTCTCGCACTACATATACATAGATTACATTTGGGTTGACTGTGCTATAACCCTATATTTACTTTGGTGTCGTATTTATGTCTCAGCTTAGTTCGTTTTACATTCTGGACGTTGAATGTGTGTGCCTCATTTATGTTTGTTTACAATGTGATAAGGGTGTGCTTCCGTTTGTTTGATGAATACAGTATGTCAAACTGAGTGACTTAATTACGCAATGACCCGTCCACGGAAAATTCAAAGGGAATTCTATCACCAGGTAGAGATTGATTCTTATGTTAGTTTCGGAATTCGTCAATGATGTCAATACTGGAATGGAACAAGTTCGGGCTTTTGGGAGACCTGAAACCGGTGACCAACAACTGATAAATTACCCAAGGGAAGTTTTCAAAGAAACCAGATCGCATAAAATCAAAACTTAAAGATTTAAAATCTAGAGTGGAGTCTCAATAATCAACCACTCATATCGAATCTATTTTTCAATCAGTACATGTGTAACTGTCGTCAGAGTTGGATCATAAGCACCATAGTGTACTCATAGTTGTACACTCGTCAAAAACCGGGCAGGAATTATAGTGAAATTCTAGGTTTGGACTTGTGAACAATGGCTTCTTGCGGTAGCATATCTTCGCCCGAATTCGTCTTATTTTCATAATTAGGTGTTGCACGATTGATACATTATTATGAACATTTAATTTGTTTGAAATGGAATCTTCCATGTATTGCTGAATTGGTCAACATACAGTAACGTAGCGTATAGCGAATTATTAACATGCAATATTAGCGTATGCAAACTGAAAGGCTGAAATCGAAGTGGATGGTGAAATTTGATACTATTTTGCATCTTAATGAATAACTGAATGTATTAGTGAATTGTGTTATAACTTGTACTGCTTTATTAGTATATGAATATATAGATTTTGAATTATGTACAATTAGTCATTGTTGTACATATAATTAGTTATTTGTATATATGTATGTGTCTTTTATGATTCGTTGTGTAGTGAATGCATATGAGTGTTGTTGGTGATGATTGTTTACTATACCCAGAAGTTAACAATTAGGATATGTATGAATGTATTAGAAGTCACTGATAGTATTGTTATTGTTAGCACAATTATTATAGAACAAAGCGCGTATGGAATATTTATCGTGAGTGCGAGAGTTAACCTGGTAATTTATTCGCCATTATTCTGATGAAAGGGATATTTGTTTGCTTGATTAGAATTTTTAACGTAGCTTTAACATTTTTTCAGTCATATCACTACGATGTCTGCAGTGAGGCAGTTTATAGTGATGACTAGCACTGGGACATCATACCGCAGACATGAAGCATGATGTCCCACCCAGTCACATTATCCTGACACCAGGCCGACCAGTCCAAACACTGGCCTCTTAATGCTGAGCGTCAAGCGCGGGAGCTGTTAGTACCATTTTTGTAAGTCTTTGGTATGACTCGGCCAGGGATCAAACCCACGACCTCCCGCTTTCGCGGCGGACGCTCTAACCACTGGGCCACCGGAGCGGTTTGATCAAAGGGATGTGAGAGTATGGTTAATTTTTTCGAGATTAGAGCAAGGAAACAAGATTATACGTCCCTTCTAATTCCACAGGAAGTTTTCGGATGGATGTAGGGTCGATCCGGGGTTCGGAGAATTGGAAGACACGTGGAGAGCACGTCATATGCGTTAGTGTGACGTTACCTGTTTGTGTAGATGCGCAGTTTCGGAAGGAGCAAGTGATATAGAGTACCGGAAGTGTCTGAGGACGGATACGGAGTTGCCAGGAGAGTACTAGTCTGGTTCCCTGCTTAGTATGCTCCCATGCGTTGCACTCCGCTATACTACTTAGTATAACGGAGTGCAACGTGCTCCCATGCGTTGCACTCCGCTATACTACTTAGTATAACGGAGTGCAACGCATGGGAGCATACTAAGCAGGGAACCAGACTAGGAGAGTACATAGTCAAGGGTACCGGAAGTATCAAAGAGAAACAAGGGGCGAGTAGGGATTTACAGATCAGTAACAGAGACAACATCGATAGGAAACACCGTATGATGCACGTGACATATAGTAACTTTGTATTATGAAAATCTCTACCTGTATTGTAATTTTTTAAAATTAAAAATCATTTAAAGTTTATATTGATTTTCACCGTACCGGGTTGGGCAACCATTTGTAATTGCACACAATGTTCACAGAGGAATTGACTCAATTTCCGTGAACGAGCTGCCGTCAGATATTCAAACTATTTCTTACTCTATATCTGTTAATAAAGTGAATGGCTCTAACTATAAGCCATGCTTTTTTAATTGCATTCTTTCAAACTGACCTACTGTTATTTGTACAGCCCAACCTTGTGGATGCATTCGACATAAAAACAAGTAATACATTTTGTCGGATAATAATAATAATAATAATAATAATGACACGTTTAACATGCATGGTACATTATAATATTTGTGTTTCAGTGTACACGTCTTTCTTTTACACATTTCAGTTCAGATATTAAAATGTGAAGCGTGATGAAGGTCGTTTTTTTCTTTGTGAGGTATATTTGTTGTTAGCACATGTTGCTTGCCTCTGGGTATATTTACTTGATGATTATAAGTTTTGTATAGGTTTTTTTATTTTATTAAAAGGTATATTTCTTAGGTAGATAATAGCGTAACGGCCAAAGTTACTGTAACTGAAACAAGGAATACTGTTCTCACAAAACAACTCAAATCTCTATCATCTACAGTTACAAAACTTTGTAGATAGCTTGCACATGGGTTAATGAAGAATCTTTAATTCTAGGGTCAACAGGTGATAGGTCAGTGTCACTGTGGCTGATAGAAAAACGGTTTCAGCACAATGGCTAGAGCTCTCCGCCAGCTACAGCTCTCATGCTTTTTCGATGAGTGTACTTGTAAGAAATTACTCACGATGTTGTTAGATTCGAATGGCCATAGATCAAGGTGAGAAAAGCTGGAAGAAAGAAAAAAAATGCACACAATAGCATTAGTTTGACAGGACATATCTCAACAAAAAAGTGTAGTACGATAGAATAATGTTGATCTCGGGGTTAAAACGTCAAAGGTAAACGCCTCTAACAGAAAGGAGAAACATTGCCCCCTCCCTCCCCCCCCCCCGAAGAATAGTGCTGGGGCAAAACTTTGGTGATGGCTTGCAATTAGATAAGAAAGTAACCTATCGATATATAGGTAAAGTGGCAAAATTCAATGAAAGAATAAAAATGGTTTCTTTGAATTAATCTTGGGGCAGGTATCTAATGGGATTTTCACTGTGCTGTTGTTTAATTTGTCCATGATTTGACATATCACGATAAGCCATCACCGCGCGTGACTCCTCACTCGGGGCGGTCTCCTCTTTTGCAAGAGCAAGACTCGATTGCGTACTCGTTTCTTATGGTTTTTGTGCCCTTCTAGTTATTATGCACCCACTGGTTATTAAAACATACTATAATTACATACACATAAACAACTATAACATTAAAGGGTAGGAGTCTATAAGAACACTATACCCAATTCACACCATCATACTTCATCGCTGCTTAACCTGTAGAGAAATTGAGTTCCACTGTCCTTCGTATATGTTTCTCATCGTATACACACATTCCTTCAATGTTATGTAGTATTTTGATATACACCAAAAAAATTAAACCATGTTTATTATAAAGTAAATAGTACAGAAACTGGAGAGAATGAAGTCATAAAACATTTGAGTGTTTACTGTTCCTACGTTAATACCGGATACATTTCAATATGTGATACAAAGGCTTGGTATATTAACGAGAGGCGAAGCCACGAGTTTAACCATATGATGTTTGGTACCACACGATGCAATAAATACCGTATTGACGTAGAAAGAGAAACTTTCTTTTTAGTATATACCATACATGCTACAAAATCGAACTTAACGACACTTAATTCGCTCTTCAATGCAATGCACACTACCACCGCCCTTTCGTAAATTCATCGCCTGATAATATAAACCATATGTTACTCAAGATATCTGTAGGATTGACATGGCCTAATCTGTCACAGTAAATTACATTTTTGCCATTTTGCAAAATATTTGACCCTATTTGAAAACAATGCAAGTACGATTCAGCAACGCGTCACATCGGGTATTTGTCGTTGTTTTCAGGAAACTATTGGAAATACCTTCAGCGAGACGAGAACGGCGTCTGGTAACATTTCATTATTTCTATGTCACAGTTTTATCTACATGTCTGAAATGTAAGGCAATTTTACATTGGATTCTTGGATTTGGAAATGTTGTAAGCATTCATTATCATCATTTTTTGTTTGCTTATTCGATATAGCATTTGTTATTTGCACATAATAATGACGTTCTTACTCTATAGTTGCGCTTAACGCCAACATTGCACGAACATATTCGTTGAGTACGACACGTGGTAGCAGCACGGTTTGGCCCACTTGTTAGATGCGACATAGAAAATACTGTGTCACGTCGAGGTTTAGATGGTTGTTATGAATTCGGCCTGTTTACATATTGGCTAAAACAAATGCAAGGACTTGTTACCCAAATATACGTCTGCGTTAATTCAAAGGACATTACAATGACATTTGTAGCATTTATAGCAATCACCACGAATATGAATGTTTACTTTCTGTTTACGTTCTTGATAAAGAGTATGTTAGTTTAGTTTATTGCAAAATATAAAGATTGGTGTGAACTATTAGATTATCTTACCACCGCATCTAAGGTGGTTTTATAGATCACTGCGTAAGGTGTTGTCGACTAGACAAGTCATTTCTCTGACCTCTTCATCTAACATATCACTATGCTTTAAAACACGCTCAAAATTGACAGCGCTTCAATGCCCGAGTGAATGTCGAAGAAAGCTAGGTGATAGTACTATTTCCATTTATTTGGGTTTATTATTATTATTATTATTATTATTATTATTATTATTATTATTATTACATCTTGCGTTTTGATATTTTCAAGCGTGCCAGACGGTTTATATGGAGCTTTCTGGATTTGGCAGCATACTTCGATACATAAAGCACTTTTGTAATGATGTTTATATCTACGTTGAAGACGTGTGCTTTAAATGAGATTTTAGCGTTGGTAAATAGTTTATTTTTTTTTTCTGAATCGTGGTTAAACGACCGATCCTGTCGTACGATTTGCTTGCAGTGTTTAGATATACGCCAGATTTTAGAGCTCTCTTAAATAATGGCTACAAGTAAGAACCCCATGACAGATAAGGAAATGATAGAGGCATGTATGTGCCAGTCTATATATGGCAATGGCCTCACTTAAACCCATTGTAACCCCAGCCAAATCTGATATACTCCGTGTACCCGTTTGTCGTAAAGCAATCCGACTGCGGCGATTGGGATATGCTCGCTCATGCGGTTTGGTACACTGAGTGCGGACATAATGCCAAAGCTTCAGCACTATTTGGTGGTTCCCAGGGTACTTAGCCAGCAGCCAACGCTACCCCCACTCCAACCACTTCCGCCGGATTACCTGAGGTCCCTTTGTTTTTTGGGATGACCTAGTACAGGAAGGTGACGTTGCATACAATACATGGAGATTCTAGGTAAAATATATTATACCTGAATTTCCCCAAACGATCATGATTCAGGTTCTAAGATGGTCTGTACGAGGCAGGGCGAGATATACGATTATAGCATGAGGCAAGAAAGCTTCCATAGAAACCATATTAAAACACATATATATTGCCTTTCGAGATATGTCATTTCAAGATATGATTATGCAAGAGTTTTTCACAGACAATGGGAATTGGTGACTACCCTAGTTTGCAGGATCGAGACACTTCTCCAGACTGCAATAGAAGTGGGTCACATCAGAGAAGAGGATAGTAGGGATGGGCTCATCATACAGAAGTTTTGGTCTTCACGTATGAGTGAACTCATCAAGAACCAAACTCGCCATAAATTCGAATCCATCACTGAACCTGCCGAAGGACGCTGACCCAATCAACCCCCAAGAAGAAAGTTTATGACCAGTCCGTAGTAGAGAGCGTTCAAAAGAGATGCAAGCTGGAGAGATATTTCGACTTAAAGAACCCAACAAAGAGGAGAGATTCTACAGCTGCATGAATAGTCGCTACTCCTCAGAGAACTGAATGAATTAAAAATGGGCGAACTAACTGTAACAAACAGGTCCAGATCGACGGCTACAACAACCACTATAGCTATAGTGGCCACGACAACTACCGAATAAATCAGGGGAACGGCAATCGAGGGCGTGGCTATGATAGAGTAAAACATCATTTATAAAGAATAACTGTCTCTGTCCCCTTGATTATTTCGGATGATTCGGCACTTCATTAGGCCGACAAGGTGTTGTCATCTGAACGTTGTAATAACATTAAGTGAGATAAAGAGCAGTTGAGTAAGGGTTTTCGACTAAGGGAGGATCTCCGGAGAGAAAATTCGTCTGTACGGAACTTTCTCCGTGAATTGAACCGCCGTGTAGTTGAAAACGGCGTTCTCTACAGAACCATTTTTCTTGATGGTCAATCGATCAGACAGTTCGTGATCCCGTATTAATACTGGCGCCTAGCCTTGAAATGTATCAACGACTATATGAACCATCAATGAAATAAGACACTCTGGTTAGCTAGGCAAGGGTTTTGTTGGCCGGGTCTGAAGAAGGACGTGAACCGCAAGGTGCATTCTTGCGAACGTTGCATACGCAGAAGGATTCCGGTTAGAGAAATGACCAAGTGACTAATTCACACAACCCGCTTAATGGAGCTCTTCTACATAGACTGTTTGTTTCTTGAGCGATTGAAGGGAGGGTTTGAGAATATTATGGTGAAAACTGATCATTTCGCCAGGGATGCTTACACTGTTCCTTGCTGAAATCAGACGGCTCAGGCTACCCATAAAGCTTGTTATAAGTACTTCTTTCGATATTAGTTTCCCAGAAATACTTCACAGCGATCTGGGACTAATTTCGAGGATAAAGGAGTTATGCAGATTAGCAAACATAAAGAAGTCTTGCTCCTCCCCACTTAACCCACAGGGGAATGTTGCTGCGAACGCTTCAATGGAACTCTCTTAAAAATGCTAAATGACATTAGAAGAAGAGCAAAAATAAGATTGGAAGTCTTACATTGGTCCAATTGTACACTCATATAATGCTACTAAGAATGATTTCCAATTGATTCTCTCCCCATTTTCTAATGTTTGGGTGGCACCCCCTGCTTTCTGTAAATGCATATCTGGGCACTACACCAAAGAGTGGCGAGGCTACTGCAGAGCCTCGCTCGTGCGTAGAAAGACTTCAAGACCGCTCCAATTTGCTTACACAGCCGCGGAGAGGAAGTCAAGCAATAGCCATGCAAAGAACAAGGCTCCGTACGATAAAAAGGTCAGTCCAAACTTGAGTCTTTAGTGCGTAAGGTTGAACTGAAAAGAAAATAGAAATTAGCCAATAAGTGGTATAAGGATGCATATCAGGTGATATTAGTCCCCAGTTTAAAAATACCTGTGTACACGGTACGGAGGGTCGACGGTTCGAAATCCTAGCGCACATTGCATCGTAATATGCTTTTACCTTTTGACAACCTTCCTTTTGATCCAGTCCCCATGAAACAGGTTCAGAAGAAACCGGGTGTACCAAAGACTATCCCTTTGAAGTCGAGCTCCTAATCTTCGAGTTTTGACTCGGACTCCCTCCGGTATGTTATATCACAAAGACGACCCATTTGGCCCATAAAGGATAAGGTTCAATTCCATGAAAACACTACACGAACTGCCCCTGATATTAGACCACCATCTATTATCGATCCATATATTAGCCAGCCTTATTTTCATTCCATGAGATTATCTGAATCTCACTTTTATTGTAAGAAATTACATGAAGTTATCTGAATCTCACTTCATTGTAAGAAATTACATAAGGTTATCTGAATCTCGCTTCATTGTAAGAAATTACATGCGGTTATCTGAATCTCATTTTCACTGTAAAAAATTAAATGAGGTTATCTGAATCTCACTTTCATATAAGAAATTACATGAGGTTGTCTGAATCTCACTTTCATTACCTTTATGGGGCCCCATAGTGGCCGAGTGGTCTAAAGCGCTCTCCATTACGGATCACTGCCATCTCACTCTGTCTGCATGGGTTCGAGGCTAAGATTCAGCTAATGTGGTTATGTGAGAAAGCTTGTCAATAGCTTCTCATGGGTCGGTTGTTCTTTCCGAGGGTTTTTCCGGGTTCTTCATCCACCAATAATACTGGCCGCCATGTATAGCATATCGTGTGTTGAAAAATGACGTTAAGCCCTACAACAACAACAATCATTACCGTCATACATTTGCATATGAACCTTTTTTCTTCTTCATTTTGTGAATGTTTGGGTAAGAATAATTGAATGAAACACATGTTTTAGAATGTGAAATTTTTTGTTATTATTAACCGATTCCTTAAAATTCCATCTTTCGTTACATTGTGTTATGTAGTAATTTAATCCAAGCAGCCATTAAGGTCTATTCTGTTACAGCATGCTTGTCAGGAGTGAGCGAGTGAGAATGATCGATCGTAGTGCATGATTCCCGTGCTTCGCGAGTATTAAAATCAATTCCCCGCCAATGAACAAAAGGCTTCTGGCATTACTCTAGTTACATAGACGGACAACACCTCGAGCAATACGAGTTGTGAAGATGAAGAGCACTTGTCTTTCACGCAAGTGAAAAATCGGGAAATGAATATAATTTGGAAAAATTATCCCCTTTCGAGTCTGGTTTATTTCGTATCATTTCATCTCGCAATAAATCCCACAATCGACAAGCGAGTGTTATCATGTCAACCCTAAATGAGACGTGAGCTCACAGATATAAGGATAAATTTTTGACATGTGAAAATATATAGAAAAAAATATGAAAATGATTTCGCCAATAAGTTTATTTAACTCACCATTAAGTACACACGTACACACACACACACACACACACACACACACACAAACAGACACACACACACACACAACCAAGTTGTAATAGGACATTGTTTCCACAACCAAACTTTCTCCAGATTCTACAGTAGCGATGTAGCGATGAGAGAAAACATGAAAGTCAGACAAAGTGGTGGTCGTTTAAAATCTCTATGACTAATATTGACCGTTGTGCTTATGATTAATGCTGGCAGTTGTGTTTATGATTAATGATGGCAGTTATGCTTATGATTAATTCTGGCAGTTGTGCTTATGATTAATGATGGCAGTTATGCTTATGATTAATTCTGGCAGTTGTGATTATGATTAATACTGGCAGTTGTGTTTATGATTAATGTTGGCAGTTGTGCTTATGATTAATGCTGGCAGTTGTGCTTATGATTAATTATGGCAGCTGTGTTTTTGATTAATGTTGGCAGTTGTGTTTATGATTAATGTTGGCAGTTGTGCTTATGATTTATGCTGGCAGTTGTGATTATGATTAATTCTGGCAGTTGTTCTTATGAATAATACTGTCAGTTGTGCTTATGATTAATGATGGCAGTTATGCTTATGATTAATTCTGGCAGTTGTGGTTATGATTAATACTGGCAGTTGTGTTTATGATTAATGTTGGCAGTTGTGCTTATGATTTATGCTGGCAGTTGTGATTATGATTAATTCTGGCAGTTGTGCTTATGAATAATACTGGCAGTTGTGCTTATGATTAATGATGGCAGTTATGCTTATGATTAATTCTGGCAGTTGTGATTATGATTAATGCTGGCAGTTGTGCTTATGATTAATGACGGCAGTTGTTATTATGATTAATGTTGGCAGTTGTGCTTATGATTAATTCTGGCAGTTGTGATTATGATTAATACAGGCAGTTGTGTTTATGATTAATGTTGGCAGTTGTGCTTATGATTAATGCTGGCAGTTGTGCTTATGATTAATTATGGCAGTTGTGTTTTTGATTAATGTTGGCAGTTGTGCTTATGATTAATGCTGGCAGTTGTGCTTATGATTAATGTTGGCAATTGTGTTTATGATTAATTCTGGCAGTTGTGATTATGATTAATGTTGGCAGTTGTGTTTATGATTAATGTTGGCAGTTGTGCTTATGATTAATTCTGGCAGTTGTGATTATGATTAATTCTGGCAGTTGTGTTTATGATTAATGTTGGCAGTTGTGCTTATGATTAATGTTGGCAGTTGTGATTATGATTAATGTTGGCAGTTGTGCTTATGATTAATGTTGGCAGTTGTGCTTATGATTAATGCTGGCAGTTGTGCTTATGATTAATTCTGGCAGTTGTGCTTATGATTAATTCTGGCAGTTGTGCTTATGATTAATGCTGGCAGTTGTGCTTATGATTTATGTTGGCAGTTGTCCTTTTGATTAATGCTTGCAGTTGTGCTTATGATTAATGTTGGCAGTTGTGATTATGATTAATGTTGGCAGTTGTGCTTATGATTAATGCTGGCAGTTGTGCTTATGGTTAATACTTGCAGTTGTGCTTATGATTAATGTTGGCAGTTGTGCTTATGATTAATGCTGGCAGTTGTGATTATGATTAATGTTGGCAGTTGTGATTATGATTAATGTTGGCAGTTGTGCTTATGATTAATGTTGGCAGTTGTGCTTATGATTAATACTGGCAGTTGTGCTTATGATTAATACTTGCAGTTGTGATTATGATTAATGTTGGCAGTTGTGTTTATGATTAATACTGGCAGTTGTGCTTATGATTAATGTTGGCAGTTGTGCTTATGATTAATGCTGGCAGTTGTGTTTATGATTAATGTTGGCAGTTGTATTTATCATTAATACTGGCAGTTTTGCTTATGATTAATGTTGGCAGTTGTCCTTTTGATTAATGCTGGCAGTTGTGATTATAATTAATGTTGGCAGTTGTGTTTATGATTAATGACGGCAGTTGTACTTATGATTAATGTTGGCAGTTGTGCTTATGATTAATGCTGGCAGTTGTGCTTATGATTAATGTTGGCAGTTGTGCTTATGATTAATGACGGCAGTTGTACTTATGATTAATGTTAGCCGTTGTGTTTATGATTAATGTTGGCAGTTGTGCTTATGATTAATACTGGCAGTTGTGCTTATGATTAATGCTGGCAGTTGTGATTATAATTAATGTTGGCAGTTGTGTTTATGATTAATACTTGCAGTTGTGCTTATGATTAATGTTGGCAGTTGTGCTTATGATTAATGCTGTAAGTTGTGCTTATGATTAATGTTGTCAGTTGTGCTTATGATTAATGATGGCAGTTGTGCTTATGATTAATACTGACAGTTGTGCTTATGATTAATACTGGCAGTTGTGCTTATGATTAATACTGGCAGTTGTGATTATGATTAATGTTGGCAGTTGTGCTTATGATTAATACTGGCAGTTGTGCTTATGATTAATGTTGGCAGTTGTGCTTATGATTAATTTTGGCAGTTGTGTTTATGATTAATGTTGGCAGTTGTGCTTATGATTAATAATGGCAGTTGTGCTTATGATTAATGTTGGCAATTGTCCTTTTGATTAATGTTGGCAGTTGTGTTTATGATAATGTTGGCAGTTGTGCTTATTATTAATACTGGCAGTTGTGCTTATGATTAATACTGGCAGTTGTGATTATGATTAATTTTGGCAGTTGTGTTTATGATTAATACTGGCAGTTGTGCTTATGATTAATGTTAGCAGTTGTGCTTATGATTAATTCTGGCAGTTGTGCTTGTGATTAATGTTGGCAGTTGTGATTATGATTAATACTGGCAGTTGTGCTTATGATTAATGCTGGCAGTTGTGTTTATGATTAATTCTGGCAGTTGTGCTTATGATTAATGTTGGCAGTTGTGATTATGATTAATGTTGGCAGTTGTGCTTATGATTAATGCTGGCAGTTGTGTTTATGATTAATTCTGGCAGTTGTGCTTATGATTAATGTTGGCAGTTGTGATTATGATTAATGTTGGCAGTTGTGTTTATGATTAATACTGGCAGTTGTGCTTATGATTAATGTTAGCAGTTGTGTTATGATTAATTCTGGCAGTTGTGCTTATGATTAATTCTGGCAGTTGTGATTATGATTAATGTTGGCAGTTGTGCTTATGATTAATGTTGGCAGTTGTGCTTATGATTAATTCTGGCAGTTGTGCTTGTGATTAATGTTGGCAGTTGTGATTATGATTAATACTGGCAGTTGTGCTTATGATTAATGCTGGCAGTTGTGTTTATGATTAATATTGGCAGTTGTGTTTATGATTAATGTTGGCAGTTGTGTTTATGATTAATGTTAGCAGTTGTGTTTATCATTAATGCTGTCAGTTGTGCTTATGATTAATGCTGGCAGTTGTGTTTATGATTAATACTGGCAGTTGTGTTTATGATTAATGTTGGCAGTTGTGTTTATGATTAATGTTGGCAGTTGTGCTTATGATTAATGCTGGCAGTTGTGTTTATGATTAATGTTAGCAGTTGTGTTTATCATTAATGCTGGCAGTTGTGCTTATGATTAATGCTGGCAGTTGTGTTTATGATTAATACTGGCAGTTGTGTTTATGATTAATGTTGGCAGTTGTGTTTATGATTAATGTTGGCAATTGTGCTTATGATTAATGCTGGCAGTTGTGATTATGATTAATATTGGCAGTTGTGTTTATCATTAATGCTGGCAGTTGTGTTTATGATTAATGTTAGCAGTTGTGTTTATCATTAATGCTGGCAGTTGTGCTTATGTTTAATGCTGGCAGTTGTGTTTATGATTAATACTGGCAGTTGTGTTTATGATTAATGTTGGCAGTTGTGTTTATGATTAATGTTGGCAGTTGTGTTTATGATTAATTCTGGCAGTTGTGCTTATGATTAATTCTGGCAGTTGTGCTTATGATTAATTCTGGCAGTTGTGCTTATGATTAATGCTATCAGTTGTGTTTATGATTAATGTTGGCTGATGTGTTTATGATTAATGTTGGCAGTTGTGCTTATGATTAATGCTGACAGTTGTGATTATGATTAATACTGGCAGTTGTGCTTATGATTAATTCTGGCAGTTGTGCTTAAGAATAATACTGGCAGTTGTGTTTATGATTTATGCTGGCAGTTGTGCTTATGATTAATGCTGGCAGGCGATTGAGAACTTGACAATCCATGATAGGGTGGTTTATTTTTCTGCGTAATCATTAAATATGTAACTAGAAAAGATACAAAAAATATTAACATAACATATACATTAAGTTGTATTCTAATACCATTCTTAACCCACCACCCACCCCCGTCCGACAAATGTTAGGCACTGCAAAAAGTGCAAATATTTTCTGTTGTATACATTTCTGAATTCCTTTTTTTAAGTCTGAAGTTGAAACAACGGCTAATATTCGACAAACGCCTAGAAATAACAGAAATGATTGTAAATTGGCACTAAAAGGGAGCATAGGTTTAGGATCCAAATAATTTATATGAAATTAATGAAAAGATATGACAGTCTTAGTTCTAATCAAGAACTCAAAGGTCGCCCCCACGCAAAGAATTCATTCAATAATTGTATTCAGTCGGATCTAGATAAACCGTCAACTGAGTCCAAGAAACGGTATCATCACGTCAGACATTTGTAAGAGGAACAAAACTATATAGCTAGAATTTCGGCAGATAGGCCTAAGTAAGTTCTGGAAATAATACCAGAACCTTTGGATACTTTGCATGCAAAATGGCGAAGACACTGTTAATTTATGTTGTCCTTTGCAGTATTCTTATAGGTAAGATATACCGTAGAATTAGTATTACTGGGTTGTGGTTGCGATGTTGATTATTTTGTTGTTGTAATAGTTAAAATGATAGTTTTTATCTGATATGCCTAGTAATAGAAATAGCAGAACAAGTAGTAATAGCAGCAGCATTAATAGTAGCAATGGTAACAGTAGTGGTGGCAGTAGTAAAGAGTAGCAGTAGAAATAGTAAAAGAAGTAATAATAGCAGTAATAATAGTAACAGAAGTAATGGTAGTAACAGTAATAGTAGCAGTTGTAATAGTAAAAGAAGCAACATAGTAATATTAGCATTATTAATAGTAACAGTAGTAATTGTAGTAACAGTAATAGTAGCAGTAGTAATAGTAACAGTAGTAATTGTAGTAACAGCAATAGTAGCAGTAGTAATAGTAACAGAAGTAATTGTAGTAACAGTAATAGTAGCAGTAGTAATAGTAACAGTAGTAATTGTAGTAACAGTAATAGTAGCAGTTGTAATAGTAAAAGAAGTAACAGTAATATTAGCAGTAGTAATAGTAACAGTAGTAATTGTAGTAACAGTAATAGTAGCAGTTGTAATAGTAAGAGAAGTAACAGTAGTAGTAGCAGTAACAGCGTAATAAAAGCAGTAGTAATACTAACATTAGTCATAGTACTTTAGTACATTAGTCATTGTACATTAGTCATAGTACTTCTGACACCAGACCAACCAGTCCTAACACTAACCACTTAGTGCTGAGCGCCAAGCGAGGCAGCTGTTAGTGCCATTATAATCAGTCTTTGGTATGATGCAGCCGGGGATCGAACCCACGACCTCCCGCATCCGAGGTGGATGCTCTAATCACTAGGCCACCAGAGTGGTCGAAAATATATGTAATTGGTTGGAAATCAATGAAATGTATTGAATTTTTACAACACTATCATGAGAGAAAGAGAGATTTTTCTTTTAACACAAGTTATATCATAATATTTCTTTTAATCTACAATGGCATCGAGTAAACAGCTAATACTTAAATTCCACTGGTTTATAACGATGTGAATGGGATATGATTTTTACCACGTGTGTAAGAGTTTCAATTGAAGATACGCATTTTCCACCCATCACACTTGTAGTTTTATTTTTGTAAAACAATCCGTAAATAATAACTGTTTACGTATAGGTGACAGGTGTTCCTGATAAGGAAGTGAATGAAGAACCATAAATCATACAAATACAGGTTAGATGACGTAGATAAACTGAAACAACATGTACATAATATTCAAAGTTTTCCTCTCCGCATGAGTATAACACAATATCGATATGAGACGAAAAGATTTAAAACAGATTTATATCGTTTGACTACAGCCACATGTCAAATTTGGTGACCTCTGCGACAAGTTTAAAACTGACTTGCTAATAAATGATTGTGAATCCCGATATTAGGATCAAGTGAAACGGGTTCTTGTATTTAACTCTTGTCTGAAAGGAATAATGAGCAAACATTTAATGTATTGAGAAGGCGATACAGGGAAATAGTGTTCTTATTTCGTAGACTTTTATTCGTTATGCATTTTGTATTATTTCTTTGATATTCTTTGTTGCTTTTCTCAATGATTATATTTATGTATATCTATATTTTCTTACTGACCTTATGTCCAAAATCTATCTGACCAGTGACATTTATTTTGTAAACAATTAATCGCTAATAATTATGTGAGTATAGATTAAATATTCAGATCATTATTAATTATAAACATGTTTACTTCTGTTTGAGTAAAAGACAGTCTTGATTATAACCTTAGAAACTTCCAGAACAGACATTTTCCATAAAGTTAACAGCATTTCCAGAAATGAGTAATTGCAACTTACGTCAAGTGGGAGTTGTATAACGTTGTTTACTTAAAGATTTCTCATTTTTACTGCATGATTCGAAGTGGAATCAGTCTAATTGTTGGGAAACTTGCACATTAGCACATTCAAGATTGTAGATTAGAACGTATTGCCCATGCTATTGCAACAAACATGTTGATTGGGACGTATTGACCTTCCTGTTGCAACAAACATGTTAATTGGGACGTATTGACCTTCCTGTTGCAACAAACATGTTGATTGGGACGTATTGACCTTGCTATTGCAACAAACATGTTGATTGGGACGTATTGCCCTTCCTGTTGCAACAAACATGTTGATTGGGACGCATTGACATTGCTATTGCAACAACATGTTGATTGGGACGTACTGCCCTTCCTGTTGCAACAAACATGTTGATTGGGACGCATTGACATTGCTATTGCAACAAACATGTTGATTGGGACGTATTGACCTTGCTATTGCAACAAACATGTTGATTGGGACGTATTGACACAAAGACACAGTGGTCCCTTTTAAGAGTGATCTTAAGACTCACCCGTTTCGACTGCAGGGACAAACTTAGCGACCTAATCATATTTTGTATCTAATATGTTTTCAGCATGTTTTTTTGTCTTCCAATTTCATTGTTTTTGTCATTTGTTGTTCTGTAATGTAGTCATATCATTATTGATGGTGTAAAGCGCTTAGAGCTTCGAAAGATTAAGCGCTATACAAAGTCCTCATTATTATTATTTTATTATTATTATTATTATTATTATTATTATTATTATTATTATTATTATTATTATTGCCCTAGCTATTGCAACAAACATGTTGATTGGGACGTATTGACCTTGTTATTGCATCAAACATGTTGATCAGAACGTATTGACCTTGATATTGCAACAAACATGTTGATTAAGACGTATTGACCTTGCTATTGCAACAAACATGTTAATTGGGACGTATTGACCTTGCTATTGCAACAAACATGTTGATTGGGATGTATTGATCTTGATATTACCCGATATTTATTATAAAAAACATCTATTGGAGTTTGCTCGAGTCATTTTTCATGGGATGAAAGTTTAATAATGTTTAGAAGATCACTTTGAGGATATTAATAAAGACACCACAAGATTATTACGCCTTGTCGTAATTTGCCTGACATGCCAACATCCGTACACACCAAAAATGATATTTAAAACAATTTCTTCAAGAATCACACGCACTTCCTAAACTCTGATAATGGGTGGCATAATTAAACCTCACGCTTCTAACCATTTTTTTAAAAAAAAAGGTTTGAGCATAAATGAACTTAAATTATGCTTTGCAGAACTCCAAACAATGAACAGCGAGATCCATAACAGAGAGGCATTCAACATGGTCTATCCAAAGAATTCGATAAATTAAAAAAGCGCCTGAACCTAAGATGCAAACTTTCACAAAAAGAAGTTTTCAACTAAGAAATAGAACCTTATCTCCTTTGTACAGTGTTTAGCACTTTTCTTTGAAAGCTGCGTAACTTGTCTGACAAGACACGATTGTGAATTTTATTTCTATATGTATTTGTATGTATTTTTATGCGTTACCTTGTTTATACCTAAAAAGAACCAAAAATTTCCAAATGGATAGTTTAACGATGACAAGCACTATGAAATTTAAAATTGAAATACTCCCAGAAATATTTCAATAATTAATTAATTAATTAATAATAATAATAATAATAATAATAATAATAATAATAATAATAATAATAATAATAATAATAATAAAAATAAAATAATAATAATAATAATAATAATAATAAAAATAAAATAATAATAATAATAATAATAATAATAATAATAATAATCATTATAATGGTGTGATTGTATAGTAGTTGTAGTAATAGTAGGAATGGTGATAGAAATAGATGGGTGAACAAAGGTAAAATTAGAACTATCATTGTGTTAAAGTGTATTTCCTACCATTTCAGTCATTTCAGATTTGCCAGACAGTTCACCATCCGTTGGTCAGCCTTGCAATAATGTCAACGAAACCGTCGCTGATGCAGATGGTTGCGAAATTTATTTAATTTGTAGCATCGAGAAAGAATGGTCAAATAGGAGTTGCTCATTCCCCTTCCTTTTTTCCGACACGGAGAAGCTTTGTCAAGATTTTAATAATGTCACCTGCGGTGGACGACGTGAGCCCAGATCACCATGTAAGTAGGAACTATGTACCTAACGTCTTCAAATGGAGTTCACTTTTGTATGAGTTCTATTTTGTTTATGATAGCATGGAGCTTGGTCATTTTCTTGAGTCATTGAAGAAAATATTTGAAGATGGGTCATTGTTTTGATTACAGAAAAGAATATCTCAATGAAATTAACATTTTTATATTAACCCAGGTTTGTGACAAATATATCTCGGTTTTCATACTTTATTACAAATATCTCTGAAGCTCAATACTTTATGACAAATATATCTCTAGTTCCATATTTGGTCAAAGTTTTTTTCCTCCTTTCTTTTCAATGAAGCTAATCTTAATGACTGAAAGTATCTCATATTTAGATAGTGTAAACTATTACCAAAATCAATGAGGTACAGGATTATAGTGCTAATTCTATTTTAAATAATTGCACGAATATTTTGGTGTAAATAGCATGGAACATTTCTTGATAGAATACTGTAAATCATACAAGATACTTGTGAACACTGATTGAATAATAATAATAATAATAATAATAATAATAATAATAATAATAATAATAATAATTACATCAACAAAAACGAGCCTTATAATGTCATGTGTTTTATTTTACAATGACTGCTATATCATATGCCATTTACTATCTTTTTCCCCACACAAAATTCAGTCAAGGAGGTGTAATTAATTCATTAACGAGTGAATTAATGGCTCGTCATATTTGAGTCCCTCATCAAGCTAAACTTTTTAGAGTGAAACTGAGAATAACAATCAGAGGGATGGTGGTTGAGGAGAATGGATACATCATACATGTTGTAGCGCGGACATTTGATCGACATCTAGATTTTAAATATCATCTTTTTGACAGCAAGGAAGGAATAACATGTATAGTATACTTAATTAGCGTGTTCATTAGCCGTTTGAATTTAATTGCACTCGGAGCTCTGTACAAACTTACAATGTTGCGAAATTAAAATCTTAAACGAGTAGCTTCTGTGGGATAAAGAAAGTGTTTACAATTTATATCAAATTAATGTCTTTAATCCCAAGTCAACAACATTTTCTCCCGGCACGAGATTCAGGTACCCGGTACCTCCTAAGTATTGTCTGTTCCCGTGCATTTCTTCACACAGAAAAGCAGATCCAGCCAATTGTTTCAAAGAGCGTGTTAGTGTCTTACTGGTATCTGTTTGCAAGCCTAAAATTGAGAATTTACAGTTGACTTACTTCACTGATTTGGTCACGCGCATGGTTGTTTTAATTAAATACAAATTCTTTACTTGGCCTGATACAACTGTAAACTCTTGCTGATTCAGCTCAGCATGTAATTGTTTGTATTAAACTCACCGCAACTATATATGCAACACACCCGTGAACTTCCTCCTATAGTACAACTAAGGACGCAATATAAAAGTTTAAATTAAGTAATTTAAGTTTTATTATTCTGGTTAAAATGTGCACCGAACGCGTTCTTCTTGGTGCCTTTAAGTTTATGTACGTGGCATATTTGTTTGTAGTATGGTTTGGCACCAAAGCGTCAAAGCAGGCAATTGTTCCACGAAGGGTAAACAGTGTCATTGGCATTTATTTCCGTTTCCGCTTCGCCGCCTAGTTAGTGACGGATGGTGCATAAAATCGGACTTAGGTCAGAAAGCTCTGCAGGTTCTATCCTTCTAACAGACAACACACACGTTATGATCAATTTCCAAACGAAGTATTTAATTTTTCATGGTTGTAAATTTGTCCACTTCATGAGGGATACACATGGACTCGTTCTCAGAGATGGGGTTGTCACGTAGTGCGTTAGATATGTGGTCTGCGATTGTGTTTATCGTTTGTTTCTTAAATATGTTGGTTTACATTGTGGTATTTTGGTTTCATGAATATTCGGCAGCTGATAAAATTCTCGGGTACGGAATTAGGCCACAACCTAAAGCCATGATCTCAAGGGTAATCACAATCGGGGTGGCAATGATTGTTGACAATATTAGAATGGCCGCAACACAGTTGCAAAAATATACGTCCTGTTAGTGTGGTGTTAACTAGTGAACTCAACGCATTTACCATTCGCCTTCAACTAATTGTACAGAGTGGGTCGCTGTTCAGTCCCTGTCAAGTAAGTTTCAACCTTGCAGATCTTTGTCAGGCGAAACTACCCTGGATCTTGGGGTATAGCGACATTATATTTCCTCTATAACCCAGAGGCGTAGCTATGATATTTTGCGCCCGGGGACGAACTATAAAATTGGCGCCCCAGCCCCCTCCCCGTTTAATCACATTTTTCTATTACATTGAATAAGGAAAACAATTTAAATTGTAATAAAACATTGTATTTAAAGAAGCAAATTTATAGAAATTATAGTACATGACCCACTCAGTCACTGTCGTAGACTGGTTTACATAGTCTACAAAAGATTTATTTTTCTTGATTTCACTGTCGCAAACTGGTCAATTACGCAATCAAAATCTGTGTTTTCCAATGTTTCTCTTTCAACGCTAAGAAGAGCAAGTCTGCTGAGCCGCTGCAGCGATCTTGTGACCGATTTATTACCCTTGTTTACTTATTATAATGTAACGTTGTAAGCCTCGTTTTGGCGCCCCTGTACCTTGGCGCCCGGGGACATATGTACCCCCTGCCCCCCCCCCCCCCAGCTACGCCTCTGCTATAACCAGCATGATGTGAAAGCTTAGTTGATCTCGTGTAGCGGGGGTTAGCTCCTCTGGCATATTCCCGTTCATTACTCATAAGACGGCAATGATATCAAAGAAGGCATCAGTTTGCTTGTTATTTATTACTAGATCTTGAAACTTGCACGGTGTTCAACACCCCGACAACACGCAGATACTTCCACTATTTTGTGGGTTTCTCTGGCCCATTACTTTTGTGCGACAGAGCGTGTCTTTTTCGAATATATATATATATATATATATATATATATATATATATATATATATATATATATATATATATATATATATTGCCGGCAAGACGACTGATACAAGGTTCTACATACTAGTACACCAAAGAAAATGTTATCGTCGAGTTCATATCGGTAAATACCATGTTTTTATTGTAGAAACAGTTGTGCCCAAGAATCCCCTGGGTTTTTACTGTCGATTGTTGTTCCGACAAAAGAGTGATATTTATTCTAAGCTGCTCGCAGGTTGGTTTAGGCTACTGCGAGTAACCTCAATACTCTGCTTGGCATCTTCGCTTTTAAAGTCTCGAATAGAACTTATTTTTCGTCATCAACATTTTTTTGAGTTAATAACAGCAATTGCTTCAATTGCTTTTTTCTTCTTCAGGTATGTACACTGGTGAATCAGAGGCTAGGTGTAGTTATATACCTCAGCGAACTATATGTCAGTGTATCAATACAATGGACCTCAACTTTGATATGTGTGTCAACCTGTCAGACGGGTTGTATGCATGGCCTTCACGGAAACTGTCAAGATACTATATCCAGTGCTTAATGGGAAGAACATTGCCGATGGTGTGCGAAGGTTCATCTATGTTGTTTGATTTCCAAGAAAAGCAGTGTTTGTTGGTGTACGATGAAGTAAGCAGGTTGTATAACCACACAGCTCTACAACTAGAATCCACATTTGCTGCTGTGCCTCCACCCAACGTATATGTGACGCGGACGAGGTTTGTCCATGATAGATATGTGTCACTTCAACAATCTACATCAGGTTTTGATTCTGATTATTTGACTTCAGGCGGGAATTTGGTTGGTAAACAAACGTCTGTTCCAGCATTTTCACAGTTTATATATGCATCATTAACTGATGGTGACGTGACGCAAACGAATTTAGTTCATGAAAAATCTTCATTGTTTCAACAAACTTCGTCCGTTTGTGTGACCAATACCCTAAATTTAAAATCTGATAAGTCAGTCACTATTTTTAATTCATATGTGGCATTGAACGTACACATGACGCAGACACAGTTTGTTCCAGAAAAGTATTCTTTGCTTCAACACATGGACGGCACTATTAGCCTTAAACCTTCAACTCTTGCCTTAGCTACTTTTAAATCTACTTCCGACATGTACTCAATTCAAGTGGAACCCTTTGCTAGTTACATAAAAATTCATTTTACTACCGTACCTGATTCTACAATGGAGACATTAATTCCAGTTTCAAATACACTGATATCACTATCATCTTTCTTTATAACGACATCTTTGTCTACGACCACATGCATACAAAATTCATATTCAAGTGACCCAGTGCAAACCCCACCAAATCGAATGACCAAAGTTTTAACCTCAACGACAACAATTATAAACCTTTTAGAAAACTCCTCTGGAAAACACCACTGGTTTGACGAAGCGGTCACTACTACCCTGTCAGACCAAATTATTGATAATAAATCTTCGGATTTTTTGGAAATGAGTGTGATAAACTACAAAACATATTTAAGTGCTGGACGTATCTCCAAATCAGAAATAATTCCAACGTCCGAATATATAAGAGATTCTGATGTGGTAGAAAACATTTTCTTTCAACACTTAAGTACATCATACGCATTATCCGTTGATATAGATATATCTTCACTAGATCATCACGGTTATTTATCTCTAAATCCTTCACCTAAATTGGAGTCAAGCAAAACCACATTTTCAACAATGAATTCAAATGCCCAGTTCATGTTGACGATCGCAGATTCTATTCAACCCACAAAAGCAAACCTAGCGTCAAAATCAGCACCACATACAGCTTCTATGAAATCTACAGAAAAAGTAAAACTAAACGTGGATACCAATGAAACCAATATGGCGGCGTCTGAAGCAAACATATTACCATCAAATATGGCATTGTCAAGATCGTCATCTATATCACCAATGTCAACGGCAAGAGATCAGATGAGATCGGAACTGATCCTGGACTCCTCTTTTATTCCTGTTACACCTATGAATTCCCCAGCGTTACTTCATAAATCAGGAGTAACATTGATGAGTACTTATTCTTTGTTGAGACTCTTCGAATCTCTGCATTCAACACGCTTAGAATATTCGCCTTTACAAGCAACCGCATTTGAGGTAGCTGGACTGTCAAGTAGAACAGCTTTGAAAATTTCACCTAGATCAACGCCTGTGACATACGATTCACAGCTGTCGCCATCAAGAATGTTGGAAATATCATCGTCCCAATCTATCACATGGTTAGCTACATCAATTATATCTAATTCCACTTCGTCGGTAAAATTCAGTCAAGCAAATGCTTCAAGTCTAATCTCCCTGACTGATATGATATCATCATCAGCTCCATACATTTCTAATTCCCAATCGACAGAATCTACGAAATCCAATCAAAATGACAACATTACCAAATCGACCACATCGACAAAAGATCAGAAATTAAACACATTAAATTTAAGCAACACATCCTTTATAGCCGTCTTGGTAGGGTCCTGCGCTGGAGTTTTGTTTTTTATCACGCTGACAATATTACTTATAATTCATCTCAGAAAAAGGACAAAGAGGAAACAGTACTTACAAAGTGGTTGATAATGGTCAATTCCTACAAGTGACCGCCATCTGTTTGTGATTCCTTAATGGCGGGAGGAAACTTGAAGGCATCCCAGAGGAAGTAGTTTTCAAGTTTCGTTGAGGAAAACAAGCTGGACATCTGATAAATAAATATCACTGGAATTAGCCATCCACAGAAAGACTTCCAAATTTATTTTCTTCACTGTTTTAAGCAAGCGGTATTCATAAGTCTACACTTTCACACAAGTAATGGAACCAGCGCAAAGCCTTGACGGAGTATCGACAGCTGGTAGTGAGACAGGATTGAAGAGGTATGATGACTAGTGTGTTAAGTTTCGATAGACTAAACCACATGCTTTAGTAATGGTAAGGAGCTTCCTTCAAAGGATCAGTTTCGTCGTGATCAGAATATTTGTCACAATTTTCCACAATAACGTCATAAAAATGTCCGCATCAGATCGGCAACATTTGAACACTTCTTGAAGTCTACGGGTTTGAAGAGTAAGTTTGGCCCACATAACCTCTGGATTGTCACGTACAGCTGCTATATTAATACTATGGACTGAACACCTACTTTTCGCTAATAAAAACATATTTTGCACGTATTTGAAAACTAGTCAAAGCGTGAACCATCACGTGGTGGGAATGACCAATCAAATGTTTCTCATGTTATGTTAATTCATTGCTTTAACAAGTGTCCAGCAGCCACGTTTACTAATCTGAAGCCGTCCAAAGTTGATGTGTAAAGCATCCTAAGTTGATTTTTAAAGCGTTCCAAGTTGATGTGTAAAGCATCCCAATTTATAAAGCATCGAGTCGAGCGAGTTATGTGCTGTTAGGCCTGTTCGATAACGGTTGTTATGTCCCTTGAATTATTTAATACCCTAATTTACTCATAACGCAACGCTCTGGCGAGCAAATCTTTTTAGTAATGTCGTCAAATAAAGCTGTAAATAAACTTGTACGGGACACACCGTGGAAAAATAGCTGTGTATGCGGAAATTATGACTTATAGTTTTATAATAATAATAAAGGACAAAATAAACTTTGATAAAGCTTGAATTTTATATGAACTAATTACTTTTTTCTTATTTCAAAACAAATTCATGGCATGACTTAATTCGGATGTACTTTAAAGGTCTGATAAACGGCATAATGTAGCAATATATGCACAGAATGATGTGTTTACGGCTGATTCTACTTTAGGAAATCCAGAAATATAATCATAATAATCTAATTAATCTAATGCATGGTTACAGAGGACAAATAATCCTTAAAGTGTATGGTTGTGTCCAAAAGAACCAGAGAGAGAGAGAGAGAGAGAGAGAGAGAGAGAGAGAGAGAGAGAGAGAGAGAGAGAGAGAGAGAGAGAGAGAGAGGGAGGGAGGTGGTGAAAGAGACAGTTATATAAAATGAGCATATGCGACAGTAAAGCCTACAAGCCTTTGCTTATAGCAACCAATCATTTTTAAATTAAATAAAACCTGTTTACGCGGATGCCTCTAACCTTGAAACAAGGTCAGAGATCTAGGTCAACATTACTTGTTTTTATCACTACTTTTATGTCAGTTTAAGCATTTAAGTTGATGCATTCGTAAAGGGCTGTTGGTCACCGGAAATATATATTGTAAATTCGCGCAAACAGTTTCTGTTTTCAATTCACTGAAGAGCTCTTCAAGGGAACCTATTTTCTGCGGCGGTAACAACCCTTATCGAACAGGCCTAAAAAGTGAATGTTCTCAACGATTTGGAGCAAGCTTGAATTATGGCTTGTGATATCAAGTTCTCGAAGGATTTTCAAAGATGATGAAGTTCCGTGCATTTTAATGACATAATCTTGAATCTGAATGCCTGAGCTTGGTCCTAGTCTGAGCTTGGTTTTATTCTGAAGACTTATTTCAAATCCAATTTTTACTAAACTTGGTTTAAATAAACGTATAGCTTGAATACCTTAGATGGGTAAAATTATGAGTGAGATCCATGCACATTAATCAGGCGACAATGCATCTGATTTGCTGAACTTTTGTCAACGCTTTTCGAATCAAAACTAGCGGAAGGATTTAAATCATCAAGATATCAAGTGTAGTTGTTTATCAGCGACATCGCGTATATTATTGAGGTTATTTTACATCTCACATTGTGAGGTAAGTATGATTGAAAAGACGTTTGTTTGGGTGATTTGGGGCACAGTAACGCAAGTAGGTTATTTAGTGCCAAGCAATTGTATTTAAGTTCCTTGCCCAAGGACACACCGCGGCAGCTGACTCAGGTTGGTCAGATAGTAGGATTTGAACATGCACCTTTTCGGTCGTGAACCTGGCACGCTATCCACCTAACCACTACAGCTCCCACACAGTAACATTAGACCGTGTTTCAGACATGATTTGATGAAATTTCAAGAAGGCTAAAATCATTAGATACTCGTTAATCATATTAGGAGTAAGATCCGTGCATATTTATGTTTTGTTCTTAATTGGTTTTTGTTAATTGTTTTTTTTTAAAATTTATAAACCACAATAATGACTGTATTTTATGGAATTATGTAATCTCTGTCTGAATATGATTAAATTGCAATGATTTGATCTTACATTTGATTGACTGGGCTCCAGCAACTATATTTCTTATCAGATTTTCATCAAACACGTTAAATAGTCTCTTACTATCAAGATGTTAGACGAGTTTAGTTATAAGCAAAATATGCTCATATTTACTAGTCAACCTTTGATATGATTAGCTGAGCTTGTTACACTCTGGAGACTGACTTTCTATTAGAATTTGCTTCATTGTAGTAATTATTCTTATGTCGTCATTGTCTTATGTTGTAATAGAATCGAAATCTGCACGTACTGATTGGCCGAGCACGTTACCTAAATAAATGAAGACTATATAGCTTGTCTAATATAGATGGGCTACCAGCAAAGATTTGGGATGAACTCCAGTATGAGCAAAATTATATACATGCTAATTATACCGTGTATGAACTTCATTATGAGCACATGGCTATGCATGTTAAATATGCCGTGTATGAACTTCGTTATGAGCAAAGGCTATGCATGTTCAGTATGCATTGGATGAACTCCGTTATGCCTTGGATGAACTACATTATTAGCAAAGAGCTGTGCATGTTAATTATGCCTTGGATAAACTCCGGTATGCCTTGGGTGAACTCGGTTATGAGTAAAAGGATATGCATATTAATTAGGATATTATGCCTTGGATAAACTATATTATGAGTAAAAGGATATGCATATTAATTAGGATATTATGCCTTGGATGAAATCCATTATGAGCAAAAGCTATGCATGCTAATTATGCCTTATCATCAGATATATTAAAAAAATTAAAAATATTAAATATGTAGAATCGACAAATAAAGTTTCGGAGATTGTTTATATATGGTTATGTTCTTACAATAAGAAACATGAAAGCTATATCATGCTGTAGCAAGCTAGTAAAGTGCATTTGATTAAAGACATACCAAGCTTGCTTGCTGATCCTATCTGATCTGATTCGGGAATCAAACCCACACACTTTCGGCGAGACGCTGTTGCATATTCTTGTATAGATTCTAGATAACAGCATTATACCAATGCTGTAAATGTTCCCAGAATTATTGCATAAACTATGGTATTGTTGATATGTAAATTCGACATCACTATTTTCTTCATATACTGTATAAACACGTATGCACAGCTTAATTTTTTTTTCGCTAGCCAAAGATCAATGTTTTAATTCGTTCCACATCAACCCTTGGCATATCTAGTTAGAGCGTCTCCGGGTGCCACAGTGGTCTAAAGAACTCGCATTTACTGATTACTTTCATCTCACCTCTGTCTGCGTATACTGGCCGCCATGCTATCATGTACTGAAAATTGGCGTTAAGCCCACAACAAATCTGATTTGCTGAATACGCCCTGACATTTGATAAGATGCAGCTGGAAGAAACCGATCCAATCATACCCCTTGTTAAACATTTAAATTGGGAGATTGCTATGAATAACCATAACAGTTCCCGTACACAAACACATGTTGCATGTTTCTCCTTTAAAAACATGTCAACGAATATTTCATTCCGAGTCGTCTTGTTGATATTGTGCAAATCGCCATATTGAATACCAAAACAGGTCATGTAACGAGCTTTCATTTTTTAAAAGGGCAGGTTATGAATTAAGCGGATGTGATGCAACATCGTGTTTGTGCGTAAATTACATCAAATTCTTTTTTACCCGCAAGGGGAACTGGTAACGTGTCATATTGTGTGTGTGTGTGTGTGTGATTGAATTTTTTAACGTAGCTTTAACAATTTTTCAGTTATATCGATACGATGCTTGAAGTGCGGCAGTTTTTAGGGATGTTTAGCTCTTGGACATCTTGCTGCAGACATAGCATCATCTCCCATCCAGTCACATTATCATGACACCAGACCGACCAGTCATAATACTAACCTATTAATGCCGAGTGCCACGCGATGCAGCCACGAATATATTTTTCTAAAATAAATCTTTGGCATGAGTTGGCCAGGTCCAAACCCACGACATCCCGCATACGAGACGGACGCTATAATCACTTAGGCCACAAGTGCGATCATCTTGATTTTGCTTTCAATAGACAGACTCCTTCATCCACATGAGGGCACTTGTTTAAAACACTGTTTCATCTAATTATATCCAGGGTTGATTCGAAACAAAGTGAATCGATGACCATTGGCAAGTGAAGATGCCAAGAAAAAAACGGTTATTCTAACAGACACCCCTGTGGCGGTGCAGATCCAAACGGACTGTTTGAAAACGTTCGTAAATTAAAGTGTTTTGATTTTACTAGCAGTCGATGGATTCCTCAAACTGTTTTAATTACTTCCACATATTACAATGGATATGTACGTATGACATAGGCAAGCATTCCAAGCATCCACTCTGCTGACGAAATCACATTCAGGATCAAGATCTCAGACGGGCGACTACCACAGATCTACTGCGAACTGAAGGAGGGAAAGCGATGTCTATGGTAGTCAGACGAAACGCTTCAACATTGATCTAGAGTCTCGGGAAGATGTCATACAGGGTCTCATCCAAACTGGAGCCAGGCTTTGAACGGAAGAGAAATGCGGAGGCAGTAGATAAGAACGAGCAGCGGAAATATCAGATTAGAACTGCAGCACATCCTCTATTGATTAAGTAAAGCCAAGCGGCGTCTCTGATCAAGTGTTACAGACAATTCAAAACACAAATTGGTACGACAAGACATTCATGTCCTCAGAAACCAAACCAGATAGCACAGACCTGATCTTCGAACTCGAAGGACAAACCTGCATCTATACTTCTACATAGCAGAGACCAATACTGGCATCTTATTACGGGTCTTGTGGAGTGCTGACTTGAAAGCTTCCACTGAGTTGGCCCTCACAATACTCTCATCCAGGCCGTTCCACTCACAACAGTTTCATAAAGTTTCTAAACTGTTCAGTACTCTAACATTTAACAAAAGTACACGCAGATTTTTAGTGACTTTTGATTTTCTACAATCTTTTTAGTTTCAAAGCCAGAGTAAGATTTAGATGGTATGCGTCTTTTTGGCTGAATAACAGCGAAGATGCATGTAAATTAGTGATCATATAAGCACGAATGCAAGAAACGTAATATATTGTGATTCAACCGAACTAACACCAGATTGGAGATGGAGGATGGATGTGGAAAAGTACAATGAACACCATAGTGTAACTGATAAACTTTATTGATATTTGACACAATGTCAAGTTGGCTGAGTACAGTGTTCATGGTGTTGAAAACATGGGGCAAAATTAAATACAAACTATTATAGCTGACGAATATGTCTCTGTTTTTAAACAGATATATATATATATATATATATATATATATATATATATATATATATATATATATATATATATATATATATATATATTTATATATATATATTCAATCACAATTCTAACACAATAAGATCACATGCTTTTCATTATTTGTAGATGCAATGCAATCAACACTTTGCAATAAGTGAATAAAGTATTATTAAATCAAGGAAAACATAACAGCAAGTTTTACATAGCAAACAATTTATTAAATAGCCAATATGTGATTTTGTTCGTGAATAGTGAAAAGTGTTTATGCATTTAAAAGCATCAGCAGTTAATGTGATCCTAAAATTTTAAATGATTCATGAATAAATGATAAGAGACATATACCTTATTTAATCTTTTCTCATAACATGAAAATTGTTTATAACTGATTATAAATTGAACAGAAAATTCTTTCTCTGGTTTATGCAGAGAAGAAATTCATCATCAACCATTAAAAATCATTAAAATACTGCAGCATCTTCTCGTCAAATATGCAACACATAATGACATGTTAAGGCTTGTGTTCCTTTTTGGTCACTACACCATGTTTTATGGCCACATGACTTCAATGAGAACAACATAAACTTTTTAATGGTCCCTTTTTGTTTTTACATCTTGGCCATAGGACCTCAAATGAGAGAAACAAACTTGCTAAGGTTTTTGTCTCTTTTTTTTAATGTTACAGCATGTATTTTGCCACAAGACTTAAAATCAGAACATCATGCAAAAAAACTTCAAAGTGATAGAGTATCTTTAATTGTAAACAGGTAAAAATATTTAACTGACTGCCACTCGAACAAACAACTTCAACAAAAATTTAACTACAATATATAGTCTAAACTGTGCTAATTATTTGAAGTCATAAAACCAAAATAAATAGTGTAACGACAAAAACACAAACAGGCCTTTAGATGTTTTCATTAAGTATGTCCTTTTACAATACTGCAGTTTTCTTTGTGGTACCCGTCTAAAAAAATTAACTGAAATGTTCATGTTTATCGAACTATGAATTTTCTTGTATGACAGACTTCAGTGCAAGTTCTACATGACACCATGGAGATAATTTTATATCAGATAAATCAAACTTTATAAGAGACTGCTATCATAAACAAATGTGTATGTACACTTACCTGTGATGTGTATGTATAAATATATGCAAAGATCACATAATGGTGACAACAAGCTTGCTTGAATAATTTACATCAATATGAAGTACATAAAATCAACAACACAGCTTAGTACCAAAACATTCCTGTATTTAACAAAGTGTGATATTACAAACTGAATATCTGAATAAACACAACAAAATATTTGACAATGACAAAATGCAAGTTGAGTATAAAGCTAAAGTGAATGCCTGTCAAAGTGAGCGTCATACTTCTCACACACAGACTGAGGGTAACATGTCTAGGTTACCGCATTATGTATGAATTAATTACTAATGTGCTCTCTTTCCGACTGACCTCAATTGAAAAAACACCCAAGAATTTTCAGCTAAAAACTTAAACTCCTTGTCAGTTTTAGGCACGACAAGCACTTTGGTAATTTTTTTCTCACACCTACCATGGAAAGGCCACAAAACTATACAATAATGAAATCAATGATGAAAATGTACTAATATCAATCTTTGACCTTGCCTTTGAAGATAGGGACCCCTTTGTTATGTATTACACAGCTTCTACTGCTGTATGAATATTACCAAGTTTTATTCCTTTATCTTAAGCAACCTTCAAGTTCTAGTGGAAAAAAATGTGACAGCTGACTGGAAAGGTAGATATGATGTTCCCTGCTTTTTTTCTAAAAGGCAGGGGACAAGAAGCGTCTGCTTCAACTGTTGCAAAATTGTCAAATAACTACTTTAAGAGAGATTCAGGACATGTGTTGTTCAGTTTATAACTGTTTAAATGCTGGCAGTACAAATGTGAATATTTAATTGGGTCATGTGACTATCAAGTGTATGCAATTAAACCATAATGTGGAGAGTAACTTACTAACAAATTTAAAACCAACATGCTAGATTAAAGTTGGAAAATACATCATAACTTTATTGAAATTATCAGTACCAATCTGAATATTTGTGTGTACAATTTCACTAAAAAAAGGTATTTTTAAAAAATTATTTTGTTTCAGAACTTGTACATGCAAGTCTGAGATGGTGGATGTACATTCATATCTCCTGATTTAATGATAGGAGTAAATCAAGGTTGCCCAACTGTACTTACAAAATGGATATAAAAAAATATGGATCAACCAATATTAGCATGATTACAAATACTCATGAAAATAAAAAAAAAATATAAAAGATATACTTATTAAATATTCACCAAATCTCTGTAACTAGAAACAAATTTCTAACATGTCATCTATAGTGCCTACACTACAATAACAAGAGACCCATTGGGTTTGAGATCACTCATCTGGTTGACACAGACCTATTGGACAAATACCAGAGCAGTTGGTAAAAATATGTTAGGAGTATGATTTCTGACATTTAAAGGTTGTTCTAGTTTTAGTAATGGCAGCTATATTTCAGAATAGACTGACATCATTTAAGCAAATTAAAAAGTTGTATGCCATGACATTTTCTGTAAAAATGTGGCAAACTTCTCTTTACCAATCTGAGATGAAGTTTAGAGATTTTTCAAATTTTTTAAACAATGGCCATAAGATAGCAGATCAGCATCATTTGTCTGCTCTGCCAAACCTGGTTTAATTGGTCCAGTGGCTTCTGAGAATGGCCAATGTTCACAAACACCTGGCTAACATTTCATATCAAATACAGGGCCACGAAACATGAAAAGACTTTTTTTTTCCAGGATGCTTTCTGTAAAATCTAGTCAAATTATTATGAACAGAAGTCATTTAGTGGCAGCAACCATATTTGATAGCCAATACCCATCCATTTTGCCAGTTCAACAGGCATTCGTGCAAGGGCATTTTTGGTCAAATCTGGTCCAATTCTGTTCAGCAGTTTATGAAAAGAATTCATTTTACAGTTTTTCATTGTTTAGATTTGTCTGCTCTGCCAAACCTGGTTTAATTGGTCCAGTGGCTTCTGAGAGTGGCCAATGTTCACAAACACCTGGCTAACAGTTCATATCAAATACAGGGCCATGCTCTAAGTCCTGACTTGAACACAGGTGAGCCCAAAAACAACCCTGAAATTTTGTAATATGGACATTACAAGATTTGAATATCAGCAATTGTTCAAAGAATAACGAAAACAAAGAGATCATTTTTAAGAACATTTTCACAGCTGAAATGTACAATTCATTTTCTGATGTTAATTTAGTTAACACAATTTGAATTTAATGGACAAGACAAAATATAAGTAGTTTAAACATATTAAAATAAGGAAAGGATCAAAACAATGTGTTTTGTGTACAAGAGAATGGAAACAGAAAAATACAACAGTGACATAAACACAGAAATATCACATGAATTTAAGTCTTCAAAATGATAACTGCCCTATTAACAGTTTAGATTTTATTCTAGGTGTATATACCACTACTACATTAGAGATTCTAACCAAATACCACATAAATTGCTTGATCACAAAAGTTTAAAAAATCATAGAATGCATACTTTTCATTTGAAAAAACTACTTAACACAGAATATATGTATTTTGCATTAAACCTTAAATGTATAGAATAAGGAATATTCAAGTACAGAGCCCCCCACCACCACCATAAGCAGTACTAATATATCAAAATCATGCCCATATTTAACATACCTCTGTGTAGCAATGGTAGGGCTTGGTTGACTGTGAAAACTCACCTATGGCCAATCATTATTTCAATGGTCTTGACCACTGATCAAGGCATGCAGTTCTGAATGAAACTTGCTCTGCAGAAACCATTATTTTGTTATTAGATTTACCATAGTCTTGACCTTTGGATCCCAAAATCTATTGGTTTTATTCTTACCCTAATTGCAAACCATCCACAAATTTTGTAAAGGTATGTGGTCTAGACAGAAAGTTTTTATGCAAAGAGAAAGACAGTCTGCATATCGACTTGTGACCAAAGCATTGCTTTAAATTTTGAGCTTTACCCTAAGATCAAAAGGCTGCACAAAAACATGTCAATGAATGATATATTTTAGCTTCATAAAGATTCATCCAAAGTATGAAAAGGTCAGTTACAGGATTTTTGTTGGTTGATTGTTATCATGGGTTTAATGCCATTTACATGATAGGCTATACATGATGGCCAGTACAACTGGTTGAGAATGAAACTGGGAAGAGCTCCCGAAAGAACCATGGCAATCTTTTGCACATACCCATTCTAGCCGAGCTGAGACTTTAACAAAGCATAGGTGAGATGTCAGTGATATGTATAAGGTAAGTGCCTTTGACTACTTGACCCCCATAGACTTTAGGAAATAAAAGCAAATGAAAAACTTGCAACTCAAACTTTAACCTCAACTGTGCTCCAAGGTTAAAGGTGTAAGTATGAATATTGCAGAATGAATTGTCTAAGGTTGAATTCGTTTCTACCAAAGCATCAAGAAAATCATTCAAAAGGTTTGGGAAATATAAACAAACAAAAAATAAAAATCAAAACCTTGAAGAAATTTTCTATTATAATACCAATAATATTGCATGTCATTTTACAGTTATATATTATATGTCTTTGTGTGAAAATCCCATGTTGATATGACCATCTATTCCGGAGTGTTGATAAGATTTTGAAGCTGTACCTCTGACTGAAAATAGTTCATAAAAAAACTGATGTAACACCTACCCATATTGTAATTTAAATTTGATACAATACACTATTGATATGTCATGAAAAATGTTCAAAATAACAAAGACAATAAATGTATATATGTACAGAGTGTACATTGTTGAACTGTAATTTGGTCACACAGTTCAGAGTGCATTTAAAGCAGCAAGGGGAGACAACCAGATTGATGAAGCTTATGAAACTTTTCGGCTCATTAAAAAAACATGCTGGCCTGTCAGTGACTCTAAGATTGGGTTGATCTTTTCTTTTTTGTTTAAAGTGTATGCATTCTGTGAGATGTATCCAACATTGCATTTCACCTTGTACAACTTGCATAAATACTCTTTCTTTTCACCTTCAGTTTATTTAGATAGAAACACAAAGAAAACATTCAGGAAGGAAAGAAGAAACAAATCCTTTACAAAACACAATAAATGAAGGTATGTCATATGCCTTCTTTTATTTAAAAATGTTCCTAATAACTTATCTAATGTGCTGAAATCTTATTCTGTAACTGTTTCCAGTGACCAAGTATATGTTTAAAAGTAATTATTTTACTTCTCTAATTGTCTTGAAATTCCAAATCAGATGAGTACAGATGTTATCAGAATAGAGCCAAATAAAAAATATTTTCACAATTTTGATATCTGGAATAAATAAAAGTTGAAGTATTAGGTTCAATGGACAAGTTTTACTTGTACACCTACCCACACCTGCTGGAGTAGGTGCATATTGTGTTACCACTGTCAATGATACTTTGCAGTTCTAAGATCAGTTTCCATGTACTGTTGTGCAGTATGTTCCACAACCAGATTTCTAGTTGTCTTAAATTAAACCTTTACATAGATGAATGTTTACCTGTAAATTTAAATATTACTTTCCATGCCTAAGTGCTGTTTATCACTGACATTACCAATCTTAATGTTCCTTATGGTTTATCTACATCTGGATATTTCCTTAATCTTCTGAAAATCAACTTGCCTTGAATAATAGAACATGGGACTTCTAAAGACCATATAAAACCAATAAAATTACAACTCAACCTTCATTAATGGTCACTTCTCATCAGCTTTTTCATTCTGCATCCACACACCATTGCAATCATCCCTCATATGCCTGGATAAAAGTATTTACACTGTACAACCATATACTAAGCAGATAAGGGTGCACATCTCTGGATGATCATACAGGAATATACAAGTAAATGTACATGTACATACAAAAGACTGTGTTGCAAAGAGTAGCTGCCATATTTATATTTCTTCTTAAATGGCAAACCAAACAGTGGTAAAAGGGACCAATTCCTCATAAATTCAACAAGTTCCTCTGAATATGTTTTCACTTTATATCATGTAATTATATCAACAAACAAAATTATACAAAGATCATAAACAGTATTACAAAAAATTGTGAGCATCCCATTAATTGTAACCATCCTACTAATTTATAACTGCACTGAAATTGTTTTTAGACTTTTAAAAAATGATATCAAATTGAAAATTTCATAATTGAATGATCAAAATAGGGCATTTAAATATAACATCTGAAGAAAACAAAAGAACAAAAACAATTACAATACCAGTTAAAATCATGCATTCCTCCACAAAAGTAAAAGTACTTTCCATTTTTGCCTTAAAACCCAACAACTATGTGTTAGCTCTTTCCAACAGTAGGTGCAAGTTTCATAAATGATTTATCAAAATACAGCCTTTAAATTTAACATCTGAAAAAATAAAAATAACAAAAACAATTGCTAATTAAAATCCTAATTCCTTGGCAAAAGTAAAAGTATTTTTCGTTTTTGGTCTAAAAATTTGGTTAGCTCTTTGGTAATACTCAAGTTTAAGAATAAGCCATTTAAAATACTAGGAATTCATAAATAGATCAATATTTGTAACTATGGTTGCTTATTTTCCTGATATTAGAAGTTTTGAACAGTCAAGATGTGTACTAAGTTTCAAGCACTTTATTAGTGTGGGAAAATGCATCCTAATAATAAGATTGTTGTTTAGTAAATTAGAAAGCTGGACTGAAACTGTTCATCAGACTTGATATTTTTAAAATCACACCCAATACAAAATAAATTCTTATGAAAATGTTAGCAGACATATTTTCATCCAGATAAAATATTAGTTTTCAACAATGAATAAAATATTTAACATGGATTTCTAGCACTGTGACTCTACGCTAAATATGATGGCAGCAATGGCTCCTATGAATATAGTACTTGCACTCTTTCTTGTGCAAACTAAAAAAAAAATGCCCAATTTTAATGTAATATAATAGTGATAGTTTTCTCTCCTTGTTTTTGTTAGGAATTGTCTGTGCTGCAGGTATTGTGCTAACATGATGATGGTGAACCAGACAGACTGATCCGACTGCTGCCATGTTCTTGTCCTTGAGTGGAGCATATTGGATTGTCTTTAATAGAATATCCATTTATATCACATCCAGGTTCCCTAGTAGTGTCATTTGATGTATCTTTATCTTGATGAAAAACATCTACTTCAGAACATGGGCTGCTCTTGCCAGAGAAACTCTGCTGATAGTCCCTGTTCATGCTGACTTTCGGCTGCAATGACTCTGCATTTTCACAAACATTGTTTGTTGGTCCTTCAATTAAGTCGTTAGAATATCCAACATCTTCTCTTGCAGGAATTGTGTTTTGTGCCATGCACAACTTATTAATTTGCTGTACACCTGCTTCACTGCTTACATCAATCAGCAAAGTAGTACTACCATAGCTTTCACAGGATCCCATCTCAGATGTTTGGTCTGAGAACCCTACTGTATTACATTGTACTTGTTTTGTGGTAACTACTTGACTTCCTGCTGCTGTCAGCTCTGAACACTCTAATCCAGTAATGTCCCTTTTCTGTAAGGATAAATAATCACTACCTTCAGTCTCCTGAGTTGCAAAATGTGAAATCAATCTGCCTTCTTCCTTTGTCTTCTCAACACAAATATCAGCTATGACTCTCCTCTCTGTGAATATATCTGTTGCCATCCCTTGTGCTTGTACAAAATCTTTCACTTGTCTGTGATCTATGTTATTTTCTACAGAAGGTATATTTGCCTGCCACAATTCTTCCTCACAATGAAGATGAATTTGCTTTAATGAAACATTATCACTCTGGATTGACTCTTTGTCAGTCACCGAGTTATGTACCTGCCACAAGATGTCTTGATCTTGAGGATGTGTTTGCCTTAATAGAACACCATCACTCTGGACAGATTTCATGAATGTCACTTTGTCTGACTGTGTATCCTTTTCCCTTATCCCTGCATCATCAAATATATCTGGGTCATGTTCTTTTTGGTAAAGCAGTCTCTGAGATAGATTTTCTTCTGCACTGTCCATCCCTACATGAAACTCAAGACATGGTGCACTCTCAATCATCTGATGTTCACTAAAGGCAATTTTTGCTGCTCCCTGATCTGCAGTCATCTGGACAGTATTTTGTCCAACTGGTAACCTGGTACATGGACTAAAAGAATTTGGTAAATTAATTGCAGGCTGAATGGTGGTGGATGGTTCCTTCTCATTCACTGAACTGACACATAAATCTGTCTTACCATGACACAGCTTCATTTCTGGTCCTGATTTAAGTTTCACTTTAAGTTCCTTTTCTGTAACCATCAAATGACATTCAGGGGCTGGTTTTAAACACTGACTAAAATGTCTATCATCACGTTCAGATTTCACAGGATTAGCTTCAATATTCTTTTCCTGTCCCAATTTCCCAACCCTCTCATCTATTCTTATTTTGGACTTTTTAAATGTACATGATTTAGCCTGTTCTGTGTGGGGCACTGATTTTTTTCTGTTTGAATGTTCACTTCTGTGTTCCTTTTTATGTTGTTTGTGTGAGTCTGATCTGCCATGTTTGTTTGAGGAGTGCTGATGTTTTCCTGAGGAGTGATGCCCATGACCCAAATGCTCTTTTATGACAGAAGCACATGTTTCATTTTTGACAGGTGTAGATGTGTTCATTTTTTCAGAAGTACTAGGAGTGTTTGTTTCAGATTTAATTATTGAGGCAGGAGGACTCACATCCTGTTTCAGTTTTTCAGTACACTGTGTTGCATCATCTAAGGATGTCACTATGTCTTTCTCTGATTCGGTCTTAACCTCTAATTCATCTCTGCTGTTCTCCGAAAGTAATTCTGGATAGTACTGCTTCAGACGAATGTGCCAAGCAATGCTAGTGACAGCTGAGAGTGTCTTGAACTGATGAACAACATTCCGGGGGATGAAGTAGATGTCATCATCACGCAACTGAATGCGAGCAAACCGGATTCCATCCCGCTGAAGTTGGTTGAGTTTGGCATCTTCTACCCATGTGACACACTGAAAAAAAAAATATATACAATATTAATTAGCAAGTATGTAAAAGCACAAATATTAAACACTAAATTTAACTAGAGCAATGGTGATCAATTTGTTTAGTAATCAAGTCTGTAATAGTATCTTCTGCTGAGACCGATTTCATAACCAAGTTTGCAATAATATCTATTGCAGACACCCATTTCATAACCAAGTTTGCAATAATATCTATTGCAGACACCGATTTCATAACCAAGTTTGCAATAGTATCTACCACAGACACCCATATCATAACCAAGTTTGCAAAAACAGTACACATTTGGATTGAATTACAAAGGATGATATGAGGGATGTCCAGGAAAAATAAACTGCTAACGTAATAAGGAAAACATTTTTTTATCCCAATTTGCACACTGAATGACTTCATCCTGCATTCACATATCTTCAGGCAGTTAACACTGAATTATAACTGCTTTATAATTCACGTTTGGAGTCCAAAGTTTGTTCATGTGGTAAAATTGTATCAATTGCACAGGACCTGTGAGACTGAGGTTAAGGTATAGAGAACATTATATTCACAAATAAGCATATTTTATATAAGAGTTAAAACAAATGTGATACACAAAATGTATCTGGTAACTGGATTACTCTTACCCTTGTCTAGTTAAAGTATTATTACTCTTAAATGCAATTGAGAACCTGATTCAATGGAGAACCGGATTCTGTCCTTGTCAGAATGTGCCAGTGTGTGGTAGGCATACTGATATGTAGGATAGAGTGTGTGTGCGTGCATGTGTGATTTGGATTTTGAATGTAGCTTTAACAATTTTCCAGTCATATCGATACAATGTCTTCAGTGTGGCAGTTTATAATGATGCCTAGCACTGGAGCATCATGTCACAGACATATAGCATGATGTCTCACCCAGTTACATTATCCCGACACCAGGCCACCCAGTTCTAACACTAACCTCTTAATGCTGAGTGCCAATGGTGGAAACTGTTAGTACCATTTTTGTAAGTCTTTGGTATGACTCAACTCGGGATCGAACCCACAACCTCCTGCATCCGATACAAATGCTTAACCACTAGGCCACTGGGGCATTTTATTTGTAGGATAAAAACAGTGTTTATTTCACCAAATGTTAGTAATGAGGGGTATGGAAAAAAAATTGATACTGTGATACCATGTGTCACCTTAAGCTTAGCTTTTTGGTCACAAAGATTCGATGCTGTTTAATTAAGCAATTATGGACATAGTTTCATAATAATGACCCACAAGTTTTATTGAGAACTCTGTCAGGCAAACTTCAGCCAAATTGAAGGATTACAAACCAAAACAAAATAAAAAGAAATAACTAAAATAAACCCCTCTGTAATATTCAACAGGTACTGTCAGTGAATCTACTGATGATATTGACTTGACTAACCCTACTTAGGTGATCACTCTGCAAGTATGCCATAAAAAAGAACAACCAATGCATGGTTGACAAGTTGAATAAACAATGTAAAAGTGACTTAAGGAATGATAATACAAATCACAGCATTTGTATTGTAATAATGGAACGAAACTTGCTAATACTTACCTTAGATTTATTTTTTCTTTTATTAGTTTAAAAGGTGAATCAATATCATTCTCTCATTAAATTTATTATCATTAAAATTGGTAAATTTTAATAAAGCACAAAAATAGTCTCAGGTATCTTCCTTTAGAAATGTATTTTTCATCTCCTGCCATACCTGAATGTGAATGTATTTTAGTGGTTGACTGCATATTAAAAAGAGCATTCTGTAGCTCTGCCGACAGCCAAGTTCCACACAGGGGAAAGTGGATATCCACTATTACATAATTATGTTGCAGAAATTTCTAATTAGTCAATACAAATTAATCTGTTCACTATAGATGACAACATGGACAGGCCATAATCACCATATCTGATCTATAGATGGACTATGTTCCAACATGGAAACATGATCTTTTTGTAATCTATGATGCATGTACTGTACAAAATGTGATCGGATATGTTGCCTCTTTTGCGTGTTCACAAGCTCAGCAAAGATCACCACAATAATATGCTTAAATCTCATTCAAATCTTTGCTTCAAATACCTTGGCAATAAGTAACCTATCTGTGTTGTTATGCAAAGAAACCAAGTACAAATATCAGGAATTGAACAAAACTTAATTTTCATCAACTCAAATAATTACTCTACATCTGACAGGCATATTTTTTACTATACCCATCCACACACATATAAATTCATTAAATGTTTTTCCCATAATGCAATTCAAAATTTTAGACCCCAACCACCATAGTATTGTGATGGAGAGTGTTACTTGGTATTTAATATGAACATATTGTAAAACATCATTTAGAATATCTGGATTGATGCATAAATATGAGATGAAGCAAGGTGCCTCGTCCAAAGATATTCCATCATAGACAACAGGAGCTAATCCACTGGTATGATTTAAACTCACACCCATTTCAGTTATGCATGATGAACCAGTGAGCCAACATAGCCCTCATGATACTTGTGCATTTAGTTTTGTCACGAGAAAGAAAGAAAAAAACCCAAAAGATATTATACTATGATTAATTTTTTTTTTCTCCAATCATTACTGGTATCTGATTTAAAGATCAATTAAAGTACAATGGTTTAATTGTGAACACGGTATGCGTAGCAGTACTGCGTCATATAATGAGGGGGATTACAGCAAGGGAGAGTCCCAAAGAAAACTGATGACCCAGAAACTGTTGCATAATGTTGATCATACTTTTTTGACATGTGAATTATGGCAGGCTTACTTGTGATACTGGAGGTTCATGAAGATCCAGTTGAAGTTTATCAACAAGTTGTAGAAAATTACCAGCATGGAAACATACCACATCCTTCACAATTCTTTTATTCTCTTGTCTGAAAAAACAAACAAATTGAAGCTACATGTAAACCTGACCATATTCTTTTAAGGAAGAGATATGTAATAGTGGCACATTACCGTGTAAGAGTTGAGAATCGTACCCATGGAAAATGGATGCCCTGCCACAGTGCCTTAAAACTGACCAAAATACAATTTAACCCAGGTGTAATGGATGGACATGGGGATGAACATGGTTAAATTTCCCCTACCATTGTCATGATAGTGGAATAAATTTCAAGCCTGAAATAATATCCACAACAATAAACACTTTCTAAAGCCAGTCTGGAAAAGGAGATGATTAGCTTTTAAAGATGGGATTCGTAATGCAAGGTTGATTAATACAATTAATTAGCAAACAGAACCCTGAACAAGTGGTCATATGAAACAGCTGCTTGGTTAATACCAGGGATCTTTAAGGTAGCTTTTATGGCAGCATTGTTAACATTGCTATGAATCTTCAAGTAGAGGGAGAGAAAAATAAAGAACAAGAGACAAACAAAAAGTTTTGGGGGCCACGAGTGGCCGAGTGGTCTAAAGATCACTGCCATCTCACCTCTGTCTGCGTGGGTTCGAGTCTAAGCTTCTACTACTGTAGTTATGTGAGAAAGCTTGCCAGTAGCTTCTCGTGGGTCGGTGGTTCTTTCAGGGGATTTTCCCGGGTTCTTCCTCCACCAATAATACTGACCACCATGTATGGCCTATCGTGTGCTGAAAAATGGCGTTAAACCCTACAACAACAACAACAACAAGAAAAGTTTGATAATGTTTACCATGCTTACTATAACTTAACCATTTCACCAAGCAGGCCTATGTGCTATACTGTAAAAACAAATCATATTTAAACCATTTCCCAAATTATATACCATTGTGAATTAAACTAATTGTAGTATATCATGATATAAAATTCTTTCTTAAGGAGTAATTTATTATGTACAGTTTCATACCTATTATCAAAGTTATTCATGATATTGATGATAAACTCATGTTTTTATAGAAATTGACTAAGAAATGTAATATTTTTTTATTTTATGAGGTAACTAGCTTAACCAATCAGATGCAAGGTATCTCACTAACATATGATTGTATTTATTACTGAACCTGTCTATATAAATTATAATACAAGAGGACAAGTCTGTGCTCACTAATATTTACATAACAGCTGACCATTTCACTAAGCAGGCTTAAGAGATAACAAGGGTGGTAACAATATTAGTCAATGTGTGGACCCTTCAAGAGCTTAGTGATGTAAACCCAAATTTATATTTTGATTAAAATAAAATCAGATTTATGACTTACAGACTGGAATTAAGCTCAGCCAAGTACATACAAAATCACCTCATAAATATGCATGGATATTGCCCGTTACTGATAGTTCAAAATCGTGACGATATATAGGATCTCAAATGGATACTGATTTAATATTGAATTTATGAAACGAGTTGAATTTGTGAGCCTTGGTGAACAAAGGCTAGACATTATTTAGCTAGTTTCATAAATTTAACATTAATTACCCCATTTGAGATTCTTACTATCATGTAGTTTTATTTCAGTAAAAATTATTTAGATAGAAAGAAGAATGAATAATTTGGTTCATTCTGATGCACTCTGTCTTTAATTTGTTATGTGCAAACAATCTGTCAATAGAAAATGTCCAATGAGTGTGATGTCACTTTTTTTATATGGTGAAGAGTACTAGCTTGAGTTGACCTAACAACAAAGTGCCAGTGTTAACACTTAAATTCCATATCACAACTAAACATTACGTTGTTGTGATATTTTTGCTAAAAAAAATATTAATGGATGCAGAAATACACATATTTTCTGTATTGTATTTGTGACCGGAAATTTGCAGTACATGTATCTGATTTGAAACCTTACATTGTACAGAAGACGTAAACATATCTCTCCGAGTTGAACTTGCAACACATATTTGCGATGTAAATAAGCTGTGGTTGAAAAAGTTCTATTGGCTGGGAAGACCAATTTATGTCTACATTCTTCTGTGAACAAAGGTGAGACTATTTACTTCAGCAAGTTCACATTTAAATAAAACTTGTAAATATGGTGGATTCTGAGTGAAGATATACCTCCCCTCCATCCTCATCCCACCCTTGCTTTCATCTGAGCAATACCCATAGGTTTACTTGTTGTTATTGTTCCTGTCTTGGTGGTTTTGACATTTTTCATGTTATGATAGGTACTACATAATATCACAAACCCCTGTGGGGTAAAATTGGCGATATTGGAATAGAAAAGATTGTTTTCCCCCAATTCCCTTTTGCAAGTCAAATTTTTTAAAAAAAGCAGTCAAAAAACTTTCAATAATTTTTTTCTCTCCAAAAGGCAGGGTTAAAAAAAAAAGTTCTCCACGACTGCAGCCGATCAGTAAAGAGAATACTGCACAATAATTTCATGGGCCAATTTGGACTGATTAGAATCCCAAAAAGTTCTACATTCATGCTAATATAAAAAATATGAAACTGCACATTCTATAGGCAGAGTGTACCAACTATGTGATATAAGCATATATATGTACAGTCAAATCCGGTAAATTGGGCCACTTATTTGGAACAAATCTTAAAGAACAAAGGTCACTGCTGCAGTGGCGTGGTAGCGCCATTTCTGTGTTCATTGCTTTTTCAATCTAACGCACTTCTACCTGGAAAATATCAGACCCTTTCCAAGATGCGACAAAGATTTGACATTAGCAAACGAAATTGCCTTACTCGATCAAAATTAAAAGCCAGCCACCTAACACCAGTCATCACAAACTACAATTGCACACATGATACAACAGCAAGATAAACTGAGAGAGGAATGGTCTTTATGTGAAGGACATCATGGAACAACCCAAAATCAGAACTCAGAAGGCAAGGATTCAGACATTCAACAGGTCCAATCAGTGGTTCTCTACTGTAACTGGATGAGGTATATGTGTCAGTGGTCCAGTGATGAAAAGGCAGAGGAGTTAACTAAAAAGCTGGGTCACAATGATTTCAAAGCAACAAACAGATGGATTGTTGTCCCAGTGGAAATCTAGGCATGACAAAAAATTCAACAAAGCATATGGTGAGAAGGATAGTGCTGATGCTGTAAGTGCTGAATAATGGAAATTAACAAAACTGACTGACTTGCTTCAGAAATTTTGTGCAATGACATCTACAATGCTGATGAAACAGGCCTGTTTTATCGTGCCACTCCAGACAGTTCTCTGACTTACAAACATGTAGCACTGTTGAGATCAAATAAACCAATGGAAAGCATAAATGTTATAATGTTCAAACATGTCAGGAACTGATTAACAAAAGCTGTTGGTTATTGTGCAAAGCACCAAGCCTTGATGCTTTAAGGGGCTTAGAATAGACAGTTTACCAGTTGTTTACCGTGCTACCGTGCTAACAAAAATGCATGGATGACTTCTGAAATTTTTAATCTTGGCTAATGAGTTGGGAGGTGGAACTACAACTGAATTCAACACATTCTTCTGGAAAGGAAAAGCCCAAAATGAGGACAGGATCCATGGAGTCGGCCTGGCTATCAAATCAAGTCTTCTGAAGCAAATCCCGGAAATGCCGGTTGGTATCAATGAGAGACTAATGAAATTGCGAATACCTATAAGCCACAAACGGCACGCAACAATCATCAGTGCATACGCCCCTACCCTATCGAGTCAAGCAGAAACCATCGAGCAATTCTATACGGACCTCAGCTCTGTACTTAGCTCAATTCCAGCCGATGACAAGATCATACTACTGGGGGACTTCAATGCCCGTGTTGGCTGCGATTATGTTCGATGGAAAGGTGTGCTTGGCAAGCACGGTGTCAGCAGAATGAACAGCAACGGCCTGCTCCTACTCAGCAAATGCACAGAATTTAACCTCCTAATCACAAACTCAATGTTCAGAATGGCGGACAAACACAAGAACATCTGGATGCACCCCAGATCTCGCCAATGGCACTTAATTGACTATGTAATAGTACGCCAGCGTGATGCCAAGGATGTCCAAATCACCAAGGCCATGCGAGGAGCAGAATGTTGGACAGACCACAGACTTGTCAGAACTACCCTACAGCTGCACATTGCCCCTCACCACCTAAGACGTCCTAAGCTTGTGCGCACAGCCCTCAACATTGTCAAACTGCAGCAGCCTTCCACCCAGCTCAATTTCCAGAAGAGACTAGATGACATGCTGTCAACAAACGGACCATTATATGGAAACGCCTCTGAAAAATGGACCAAGCTCAGGGACATAATAAGAGAAACAGCTATGGCAACCATGGGTCCAAAGAAGCAAAGCCATCAAGACTGGTTCGACGAGAATAACGCTGCCATTGAAGATCTGCTTGCCAGAAAAAACAAAGCTTTTATGGACTGGCAGAATGACACAAACTCCATCCCCAAAAAAGATCGCTTCAAATACTATCAGGCTGAGGCTCAGAGAGAAATCCGCAGGATGCATGACCAATGGTGGGAAAAGAAAGCTGACGAAGTGCAAAGCTATGCCGACACTAACAACTCCAAAGAGTTCTACAACGCCATCAAGTCAATCTTCAGCCACACAAAGTCCAGCCCTATGCCCTTGCATGCTGCAGATGGCAGTACATTAATAAAAGACAAGAATGGCATTAAGGAAAGATGGAAAGAGCACTTTAATCAGCTCCTAAACCTGAACTCATCGGTCAGCCAATCTGTTCTTGACCAAATACCCCAACAGCCAATGCTCAACCAACTGGATATTCTGCCAAAGATGGAGGAATTGAGAAGGGCCATTAAACAAACAAACTGTGGCAAGGCACCTGGAAAGGATGGTATCCCAGTGGAGGTGTACAAAACTCTCAGTAAGCAGTCTCTGGAGGCATTCTACGACGTGCTAATCAGCATCTGGACGGAAGAAGAGATGCCAGACGACCTCCGTGATACATCAATTGTGACCCTCTATAAAAATAAAGGCACATGTAAGGACTGCAGTAACTACAGAGGCATCTCCCTGCTTTCCGTTGCTGGCAAAATACTTGCTCGCATCTTGCTCAACAGGCTTACTGCAGCAGTGTCAGAAAATAACCTCCCCGAGTCTCAGTGTGGTTTTCGCCCAGACCGCAGCACTGTTGACATGATCTTCGCAGTGAGACAAGTCCAAGAGAAGTGCCTTGAGCAGAACATGAATCTGTATGCTGTCTTCGTGGATCTGACAAAGGCTTTTGATACAGTCAACAGAGACGCACTGTGGGTAGTACTCAAGAAACTTGGTTGTCCTCAGAAGTTTACCAACCTCATCCGGCTCCTCCACATTGACATGAATGGAGAGATTCTCTCAGACGGTGAACCCTCAGAGAAATTCCCCATATCTAATGGTGTCAAACAGGGTTGTGTACTCGCTCCAGTAGTCTTCAACCTCTTCTTCACACAGGTACTGCTCCATGCCATACAGGACATTGACACTGGCATCTACATTAGGTATCGCCTGGATGGATCAGTGTTTGATCTCCGTCGCCTAGCTGCAAAAACCAAGACACTAGAAAGACTCATCATTGATGCACTCTTTGCAGATGACTGCGCCCTCATGGCCCATGAAGAGACTCACCTACAAGCAATCGTGGACAGATTCTCTGAAGCCTCCAACCTATTTGGACTCACAATTAGTCTAGGAAAGACAGAAGTCATCTTCCAGCCCGCCCAAAACACTGTCCATTCGCAACCCTGTATCACAATTGGCGACATGCAGCTGAAGAATGTGGACAGTTTCAAATACCTGGGCAGCACAATATCTAGTGATGGCTCTCTGGACAAAGAGATCACTGCGAGGACCCAAAAAGCCAGTCAAGCACTAGGACGACTCCGAACCAAGGTCTTGCAGCACAAGGACATACGCCTGTCAACAAAGCTGAAGGTGTACAATGCAGTTGTCCTCACGTCTCTATTATATGGCTGTGAAACGTGGACACTCTACAGAAGGCACATCAGTCAGTTAGAACAATTCCAAAAGCGCTCCCTGAGATCCATCATGCGGATCAAGTGGCAGGACCGAATCACCAACCTGGAAGTCCTTGATAGAGCCAACACAACAAGCATCGAAGCCAAAATAATCCAGGCCCAGCTTCGATGGACTGGCCATGTCATCCGCATGGATCAGAGCAGAATCCCAAAGCAGTTGTTCTATGGCGAGCTATCCCTGGGGAACCGAAACCAAGGCCGCCCTCACAAGAGGTACAAAGACAACCTCAAGACAAACATCAAATGGGCAGACCTTCAACCACGCCAGCTCGAGCACGCTGCCTCAGACAGAAAGCATTGGCGAGCCCTGACCAGAAAAGCCTGCTCCACCTTTGAGGCTGACCGCCGCCAGCGTCTTGCCGCAACCCGTGAGAGAAGCCACAGAAATGTATCCCAGATACCAACAACCACCGGTGTCCCATGCCCCACCTGCAACCGCATGTGTGTATCAGAATTCGGACTCTGGAGTCACATGCGCGTCCATCGTTGAATGAAAATGCACAACTTGTCTTCCTCGACTCGAGAGACTACCAAGAAGAAGAAGTACCGTGCTAACAAAAATGCATGGATGACTTCTGAAATTTTTAAGACTTGGCTAATGAGTTGGGAGGTGGAACTACAACTGAATTCAAGAAATATTTTGCTGTTACTTAACAACTGTGCAGCACACCCACATTTTGTTTGAAAACATCCATTTGAAAGTTTTGCCTCCCAAAATTATATCCTTGGTAAAACCAATGGACATGGGAATCATAAAAAATTTGAAGCCTTTGTATCTTGCAAAGTTGCTAAACTAACATTCTTAAATCAATTGAAGAAAAATGTGACATCTTCTTCAACAGCCAGATCAGTTCAAGGATTAAAATTTTACAAGCAATACAGTTTGTCAAGAAAAATGTACACTCATATTAAGGTCCAAAATATGGGACAAAAATGGAGGGAAAAAACATGACACTTGGCAGATATGTTGTAGTCAAGAAACTTCAAAATACTAGATCAGGACCTGTAGCCATGAGAATGAGCGACTGTGCCATGGAGGTTTGAAACTGATCATATGAAACCAAATCATTTAGTCATGAAACTGTTGAGAATACTAGATCTGGCCTTGTAGTCATGTAGCTGTTAGAGCAATCCCTGTTGTCATGAAACTACCGAGATTATGAGACCAGGCCTTGTAGATAAAATTCTTCAAAACACTAGATCAGTCCTTATTGCCAGAAACTGTTGAACAAAAAATTGAACTTGCAATCAAAACTCCAAAATTCAAGAACATGTTGAGAGCTCTTAAGATCTTTGAAATTTGCTCTGTATATCTAAATACTTAATGTGAACTGAAAAGGCATGAACATCACTAGCTATCAGCGGATAAAATATCAGTGTAATTACAACAAAAACATCATAAATGTAATGTATATGGTAAAGCTTCTTACTAATTAACAAACACCATTCCACCTCAGTTTCTTGACATATCTAGTTGATAAATATAATTTGTTTAAATCCAAATTCTTTGCAGAATGAAGACTCAAAGAAAACCCAGTATGTTGAAATTTTACAATTTTTTAAAAACTTTCTAGAGAATCCTGAACTAATTTGCAATATTTAACTCTTCTGTTTATTGAATATAGAATATTTATTTATGTAATCATAAATGTACATTCATCATCTCAGATGTTCTAATACCATCTATACTTACTTATAAGACAAGTTGAACTGCAAAGACCTGTATATGCCATTGAATAATCTCCAGCAGATCTGGTCTGTGTAGTTTGTTAGGATTAATCATTACAACATTTAGCTTGGGCAGATTAGGATCTTTATTTTTTTGCGGGTTTACTCATCTTATAAGCGATTATATACAGTATCTTACTTGACATTGCAAATTATTTGTGAAGATTAAGTACCGTTAAACTTACTTCTGGCCAAAATCAACTGCCTTTAACACACCCACTGCTGCTGTGGTTCTTCTGTCTGGGCCATGGCCAACATGATCAGCATGACAACGTGTACGATCTTCAACCAGAGTTTCTCTTGGTTCATGTGCCCTTGGTAGATACTGAAGATTCTTCAATTCATTCATGCCTCTGAAATGAACAGAATCCACTGAAATTAGTCTCCAGAATTTGATAAAACTTAGAGATTAATCATTTGCTGACAGCTTGATCACATCCAACTAGCAGTTGATTAGAATTGGTTGGAAGTATTTTATATGGAAACTTTAATCTCTCCATACTTGGAGACATTACTTCTTTCTGTGTCTGAATTCCTAGAATGCCAGGATTATTTTGAAAACACTAGGGTATGTATGTGAAATAGTCTGACATCCACCTATTATTCATATACAGTAATGCCCTGAAAACTTTACCCTTCAAGGTGTAAAAACAAAAATTTTGAAAAGAAAATTTTGAGCCCAAGGTTCAATATATGATTCTGCCTGAATGGGCCATAGGCCTATCAAAAGTTTCAAATGGTGCCACCTAGAATTTGACATAGGCCATTATTTTCTCGTCTTGATTCAGCAAGTAGTTACATGAAGATCAAACAAATAACAGATACTATACACGGTAAGCGAGTTTTTTTATTTCACTGAAATCCAGCAAAATCTAATGAAAAAATTAATATAAATGTAACCATGATTTTAGTGTCAGTTTCTGTAGTCAGCCATGATGATGCTCTAGTATTTAGCCTAGCAATCAGCCTCAGTACTTTGAGTAATTGATATGATAGCACTCAGTACTTTGAGTAATTGATATGATAGCACTCAGTAGTCTCAGTAATTGATATGATAGCACTCAGTACTTTGAGTAATTGATATGATAGCACTCAGTACTTTGAGTAACTGATGTGATAGCACTCAGTACTTTGAGTAATTGATATGATAGCACTCAGTAGTCTCAGTAATTGATATGATAGCACTCAGTACTTTGAGTAATTGATATGATAGCACTCAGTACTTTGAGTAATTGATATGATATCACTCAGTACTTTGAGTAATTGATATGATAGCACTCAGTACTTTGAGTAACTGATATGATAGCACTCAGTACTTTGAGTAATTGATATGATAGCACTCAGTACTTTGAGTAATTGATATGATAGCACTCAGTACTTTGAGTAATTGATATGATAGCACTCAGTACTTTGAGTAATTGATATGATAGCACTCAGTAGTCTCAGTAATTGATATGATAGCACTCAGTACTTTGAGTAATTGATATGATAGCACTCAGTACTTTGAGTAATTGATATGATATCACTCAGTACTTTGAGTAATTGATATGATAGCACTCAGTACTTTGAGTAATTGATATGATAGCACTCAGTACTTTGAGTAATTGATATGATAGCACTCAGTACTTTGAGTAACTGATGTGATAGCACTCAGTACTTTGAGTAATTGATATGATAGCACTCTGTACTTTGAGTAATTGATATGATAGCACTCAGTACTTTGAGTAATTGATATGATAGCACTCAGTACTTTGAGTAATTGATATGATAGCACTCAGTACTTTGAGTAATTGATATGATAGCACTCAGTACTTTGAGTAATTGATATGATAGCACTCAGTAGTAGTGAAACTGCACAACACCTGTAGTAGCTAAAAGGTTAACCCTGGAGGTTTTCACTGTTTTTGCATGATAAGCGAGTTGGAAACACTTTTGGGGGACCATTTCTGAATACATCTTAATACATACACTTTCCAAGCAATTTTCCATTAGCTCAATGCCTAATTGTGCTAAAACAATGTTTTCCATTGGTTAGTTTGTTCGCTCATGAGCAGAAAGTGAAAAATTTGGGGGCTTTTTGTTTCTTTATTTGCTTAATGTACCCATACTTTTTGTATGGATAAGAGTCTTTATTAAAAATGTTTACCTTATCCTACTTTTTGCACAGGTTCACTTGTCTGTGTGCATATCAGACTGGCCTGATGTAGATCAAAGCCCATAACATCTAAAATCTGAACACAAAATCGGATTCCAACCATGGTGAAGTTTACGTAGGGAAAAAAAAAGGTTACAAAAATTAGGTTTTTCCCCCTGTATTTTGTAGTGCAACTAAAATGTCCAGATTATTTGGTATCATTGTAGAGCTAACAATGTCTACCTTTCTATAATACCTCCTACTTCAGTGTATCATACATGACTTGACACTGCACAGCTTAATGTGTTAACAGACAATCTACAACAGGCGATTCTGTGAATTCTTCTGATTAACGACTATTACAGTAAAAAAACTAAACGCACAAACTTTATAAAGATTGTTCAACTAATGTACATGTATGTCCAAAGTTAGTCCCCTCAGACCATTCCCTGAGGGCAAATGATATCAAATCCACTCCAAACCTAGGACTTGGGAAGAATGAAAGGTTCTGACAGTGAGGATGCACACATGTATAAAGAGGATATCTATATTGTTTGAAGCAGATATATACATGTAGTATGGAACTATTTCCCTTGTGAAATGAAAACTATGTAAATATTCAATTAGTAATCAAATAAAAACTATTTCCATTTCACAATGAAATACTTCCACATAACCATTCAAAAGAGTAGATTTTCTTTTTATTAGAAATTTTTTTGGGACAAAAGTTGTCAATTTGCAAGGGTTATCTTCATACTGTGTTGATGTAATTAACTTGCCATGTACAAAGGTGTATCATGCTTCAAACTGTGTATTTTGTGAATATAATGGCTGTTTGAAAAAATGCAGACATTTTAATTGTTTTTCACACAAGCACGGATCAATGCTGTCCGTGGTCAGGCATTAGAAACATAATTGTTGTATCTGACAGACTTCAGAATGTAACATAGTGATGGGAATCGGTCAGAAATTCATAATCGATAATCGGTTCCCTTTAAGTAACTGATCATCGATTATAATCGGTTACTAAGAGCAATTTTTATTTTTTGTTAAACAGTTATATCTTTGATCAAGAGTTCAATATGTTTATTAATGTACAGGAGTAATCTCTTTTAATGACATGTATAATTTAATCTGACAATAATATTACATTATGTGTTACTTTTGTTCTACAACTTTGTTTAATGAATGCAACTTTTTATGGCTGATCAGCCATATGTAACTGAAATACTGTTACAATCCCTTGAAATTCTTTTGTTCACATGTGATGTGTCTATAATTTAAAGTATAGAAGGACATGTTTTTCTTGTTTGTCATTGTTTATAAATACTAATAATAATAATAATAATAATAATAATAATAATAATAATAATAATAATAATAATAAAGACTTTATTTAGAGAAGGTAACTCAATTAGTTACAGAACTAATCTACCTTCTATCTGTTATGTACAATATATACAATACATACAACATGATGTGAAGAGTCTGGCTCAATGCTAAATAATTAAGGAATTTTAAATTTCAAAGTATCAAGCCTGGAACACATGCACAGGCATCTGTAAAAACACAAACATATAAGAAACATAAAATATCATTCTGTGTTGAAACATTCAGCTTTGAAAATGATGCAAAAAAAATGTTTTTGCAAGTCTGTGAATAATTTACTTGTACGTTTCAATCATTTAATTAGCTCAACTTGCTGGATTTGGAACAAGCTGAAAATATCGGCGTCCCCGGTATTCGATCTCTATAACGTTCACGGACAAGTACACAACTATTTATCAAGTCGCAATACTAATACAAGTAAACAAGCAGGCAGTATTTTTTTATTATTTTTTTGGTACTAGCACTGTTCAATTTTCTAAAGATTTCATCCATTTAAGACATTGATTATGAAATGAAGAAATGCTAGGAGCCTGCCTTATGTTGCTGGGAATGTTGTTCCATACTACTGGACCAGTATATTGAAAACTTTTTTTAAAACAATTCCTTCTTTGGCCTTGGTATAATGTAATTTTTTCTTCTTATGGACCTTAAATTTGGAGTACCATCAGCATCTCTTTGGTGAAAGATATTGCTTAAGATAGACAGGAATGGATTTTCTGGATACTTTATACATCAAACAAATCAACACAAATGTGTTTAAATGTATTACCTGGAAAATTTAACAACTGTGTTCCTAATTATAAATCATAAGATTTCATATTTTGTAGTTGTGAAGGGAATTAATAAATTTCAGGTCAACTTTAGTGGCTGGGAGTTTTACTAACCTTTGTGCTTTGCATACACCTAAAAAGTAGTCTCCCTTTACACACAGTTGATTATGGAGTTCACAATCGATTATCTGCTCAACCAACTGATGATCGATTATAATCGATAACCGGAACAACACTAATGTAACAATTTTAAAAGATTTTAATAACTTTTAGTTTACTTGAAGGGAATTTCATTTTTCGTTTTGTTTATTTTTTAAATGTAAACATAAATTTGTGTGTGACCATGGCAAGCTTGCAGTCTAGCTTGGTATCTGATGCTGTATACAATTTTCAACTGTCACTTAATTTCAATGAATGATTTATTCAATATTATCATACATGAACATGATGTGTGCTAAAATTTTATTTAAAGAAACTGCATTACTACATCTAATCACAAGCTCTTTTTTTCCTTCTAAGAAAAAGTGTAATATTTGTCACATAGTATTAAAGGCATACAATACTGTTAGGAGACACAAGCAATTTAATATTAAGTTCATTCACTTCCAAGTTTCAATGATTCATGTAGAAAACATATTAAAAAGTTGAAACATTAAGTCTATTTCTTGCCATTTGGAGTTCCCTTTTAGGCATTTCTTGATGGCACTTCAAAGATTGCATAAATGTACATACGAGGACATACAACTGACATGTACATCCAGATGTGGAGGGAGACAGTGAGGAAGGGAAGACTAGGAAAGTAGGAGAGAACCGAAGAAAAATATGAAAAACGCCAAATTATGGAAATACAAATCTAAATAACACACACAAGGGCGATATATTTCAAATTGAAAAAGATTCCAAAAGTGATTCTGCCACTTTGGTAACATCATTTTTCTCCTGCTGCTTTTGAATACATCATACTGAAATATATAATTAATGGTTTTATCAGTATGTATTCTGATGCCTATACCAATGGCAATAACGAGTTACTAGAAAGGCTTTCCACAACTCTGTAGAGGTGAGATAAAAATGTTTTGGAAGAGAAAAGATATTATCAAGAATTACATACCTTTTTCTTTTAAAGGGTGATTTTGGCATGTCTGCTGTAGGCACCAGTTGCTCCCCAGGTCTGGCCCAGAGAATGGGTCCATCATTGCTATTATTCCGAGACGCCATCTTTACTGAAGACAAAGAACCCCATGGCATCACTTCCTTCAGGAATGGACTATCTTCTAATATATCAAGGAATTCTGGGAAATAGTCCCCAACCTCCTCATGTGCAGTTCCTACTAAACTTATTTGCAAAAGAGGTCCTGTGCGAAAAGTTCCATTCTGGTACGTTTTCTGTGCCTGGTCCCGCCACTGTTCCATAGTTGTTGTTTCAATGTCCGATTTGCCCAGAATGCCAGCTTTCACTACCATATTACCATGTTTGTTTGCAAAGTAGTCTACAAGATCAGGCATGTATTCTGCTCCATTATGCACTATTCCCATCACACAGTATGAAACCCCCTCACTACTTTCACCATACACAAAGTCAAAATACTCCTTAACAAACTCCTGAAGCTCACTTTTACTCAGCTGAGACACTTCATCTTGGAAAGAATGGCAAACTAAAGCTCCACCATTGGAATATCTTTCAACATGTAACAAGTTTCTATACTTGTACTTAGCCAGGACAGATGTATCGGATAGTAACATGGAGCTTCTGACGTTCATATCAAGGCTAGCTGCTAAAGTTATCCCGTCTATCATACAATTATCCTTTCTTTCTGAAAATGACAGTTTATTAGCATCAACATCACTATAACCATCAATTCTGATGGTAGCAGTGTGCTTAGAAGGACTAGACATATTCTGCTGAACATAGGCCATTCGCTGCTGCTTTTTGGCCTGCTTATTCTTTTGCTCTGAATCTGAGAATGAAACCTGGACAGCCTTGCAATCAGTTCGACGTTTAAGGTTTACCTGCACACCACAGTTACTCAAGATTTTCTTCCTGCTGTGAATCTTGAAAATGTCAGTGATGGGAGATGACACGGTTCCCTGTTGCTTGTCTATTGGAGGTCTGGTCGAGTCAATCCCGCTTTGCTGACCATTATAAAGATTGTTCGTATTAACCAACTCAGTCTTTTTGCTCTCACTGGATCCACTAGATCCATCTGCATATCTGTTATCACTAGTTGCCGTATGTGCTTGACTTTCTTTGTGCAGTTTTTCTGAGGACTGAATTCTGTGACTGCTGCTGCTGTCACTCCCTTGGCTTGTGCAACTAGCCACATGTTTCTTGTGATATTTACTATGTCCATCTGAAGTGGTTTTTACTGGCGAATGAAGGCTTGCAAGATTTCCTGATGTAGTCTTAAGTGAGGATGAATGAAAGAGATTACAAGCTGTTTTCTTCTGAGGGGATGGAGTGCACAATCTTTCTGGCACAGTTTTTTTGGGTAAGGCCAAGCTGCCACTTTCATGAGATAGTTTATGTGATGTGAAAATATTTGATTCTGCAGTGATATACTTAAGAGGTGATTGGGCAATACCATTTGATGAAAAACCAGGCTTTTGAGGTGACAATCCAGTATCACGAACAAAGTGCTCATCTTCTGGCTTGCCCTCCTTTGCAGTGTGGTCAGTAGGCTGATCTGACGGAAAACTGTCTTTGTGTTTATGTTTATGTTTGTGGTGATGGTGTTTATGGTGGTGATGGTGCTTTGCCCCACTTGTAGAATCTGTTTCACTCTTGCTGCTGCTCTGTCCATTCTTTTCATCATTTGGGACAATCTCTTTAGAGTGATGTCTGTGTTCTCTGAATTCCTTCTTGTGCTTTTTGTGTGTTTCTCTGTGCTTTTTCTCTGCCTCTGTAATAAAATTATGTGAACTATGACAAACTGATACTAACACAAGTCTAGACAAACACCACAAGTTCTTATTATCTTTATTTCTTTCATCTAAAAACTGTGTATATTGCAATAAAGATGAAGGGAGATCAATAATTAAACAAGAATCACTTCTTTCAATTATATTACTTTCTTCCAGTGTTCGAATTTATCTCTTTTTCATTTGAGGTTCTTCCATTATTATAAAGGTGTTAGATGTTAACAATATATCAGTGATCAATTATAATAATGACTAGCAGTTTCTTTATGCTTTGTGTGCGCATGTGAGTGTGTGTGTGTATATATATCTTTCGACTTTTTTCAATGGCAAATACAAAACAAAGACAAGTCAATCAAATAAAACAGAAAAACTACATGATGATTTCTACAGGAATGAAACCAAACTAGTTTTGCACAGCTCGTTGCCAATGTATTGTATTTATCTAAACCAATCCCCGACCCACATAATCCCTTACTGGATCCAGTACACTTGAAAGGACTGTTATTCACCATATATATATATATATATATATATATATATATATCTAATCGTCTAATGTAAATAGTTCCTGAACTCCACTGGCGCATATATGCAGTGCTGATAAGCCTAGTTTACTACCCCAGTATCGCTTATGTGCGTACAATAACACTATGTTAACTAAACATTGATTGGTTGAAAGTACCAAGTCTAGATATTTTTGATTATCATAACCAATGAGAGGATTGTTTACTCAACATTTTAATACAAATTTGAAAGCTGGGGTTAAATTTAGACATACTGTAAAGGATTTTCAGTGCTCTACGCAACACATGTAGATGGATTCAAATTCAGATATGAACAACTTTAAAGTGTTCAGTGCAAGCAATATCAAAGAGTTTAATGGACTGTTCTTAGAAAATGGATCAGATAATTAATTATGTTAGTCCCATTTCAACACCAGATGCACAAGAGTTTGAATCGGATGACGAGGTGGACACAGTCCCACTTGCACAATAGAGTGACAACCTCACAGTGTTCGAGATCAATGATTTTGATTGTCAAGTTTTTACCTAACTGGTGGAAAAGTTTGTGAAAGAAATATGTGGGCATATCATGGAAAATACATCATCATTTATGTGGGGATAATGACTGTTTTAAATGACCTGTACCACCTTCAACATAGTAATCAGAGTGTGGATTTCATTCATGTTTTTATATGTACATACACTGTATGAAATATTGGATTTATTTTGGATTTATTTTGTTGAATTCAAAACAGCTTACATGACTGGGATTTCTTGTATGATGGGTTGTAGGAGTATATAAAGTGAAAATATATGAATAATAGACACTCTACAAGGTAAGCTGTTTTTTTTTATTTCACTGAAATCCATCAAAAACTAATGGAATAATAAATATAAATGTAATAATGTTTTTATTGTCAGTTTCTCAAGTCAGCCATGATGATGCTCTAGTTTTCAGCCTAAGTATTATCAGTAACACTAACAGATATGATAGCACTCAGCAGAAATGAAACTGCACAACAGCTGTAGTTGCTAAATGATTAAATTATTAGACTTTATTTGTTTTTGAACACATTAACCCCTGGAGGTTTTTGCTGTTTTCATATGAAGTGCAAATACAAAACTGATTTTGGGAGCTATTTCTGAAAACATTCTAATACATTGGCTTCGAAGCAATTTTCCATTAGCCTAGTGCCTAGTTAAGTTATAAAAGAAAATTATATTCTTGTGGTTATTTTGCTCACGCTTGAGCAGAAGGTTCATTTTCGCATGGAGACCACTCTTTATTATAAATAGCCACCTTAATGCGTTTCCTACTCACATTTCATGTGAAAATGGCAAAAATCTCCAGGGGTTAATGTGTTAAACATTCACTTTTCATGATACCACCAAATCTGAATATTCCTTGCATATTTGTGCATCAATGCACATAGCTTACAAATTTAGCCACAATGTGCTGAACATACTGTTGAAACAAGGTAATTAGCATGGAATCAGTGAGGTTGGGTTGGCAGTGAGGTTGGGTGGGCAGATTACAAATGTCACCTTGTTTAGCATTGCTTAGCTATCTATTTTCATGCCAAACATATACATCCATATGAGGTTAATACATCCTCCCAGAGCAGAGAAAAAGTCAGTATGACCCTTTGGTCTTTTGCACACCACTCTGATGCAGGCCATGCTCAGAAGGTATATCTATGTACCTACAGACTTTTTTTCTCTTAGGAAGTCAAATCTGGGGTTTTCCATTCCCAATATTAAATGTATGTGCAATCAACCTATGGCAACTTTAAAGCAATTGTCACTAACATAGTGTTTATTCATGAAAAAGTTCCAAACAAATTTGTAATGGTTTGACATCTGTAAACCCTTCACAGAAAGGGAAAAAAAATCGTAAGTGAATAGTTCAGTAACCTACCTAAAACAGAAAAGTAGATATGATCACAAAAAGCATCTGAGGACAAGGGCAGCAGGCAGGATTTGTGGGCCATAGGAAAAATTATCCAGTAGGCCTTAATGAATTGAAATTGAAACAATGGTGGATACCAGAATTTTTCCTACTTATCAGTGATCTGGATAAGACTTACAAATGTTGGATGATTCATTTCTAAAAGGCAAAGGGTGGGTGCATGATTTTCCTATATGTGTAAATTTCTCAACCAATCCAATGTATCATAAGCAGTTCTGAGATTCACATTCATTCCCATTTAATTTAATAACTAAATGGCAAATCTTTAAAGAATCTGCTTAAAACCTGAATCTTGTGCTGCCTCTGGTGTCCATTGTTTGCTGCTAGTTAGAAAAGTTGTTTATTTTTGGATCATTCATTACCATGAAGCCATATATATTTGTTTTAATTTAATTATTTGTTTGTTATTTTTAAATTCTTTTTTTTTCATTACAAGCTATTTGTAATGTAAATTTATTCAGTAGAGTTAATGGTTTTTCAGAAAATCAGTTGACCTGAATAATTCTTTGATAAACAAGTAATGTTGACCTAGATCCTGACCTTGATTCAGGGTTAGTGGCTACCACGTAAACAGGTTTAAATAAAAGATGTTTGGTTTTGGAATTAGTATGCTTATCAATCACTCTGTACAGTCATTATCTACCGGTATATCTCTCTATGTCTCTTTCTTTTTCTCTCTCTCTGAATATATTTTTATGAAAAGGGAAAACAACACTCACAGAGTTTTCTTTATTAAAGTTTTACTTAATAAAATATACGTTTGAGTACATTTTATGACATGTAATTTTCGAATGATTTAAAACGTGTCCCACAACCTACAACTCGAAAAAAGCTGTGTCCCAGAATATACAGTGTACAAAAAATTTACTTTTAAAATAAATTTATGGTGTCCCAACAAATACGGTCTCCCAACATATACAGTAAATACGTTATATCATATTCTAATATGCAGTTTTTAAAATAATCCCCCAATTGTGCTATTGAAAACAGGGGTGAGGGAATCGTTTGAAACATAAAAGTTACATAACTCTTTTTCTTTCTAGAGAGATTATAAATAAATAAACTGTTTTGGAATGCTGTTAAACAGCTATATGACAAAATCACCTGTTTGCAGTTATTTGAATAGCAGAAAAATGACTGGGGCTGCTACATTTTCTTACAAAGAGGAACACTTTTTTTAAAATACAAAAATGAGATTATTTCTTACAAAATACTGTACAGGGACCCAAGTGGCCATGTGGTTTAAAGTGCTCTCCATTACAGATCACTGCCATCTCGCCTCTGTCAGCGTGGGTTGGAGTCTAAGATTCGGCTAATGTGGGTATGTGAGAAAGCTTACCAGTAGCTTCTCATGGGTCAGTGGCCGCCATGTATAGCCAGCCTATCGTGTGCTGAAAAATGGCGTCAAACCCTACAACAACAAAATACTGTACAGGTATTTCTCAAGTATTCAGCACGAGACCATTAATCTTAAACATCATTTGTTTCCACCAATAACAAAAAATCACAACTGTGGGCTCATGACAAGAGAATAGACTCAAGCTTTTTGTTTTGACTTGAATGATTTTTATTTGGACCCCTGAGATTCTGGGCTCAAAGGACAACATACTCTTTAGTAAGGACATCTAATGAAAACCCTAGTCCTCTTATTTACAGAGGTCCCAGAAACTATTAATTATGGACGCATTTTTTTTTTTTAAATCTGAGACACAGAAAATCACCTCCGTATACATGCAAATAGCTCGCGGAAAATTCAAAGGCTTGCCAGTCCTACTTCAACAACCTACTGGGGGCCCAAGAGTGGCCGAGTGGTCTAAAGCACTCACCGTTCTCAGATTCGGCAAATGTGGGTATGTGAGATTAAGCTTGCCAGTAGCTTCTTTCCAGGGTTCTTCCTCCACCATTAATACTGGCTGCCATGTATAGCCTATCTTGTGCTGAAAAATGGCATTAAACCCTAAAACAACAACAACAACCTAGTGAGTTGGACAATGTGTTGATTATTTGATCCAATTAGCTGTGCTGATATTTACAATCAGATTTCAGTGGCAAAAATACCCCCAGATGTGGCTGCTATATTTAAAAGAGTACATTAAAAGTACCTGATGTAATAGCTAGGCGGCAAGTTCAAAGATTTCAACTAGCAGCTCGGGTGGGAAAATGTCATGATATTTACAATGAATGAATTCAGTGGCAGAAAGACCACGAGATATACCTGTGGTTATTATAAGAGTACATCAGAACTTTAGCTTCCATTATAATTGTATCAAAATAAAAAGTACAACAAAACCTTGAAATCAAGACTTGGACTAAACATCGTTTGCAAATTTGTACAAGTATTTTGGGGTTAAATGGCAAATTGACAATGACTTTAATGAGATTCAGAAGATTGCTAAAGTTGCTGGAACTGATAGCTTGGATGGGACAGTAGCCAAGTGTAAGAAAGTGTGTGATGCCTGGCTTAGTGTTTGGAATTAGACAATTCCTTGGATTAACAAAATTCAGACTCACCCCTAAGGACTAACAAGAGTTACATGGCTGTCAGGCTTTTCTGTGCATCTAAGGTCACCAACGCTGATACAAAACCCATACCGAATTCAACCTTATGAAAATAAAATTCTGCAAAGCTTACCATTTGAAAAGGAGCAATTGTCACCCAAATATTCTATTAAAAATACTGCTAATTTTGTACCATCTTGATACCACCCCTATGTTTTCATGACTCCATATATGGTGGATTAATCTGCGCATGACTTTAAAAAGATGTAATGTTTATGGATCTGGCTACGTTAATGAAATACATTACATTGGAATATTTGTCAGCATTTGAGCCAAAACTGAATTTTCAATCAAAACATTACATGATCCAATGTTTACAGAAATAACATTTTGTTGTGCAGAATTACCAGATATGCCAAATAAGATGACATGGTTTTCAATGTCAGTGATATAAAGAAGGTGGAAATTAAACTCAATGGCAACCATCAGTTCTTTTAATCTGCAAAGTTCAACATTTTCCGGGAGGGGACTGCTGGTGTGACTCCTATTTTTATCAAAATGCGAGTTATGGACTCCTTGTTTAAAAATCCTAGCGAGACCTCTGTAATTTAACATCAGAAATGCTGAATTTTATCATAGAATTACATGTAAAATAATTTACCTTCTTCATCTATCATTAATTCATCTAAAACCAGCTTTAATTTTCTGTCTCATTTTTTTTTTACATGGGCCATATACGAGTACTGCATCATTATTTGGAAACGTAAATGGACCATAGTAAATATGGTATAAAATGATTAACATACAGAATATCCAAATATGGTACAGCAAGTCTTATGTGGATAAATTATAAGAATATTGTATTATGTGTCAAAAAAGGCAGACAAAGGATGGTTAGCATATGCATACCAATAAAAAATAATTACCTTATATATGCTTAATACCTTTCATCACTAGCCAAACTTCCTTAGGATAACTCTATTTAGATGGTATATTTTGACTCTAGTCATAATTCTGTTTTAAAATACTTGTTCCTGCAAATTAGTTCCACTGCAAATTACTGGATCACTTTATAGCCTAAATCATGTTAAATCTAAGCATCATAGCCATTTTCAATTCTTAATAAATTTAGATATAATAACACACATACCAAACCCTAATGAGGAAAAAGAATAATCCAGGCAGAAAAAGTGTAATCCACATATAACATGCTAAAATTTCAATGAACAATGATTTAACTGCCCTCTCGTCTTTAAACATTCTTTACTGCTTCAAGTTTTCATATGTAGCACTTTTAGCTTTACACATAGACTAGAATATTTCTGAAGGCTTTTAGCACCAAATATTAAAATTCCTTCCACATGGCTTGTAATAAATGTCACGTGATGCTGTCTTCATATTTGGAGGATTGTGCTATTTTTTGTTTCATTTATTTTATTTTTCTTTTGTCTTTTACTAATCCATTTGTGAAATTATTTGAAAGATATTTTTGCTCTCATATATGCTTCGACTAAAATAAAATCTACTTTTTAGCACAGAATGACTTTAGACTGGTTCTCAGCTAAATATGAATTAGAACGAGATCTGTGAGTAAAGATTGAAAATAGAAAACCAGTATGTACTCTCATCACTTAGCCATACAGCTGGTATAAATAGAATATGAGGTCAAAAGTTGCTATAAATAAAACATGATACTGATAAGAAAGTGCATGAAAGTCCACAGACAATCATACTCTTATACTGTAGTAATGTAGAAGCCATCTTTTCTAAAATATGGTCTGTGGGATTAATTGAATGTTAATAAAAGCGAGAAAACAAATAATTGATTTTCGGGAAGGTGGATATACCAAATAAGCGTACCGTAATCCATATTTCTTTACGTATAAGGCATAATATAGTGAAAGAAAAGCATAATGATTTCGCCAAAACCATAATGGTTGGCATGTATGTAATAATGCCAGCTTTGATAAAAGAGGAAAAAGTACCAGGTGTTGAGGCTGCAAGTTTGCGAAAATGTTTATCTTGATTGCCAGGGAATTCCCGAGGTGGCACCTGTTGTTAACTGGAATACAATCTCATTAAATCACAGGAGCTTGTATCATTGCTTACAATTTACATGTCATACATGTAATATATAATAAACACAAGGAAGGAAACTTCTCTCCTTTTTTGCGAGACCAATGTAAGAATCACAGTTATTTCAAGCTACATTTTGCGTAGCGTGCAAATTTGGTATGATTATTTAACTCAGTCATTCCACTTTGTATATATAACCAAAGTTTGGATGACTATCATACCTTTAAGGAATGCCAGACCAATTTCACATGCTATTGCTCAACATAGCTGTGATTGCACCAGTTTAATATGCAAGACAGTTCATGCTGAATGGAATACCACCCTTTCACTGGTTAAAACAAAATTGACATCCTGCATTTATTTATACTTATTTTCATTTGCCCAATGAGAAGGTAGTACTCCATTCTGTACGCAGTATATCATTTTTTGCATAACACAGCAATGTCAAGCAGTAGCAAGAGAAAATGGTCTGGCATTCCATAAGAGTCGTGCAAGAGAGGAGAAAAGTGTCCTCCCTTGTAGTTATTATATAGTACATCTATGACAGGTTACTTGTAAGTAACAATACAAGTCCATGTGTTTAAATAGAAATCGAGTACAAGCATAGTCTATTGATGTTCTTGGCCATGATCTCTGAGATTTCACAATCAAAGAGCATGAAATAAAAACCCAATGGGACTATTTCCAGCTTTAGTGATTCCTAAGTCTTAGGCTAAGGTAAGCATAGTCCTATAATGTAATATATAGCATGCAGTTTTTGTTTTGGGAATGAAAAGTCCAAGTTTCAAGAATATCTCGCAAACTTTGCAGCCCACATGTAGTTTATTCCACTAATTTATTTGTAATTAATATACTTATTGTGCTGTATTTATCCTGGTGAAATGAAAATGACCTAGCAAACAGATGCATTTTACATACATACCAACCCATGACAAGGAAAATGCGTAATCCAAGTGGTCAAAAAGCAGAATCCAGGCAGAAAAAGCATAATCCACACGTAGCATGCTAATATTTCAATGAACAATGATTTATTTGCTCCTCTCGTCTTTTAACATCCTTTAATGCTTAAGTTTTCATAGCAATTTTAGCTTCACAAACACATGAAATAGAATCCGTCTGAAGACTTTTAGCTCTAAATATTAAAATTCTTTCCACACTGCCTGTAATAAATGTCACGTGATTCTGCACTCATGTACTCATATTTGGAGGATTCTGTTTTTTTTTTCTTTTCGTTTATTTTTTGCTCTTTTCTAATCCATCTGTGAAATTATTTGAAAGGAGATATTTTTGCTCTCATACATGCATCGACTGAAATAAAATATACATTTTAGTGCCAAATATCTTTAGACTAGTTTTGCACTAAATATGAATTAGAACAAAGAATATGCGTAAAAAGATTAAATTAGAAAACCAGTCTGTTTTCTCCTCACTAAGCCATACAGCTGCTGTAAATAGAATATGAGGTTAAACGTTTGAAAATAGAAAATGGATGTTTGTTGGTAACAGGACAGTTGCTATAAATGGAACATGGTACTGTTATGAAAGTTCACGCAAGTTCACAGACAAGCTTACTCTTGTAGTTACATAGAAGCAGTCTTTCTAAAATATGGTATCTGAGATTAATGGAATGTTAATAAAAACGAGAAAAGAAATAATACATCTTTTGGGAATGTGGATATAACGAAAAAGTGTAATCCATATACATTTGAGCATAAGGCATAATTTAGTGAAAAAAAGCATCTTGAACGAAAACATTACTTACAGTTCCAATAGGTTATAATATACTGTTATTTGTTTAATTAAATAATAATATTTCAACTTAACCCTTAAAGTGCGTGTCGCGACTATAGTCGCGCTGTTGTTTGTGGTCCCGTAGTGCGTGTCGCGACTATAGTCGCGCTAGAGGTGAGCAACACTGATCGCATTCTATAACTTCATCTTGCCATAAACGCCTGCAAAACTATATTTGATTGGTTTAAAAAAGCCCGGAACGAGCATTCTGCAGTACTTTACTATATTAGTAACGATGTAATTTTACAAATGCTCGCTTCTAAACACATGGTACTTGTGCAAAGCTAAAATGGCCGACACTGAATACGACGGTGATTTCTTGCAAGAAATATTCGCTTCTGATAGTGATGCTAATAGTGATTTTGAATAATTTGAGAAAAATGACATTATTGGAGTAAGCGAGGTATTGATGGAAATACACATGAATGATTTTGAGCCAGAAATTTACGTGGAACTGGAGTCGGATGTACATGCTCGCTTGACGTGAAAAAATGGCGCGCCTGTCAACCCTCATTCACTGGTAATTCAAAATTAAATGTTGAGATGGTGAAAAATGAACCTACGGACCATTGAAGACTTTTTCTTAGATGACGAGCTATTTCATCTGATAGTAGATCAAACAAATCGTAATGCAGATCAGAGAGTTCATGGGGCAGACTTGAACGAAAAAAGTCACTTGAAGAAATGGCGGCCTGTCTTACCTGAGCATCTAAAACGTTTTTGCATCGATTAAAACAATGGGTTTGGTACATATGTCTGTTCTCAATTCCTAATGGGCTATTGATGATGTGATATCAACCGCATACTTCAGCAAAAAAAAAAAAGTATGGGATAGATTTCAAGCTATTCCAAGCAATTTACACCTGTCAGACAATGAGAACAATTAAGGTGACTCTTCACAAAATCAGCCTAATGACTGAACAAAAATAAAGCCTTTGCTGAGGTTTAATCACCAGATATGGACCTGAGTTTGATGATATTATAATAAATAACAGGTGATAGTTTTTCATGAACATTAATTGCTGACTGGTGGGTTTAAACATACATCTGACATTCATGGAGTGGATTTCTGCAAAACTTTCACCTTGCCTTTACCTGTGATTTTCACAATTTATATATAACATTGTGACAGACATAACATGTGCATGTTTGGACTACTAAATAATATAACATTTCGTAGATATATTTGAACTTTTCCATCAAAAACAAACAAAAATACTGATGAAATACAATTGTAACTTGTCAGTTTACCTGTATTTACACCTGTACCTGCAAATATGTTAAATCTACACATGTGTCTTGATGCTAATCTTAAAGTATAGACACATACCATCATTTTTTATATAGGGGTTGTCTATCAATAGTGTATATTTAATGAAATACATGCAATTTAAAGACTGTGCAGTTTTCTTCTTTTCTTCCCTGAAACAATTCAGCACTGAGGGACCTTTTACTGCAAAACAATGCAGCACATTAAGGGTTAACCAATTTCAGCATTCCTGGCTTTCCTTGATTTCCAGCCAAGTGAAATATAGGTAAGCAAAACTTGAAAACAGGTCCATTTCTTTTGCAAGACTTTGAATTCACTCGAGAAAAGTCATCAGGGTAAGTAAAGTTTGACAAAAACATTACAACTTTACTTTGTAGAAAAATTCATTATTGCTTGCCAGTTGTGTGTGATATTCCTGAAACTCTTGATTTTCGTTACACTTATAGTCAACATCAAAACAAGCTATACAGCACTGTTATTTAGGTAGTAAGACCCATCAACCCCCCCCCCAACCGAACAAAAATATATATTGATGTATTTTATGTTGTAGAACTAAGGTGATCAATGCCTTGTTTTTCTTACCTACTGGTGGTACATCAACATCTAGCTTTGGTAGCTTTAATGTCAATCGCACTCTTGGGTTAGAATCTATCTCACCAGCATTTCCCTTCTGGTTTGGTGATGTATTTAATCCTGATTTTAATTTTGAAGGACTGGGTGAATTTGTAGTTTCTGACTCGGAGGAAAATCTTCTTTCCTTACTGCTTTCATAATCGTCAAGGTAACCAGAACTGGACAAACGCCTGTAGTCGTGCAGTACTCGTCTCCGTTTACCAATCTCCGGGCTACTGCATGGATCAGGTAGTGTAGGTGATGGAGTTATAGACAGTTTGAGCCTCTTCGCTTCTGGTCCGTCGTGTTTGGAATCCGTGGTTGTGCGTCTGACATGCGATTTAGTTTTTGTAACTGGATGAAGACCAGGTAGATTCTGTAGATCCTGCTGCTTTGGATCTGCATCTTTTGTAGTGACATTGTTGGTAACTGATGCAATCCTATTTTCTGCCCTACTCTCAAGGTTAGGTTTTTCCTGTTTACTCATTATATCAAATATATTGCCAACTACTTCTTCCACATTTATGCCGCTCGCGTTTAGGTCGGCCATTTTCATTACTTGTTGCCCGGATAATGTAACATAAGTAAACAAGTTATAAAGTTATATTTGATTGGACGAATAATGCTATATTTTATTTTTAAAATCCATATCGACCAATCAGAGATTAGTTGTTAACTGGTTTTGGTTAAACATGGAGCGTGCGTATTGTCGCAAACTAGCAAGAAGCTAACTATTTGAACAGCGAAGTGTGATTACAAATATCAATATATTGAAGGAGATCACGGTCTTTGATCAATATTGTATCAACTATGTCTGGAGATTCGGCAAGTCCTAGTAAAGCCAGGAAGCTCTCTTCAACGGAAGGCTCATCGGAAGCAGACATCAGTATGTTTGATGCTGACACACAAAAGGCACTTGAAGAGATTGATTCTTGTCAGAACGAAATTGATGCTCTGAACGAAAAGGCGAGTGAAGAGATTCTTCGAGTAGAACAAAAATATAACAAGCTGAGGAAACCACATTTCGAAAGTCGGAATGAGCTTATAACAAAGATACCCAACTTTTGGGTAACAGCAGTATCCTTCACCCAATGTTCATTTTCAGTCAGTGTGTACAGATTTCGCATAGCTAAGAATGTAATACGTTGACTCAGATGGTTAAGATTTTGTGGGGTGACTACGTCTTACTGACTGCCCATTACCACCAGCCCCCTCCCCTCCTTAACAGAGCAGCAAAGCTCTGGTCTGCCAGCTTTACCATTGGTGTTGAGTCCAGAATATAACAGATATTGGTAGTCCTACATGTAAGACTTTGATGCTGTTTTTTATTTGTTGGGTGTCAGGGTCTTACTGCCTAACTAACTGCACTGTGTAGCATGTTTTGATGTAGATTAACATTGTTAAAAAAAAATCAAATGTTCAGGATTATCTTGCACAATTTGCAACTAAAATAATTACGCATTTTTAGTGTAAAGTCATAATGATAAAACCACCCTTTTCAACTGCAAGAAAAAACATATAGACCTAATAATGCTTTCTGCCTTAAATATTTTGAGCATGTTTTTAAGTTTTTTTTAATGTCATAGTGGTGTTTTTTTCTGTTATTTTTTTTTTCTTTTGTAGTCTAATCATTATATATGTTGTAAAGTGCTTAGAGCTTCTAAAGATTAGGTGCTTTAGATTGCATTCTACCATTGACAGACATGGTTCTCAAATGATTTGGTTTCTTTACTTTTTACTATTCTTTGACTTGATAAAGGTATATATCTATATGACATTCTAGTTGACAGAGTATTCAAGTATAGGATGCTTCGTCCACAGGTGCTCGACACGAGCTTGATCTGAATATAAAAAAAAACAATCTAAAGGAAAAAAATCATGCAGAGTGATCAAAATACCTTAGATTACCCCAATGACCCATTTTGACATAGCTAGGACCCTCTCTATCAGATATTTTAAAAGAGGAGGTTCGTAACTTCCAAATGCTTGGTTCCGAAACGTGCAAATTTTTCATCTTGGACAAGTGCGAGCTCATATGACAACTGGTGAAAGAAGCTACATTTACCATGTTTTCGACTCCATGATACATGAATTCTTTAATTACAATTCCTTCACAAATATGAGACAAAACAATATTGGTCTTATTGCTAAATCTCTTGCCTTTAAATTGTGTAGTAGTGTAAGCTGTGTGATCACTTAGAGACAGGGCAGAGAAATTTTAATGCAGTCAATGTTGGTCTGGTCATTATAATATTGGGAGGGGATAACAGCACTTCAAACATAATATTGGCAATCTTAAGTGCCATTCCCAAGGACACACAGAGGCAGCTGACCTGGACTAGCATAACCCTTTAGTCTGATGCCTTCATTTGATAGTTAACAATGCTTTTGCCAGTTAACAATTTGATAAATTGTTATATCAATCAATGATCCTTAACTGAGTCTAGTTCGTTAATCACCCTCAGATATCAGCCATTCTGGATGAAGAAGAGGAGGAATGTCTGCATTATCTGACAAAGGTAAGGCTGAGATGAATCAAAATTTCTCGTGGTTTTGTAAGATATTTTTTAACACATTTTTGTCATAATTTCAATTGGATTGTATTTATTTCCATTGCACATGAAATATTAGCTTCTTTGAAATGGTTACATTCAGCAGTTGTAATTAGTAACTAAAGCTCTGTATAATTGAGATGCAAGTGCTCTGTAATCACTTTTCTGTCCATCAGCTTATCTGTTCATCCATTGACACTTCACCATTTCACATAATTGGATGGCATTTGCTAGGTCAATAGCATGTTACATGTAAACATGTTTATTAAAGGTTTCATAATTTCAGGCCAAATAAATCAGCTGATGTTTGTTACAAGTATATATTATTTCCTCGGAATCCTTTTATAATGTTTCCGAACCATGTTATCTCATCTGCGCCAGTGCAACTTTTTTTCCCTCATGCAAGTCCTTTTTTTTCCACTACTATAACAACTTGCTCTTGTTTGAGTTGCCAATGCTCCTTTCATTTCATGCATATATAAACATCTGCTTATGTGCCAAACATATTTCAAACATTCATTATAATCATAACCAATATTATTATGTAGGCCACTGCAACTGGATGCATAAGGCAGTGGGTGCTATCACTCACTGGGTAACAGTTTAACACGATTAGATCTGGTAAAGGGATTACCTTTTCCAACATGAACTGTCTTTATAGCTGTTTGCTAGATATGGTCAATTTAGTTTATTCCAACATCAACCATCTTTACAGCTGTTTGCTAGATATGGTCAATTTCGTTTATTCCAACATCAACCATCTTTACAGCTGTTTGCTGGGGCCCAGAGTGGTCAAAAGCGCTTTCAGTTACGGAGCACTGCCATCTCATCTCTGTATGGGTTCGAGTCTAAGATTCTACTAATGTAGTTATGTGAGAAAGCTTGCCAGTAGCTTCTCGTGGGTTGGTGGTTTTCCCAGTGTTCTTTCTCCATCAATAATACTGGCCACCATGTATAACCTATCGTGTGCTGAAAGATGGCATTAAACTCTACAACAACAACAGCTGTTTGCTAGATATGGTAAATTTTGTTTATTCCATTATGAACCGTCATTACAGCTGTTTGCTAGATGTGGTCAATTTCGTTTATTCCAGCATGAAACGTCTTTACAGCTGGTTGCTAGATATGGTCAGTAGAGCCTATCCGAGAGACTGATATTGCAAATAGTTTCTGACAAGTTTCAATACTAATATGACCAAAGGAAGAAAATATAACATAATTATGCACTGCAAATCAGGACAAATATTTGTGGATTGATGGTACATGGGGTAATGAAAAAGACCATGGTTTTAAGGCATTGAAGGTAAAGGTCATTTTGAAGAAAAGAAACAAAATGGTTTGTGCGCAAACATTTCAGTTTTTTTGTACCAGCTGTCTGCAAATTTGATTACCAGCTTGAACATTAGTGTAAAAAAGCCTATTCATTTGTAGTCTAAAGAAACCTGCCAGGCCAATTATTTAAAAAAAAATAATTAAAATATGGTTTTTGCATAACTTTTAGCTTTAGACCATGTAGCTTGACTGAAGCTTTAGAGAACTATCACTGCATGTTTAAAAGAGGCTTGCTGGGGTCAAAATCAAACGGTCATGTTCACAGTGCCTCAATGATAAAATGGGTTTTACAACCGTTTTGCATAGTTCCTTGACCAAACTGTTTGGATCAATATGACAGCACATGATCTTTGAATGGAAGATGATACAATTTACTATATTTAAATACAAAGGTTGAACTAATATTAATATTAAAAATATTAATATTCATTGTCGTCACGCATAAAATCACAAAATTGAAGAGCTAAAGTAACCATCAATGTAATGGATAGTAAAATGAACAATGTTTCATTGGGAGTATCTTTATGTCTTTTCTTTAGTTGTTGCTTTTAATTTTGATATTACTCTGTCAATACATAAAAAAAACATACACATATATATGTGAAAATTCAAAAGTTATACAAATTTGTTGTTTCTATTTTAGTGTAATGTAATTAATGAATTACAGTGCTTAACAGTGAGTCATTGTAATCAAGATTTTACAAGTACCTTTAATTTAATCATTTAAACATTTACATGGGCTAGAATTGAACTTAATTGATTGGAACTGAGCTGGTCACTGTTAATAATAGGTCTTAATAGGTAGCTACTATCTTAGAGCAACTAAGGACCTTGCACAATGTAGAGACAGTCATACATATAATTACATTTTTTATAAAGAATATGCAACATATCAGTTATTTTATTAAAATAAAAAGCTTATACAGTACCCTGGTATAAAGGTCATTGGGATACAAAATATCTAAATTTCTTTAATTAGTCTATTTATCTCTCCATGTACAATATCGGTTGGCATGAAAGAAAAATTATGTAAGATACATGTACTTTGAATCCCAATACATTGATTAAAATCTTTTCAAAACCCATTTATTCCTGCATCCAATTTCAGATGGAAGTAGAAGAGTTTGAAGACATCAAGTCAGGATACACTATCAAGTTCGAGTTCAAACAAAACCCATATTTTACCAATGAAATCCTTTGCAAAGAATTTCACCTTGCTGCATCAGGTATGGATAGCAAACAAGCACTGCTTCTCTCAGTCTTTGTAACATTGTGTTGAAGTTTTGCCTGAATATAATGATAATAATAGAAGCTGATACAAGGTACCATGTTTTCCTTTACAAAGTAAATTTTTTAAACAATTTGTTAAATTTTACAACCATATTGTGATTTTTACGAAAAAGTTTGGCGTAAGTGTCCAAAATCAAGGGTCTTGTTTATATTTTCAGATATCCCTGGCCTGTGTTTAGGTTTATGATAGGCCACTTGAGGCATCATATTGTGAAGATGAAAAGTTCTATTCATAATATCATTACATCCTTGTTATGTTTAGTCCATTAGAACCCATGATTTAAATTCTATCCATAATATTATTACATCCTTATTATATTCAGTCCATTAGAACCCATGATTTAAATTCTATCCATAATATTATTACATCCTTATTATATTCAGTCCATTAGAACCCATGATTTAAATTCTATTCATAATATCATTACATCCTTATTATATTCAGTACATTAGAACCCATGATTTAAATTAAATTCTATCCATAATATTATTACATCCTTATTATATTCAGTCCATTAGAACCCATGATTTAAATTCTATCCATAATATTATTACATCCTTATTATATTCAGTACATTAGAACCCATGATTTAAATTCTATCCATAATATTATTACATCCTTATTATATTCAGTCCATTAGAACCCATGATTTAAATTCTATTCATAATATCATTACATCCTTATTATATTCAGTACATTAGAACCCATGATTTAAATTAAATTCTATCCATAATATTATTGCATCCTTTTTATATTCAGTCCATTAGAACCCATGATTTAAACTCTATCTTCAGTATTATTACATCTTCATTATATTCAGTGATCTTGTACACTTAAAATTGGAAGTTTCTAGAACAGGACAAGATCTCAGTCTGACTGCAGAATAACTTCCCACTGTTTCCTTGGAAAAAAATATGGTTTGAAACCCAAAGCAATTTCAATGAGTGCTTTGCATTTGCAGAGCACTCATTAAAATTGTTTTGGGTTTCAAACCATTTTTTTCTTCATTCTGCCTTCCTTCAATTAAATTAATGAAAGGCACTTTATCTGCATAATCATCAGTTTCCTTTATTAACTGATTAAATGGCAGGGATGAATCTTTAGTTTTTTTTACTTTTTGGATAAAATGAGTTTATTGAGTTTTTGTCTTGAATTTATTGACTCTAAAGGAAGATGTTTCACACTAATGCAAATTGTATACCAAACTGGCACTGGTTGCAAATTCAGCCAGTGTATGTGTCACTGAAACTGACAAATTCAGGATTTAATCGAGCTTCTGTGACATTTTTGGCCTCATAAAGCTTGTAAAGCAGACTATATGCAATACACCAGCCATTGTAATCAGAAAATCACTGAAGTTATAAATGTTAACACTCCATAAGAGGCAACCAGTTTGAAACTTTATTGGAATGAATATAAATGCATCAAGGCTAAAACAGTATACATGCCATTATTGAAAACTTTTTTTCTCGTATGTGCTGCTGGATGAGAACAGTCTTAAACTTGTTAATTATAAGAACAGGCTTGGGGCAAGATTCTTTGTTCTGTCAGTTGATCATGTCTTGCAAGAAGTTAGGTAAGGTCTGAAATCCAGTAAATTCCTTTCCTTTCTTGCAAGTACTTATCCCACCATATTGGAGTAAGAAATAGTGTATGTAAGATACCTTGACAATAACAACAAAACTAAAAAAATAAACCTTTAAGGAAATAAACATTTGGTACTTTTGTTTTTAATATGGATTACATTATGAACATAGGACAAATTTTTAATTTTAGGATTAGTCATAATGTAAATGGAACAAGTAAATGAACAAGTGATTCAAAAAAAAATTTGATCAATTCTGTAAATATTTTCAATGTTTGATACATTTCAAAATCAAATAATACCCCAAAGTGTGTGTGGGGTGGGGGGAGTTACATATGATTCTTTTTTTCTCCAAGACTGTCCATGTGCATTCATAAGTGTCATTTGTAAATATAATCATTGAATATCATATAATAGTTAACTGGGCCACCTGTTTTGAACATATTGTAGACCTAACATTGTGTAAATTGCTATGCTCCAGAATTGTTTGGCCATACAATGAAGACTGTTTCTGCACAAGTTTTGTATTCATTTTAATTGAAGAATTGATGATATTCAGCTTAATTTGTACAGAAGCCCATTTTTTTCTTCTTCTAGAAGCATCTAAAAATAGCCATCAGTCTCAGAGGTATCCTTGAAGGCTTCAGGATTGATGCTGGAAGTTTGTTTAAAAAAGTTTTGACTGAGAAAATATTAGATAAGATAGTACTTGTTAGTTGCTCTTACTGGTTTTGAACTTTGTGACATCTGGTAAATGTGTAATTGTAGGTGAACCCGCTTCCAAGTCCACCCATATTAAATGGAAGACAGGCATGGACCTATCCAAAAGAGCTCTGCAAGGTGCTATGGGAAGGAAAAGACGACACGGCAAAGGACGAACGTTTTTCAGCTGGTTCCTGGATAATGGAGACCCGTCAGTGGATGATATTGCAGAGGTAATAACTAAATGCTGTACTAAACATGAATGAATACAAACCAAAATTAGCAAGCCCATTAAAATATGAATAGAAAATAAAATGGCGTGGGGAGGGAGTTAACACCACTGACATAAATGCCAACCATTATGATTTTTTCTCACTAAATTACGCCTTAGGCATAATCGTATATGTATTATGATTTTTCTGTATATCTAGGTTTCCCAAAAAATAAATTATTTGTTTTCTTGTTTTTATAAACATTCCATTAATCCCACAGACCGTATTTTAGAAAAGACTGCTTCTACGTAACTACAATATAAGAGTATACTTGTCCATGGATGTGCATGCATCTTTCCTAACAGTATTATGTTCTATTTATGGCAACCAAGAAACATCCTGGTTCTACTTTCAAACTTTCAACCTCTTATTCTATTTATAGCAGTTGTATGGCTTAGTGGGGAGAGATCAGACTGGTTTTCTACGATTACTAAAAACATTGTAATACACTGAAAAACCGAAATACACATCAAAATGCACATGTATTTATGTTTTCTCTGTATATACACACAAAGTATTATTTGTTTTTGTTTGAATAATAATATAAAGCAAAATAAAATATGTTTCTAGTAACCGGGTTTTCTAATTTTAATCTTTACACACAGATTATTTGTTCTAATTCGTATTTAGAGCAAAACTAGTCCAAATGTATTTGGCGCTAAAAAGTATTTTATTTTAGTTGATGCATCAATGAGAGCAAATATATCTCCTTTGAAATAATTTCACAGTCGGATTAGAAAAAGGCAAAAAATAAACTAAACAAAACTAATAGAATCCTCCAATTATGAAGGCATAAGGGCAGCATCACGTGACATCTATTACAGGCTGAGTGGAAAGAATTTTAATATTTGGCACCAAAAGACTTCAGATTGATTCTAGTCGATGTGTGCAAAGCTAAAAGTGCTACGTATGAAAACCTGAAGTAGTAAAGGATGTTAAAAGACAAGAAGGGGAAATAAATCATTGTTTATTAAAACTTTAGCATGTTATATCTGGATTATGCTTTTTCTGTCTGGATTCTGCTTTTGACCAATTGGATTATGCCTTTTCCTCATTAGGGGTTGGCGTATATGTACTGACCTTGTTTTAATCCTTGTAAACACGAGATCTCAACATACATGTAGTATGCAAACAAAGTGTACATTAAATAAATAACACTACAGTTGAACAACCATATAGCAAGATAAACACCACTAACCATCATCTAATCCTTTGTAACAATGACTGCGTAAATAGTAATGATTGTTCTAATAAGGTATTTTTTTAAAAAATGGCTAGCTATCAGTTTTGTGAAATTTACAAGTCCAACATATGGGGTCATTTGTAAACTGCAGTAAACCAGACTGAAGAACATGTCACTAACCACCATTCTAGTGCCAAAGTCATTTTAGCCCTTTAAGATTAACCATTTTTTCATCAAATGGAATAATGATGGATGCACACAGTCAATTTAGAGGTTTGTAACTTTACTTTATCTTAGTAAAAACCCACACAACACTGGTAGTCCTCTTTGTGAAAACCCACACGACACTAGTAGTCCTAATGCCCCAGTGAGAAATCTTTTGAAAGGGCTTCAGTGTAGAGTACATCATTTGTCTGTTTACCTGGTGCAGGTGGTCACAACCTTTGTTTATTGAGCTATAATGTTAGTGATTTAAAATTTGTCTCAAAATAAATATATTGTTTGTTGATGAGTTTTTTACGTTTTTTTGTTTCATTGAATGGTACATGATATATATTTATTCTGGTTATTATTACATCAATACTAATAACAATGGCAGAACCTTGGGTCATAAAACAGAAAAATTCTAACACTGGAAGAATAAATTAATGTAATTGAAAGAAGTATAAAAAAAGGGGAGACCACTTGCAAAAAAAGCAGCCAGCTTTAACATCAGTAAAACATAAGTTCAGAATGTTTTCAAAGACAAAGAGTCCTTTAGAAAAGGGATTAAGTGCATAGAATAAGATATAAATGTCATACGTCCATTTAAAACAACTCTAAATGTATGGCCATGTGAAGCTACCTTATGGATATGATAAATACATATTACCTATGTTTATTTAATTTTATTTTAAAAAGTTATTTTAAGAGGAATGTGTGCAATATTTAACTATATTTTTTAATAAAGGGTATGCATGTATATTGAGGATGGGTATTTTTTCTTCTTCAACAGTGCTAACTATTGACCTTGGAAACATACTTTTTTACACACCTTATATGAGACCCTGCTTTTGGTTGGCAGTGTCACATATGAGTGCAAAAATTGGTGAATCCATCCCATAAATGGTTTTGCCCAACTCCTGTTAATTCCTTTAATGTATATATGTTTTGAAAGAAAAAGGATAATGAATTATTTATTTTATTTATTTTTGTTGATTCCTGTAGTGAGGAGAATTGGTTAAATTACGAGTCAAATTATTTTGATCTTTCATAAGGAAATAGCCTTTGTTTTAATTTCTTGTATATTGGTAAGTTTAAAATAAATATGATAAAGTATTTATGAGAAATTGATAGCCTTTCCTCCTGATATTGTATACTCATGAAGACAACAGAATGAAGTCTTAAAAGAGATATCTAAAATGCAATGCATCAATGCATACACATGCTTAGAGAGAGAAAATAATGGAGTTTTTTAAAATATAAGTGTTAACTAGAGATTTTAAAGGTTTTTCATAATATTTCCAAGTTCTAAAGCTCCAGCTCCAACAAATTTCCATCCATCTATTGGTTTGTCCATCACACTTGAATTTCCAGAATTTGGTTCCAGAATTTTTTGAGATGTCTTCATGAAATTCGGTACACTATTTAGAGCTGTTATCCAGATGTGCTGTTTGAAATTGCATCTCTTCTGTTTCAATATTATTAATGTTTTTGTTTGTCGATCCATCAGCCATACATTATGTACTCTTGCATGTATAGCAAAATTCCAAAGTCGTTTAAGTTATGTCACACATATTAGACTAATTGATATCTCATAATATTCACATTTCTGCATTCTTCGTCCTACAAAAGCAAGAGTGCATTATGTTAATTTGTCCATCTGACTGGTACAATTTTTTTTTGCGCAGTAACTCGGATGTCTACCATCTACATTGGTAAAAGTTCAAGGTCACTAAAGAATAAGTGTTTTTGACACAATTTCAGTTCTCCACCAACCATCTGGACTTCAGTTTCAAGTTTGTCTGCACAATGACAGGAATTGTCCACAATCTACAGTTAATATATGTTATGGATGGCTTGTACTTGTAAAAATAAGAATATTGATTTTGGTGTCAGACGCCAAAGTCATTGGCTTTTTAAGAATAAGATCTGTTTTTACATTATGTTAGTTTTAAATCACATACCTGGAACAAAGTTTGTAGGTGGACTGCGCTTGTGGTATTTTTAGTAGTAGTAAGAGTATGCCTTTAATTTGGGGATGACTGTCAAAGGTAACCAGTGAAAGATGAAAAATAGCTTCACACAGTTTTGAGTTATTGACCATGTACCATCACTAATGTTTATGGATTATATACATGTTGGATGAGAAATTAGTCACTTGATTTGGGGGTCAAAAGGTTCAAAAGTCTAAGTAATTGTGGTCAAAGAAATTAGATTAAGTTCCTTGACCAAACTTTAGATTCTGGGTTGTACAGTTTAGATATCATGGTATGTTTAAGTTGAATTAAAAAAAAACAAGTTTCTGTACATAAGTTTAGTTTAAGACCACAGACCTCGACCAAAGTGTGAGGTTTTTGAGACCCGTTGTTGTTGTTGTTGTAGGGTTTGACGCCATTTTTCAGCACACGATAGGCTATACATGGCTGCCAGTATTATTGGTGGAGGAAGAACCTGGGAAACCCCCCCGGAAAGAACCACCGACCCATGAGAAGCTACTGGCAAGTTTTCTCACATAACTACATTAGGCGAATCTTAGACTCGAATACATGCAGACATAGGTGAGATGGCAGTGATCCATAACAGAAAGCACTTTAGACCACTTGACCACTCAGGGCCCCTTTGAGACCCGTTAATCTCCTAGATAAAAAATCCTAGTGCATACATAGATGACTATTAAATATTAGTTGGGTGTATAATGTGATATTGCAGCACTCATGTTAACATTTGTAAAGCCTGTCTTGGCTGGAGCTCGACATAACAATAACTTTGATGTTCTTGTACATGTCCATAACATCTTTTCACACCCTATATTAAATTGTATGTTATAGTATTCTCACACCCTCTAGTTTGTTTGTTCCTCCGTACCAATTTTAAAAATGGATAGCATTAAGTGTATAAAAAATATAAAACCTTGCCATCTCTTCATCAATTTTTAACCTGATTATTACCAGGGGTCCCTACCACTATCAACTTTTTGAAATCAATTGGAACCTTTCAGTTCAGACTTCTCACTATACATGTATACTTTTTAGATTAGACCATTTCTGTAAAAGTTGTGTTATCTGTCGCCAATATTTGTAACATCTAGTTTTAATATTTCTAAAACTAAACAAATAAAAAGAAGGAACCCATGTATTCATGTGTTCAAAAAGATATGGAATCGTTGAATTTATCAAAGAGAGTAAACTGCATCACATTTGTAGCTTGAAAACTCACCGTTGCAGCTATGGCAATCTTGTTGCTGAAAAAACCTCTTGATTGTTTCAGAATCCCAACAGGTTGGAGACATTTGGGACCCTCTGTTGATATTCAGGTCGAAAATTATAAATTGATGAATGAAATGTTTTTAAAATCTTTAAGGTGGTACAAACAAGAGGATGTGTGAATAAAATACAGTTTTAAATTTATCTCAGTGATTTTATTTAGCTAAAGAAAAAGGCAGGCTGGACATTAAAATAAGGATTGGGGGGGGTCCTCTTGACCTTTCCAGGAGCAGCCATCTTTGCAAATCAAGGTTCTGATGTGTTAACTATATCTTCACTTTGGCATATTGTTCAGATATTTCAGAGCTTTGTCCTTGCAACATCTGTTGGATTGTATGAGTTGTCTCCCTTAGTATATAATACCAGATTACCAATAGCTTGTAACAGCAAGTACATTGTACATTTGCAAAAAATGTTAGAGGTAATTGATTTCAAAAGGATACTTTGTACATCGAAAGTATGATTATATACCAGATAGAAGCCATCATATGTATTTGAGGGAATGGATGCATTTGTACAAACAATGACTGGCAGTAGAAAAATTGCTTATTTATGAGTCCATTCCAGTTGTGTACTCCACTTGTCTTGATCTTGTAGGAACAGTGGTCAGATATGAAACACTTTATTTTGATTAGATGTGATGGCTTGCCACCATGTTGAATGAAATTCAGTGACTTGAAACACCAGAATATCTGAACGATCAGCCAATTTGTAGATAGGGTTAGCACCTCAGAACTTTGGCCATTCTTGGTTCTATTATGCAATAGACTTGACAGTTTATGCCAGTAGCAGCAAGTATTCTTGGTTCTATTATGCAATAGACTTGACAGTTTATGCCAGTAACAGAAACATTGCTAGTTATATTATGTGATAGACTTGTTAATGCATGCTGGTTGTATTATGCACAAGTTAATTGCACTTTTCTTGTTATTCAATAAATTTATCATTGTGTCATATTCATATTGTAATTAGGTGATAAAGGATGATATGTGGCCCAACCCATTGCAGTATTTTCTGGCTCCAGATCTTGAGGCCGAAGAAAATGGCGTCAGGTACAGTAAAGCCATTTCTTAATCACAGCTACTTTTGAGTTCATTGTTTTTAATGCATGTGCGCAGCAGTGGATGCATTGAGGCAGAACTTTGTATCCTGGACATACAGTTCATCAAGTTGATAGATAAAGATTCTAATTTGCCTTTATTTTATGCAAAATTTATCAGGAATCAGACACATGGTTACAAGTTGTGCCTAAGCTTGCCATGGCTTTGTTGCTTTTGTAATTTTCATAAATCTTAATTTAGTGGAAATATGTTTGCAAAAATCCAATGCAGAATTATAAAAGTTCTTATTTTGTTTTTCGATACAAATATTCATTCAGTTCAGTTCAGAACATTTTGACTTGATGTGGTAAGTGTATATGTACAAAGTATCCCTGTAGTATTCTGATATTATTGGTCTTAGCTTTATTTAGTTTGAAAATCTTGTTATTGCTACACCTGAATGGATGGTTGTGTGAATATGAGGTTTTACTTAAGCTTATGGATGGTCTGTTGTTTGTTATCTGCCATCCTAAAATTAGCATTTTCTCATTACTGTTTCTCATAAAGCACTTGGAGGACTGCCATGAAGCTTTACATACATTCATCTCATGACCTACTTTATCCTCATTGAAAATGGTGCTGTTAGAGATTCAAATATGGTGGCCATCCTAAAACTCTTGTTTTCACTACTAATTAATGGATTGTCCAAAATGAAAATGGTGTCAGTCTAAAATCCAATATATGGCCACCACAGCAGCCGTCTGTAAAATTTTGTTTTTGTTGCTCCTCATATTGGGTTTTCACCATGACTTGAAATATGCCCAGGTGGTACTGAATGAAAACGCTGCTAAAATGATGTCCAGTAAATGTGATGTCTTGAAAATCATACAGCTATGCATTCTGAATGGATGGTCATATCCACACGTTTCTTTCACTGAAAGACTTCATATGCCTAGTTCATCTAGTCAAATATAATCATTATGATCTGTCCAACTTGGCTGCCAGTGTCCATTAAAAAAAATAACCTTTTTTGGGGGGGGTTCTTGCTATTTCTCCTGAAAACATAACATTTGGAACTAGTTTTCACCAAAGACTTGTTACAGTTGGTCCAGAATCAAAATGATACAACTTGCATATCAAATACAGCCCGCATGTGTCCTTTTGAAAATCTTGTCATTGCTAAACCTGAATGGATAGTTGTGTGAATATGAGGTCTTACTTAACGACTTATAATATCTGCTTGGACTGAAATGAAAATTGTGCCACTCAGAAATTTAATATGGCTGTTATGTAAGTCGTCTATTGTTATTGCTACTTCTCTTTGTTGAAAATCTTGTTATCACTAAAGATCGTTTTTACACTCCTCAGTGAAAATGAATAATTGGTCTGGAATTCCTGGAAAACATGTTTTGAGAACTCTTGCTTAAAATGTATTTCATGGTACTCTTGAGTTTTCAATTAATTTTTATGAAAACAATTTTAAAAATTTATAATTTTGGTGACTACTCCATGTTGAAAATGCCTTTCTTGGGTTCCAGTGATGAAATGTCTGATATTACTTAACATAAAATTATTCTGATTTGCTGAACAGGTCACACATGCACAATCAGTAATACATCTGCCTACATATTGCAAGAGGTGACCAAGTGGAGGCAACCCATTTGCCTTGGGTTAGATCCCTCTTCATTGGAAGAGAAGGAATAGTCCAGTGCTTGCCATTCGGATGCATAAGACATCTTTGGCTTGCACTTCAGCTTGTCAGGTGCTAAGAAGGGTCTGATAGATTAGCTAATCAAGGCAGACTTCAGGGGCAGTTTTAATGACATTCAGTGGCCATAATTGCAATACTTTTCAAAGGTCAGGGCTGTTGCAGGCCTAAATTAAAGTATATTACCTTGTGTAATTGTGACATGAGAAACAGCTACATTTTTAGATGGATCCATATAAGCTAGGGAGCATATGTGATTGAGATATCTACAATGTTAGATGTCCATCCTGTCATTTGAATCATACTTCCGGGGTGTGTGTGAGATTCTTGGAAATTTGATCTCAAATTCCCATCAGCCAATCCGGAAACACACAAAACAAAACTGTCTGAGTATGAAGTAAGATGTTGCATCCAAACAAAAGAAAAATATCAGGAAATCTTGTCTTACATTATTGGACTTGGTGATGAAATAATATTCTTCAGTATGTGAAAGTAATAAAACCTCAACCACTAGTTTGAGTCCAGTAATAATGACTAGAAAGAGGTCTGTTCCAAGTCAAGATACTTTTTCATGATTTCTCATCATTGAATCCATTGATAAGTATCAAAAGCTAATCAAAGTGTTGACTTTTGTGATAGCAAGAGCACTCATAGCTTGGCTGAAGAACAAAATCAGTGTAAATAGTCTTTGCTTGGTCCAGTTGCTTTTGCAGGGCAACTTCAAAGCTCACTTTAACTTTAAGCTCACTTTTGCTCTGCTCAAAGTGATTTGTGTATATAACCATTAAGGTATGCAGGATTGGCTTGGATGGGATACTGTGAATTTAAAAAAATTCAATTAACTTCAGGTTTGTAACATGTAATACAATTTTCCTTTGATTGGGTTCCTAGGTAACCAATCATTAGGATCAATGGATACCCATTTAAAGTTTTTAAAACTTTTGACAGCTTTAGTTTTATTTTCTAGTTGATACCAGCATTTGAGTGACTTAATGTTTTGATGGTCTAATTGATACCAGCATTTGCATATCTAGATTGCTTGCACTGGAGTGTTCTGAAAAGTCTTACAAAATACCATATCTTGTGTCTGTTGGGATGCTTTAAAATTATATATTTATCATATATACTCACTTATAAGACAAGTCCAGCTACAAACTGCACAAGGTGCCCCAAATGGTCAAGTGGTTTAAAGCACATACCGTTACAGATCACTGCCATCTCGCCTGTCTGTGTCGATTAAAGTCTAAAGTTTGGCAAATGTGGGTGTGTAAGAAAAAGCTTGCCAGTAGCTTCTTATGGGTCGGTTGTTCTTTTCAGGGTTTTAACTGGATTCTTCCTCCACCATTTATACTGGCTGCCATGTATAGCCTATCTTGTGCTGAAAATGGCATTAAACTCTATAACGACGACAACAAATTGCACAAACCAAGATCTGCCATAGAATAATGCACTGACAGATCTGGGTCTGTATGGTTAGGGGTAATCAGTAGGACAAACATCAAAGACCATGATTTGCAGGCTTAGACTATACCAGAGCAAGATCCCAGTTGTTTGCAGTTTATAAAGGAGTATATATGGTAAGTAGTTTAGAGATGATTTTCAATGCTGATCTAAATTTTATATCCTTTGAGTGACAAGTTGTATTATAGCAATTATGTAACCTAGTTGATTGCATTTCTTTTTATAAATTTACTTGTGCACACATTTTGCCATAGTCTTATGCTATTTTCTACAACTCAGTGAGGAAGATGATGAAGCTGATGACTCCATTGTGGTTGTTGGTGATGACGATGATGATGATGAGGATGAAGATGAGGGTTTGTATCATATAACAAATAATTCTATTATGTACATTGGCAGAAAAGTCGTTAATATTCAGTATATTTTCCCTTTTTATCTAAAATGATCATTCTTCATAAATTGTGCCTCTGCTTTGAGAATGATGGTCATTAGAATCAGTATGCTACCATCTGTACTTCTGTTGATCTACCCACTTTCACACTCTGTAATACACCTATAGAAATCAAAATTGCAGTGTTATTATATTTGACGAATAAGGTGTGTCATAAAGTTAAAAGCAGTGTTATTGACTTACCTTCCAGGATTAGGTCTGTTGGCATGTATGGTTAACAAGAATATAACCGATTTCAAGAAAACAGACTGGTTTCTTCAAACATGATATTTGCATAACATATTCATTTTATTGATCATGTAGTTAGTGAACCAGTCTCTGTTTTTAAAGAAAGTGGTGCCAGATGTTAAGTGAAATGTTTTATGATGTATCTTTTCAAACTTATAAAGATAAAGATGAGAAAAAAGTGACAAATCAACACCACTTTACAAACATTAAAAGAAGAATATGAGAGTAATGTAATAATAACTCAGAGAACCTGACCGTGATCATTGCAGAATTTCATTTCACAGTCATTCTGCAAAAGTTACACATGTAGACTAATTAAAGTGAGTGCTGAATATAAATAATTTTTCAGTGTGTTTGTGTTTGTAATTTGGTTCTAATCCATATGGATTTGGCCATTTGCAAGAATTTTATACTGTACAGTTTGCTTGTATTGTAACATACATGTAAGATTGTATACATGTTATAAAAGTTACATGCAAGTATCACTTTTGCTAGCTGATCTGGCCACAAGGTCAGTTAAGCTTCTTGTATTGGCCATACCATTATGTGTTGCCTCCCATTACTCAAAAAACATCTGTAAATGACTTATTTTTTTGTCAACACAGTTTAGCACAATTTTAAAAGCACCATTGTTTAGTGTTAGCAATATTATACAAATGATACATAGCATTCATCAGATATGGCCACTGTTATTTAACATATAAATTAGATTGACTTTTAAAAAACTGCAACATAATTTAAACCAAACTAGATAGAGAATAAATGGGGCATGATGGTCTTACATTTTTATTCACATGATTCCAGTTTACCACCATTACTAATAGCAAACATGTGATCTCAAAAGGCTTAACAGAACTTTACAATTAGGCACAAAGCAGCCTGAAAGGAATGCCTTTCAAGTATATACAGATGGTGTTACTCAGTCATCAAATGTGGCTGCCATTGCAAATTAATAAAAAGCTCCTTATAACTAATCTGGCCACAATTAATAAAAAATATTTAAAACCTTGAACATACCTTTTTTTTTATATAAAAAAAATATACCATCATAATCAAATCCATTTTTAGAGACAAAGACTTATAGATTTCTTTAAAATGGATTAAGTAAGGAAATACTGCTGATGTGCATCAAATGCAGATGAAGATTACCCCCACCCCCAAAAAGAAGAACATTGAATCAATTGTTTTCATTACATATGCAATCAGTATGCATACAATCTACAAAAAGCATACATCAGACCCAGTTTCCTTGTCCAACACCTCTTACACTTGTCTATTTAGGCATAACATTAGACATGTGATTAATTTCAGGTTCTTAAGGACGCTTGGTTTGGAAATGTTTGGCTTGCATTGGACACATCTTTGGTTTTACAAATACAAATCTAGTTTTCATTTTTTGATGTACTTGCTATGTTCAGTTAATGAACACTTCCTAAATATAAATTTTAGTGGTCTTCTAAAAGTTAGGACAAATGTTATGTTGGTGGATTGCATGGTTTTTACCAGATCTTGTCCATATCATTCCATTGAAATGGGAAGTAAGGGCTTTCATCAGTGACACAAGGCAGCCATCTCAGATCTGGGTGCATATTGAACCTGCTTGCAAGGGATTATGACAAATTGGAATGAATTTTAATTTTTCTCTCTGTAATATCTTGCCAACACTCATTTATAATATTGAGATGATATAAAGAAAACAGTTGATCATTTTGAGGACTCTTTTCTTCAGAGGGTGATGTGTATGAGGTGGATGGAGATGAGGATGATGAGAACTTAGATGATGAAATGGAGGACACAGTGGAATCAATAGATGATGATGAACAAGATGATGAAGATGGTATGTAAATTTGTCAGTTAACATTAGAAATAGTTTTGTATCAATGTCCATTTCAGCACGGTCTGAGAGATATACCTTCAAGTTTTCTGGAAATATACTTCACCAAATTGTAAATGATAGCTACAGACCTTGACAGAATGAGAGCTTCTGTATTTTATAAATGTAACAGAAACCCCATTACAGTTATGGTGTTAAATATTATAGCAAATGATAGTTGATGCTGTTTTTGTTTATATCATTGTGGATAATTTTCTAGAAGTTATTTTGGTTAAGCTGTTACAGTTTTATACTAGTTCACCCACCTATTTATTAATAAGCCTAATATCAGTGACCATTCAGAAAATTACCCAATTTGATTTACAACTATGTCTGATTTGTACAGAAATTTTTCAATATCTGCTGCTAATTGCTGTAATTCATACTTCTGGAGAAATTTATATTTTTGCATTAGCTCAAAATATTTTAGATATTGTGTTTTCAAGATTTGTAGTTTATTTTTTTTAAATTAGGGAAGTAATTTTTTTTTTAAAAAGTGGTACACCATTTAAGTCACATTAAAATAGACTTTGCATTGTACAAGAAGTATTTTCATAGATTTGACTTTGCCAGATGACTATGGCATACATGCCAACCATTACGCTTTTGGCGTAATCATTATGCTTTTTTTCCACTAAATTACCCGTTATGCATATGGCTTATTGAGGAGAGAACAGACTGGTTTTCTATATTAATCTTTACACACATATTCTTTGTTCTAATTCATATTTAATGCAGAACCATTCTATAGGTATTTGGCGCTAAAAAGTATATTTTATTTTAGTCAATGCATATATGAGAGCAAAAATATCTTTCAAAAATTTCACAGATGGACTAGAAAAAGGAAAAAAAAAATATTAAAAAATAAAATAATCCTCTAAATATGGCAACATGAATATAGCATCACTTAACATCTATTTCAGGCCATGTGTAAAAGATTTTAATATTTGGCGCTAAAAGTCTTAAGATAGATTCTAGTCAATGTGTGTGTAAAGCTAAAAGTACTACATAATGAAAACATGAACCAGTAAAGGATGTTAAAAGACGACAGGGGCAAATAAATCAATGTTTATTGAATTTTAGCATTTTATATGTGGATTACGCTTTTTCTGCCTGGATTACATTTTTTGACCACTTGGATTACACTGTTTCCTCGTAATGGGTTTTAACCACTCCAGTGGCCTAGTAGTTAAAGCGTCCGCCCCAGAAGCAGGAGGTCGTCGGTTCGATCCCCGGCCGAGTCATACCAAAGACTTACAAAAATGGTACTAACAGCTGCCTCGCTTGACGCTCAGCATAAAGAGGTTAGTGTTAGGACTGGTCGGCCTGGTGTCGGGATAATGTGACTGGGTGAGACATCATGCTACATGTCTGCGGCATGATGTCTCAGTGCTAGACATCACTATAAACTGCCTCACTGCAGACATCGTAGCGATATGACTGAAAAATTGTTATAGCTACGTTAAAAATCCTAATCAAACAAGCAAACAAACAAACGTAATGGGTTGGCATGTATGCTATGGCTGTAGATTATGAGATATCATTGTGTCTGTCTGTCAGTATTTCATCTAGTATTGCCATGAAAGTTTATGAATATTATGGTCAACTGTATTAGACATACTGTATTAAAAGGACATACCACTATATTCCATTATGCTTTTCTCCTAAAGTACATCCAAGTTTAATTAACAAAAGTGAAGAATCACCTTTAAGTAAATTTAAAAAAAAATTTAAAAAAACCTACTTATGAATTATGATTTTAATTCATGTCAAAGTGATGTGATCATGTTACCTACAAAGTAAAATTTTTTTATGGCATAATCTTGTGAATGTAACTTGTTTTATTGTTCACAGTGGATCTTGGTATATATTAAGATCATTGTCTAAAATCTACATATTGACATATTTGTGCCAGTATGACATTTAGCTCACCTGTTCATTAGGCCTTTCATTGCCTTATTACCCCATTGGAGGACATATTTTGATATAACTGATGAAACTTTGGATATTGGTTTATATTAATCAATATTTGGTCAAGTACAGAAATGAATGAAATCTGTTAATGGGATGATTTCTTATCTCATTGCCCATGTTTATTACAATTCTTGAGGCCATATTTCTGATCTTGGAATATATGCTTATCATCAAGATCTTAAACAAGTTCAATAATGAGCAACTTCCTTGCACATTAATCAAAGCAGAATCCTTGCATATTTATGAAAGTAAACTAGTTGATCAGGCTGCTATACCAAGTAAAGTAACTTTTCTGTGTCCGGTACTTTACCTGATCACATTAACACCAGGATTGCTCTATCCTCCCTCCAAATTCAGCCCTCCCAGAAATATGACTTGTTGGTCTAGAAAGCATATAGACAATAGAAAATAACTCATACAACTTCATTCTTTATACCCACAAGGTAGCCACAAATACCCTGTATGTAACCAGTTTTAATATTCACTTACAGTTGTCAATAGTGTCATCCTGGAATCCATCTAAATTTATACTTAATTTTAAGCTTCTATTTTTTCAATGGTATAATAGGACATAATCTAGTTATAGCTTGCATGTGCATTATTTATATGATTTCCAGAATGTATTCATATTTTTTTAAGTGTGATCTCAATTGGTGACAGTTTTCATCAGTGGAATCATTATACACTTCAATTTCAATTATTGCTCCAGTAGCATGGATATGATTAGAAAAGATGCACTCCTGTGTTTTTTGAAAACTTCCTTTTGGCTCACCACTTCCGTTTGAAGGACCGCTCTGGTGGCCTAGTGGTTAGAGCATCTGCCGTGGAAGTGGGAGGTCGTGTCTGAGTGGGACATCATGCTACATGTCTGCAGCATGATGCCCCAGTGCTTGACATCATTGTGAACTGCTGCACTGCAGACATTGTAGCGATATGACTGAAAGATTATTAAAGCTATGTTAAAAATCCTAATCAAACAAACAAACAAATTCGATTGAAGGTTGAACTGAGAAGGTGAGAAATAAGTGACACAAAAGTTGCCCCTTAAGCTTTCAGTGCAAGCTCTCATCTCAGCATGACCTTGTCAGTGAAAATTATGCCAAAGAGATGATTATTGCCTGAGATGGATGGCTCTCAACAGTGACAGAACTTCAATGGTCAAACAAATTATAGACAGTCATATTATCTTAAGCAGTGAAAGAAGAATGCAAGATTTCTCCTCCCCGAGGCTTCCAGCAAAATGTATTTGACTTGCCATCTATTTGTGAAAAAGTGGAACAACGAAATGCCCAACTTCGCATCCCCATTTTCAGACTGAGAAGTTTGGGCTATAGATGCCCATTCAGTCAACTGTGAGGATACCGCCATCAGTTTTGTTTCAGAAAATGAGAGAATACTGCAAAATAATTCTTATTGCACCTCCTTGATAGGATAACTCCTGGATCAGTGATCTGCATGATTTAGTGACCAATATAGTCAAACAGAATTTTAGCAACTTTCAAGCTGCTCAAACAGCCATGGTTGCTTCTTTTTTTTTTCCATTCCCAAAGAAACTCATTTCCAGCTCACCTTATTCCCAGAATTCAACTTCTCGTGGGTCTTAAAATGACTAAACTTGTTCAAGTCCATGTCTTCCACCTCACTGAAGTAGTTACAAGACTTGACTCCTGATATTGCTTTTGTCAGCATGCAGGATGAGTGAGCTGTGTGTACTTTCTAGTGACCCAAACTGCATGCAGTTCCATTATGATGGCTGAGTCATTCTAACACCATCTGGGTTAGTTGTTTCTAACAACGGGGTTCCATTACTAGGTAACCAAACAAATAACTATTCACTTTCTCCTCAACCCCATACAAGCCCTCAGATACAGTATCTATCTAGGACATATAGAGGAGATCTAGAGTAGCTATAGCAAAGTGTTCCTACTGCTTATGTCAGTAAACCAACATGACCACACAAGTGTTGAATTGTCTCAAGATCAGTTACAACTTCTAAAGTTCTCAGCAAATAAAATATAAGTGTATTTCAGCAATCCTGGCCTTTGAACATACTGTCTTGATTTGGGACATAATGGAGTTAGCTGTCATGCCCAGTCTGATTTTTCCAGCTTCTGTTTGCATGACATTGCAAGGCAAAGGTGAGAACTGAACATTGCCAGGGAAAGGAGAGAGCTCAACCTTCTCTGGACACTGGCAATTACCACACTCCATTCAAGGAATCCCAACCCTAGACCCAGGCTTGAATTTGCTACTTTCACTGGATTTGCCTGGGAAACTAGGCAGTGCTGAAGTGTAAGATGAGATAAAATCTTCCTTGTATGATTAGTAAGGCCTACTTGATGACAAAAGAAGAGATAAGATTCATTGCATTTCCTCCTCCTTCCTTTTCTTCAAATGTTAATGTGATTATGTATTTGATGAATATGATTAGGTAATGTATTTGATGAAGAAAGCAAATTTTATTGTAATTCTCTTTAACTACTGATCTAATCATATTACTATAGTATTTGCACACCATCCTCTTTGTACCCTTCTACCAATTTTAAAAACAAAAGTTTCAGGATTATAAAAGATATGAACATTACTTAGTCATTTCATTCACTGACTTTTTAATTTCTAACCTGATTTGCATTCTTCGTCAAATTCATTAATTTTAGGTGATAGTAATTATAAATCCATTAATGAAATGACTAATGTTTGTGCATTTGTTTTTACCCTTCATGCTTCTCATTGATATAATCTGTAGGGAGGCTATTTTAAAAAAAGGTGTGTGCAATTACTGTAAAATTCATCCCACCAACCCTTGAAATGAAGGCATCTTGTTAAGAGTGGTGCCGAATGTAAAACCACTTTTGTCTCGTATACTGCTGGCCACCAAATGGATATAAAGTGGAGTTACTTCCTTTAGTCCACATGTTATGTAGACGGAAAGATGGTTTTTTTTATCTCGTCTTTCAGGGAGTATTAGATGCAGAGATAGCATAGAGTAATCTCCATGCTAGTATGATGAGGTAAGTATTATTGAGCAAAATAATTGTTACATAAAGTTTTGTTTTCCTCCAATTTATTTGTGGACTAACATGGACACAAAATAATGGATATAAGGACCTTTCAATCTTGAAAAAAGATGCTGAAGTGCAATCAGATATAGATGAAACTACAAAAACTAGAGAAGTCTTTATCAACTTTTGCATTTGGTAATTAGGTCAATGTTAACAGGTGTGCATTTTGAGACCCACTATGGTCTCTTGTTCATGCTGTGCTGTTTGTCTTACAAAATATGAACTACAATTTTAAATGTTTATACTTTTTTCTTATCTTTTACTTATATATCATGTACATAATTTTAAAATCTTTTATTGTTCTTTTATTTTATAGTACTTCATTTTTATGTTTATTTGGATATGTTTGTCTTTTCTTAGAGGGTTTTTATTGTTACAGTTTTGTATATTTCCATTTTTAAAATAACTTATATCATCATCTATCTAGTATTATGATATCTTCACTGACTAATACATACATACACACACACACACACACACACACACACACACACACACACACACACAAGAGAAAGGCATCACTTTAGGGGTCAAAGGTCATGATTACCATAACTGAACTGGCTATAGTATGCTGTGGTTGAGGAGATGTGCTAGAATTCTGCATAGCTTTTGTTGAATGCCATCGTTGCAAAAAGGTTGACACAGTAGCCTCATTTGCTTGAGACAGATATTTTAGTAAATCTGGTTTATATAATTTTTATTGATTGGCAGGTGACGAAGTGGAGGTTCTGGATGGGGAGGAGGAGGATGGTGAAGAATTTGACGAGTCTGCTATTCTTATTACCGAAGAATCAAAGGATGAGTCAGATATATCACAAGAAGAAGAAACAGGTGATGAAAGTTTATTGCAACAGGAAGATGTGTCACAAGAAGAAAAAAAAGAAAATGGCTTGGAATCCAAAGATATGCTTGAAGTGTCACAAAAGGAGGGGGAGGAAGAAGATAGTATGGCAAAAGATGATGTTGATGAGGATAATTTACTAAGAGAGGAGATAGAGGAACCTAAACAGAAGATAGGGGAGAAGAGAGGCATAGGTGGCGGTGATGAGGTGACTGACAGCATGAAAGCTGTAGAATCAAATGCAGAAAATAGTGAGAAAATTGAAGAGGAGAAAGACAACAACAAGGATCAAGGGAAGGGGTGAAATAAAGACTTTTAATCAAAGAATGGAGTAGTTAACAAGTTTTTGAGTAACTCATGAATAGTTGTGAATTTAATGTGCTGGATGTACAATACCTTTCTGTAATTATGGCATAAGACCTTGCTAGAATAGTATGATCCAGTTGTATTAGGCAGCAGCAAGGTTCATACCTTGCCATGTTAGTAACTTGTTTTTTTTAATACTTGTATAGTCTGAACTGACAAAGCATTCACAATTATTTTTTTGTACCATTTTCAGGACCTTGATTTTCTAAAATCTTGGGTCATTCTAAACCACACCATATCTCATACACATTTTTAAAACATAGATCAAATATATTGTGACACCTATTGAACTGTCCTCATGTTCATAGGCAAATTTGGTTAGTTAATGGTTATACTGATCGAGTTTTTTCCCCATTTTTGGGGTTATTGATTGAATTGAAATCCTCTCTTGTGACTGCAAAATAATGTATACCTGTGTAACCATATTTTCTTTTCAGGAGTTAAATAAAATGGATGAGGTTCAGATGTTAAGCTATAAAAAATACTTGAATTAAATTCTAGTCACCTTACAAAGACATCAGCCTGCTACAGTCACATCACTGATGTCATTGTTTTTATTTAACAAGTTATAAACCTTTTATTAATTTATAAGAACATAGTACAATGCTTTGTTTGATGAAGGAAGATGCCCCACATGTGACTTGTAATAAAGGCAAACTCGTACGATATCTGTGACAGAATGTGTCATTACCCTGTGAAAAGATATCATGTATGTATAACATAACACATTGACTTGAGTAATATTCAAAATTTTATAATGTTGGTATTTGTCAGTTAACCCTTGTATGTGTCAATTGGCAGTGAAATCACTACAGGCCATGAACTTCGTAGCAGGATATAGAGTAAGCAAGGAAAATACATGCTAGTACAGACCATTGCATGTAATGGGATTTTTTTCTATGAATCATATGAGCATTCATTGATCTGTTACATAATGACCAAAATATATGGTCAACCAATTAAATTTTGTTTTTATCCCTTAAGCTCTTAATTTCTGCAAACAGCCAAGCAGTGCTTATTTTATATTTTACCCAGTAATAAAACAATGTACATTCATCCACGTCATTTTCAAAATGTCAAAAAACTTAATTGGTGTGATAACAAGTTATTAAAGAAAGATGATAAATTACATCTTGTGCTTCATTTCATTTCTTCTGTATCAAGATTTTTGGGGCCTCGTTTGTGGAAGTTGATTACTGTTAGTCTTTGTCCAGAATTGTTGTAGTCTTATTAGGTTGAATTACCCTAGAGGTAGTGCTCTACAAAACAGTTTAACCTGTTTGTAAATTTAGCACAGAAAATCGTATGGACCAATTATCATAATTAAATATTATAATTTGTTCTTATTGGAGCTTCCATTCATAATGGACATAGAGCTGTTCATTTACAGAGTGTCTGACATTCTTGATTACCTTTTAAGCATTCTGAGCACCTTGGCATAATTTCCCTAAGAGTTTTCCTTCCCTGGTTGGACTCAACAAGTGAATGCAGTACATTTATACATAGTATCCTACTATGGCACTAAATAAAATGACTTCCCTCAGAGAAACATTGTGGTTAGTTTTAGGAGTGGATACATTTGGTAAAGACATGCTGTTGCTTCTTCTTTTCAATATCTAATTTCCTTAATAGTAATAATATTTATAACTTCTGAAAAAGAACTGCTTTTGTGTTTGACCAAAATTAAATGCATTTGAAGATGTTGGTGTGTATGTGTGTGTGTGTGTGTGTGTGATTTTGATTTTTTACTTAGCTTTAACAATTTTTCAGTCGTATTGCAATGATATCTGCAGTGTGGCAGTTTATAGTGATGTCTAGCACTGGGGCATCATGCTACCCAGTCACATTATCCTGACACCAGGCTGACCGGTCCTAACACTAACCTCTTAATGCTGATTGCCTAGCGAGGTAGCTGTTATTATACCATTTTTATAAAGTCTTTGGTATGACTTAGCCAGGGATCGAACCCATGACTTCCCACATCTGAGGCGGGTGCTCTAATCACTAGGCCACTGGAGCAGTCAGGTTGTTGGTTGAAGATGTTGGGATGTAATTATTGACTGTATGTGCTTGAACCATTCCTGTGTTCTCCACCACATTCTTCTTCCTGTCGCTTTCTGTTTGGTCTCACATTAACAAGTTCATATTTATGTAAATACACAGAATATAGTAAATCATAATTACATTTTAAATATGATCAGTTTCATTTTCAAGGTCAGATACTCTCACATTGAAATGTCATTTGGTTTCCATATTTCAGCTGTGTAATAAACAGTAAAATATTTTTGATTCTGTTTTATCTGTCCATTTGTATTTCCATTATTAATTTAGTTTTTACACCATAACTAAAGATGCACACAATCAGGAGTTGCCAGACTTTGTGGATGGCTTGTGATTGTGTAAGCAAGAAACCTATGATCTGTAACTGAAAGATACCAATGATCTCTAACTGAAAATACTAATGATCTCTAACTGAAAGAATACCAATGATCTCTAACTGAAAATACTAATGATCTCTAACTGAAAGAATACCAATGATCTCTAACTGAAAATACTAATGATCTCTAACTGAAAGAATACCAATGATCTCTAACTGAAAATACTAATGATCTCTAACTGAAAGAATACCAATGATCTCTAACTGAAAGAATACCAATGATCTCTGACTGAAAGAATACCAATGGTCTCTAACTGAAAGAATACCAATGATCTCTAACTGAAAGAATACCAATGATCTCTAACTGAAAGAATACCAATGATCTCTAACTGAAAGAATACCAATGATCTCTAACTGAAAGAATACCAATGATCTCTAACTGAAAGAATACCAATGGTCTCTAACTGAAAGAATACCAATGACCTCTAACTGAAAGAATACCAATGATCTCTAACTGAAAGAATACCAATGATCTCTAACTGAAAAAATATCAATGGCCTCTAACTGAAAGAATACCAATGATCACTGCACGATTCGCACAATGAGCCTTCAAACAGTGAACCTTTCCTTCATACTACTGAACCTTCAAACTAATGAAATGCTTGCTACTTACTGACAGGAGTATTTAGTTTTCTTTTTCCTACATCATGCTATAACGTCTATTATGGTATTACATTTTAGTCGATTTTTAATATTTTAATTCTGAAGATAGCCTAAAGATGTGGATATGTCAAGCATAAAAAAGTCAAATTTAATTAATGTTAATAAGTATTTTAGTGGGTTTTTTAAAACTCACATTGGTAAAGCAAATTCTAACAAACAGGCAGTCACAACAAACTTTCATGGCATAAACATCTTTTTGATAATGTGAACAATGAAGCAACAAACTGAAGTAGGCTAGGCAATCAGGGATGTAGTATTTTAATAGACGATTTGTATTTTTTTTACTACTGTCAGTCACAACCTTCTTCCCACCATGATTTGTCTTTGTTCTCACATCAGACGCCTGCATGTGAATCCATTGATGAAACTTATTGTAATCCATGTATGTATCCAAGCAAAGTTAAAAATAAGCACCCATAAGGATAGTCAAATGGAAAGCAAGATTTCAACCATGATTCCTTAACAACAAAACCACTTATGTCCACATTCACTCATTACTACATGTATCATGATTTCCATCAACACTCGCATAATCAGCAAAAGTGACCACTATAACGGACACAAAATTTGTGCATGAATGTGACTGATTTATCAGTGCAGCCATTGCTAGGCTTTTTTTGCTTGCAGATTAATCAGTCTTGCATAATACTTAGTACTGGTTCTGTGTTATTCTTAGGGGTCAAAATTGTTTATAAGATAACAAATTTTATGGGATCAAACAGGAATAGTTACTTTGATTACTGTCCAAAAACACCACCTGTACTATCCAGCCCCATCTTTTTCATTATTGTCCAAACATGTACACCTAGCATCTAACAAAGGGTAGGATGTAATAGATGAGGACTATAAGATAGATTCCACAATTCAACACAAAAGCATACAATCACAATGAAGACAAAGGAAGTGTTTATAGACACACTACTACATACCTTTATATATAACCATACTACCATAAACAAGGTAAAGGAAGTGTTCATAAATATATAATGCAGTTTTGCTAATCTTTAGTTATGACTTTGGTGTCATGCAAGTTCACCAGCTTCGGGGTGAGGACATTTCTACGGACTTGCCTTTGTAGATCATATAGAGTCTGCATCCTTTAGGAGTAGTATCCCAATCACAGTGCCATTATCTGTGCTCAGATATGTTGATGATTTTCCAATTCCTCTAACACGGTCTCTAATACAGCTAGTTAGTTTTTTTCAATAGCCACAGTTTATTGGCAATGGTGATATTTTTGCTGCTGCAAGCAGGTCTGAATAGATACGTATTCGCGAATGTAATTGCATTGAAATTGTCTCTGTCTCATTCGACTACCAGCACTCTCCAACAACAGAATCTTGTCAGTTCACATCATAACACTGATAACCACCACCAGCGCCAGTCACTTCTAAATTGTCAAATATAATTATTCAATTTTGGTATTGTCTCGATTTGTAAACGTGTTTCTATGCGATTAGGCCATGTGCGAGAAACGACAAAGCTGATGTGGTTTTGACCTGCATAAACAAAAACATACGTTATTCTGTAGAAAGTGAAGAGGATAACACAGACATCGAAATGTTAATATTTCTAATGCAACTCAGCAGCAGCAGCCGTACTGCGCCAGATTGCATCGAAAGGAGTTCTTACGGGTGACTGTGTTTGGCTCCAAAAATAACTTTGCAAACATCATAGCAAAACCCATGTGTGTGATAGAGATGAATCGCACAGGAAAATTTTGATGAGGCTCCATGAAGTTGTCATTGACGCAGTGCGAATCCAATGTTCAAATGTCCCACTAACGCCTACACTACAGCTTGTACATCATGCAATGCTTATCAGGATAAGTATGTAGTTTAGGTAGCTAAATTGTATACGGTTGATAATCTTCATTATCAGACGTATTTGGAGGCCCCGAGTGGTCTAAAGCGCTCTCCGTTACGGATTACAGCCATCTCACCTCTGTCTGCGTGGGTTCGAAATCTTGCCAGTAGTTTCTCGTGGGTCGGTGGTTTTTTCCCGGGTTCTTCCTCCACCATTAATACTGGCCGCCATGTAAAGCCTATTGTGTCAGCATGCTGAAAAATGGCGTTAAACCCTACAACAACAATATCAGACGTTGCCTTGAAAATATCATAGTTGGAACAGCTGTTCTCGTGTAACCATCGCAGTATCTAGCAAGTCCAAGAATCAATGTGACTGTCAGTGGCATAGCGTGAGCCGTTAAAGAACACCATGATACCATTGTTGACAATTAACACCTCTGTATTGAAAGGATAATATGTACCGACAGTGTCATTCTGTACGTTGTTTCCTCAATTTCCAAGAATGCCTCAAATGGATGGAAAAACAATGACGTGTCATAAACTTGTAATTCTACTAGTAAATGTTTGTGATTTTTTTTTATTTTTGTTGTTGCTGGGTAAGCTCTGCAAAATTTTTCATGTCCGTCATGTCTTGCCAACCACCCCCTACCCCTGAAAAAATTGAAAGACGTCACCTAGTATCTGTTCAACTTATTTTCACATTTCATTTTTTATATAATGATTCATCGTTACATTTACCTTTACATACTTACATTTTATAACCATTCCTCTTGAGTTGATTCCAGTCTGATCATTGTATATGATTTAAATAAATGATGATAAATTGAAAAACATTATTACCCTTTTCTTTACCAGTAACTGCCGCTGATGGCCATTGATTTTAAGAAGTCTGTTATTCTGATCGTTCAGGAAGTGCATTTCATCCTTCAGGCCGGAAACGGTACCATGTTGAATTTGTACACCAGAGTCGCTGATATCTTCTACCTTTCCGTTACCCCTATCCAAACCATTCTTTAGTCCATTTAGATCATTTAAAGTTACATTGACCGTGGTTTTCAGCTTTGCAAGTTTTTCTATGGATTCTCTCAGATTACTGTTTTCGTCTCTTAGCGTGTGATTTTCTGAATCAAGACACGTTATTCTATCTGCCGCATCCGCTAAGAGCCTATTAGTCTGCGCATCTTCACTGTCATCTTCACTGTCATCTTCGCCGACGATATTTCTGTTACAGTTACAACTTAAGGTCATAATTTCAAGATCCTCTTGAATCTCCAGGAGCTGACCTTTCAGACAAACAATCTCATAATCTGATTTTGACTTGGCTAACTTGTTCTTTTCAATCTCTTTCTGCAGTTTATTTGATGTTTCTGTAGCTTCTTTTCTATCTTTGATTAGTCTTTCAATGTCTTGAGTCCTGTTTTCTAATCGTATCCTGAGATTCCATAGATCTTTATTAACCTCTCTTTTTTTGGTTTCGCTCTCATTGAATTTTGTGTACAATGCTAACTCTTTCTCTATTAAGTCTTTCTTTTCTCTTTTTAATTTCTCTATCTCCTCCAGTTTTCTGATAGTCAGTTTGATTGCTTCATTCTTTTCATCAAGTTCCTTTTGTAATTGCAGAGCTTGATTCTCTAGCCTATCTTGATTTTTTTGTATTTCCTTTTGCAGCTTTATGATCTCATTTTCCTTTTCTTTTAATGCAGCATTCAGAATGAATTCATGCTGCTTTTTCTTCTCTAACTCTTCCTGACATCTCACGAGTTCTGCTTTTATTTCTGTAACCCTTTGTTCCTTTTCAGAGTTTGAGTTTCTTTCAAATTCAAGCTGAGTTGTCGATATTTTAAGCTGATCTTGAAACAAAGCAAGCTTATCTCGTAACATTTTTATTTCATACTCTTTCCCTTTTATAATATATCCGCAATTTCTCGTTTCATCCTTCAGTGTCTGCTGAAGTCGTTCCTTTGTTGCTACAGCTTTTCTTATTTCTTCACTCTCCAATTCTAATTTTGCCTCCAATGCACATACTCTTTGTGTGGCTTCATTAAATTCATTCATCAGGCTATCAATCTTCTCTTCCTTTTCTTGCAACATCTTATTGAATTCATCTTTCATTTTACTCCGTTCTTCGTCATGCTGTGCGATTTCGTCTCTTAATCTTTGTTGGAGTTTCATAATCTCCTCTTTCTCTTGCTTTTCTTCATTCAGCTCAGATAACAATTCATCTGATAACTCTTTCAGCTCGTTTAAATTAGCTTTGAGTTTAACTATTTCATTATTCCTCTCGTCGACTGTTCTTTACACACGTTTCCAGTCCTCGTGCAAATTGCATGTACTTCTTCTCTCTGTCTTTATTTCATGCTCCAATATTCGGATCCTACCCTCGTAATCATCTTGCAAACGTTGCACCTCTGTCTCATCGATTGGTGATTTCTTCGTTATCAAGTGCTTTTTTCTCTTAAAATAATTCATCGTGATACTTACATTGTCAAAAAGATTCTCTTAGCTCATTACCAGCAGACAGCTAAAAGTGACACACAATAGAAAAAATTCCGCAAGGACCTAATTAGTGTGAAAACGATTTTATTTAAAAGGTAACAATACATGACAATGAAAGCTTTTATAACTGTAATGTTTCAAATTTGAGATCAGCGATTCGCATGGTAGATCCTTTATTATCGGTGTTTTGCTTATCATTATTGAAAATACACTAAACCTTTCACTTTTAATCTTGTATTCACTCTGACTTGTACATATAATTTTCTTTCCCCAGAAATGGGTCTACTGCCATGCTCTTTCCTTAAACATCAACAATAATATAGTTTTCAAAGAATCCAAAGAATGCTCGTAGTGACTCACATGTCCAACTCAAAGGTCGCTTCTGACCTTAAATACACGAACAGACGTATATGGGAAAATTAACGGCCTTCATAACTCTAGTTGAGCGTTCTACCACTTGAGTTATCTGAGCTGACACACCCAGCCGTTCCCATTACTTTCTCGCTTCTTTTTTGAGACACGTTACTGCCCCTCAAGGTTCGGCTTCCACTTAACTGAACCATCCTTAACCGGTTGATAGTGCAGACGTGCAATCCTCATTTCAACAACAAGTATAGCAGGGGAAAATTCAGACCTGTACCGGAGGGATCGAACCAAGGACATTCATAATTCTAGTCGGTTGTTTCAGCTATCCAAGCCCACACACAAAAGTATACTCGTTGCATATAAAATATTCGACTTTCTTATCAATCAATTCTTCAGTCATTTCGTACAATCTAAAAGTTTACATTTAAACAGGTTCCGGATTATGCAGGTACAATCTTTGTAGTGAAAACCCTACAAACAAGTACGTAACATGTTGAATAGATTTGCAAAGCTTTTGTGGAACAGCTATCTTTAGCGGATTATTAACCGGATAGACTAAGATAACACTTAAATGGTCTTCAATTTTCACCATTTTTAGGGACATAACGTTTGAAAATACCCTCCTTCTTTTAACATTGCATTAATAAATGAATGTTAAGAAGGCTTTTATTCCAAAATATATTAAAAGCGTGGTAGATATAATCTTTCTGTTTTAAAATATATTTTAAAAAATGAGTAGCATTCATTTCCAGCTAAAGTTAGATTCATACATCAAGCTAATATGGTTCCCTACTTCGAATGCTCCCTGCGTTGTACTCTGCTATTCATACAGCGGAGGGAATGGAACGAAAAGAGTATACGAATCAGTGTTGTGTGATTTGGAATTTTAACGTAGTTTTGAAACAAAAATTCAGTCATATCGCTATGATGTCTGCAATGTGACAGTTTATAGTGATGTTTAGCACTGGGGCATCACGCCGCCGACATGTAGCATGAAATCCCACCCAGTCACATTAACCTCACACCAGGCTGACCAGTCCTAGCACTAATCTCTTAATGCTGAACGCCATATCGAGACAGCTGTTAGTACCACTTTTTAAAGTCTTTGGTATGATTCGGCCAAAGATCGAACCCACGAGCTCTAGCACCCGATGTGGACGCTCTAACCACTAGGCCACCGGAGCGATCGCATACGAAGCAGGGAACCAGACTAACTTAATTATGTCATGGTGCCGTTTTTATCTGAAGATAGAAGCCACTTATCTCATCTCATTTTTACCCTATTGTGAACCCTGCCATTAGTTTTTCTTAATATCTGGATACCACGGTTAGCAACCGCATGACCACAGAACCGTACTTAAAACTTTTGAAAATTTTCTTTTTCTTCTGAATCATGTTTATGTGTAAGTTAATTTTTATTTTTTATTAATATCATGGAAGAAATTATTTGAAACACATATATATGCATATAGACTTGTTTTACGTAATTCACGTATGTTTGCTACAGGGGTAAATATTTAAAAATCGAGCTGGTTGAGGGGTGATTAAAAGTATGCTAATTTGTTAGAGTAATAGTGAACTTTATTGATGAATACGGCACATACTGGTTCTATTAGCCAACTTAACACAGACAAATATTACAATGAGCTCTTTGTTGTCAAAATGAATGTAAAGGTCAGGGGTTGGTGTCAATGTCTGTTCAATATCAAAGCCAGCGGATGTATAAGGAATACCCTGAATACCTCCGGCAAAATCTCACAAGCATGCTTTCCACAAAAATAAATAGTTTTTATTTGTATCATTAATGTATAATTATTCTCATTTATCTGTAATTGGTCATTGTCGGATGACAACTGCCCAGTGAGAAATCATTGATGCTGAAAACGAACGAGAAGAGCAGCTGCAGTTCTAACATTGGAAACTGGTGACTTGTCAACCACATCCAATATTTTGAGATACATTTCAGTGTTACTTCCGTTAATGTTGAAAATGGCATATTAACGTAGCAAAAGAATCGTTGACAAATTTATAATTAATTTTTACCTTTTGTAAACTAAACCTGGTACACACACACTGTATTTGAAAATATAATCTTGTCCGCTTCCTAGCCGATGCCTGAGAAAACGGTTGTGACAACATATCAAGTTGGCTCAAGCCTGAGAAGAAGAAAAAAAAACTTGTGAAAATAGATTAAGTTAGTTCACGGCTAAGAAAAAGGTTTCATCAAGAAATTAAGTTTTCACGCCTGAGACAAAGATATTAGCAGAAAACCAAGTTATTTCACGTCTGAGATAAAGGCTGTGACGAGATATCAAGTTCATATCATAATCCGTTTAGGATTATAATCCTATAAGATAACTGACTTATCATCTGTTTCCTTCTCTCCTTTTGGAAGGACAACCATAATCGTATGATCCCATGGCCTAACAAATTTGTTTCACCAAATGAAATAACTCAAAGAGCACAAAGCAGTAAATTGATCTTACCTGGCATACACGTTTTTAACTATTTCGGTAGTTTTGTTCCGTCATATAAGCCTTTCGTTGTCTTTAAAAAGCGGAAAAGTAGAGGACAATTCTGGTGGAAGGAATATTTGTTTTGCGATATAAGGACGATGTGATGGGTAAACTACGCGTGTAATGCGCCACATTTTTTTATGGATGAAAATTACATTTCCTGGTCAAAAGATAAGAAACCATGGATGGAAAGCAGTAAACGTATCTGACCCTTTTAACCTTTCCGTGTTCTCTGCGGTCATACATTTGCGTGTATTCGTGTCTGAGCGAAGTCGGACAGTTATTCGAGTCTTAAGCATTTCTAGATGCCAATGTTCCGTGTACAACGGCTAACGCCATTTCACGCAAACTGTTTCTCGTCAACGAAAAGCATTCACCTACAACTGTTTTATATTTATTTGTGGGTCGAGCACATGCTTCATAGATTGTATTCATTAAAAAAATTACCATGTGAAAAATTTGAAAACCTCAGATTCGGACATGTCACTGTCTCTGGATTTCGGATTTAACTGAAGAATGGTGGAATAAAGTCTACCATAAAAGTAAATAAGTCTTAAAATATAAACCCTTGACATTGCAAATATGGTCTGGTCAGAAATAAAATTTAACCCTTGATCAGATTAATTAGTAAGGGACCTTGATATTTGTTACATATACTTTGTCAACAACACTTGCCATTTGTTTTGCACTGGACAACAATTCATGCGCAAACAATACATAGATCCAGTACAGAGAAAGCGAATATGTGATACAAGTCGAACTGACATTACAGTTTAACTTATACCTTTAGACGATTATATTGGTACATACGCACTTAAAACAACTTAAATTGATATAGTACGGAAATTGTTCGAAACTCATGGAAGTTTTGCATTTAAAGCGAATAAAGATATAAAATCTTCCAAATGTACCTTTCTTATTTAGAGTTTTTTTATGACGCAAAAGGTGATGACGCAATCCATATAAGTACCCTTTCTAAACCACGTGACACAAAATACTGGATTTACAATTTATCGTAATGAATGTATTAATTATATATTACATTCTTTAACTTCACTGTCCCCGTAGCGTTGTCTGGTGGAGTTTTGTGTCCTCGCTTTAGCAGACACGCTCGCTCCAGTGGCCTAGTGGTTAGAACGTCCGTCTCGGATGCGGAAGGTCGTGGGTTCGATCCTCGGCTGAGTCATACCAAAGACATACAAATGTTACTAACAACTGCCTCGCTTGACGCTCAGCATTAAGAATTTAGTGTTAGGACTGATCGGCCTGGTGACAGGATAATGTGACTGGGTAGGACTATTTGCTGCATATCTGCGGCATGATACCCCAGTGATAGACATCGAAGCGATATGACTAAAAAATTGTTATAGCTACGTTAAAAATCCATCTCTCTCTCTCTCTCTCTCTCTCTCTCTCTCTCTCTCTCTCTCTCTCTCTCTCTCTCTCTCTCTCTCTCTCTCTCTCTCTCTCTCGCACGCACACACACACACGCTTGAACAGTTCATTTACGAGAAGATATTGATAAAGTGTTAGAGCTTTGTCATAACGTAACTGTTCTGAGTTTACAAAAACTAACGACTCACGTGTTTGAGATTCAAAGAATTCAGTTAAAAACAGTGTTTTTTTATATATATTAAACCGACTGAACATCTTCAGGAAAGCAAAATAACAAGAACAATGGACAGTTATATACACTATTAATAACAATGCTTTTGGAAACATGAATAATAATCTGATTGATTTGAATTAGTTCCGTTTGTCTCAAGTTCTCATAAACTTAATACGTGTATAACTATTCTGTGTTGTAGACGATCTTGTAAGACTAAGGATTATAGAGTGTTTGGTTATTTTTTTTTTTATTCACAGACAATAGAAATTTAATATTTTTGTTCATGTCTTCTATTTGAATAACCTTAAGGATATAATAATATGGCAATTTGAAAGTTTTGTGTCTAGCCAATGAATAGATAAAAATCAAAGCGTCATATATATATATATATATATATATATATATATATATATATATATATATATATATATATATATATATATATATATATATATATATATATATTAAGAGCATATCATGTAAACTAGTTATATCTAAGGTTACATCTATTGTGCGTGCACAACTCATTTTGAGATCAACCCCAATAGGCACAAACATACACAGACATTCAAGTCATGCAGATCCTAATTCGGGGTTACCTGCATATTACAGTGTGCATCGTTTACATATATCAATACATAGTGCTAAAAAAGAGTGGTCTATCGGTTAAACAAAGTAAATGCATTTACAGTGGATGACTTTGAAATTATATCTACGTATTTTAATATTAGCTAGGTGATATATGATCTGCTCACAAATTTACAAAACACCTTGGCACGGGTGCTTACTCCAACTCGAGATAGAATAGTTGATAATGAACTTTTGTATGAACAAACAACATAACTTAACATATATTTTGATGCAGAATGGTTAGAAATATGTTTTGTTTATTTTATGAAAATTTGTCAATGCAGAATGGTTCGAAATGTTTTGTTTATTTTATGAAAAATTTTCAATGCAGAATGGTTCGAAATATGTTTTGTTTATTTTATGAAATGTTTTCAATGCAGAATGGTTAGAAATATGTTTTGTTTATTTTATGAATTTTTTCAATGCAGAATTGGTTAGAGATATGTTGTTTTTTTATTTTATGAAAAATTTTCAATGCAGAATGGTTAAAAATACGTTTTGTTTATTTTATGAAAATATTTGTCAGTGCAGAATGGTTAGAAATATGTTTTGTTTATTTTACGAAATTTTTTCAATGCAGAATGATTATAAATATGTTTTGTTTATTTTATGAAATTTTTTCAATGCAGAAAGTCAGTGTCCTAAAGGTCAGGCGCAGGAGCTTAAACGGAGTGTGAAGATACATGTGAATATCTCATTATATAATTTACAAAATTTGTCACATGACTCGAATTAATTATTACGTTATGGTTCGCGAAACGTGTCTTGTAATATTAGGGAAGCCACACAATTGGAATGAAAATTACAACATTGTTCCAAGTTCGACTGTATTAGTCTTTTCGATCTGTTCGATTATCGAATTGTAAAATCTGGGTACTAGGTAAACCTTCTGTAGTAGAAAAAGTTGTAGTGGTACTACTGGTAGTAATAGTAGTAGTTTGCAGACTTGATCACTTTTGAAAATTAAATTTACTACATATTTAATCTTATATTTGATACTTAATGCTGTAAGAAGTCCGACAAAGTTCGATCGTACATACGTATGTCATTATTTAAATCATTATTTATTTTTATTCGTTGCATATCAATTTGTGTGGCTATAAATCACATATATAAAACGAAACAATAAACAATAGGATCCCTGCGGTAATTCGTGAAATTAAATACCGAGGAAACATTATTCTGTCAGCAAAACCACGACTATTTGTAAGAACGAAACATAATGGATTCACAGTAATTCATATGAGTAGATATATCTTTTAACCAGTGCTTTTCAACCTGCGGTCCGAGGGCTGGTTACAAATGGCCCGCCAGAGCTCAAGCAAGTTTTGTGAATTTATGTGCTTTAAAAAAATTGATGGCCTACTTTTTTAGTATATCTTATTAACCATGTGAAAATTGTGTATAGTCGATGCTTCTAACATTTCTGTTTTGATGCACAATGAGGGGGTGGGGTGGAAGAATATATATATATATATATATATATATATATATATATATATATATATATATATATATATATATATATATATATATATATATATATATATATATATATATATTGTTACGGCTATTGGATTTAATTTATTTTATTTTTTATTGTTAAATCCAAATTTGTCATTTGGGGTTTAATATATATTCATTAATTGGGAAATTATTCTAGAAAGTTTAGGCTGACTTAGATTCTCTAATTGTAAACAAGTTTTGACCTTGGCTTGTTTGACCTAAATCCTGACCTTGCTTTAGACATTGTCAACAAGCCTCTAACACTATTGGTCAATTTCAAGGACAACATTTTTATTTTTAGTTCTTGAGGGTGGGAAGTGAATGATTTCCTTCTAGAACATTCCATTATTACGTGACTTGGAGAAGGTAGCTTCTTTCTGTGACCTTCCAGAATCACACGATTCCTCTTGTTTACGAGGGAATTACATATATATATAGCTGTGTTTTGGAGGCTTACTTTAGTAGAATTTGGGCTTATTTTAAAGTTAAGTTGTGTATTTCATGTTTGAGTGTTATAATTATTCTGGACTTTGTGTCAATTCATTGAAGAAAGAGGATTTATTATTTATTTGGAGGAGAAAACATGTGCTCATAATTCATGTGGATGATAAATTAAACAAGAACTGCATCACGTGACATTGTCAGCCATTTTGGATTACATCGTTAAGATTCGAACCTGGAACTATTAGAACATTTATTTATCAGGACTCTTACAATTCCATTAGCGGATTATTTTGTGAATTCTATATTTGTTGGATTTGATTCTCTAAAACCGTAAGTTTAATTATTTTATGAAAATAATTGTACTTAAATAAATCATTGTTGAAGTTATACAAACTTGTTAGTTTTCACTCTTTCTGTGTTGCTGCTTATTCGAGCCTAAGCACGTAACATAGAAATTGGGATCTCGTCTTGGGATTTAAATAAATTTGAATTTAAATTTGAATTTCCCTTAGTTTTTTGAAAAATTTAAATTTTTTAGTGAGACTAACACGCTTGTATCAAAATGACATCTAAGGTAGAAATATTTCTTTCTAACCCTACCCAGGAGCAACTAGATCTTTTCAAAAAAGATGAGTTGGTTCAACTTGCCAGGAAATACAATCTTTCCGAAGTGAAGGCTTCTTTAACGAAACAAGATATCAAAAAGATTTTGGTCCAGTATTTGGTAGAACAGAATGTTTTGGAACAAAGTGCTTTGATTCCAGTCATTAAGTCTACACCAGACTTTGACCTTAAACTGAAGGAATTAGAATTAAAATTCAAGATGGAATTAGAGTTGAAGAAGCTGGAATTTCAGGAAAGGGAGAGAGAAAAGCAATTACAATATGAGAGAGAGGAGAAAGTGAAACAAATTGAATTACAAAAAGAGCAAATGCGAATTGAGAGAGAGGAGAAAGAGAAACAATTACAATCTGAAAAATAGGAGAGAGAGACAATTTGAATTACAAAAAGAGCAGATGCTGATTGATAGAGAGAAAGAGGAGAGAGAGAGACAGGAAAGGGAGAAAGAAAGACAATTTGAATTACAAAAAGAGCAGATGCAAATTGACAAAGTAATTAAATGAAAGAATTAGAGCTGGCAGGTGAGAATCACCATCATACTTCAAATCAAAATTTTGATTTAGCAAGGAATATTAGATTAGTACCCCCTTTCAAAGAAAAAGAAGTAGACAAATATTTTATTCTTTTTGAAAAAGTTGCAGAAAATTTAAAGTGGCCAAGAGAGAATTGGACTCAGTTACTACAATGTGTACTTACTGGTAAGGCTAGCGAGATTTACACCTCACTGTCTGTTCATCAAAGTAGTGACTATGATGTAGTTAAAGAATGCATTTTAAGAGGTTATGAGTTAGTTCCTGAAGCTTATAGGCAAAAATTTAGAAATTACAGAAAAGAAGCTGGACAAACTCATGTCCAATTTGCTAGACAAAAAGAGCAGTTGTTTGATAGATGGTGTTTAGCCAAGAAAGTTGAGCAAGATTATCAAAATCTCAAGCAAATTATATTAATTGAAGAGTTCAAAAACTGTGTCCATAATGATGTTAAAACTTATCTTGATGTGCATCAGATTGAAACCTTGGAAAATGCTGCTCGAGCTGCTGACGAATATTCTTTGACACATAAAGTTCCTTTTGTTAACAAGACTTCTACTCTACAATTTAATGGCAGAAAAGTATTTCCGCCTAATTCAAGCCCTTCTAAAACTCAAACTAACACAACTTTCAAAAATCAGACTTCAGAGAAGTTTGATTCTAGATCCTTGTCTCTTCCGACGTGTAACTTTTGCAAGAAAAAAGGACACGTTGTTTCTGATTGCTACAAATTGAAAAATAAGCATCAGAATCAAGATAGACCTGTTCCAAATGCTCTTATTTCCAAGAGGTCAAGGTCACAGTCATGTATTGAAAGCAATACATTTGTTGGGTCTAATAAATCCCGGTCTGATTTTATTATGGAGAATTATGAACCATTCATATCGAAGGGTTCTATATCACTCTTGGGTGATTCGGCCAATCCCACCCCTATTAAAATTTTAAGGGACACGGGAGCTTCTCAGAGTCTTTTATTATCAGGTACTTTGCCTTTTTCTGAGAAGTCTTCTTCTAATGAAAGTGTTCTTGTTCAGGTAGTAGAGTGCGGCTTTGTTAATGTTCCTCTCCATTGTGTAAATTTGTCATCAGACTTAGTGTCAGGACCTGTGACAATCGGAACAGTCTCGGTTTTACCTGTTGAGGGAATAGATTTATTGCTAGGCAACGACTTAGCTGGAGACAAGGTTGTGGTTAATCCACTTGTAACTGACAAGCCTAATTTGGATCAGAAAGTTGATCCAATTGAAAAAGAAATCCCTGATATACTTCAAGCTTGTACGGTTACTAGAGCTATGGTAAAGAAAGCTCTTGAGAATGAAGTTGAAAAGTTCAGTATTCCCTTATCTGACACCTGCGTGGGTCAGGTTTATGATGTTATAGAAGGCAGCATTCCTTCAACTGACGCTTGTAAAGGTCAGGTTTTTGATGAGGTCACTTTTACTCTTGGTTTAGATCAATCAGAAGGTATTGATCATAGTGATCCTCTTTTGACAACTCATTCTCTTTATTCTAATCAGGGTGATGATTTTGAGAGTGATGTTACAGAAGGCAGCATTCCTTCAACTGGCGCTTGTATAGGTCAGGTTTTTTATGAGATCACTTTTACTCTTGGTTTAGATCAATCAGAAGGTATTGATCATAGTGATCCTCTTTTAATAACTCATTCTCTTAATCAGGGTGATAAACGACAGTCACTTGTCGTCGAACAGGAAAAAGATCCTGAGATCTCCTTTTTGTTTCAATGGGTCATAAATGAGACTGAAGCCACTGAAGTTCCTGTCTATTATTTCATTAAAAATGGAATTCTTATGAGAAAATGGAGACCTTCCGAGGTACCTGTTGGTGATGAGTGGTCAGTGAACTATCAAATAGCAGTTCCAAAACCTTACAGACAGGAATTACTTAATCTGGCCCATGAAACTCCTTTTTCTGGTCATTTAGGGATTAATAAAACGTATCACAAGATCTTGACTCACTTCTATTGGCTAAAAATCAAAAGTGATGTTGTCAAATACTGCAGATCTTGTCGTACTTGTCAAATGGTAGGAAAACCCAATCAGAAGATACTTAAGGCTCATCTGCAACCTATTCCTGCATTTGATGAACCATTCAGTGGAATTATGGTAGATTGTGTAGATTCCTTACCCAAGACCAAGTCAAGTAAACAATTAAAGTTAAAAATGAAACTATGGTTTGAAAGAAATACAAGGGAGAGAACTTTTGAGTCTGATAATGGAGTTGTGTTACTCTTGTTCATTCTTCTTACTTTACTTCAAATTAGATATTACGGCCCTTACAAAGTTAAGAAGAAAATGAATTAGTTAAAGTATAGTATTAGTGCTCCTGGGATCTAAATAAATTATAGGAGTACCAGTATATTGAAAAAGATAGCCATGTTAAATATGTAATTAATTTAGTTGTGCCTGTCCCACTTAGTGAAGAAATATCGTCGGATTCTACTGACATTAGAGCGACAAATTGTTGGAATTCAGAAATTATGAAAAAAATCTAGACCAGAAACTTTCACAGTTGCAAGTGCAAGAAAGAAATGAACTGAAAGTTATTATTATATGAGCACTTATGTCTAGATATTCTTACCAGGACAAACAAAATTTTCATGACGTTGAAATTGAAAATTCCAAACATCATCCATGCTGGACGAGTCCACTCAAACAGGAATACTTGGAAAAGGAAATTCAGTATTTGCTGGAGAATGATTTTATCAAGCCCAGTAAAAGTGATTGGAGTTCACTATGCATACTTGTTCCTAAACCAGATAAAACTTTCCGTATGTGCACTGATTAAAGGAAGGTGAACAGAGTGACAAAAACAGATTCATTCTCATTAACAAGAATTGACTATTCTATTGATAAAATTGGGAATGCCAAGTACGTCACCAAATTCTGACCTTCTGCAAGGATTTTGGCAGATTCCACTACGGAAAGAGCAAAGGAAAACTCAACATTGCGACTCCAAAAGGACTCTACCAATATAAAGAAAGTCCATTTCAACGTCTCATAAAAATGTTCATCTCTGGTCTAGAGATTTGTGATGTCATCATCTACAGCGACACCTGGAGAGAACATCTAGCAACAATTAGAAAATTCTTTAACAGACTCACTAATATATGTTTGACAATTAATTTGTCTAAAAGTGAGTTCTGCTGTGCTTGTGTGCCTTTCCTAGGACATTTTGTGGGACATGGACAAGTTAAAAGGTTGAGGCTATTTCTTGATAATATAATTGCAGACGTTTTTCCTGTGTATAACAATTTATTATATTGTGTAATTTATACTAGTTCTTTTAACATCAGATGTAAATTGGTTTGTGATAAAAAGAAAGTTTTATCATATAAACCTTTCTTTTTATTTTATGGGGGAAGGTGTTACGGCTATATATTTAATTTATTTTATTTTTTATTGCTAAATCCAAATTTGTCATTTAGGGTTTAATATATATTCATTAATTGGGAAATTATTCTAGAAAGTTTAGGCTGACTTAGATTCTCTAATTGTAAACAAGTTTTGACCTTGGCTTGTTTGACCTAAATCCTGACCTTGCTTTAGACATTGTCAACAAGCCTCTAACACTATTGGTCAATTTCAAGGACAATATTTTTATTTTTAGTTCTTGAGGGTAGGAAGTGAATGATTTCCTTCTAGAACATTCCATTATTACGTGACTTGGAGAAGGTAGCTTCTTTCTGTGACCTTCCAGAATCACATGATTCCTCTTGTTTACGAGGGAATTACATATATATATATATAGCTGTGTTTTGGAGGCTTACTTTAGTAGAATTTGGGCTTATTTTAAAGTTAAGTTGTGTATTTCATGTTTGAGTGTTATAATTATTCTGGACTTTGTGTCAATTCATTGAAGAAAGAGGATTTATTATTTATTTGGAGGAGAAAACATGTGGTCATAATTCATGTGGATGATAAATTAAACAAGAACTGCATCACGTGACATTGTCAGCCATTTTGGATTACATTGTTAAGATTCGAACCTGGAACTATTAGAACATTTATTTATCAGGACTCTTACAATTCCATTAGCGGATTATTTTGTGAATTCTATATTTGTTGGATTTGATTCTCTAAAACCGTAAGTTTAATTATTTTATGAAAATAATTGTACTTAAATAAATCATTGTTGAAGTTATACAAGCTTGTTAGTTTTCACTCTTTCTGTGTTGCTGCTTATTCGAGCCTAAGCACGTAACAATATATATATATATATATATATATATATATATATATATATATATATATATATATATATATATATATATATATATAGAGAGAGAGAGTGAGAGAGAGAATTTAGATTTTAAATATGGCTGATATTATAAGAGTATCGTAAGATTGTTATTCATGACTGATTAATTAATTGGATAGAAAGATTTACTATTCAATTAACACCTGAATTTAAGACAAACTAAATTTACATTAACATCAAGAGCTTTGGCCAGGAAACAAGTATATTAAGTAACAGTGCAGACAACAACTGACTAAACGTTACTCTGCTTTTAAAGTGTGCAGTGCGAAGTATACGAGCTCTATTGAAAAAATTAAAAATTGTGAAAAACATTAAGTTTTGAAGTTTGAATAAAACGTTATAAGTAGCGAAACTAAAGAATTGTGAACACGAAAAGGACAATCCACACTAGTACCAGGCAAGAGAAAAAATAATACAGACGAGTTGGAAGACAGGACAGGATGAAATTTATCACAGAATGTGAAATAGGCCATCACATGGTCGAGTGAAAGACGAGTGATAGGGTTTTAAATATTGAATTTCATTTGAGAAATGACTGTCTGTTATTGAATGGTATTAAATTGTTGTTTATTTGAATTTCACCTTCTGTCTATTCAGTAATTTAACTGTCAGCATTGCTGACTGGGGACTCTGAGTTTTGCATCTCTCTATTATTACTTTAATTTATAACAAAAACGAGCCAGAGTTGGTCTTTTGTAATAATTAAATATGTTACTGGGAGCACTCTACCCCAACCTAGTACAAGAGGACCTCTACATCCTTAGACATAAATTGAAAGTATACCAAGTCCATAGTGATACATTAAATGTGTACGAAGACCACATAGATACGTTGGGTCGGTACCAAATCCATAGAGATACAATGAATCCGTACCAAATCCTTAGAGATACAATGAATGTGTACCAAATCCTTAGAGATACAATGAATGTGTACCAAATCCTTAGAGATACAATGAATGTGTACCAAATCCTTAGAGATACAATGAATGTGCACCAATCTATAAAGATACAGTGAATTGATATCAAATCCTTTCAGATAAACTGAATGTACCCCAACTCCATGGTGATACACCGAATGTGTACCAAGACCACAGAGATACATTCAATCGATACCAAATCCATGGAGATACATTGAATGTGTACCAAGACCATAGAGGAACATTCAATCGGTACTAAATTTATAGATACATTCAATCGATACCAACTCCATGGAGATACACTGGATGTGTACCAAGACTATATATAAACATTCAATAAGTACCAAATTCATACAGATACATTCAATCGGTACCGAATTCATAAGATACATTCAATAGATACAAATTCATAGAGATACATTGAATCGGTATCAAATCCATGGAGATACATTGAATGTGTACCAATACCATAGAGATTCATTCAATCGGTACCATATTCATAGAGATACATCAAATCGGTACCAAATTCATAGAGATACATTCAGTCGGTACCAAATTCATAGAGATACATTGAATCGGTATCAAATCCATGGAGATGCATTAAATGTGTACCAATGCCATAGAGATTCATTCAATCGGTACAAAATTCATAGAGATACATTCAATCGGTACCGAATTCATAGAGATGCAATCAATCGGTATCAGTGCCATAGAGATACATTCAATCGGTACCAATAAAATAGAAATTAATTCAATCGGTATCAAATTCATAGAGATTCGTTCAATCGGTACCAAATTCATAGAGATACATTGAATCGGTATCAAATCCATGGAGATACATTAAATGTGTACCAATACCATAGAGATTCATTCAATCGGTACCAAATTCATATAAATACATTCAATCGGTACCGAATTCATAGAGATTCATTCAGTTGGTACCAAATTCATAGAAATACATTGAATCGGTACCGAATTCATAGAGATACATTGAATCGGTACCAAATTCATAGAGATACATTGAATCGGTACCAAATTCATAGAGATACATTCAATCGGTACCGAATTCATAGAGATTCATTCAATCGGTACCAAATTCATAAAGATACATAGAATCGGTACCAAATTCAGAGATGCATTCAATCGGTACCAATACCATAGAGATACATTCAATTGGTACCAAATTCATAGAGATATATTCAATCGGTACCGAATTCATAGAGATACATTCAATCTGTACCAATACCATAGAGATTCATTCAATCGGTACCAAATTCATATAAATACATTCAATCGGTACCGAATTCATAGAGATTCATTCAGTCGGTACCAAATTCATAGAGATACATTGAATCGGTACCGAATTCATAGAGATACATTGAATCGGTACCAAATTCATAAAGATACATATAATCGGTACCGAATTCAGAGATGCAATCAATCGGTACCAATACCATAGAGATACATTCAATCGGTACCAAATTCATAGAGATACATTCAATCGGTACCGAATTCATAGAGATACATTCAATCGGTACCAATACCATAGAGATACATTCAATCGGTACCGAATTCATAGAGATACATTCAATCGGTACCAATACCATAGAGATACATTCAATCGGTACCAAATTCATAGAGATTCATTCAATCGGTACCAAATTCATAAAGATACATATAATCGGTACCGAATTCAGAGATGCAATCAATCGGTACCAATACCATAGAGATACATTCAATCGGTACCAAATTCATAGAGATACATTCAATCGGTACCGAATTCATAGAGATACATTCAATCGGTACCAATACCATAGAGATACATTCAATCGGTACCAAATTCATAGAGATTCATTCAATCGGTACCAAATTCATAAAGATACATAGAATCGGTACCGAATTCAGAGATGCAATCAATCGGTACCAATACCATAGAGATACATTCAATCGGTACCGAATTCATAGAGATACATTCAATCGGTACCAATACCATATAGATTCATTCAATCGGTACCAAATTCATAGAGATACATTCAATCGGTACCGAATTCATAGAGATACATTGAATCGGTATCAAATCCATGGAGATACATTGAATGTGTACCAATACCATAGAGATTCATTCAATCGGTACCAAATTCATAGAGATACATTCAATAGGTACCAAATTCATAGAGATTCAATCAATCGGTACCAATACCATAGAGATTCATTCAATCGGTACCAAATTCATAGAGATATATTCAATCGGTACCGAATTCATAGAGATACATTCAATCTGTACCAATACCATAGAGATACATTCAATCGGTACCAAATTCATAGAGATTCATTCAATCGGTACAAAAGCCATAGACATACATTAAATGTGTACCAAGCCAATAGGGTTACATTGAATGTGTACCAACTCATTATAGATACATTAAATGTGTACCAAGTCCATAGAAATACACTGAATATCTACAAAGTCCTTATATATACATTGAACAGTTGCACTATACTAAAGAAACGTAAAGGTTTCATACATGGATGGATGGATGTAAAGAAAAACAGACAAAAACTATTATATATGATAAAAGCGGAATATATATATATATATATATATATATATATATATATATATATATATATATTATATATATATATATATATATTTATATATATATATATATATATATATATATATATATATATATATATATATATATATATAATAGGGGTGGTATTGAATTAAAAATCATATTGCATCAAATCATAAAATTAAGAAAAGTATTGAAATATTATTGCAATATATTGACTTAAGAAAGAAATCCAGATTAATGTAAATTTTTTGAAATAAAATGAATGCAAACTGCAAAATATTACTTAAAAGTATTTAGTTACATAATTAAAATACAGTTTAGAAAATGAATAAAAAGTAGTACAGTAGTTGCAATCTAGCACATAAATAAAGAGTTTTATTGTAAGTCTTTTGTCTGAACAGTTCACAGAGTTTGTGGTTTACTTATTGATAAACATAAAATGCATAAAACTGCAGATTGGTCTCTTCGTTGTCACTTTACCCCGTGTAGTTGAAACTGAACTGCCTTGAAAATCACATGAAACTTACTTCATATTTTTTAAGATGATAAGATCAACATTTTTTGGTTTTAGGGCTGAACGTTGTACATTTACCATATATCCAGCAGTGGAGAACACCTTCTCATAAAGGACACTTGTTGTTGGGATATACAATAAGGATTTAGCAAGCTTAACTAATCTAGGAAATTCCTGCTAGCGATTTGTCCACCATTGAAGAGGATTTAAATCCAAGGGAATCGACGAAAACACTCTAGTTCTTAAGCTCATCTTCTAGTTCTTACATTTGTGTTTTTGAAGTCTCAACACCAGTCATGTAGACATATCACTAAGACGCTCTTGCATGCCAAAACAACTGGTACCTTCATATATCAAATCACTATGACGAATATCTGATTTGAGTTTCTTGCAAACTGGTTGCGCATCCTTAGCAGCAAAATTGGCAGATACACATAACCGCTCGGTTAGTTGTGGTAAATGTGGCAATTCTGACCTCCCACTATCACCCGCAGGTGAGTGATCAGTATCATGTTAAGCCTTCACTCTAACAAAAAAAAAGAGGGGTTGGCTCCAATTTAAGAGGTTCTAGGCAAACCATTACTTCATCTGCCAGGCAAATATCGTTGCCTGATAATGTATTCAAATATTTCTCTTTTGTTTTAGCAAGGTATTTGGATTTCAAAACGGCAATTACTGCACACTGCATTTCAAGAGACCTTGAAATCATGTCGTAAGTACTATTCCATCTAATGGGCACCTCATCTATAAGCTTATGATCTGGTAGACCAAGCAATTCAGCCTGGTTTCTCAGTGTAGCTGCTGTAGTTGTACTTACTTTAACTTTATAATATATTATTTAAATTTATAAAGATAGTAGAGAAAAATGAATTTATACTTAAATTAAATTATTTTAAATTTTAAATAATATCTTCGTACAAATGTAAATATCTTTCAGATGTTGAACTAACATGCTAATAAATACAACAGCATTGCAAAAACAAGTCTGTCAGAGTATTATGCTTTACTTACCTTTCCCCCACCCTTTGTCGGTCTGTGCGATTTACAGGTAAAGCATGTCGGAGATTAATAATAACAATAAAAATAATGAGGACTTTGCATAGCACCTAATCTTTCGAAGCTCTAAGCGCCTTACACCATCTATAATGATGTGACTACACTACAGAAAAACAAATGAAAAAAAAAAACAATGGAATTTGAAAACATAAAAACATGCTGAAACATATAAGATACAAAACGTTATTAGGTCTCTAAGTTTGCCCCTGCAGTCGAAACAGGTGAGTTTTAAGAGCACTCTTAAAAAGGGACCACTGTGTCTTTGTGTCTAATTTCAATGGGCAATTCGTTCCACGTCGCCGGGCCCTGGTATGCAAAAGAACGTTGTCCATAGGACTTCGTTTTCACAGTGGGAACAATGAGTATACGATTGTCAGAAGAAGAGCGTAAGTATCTAGCTGGTGTGTACACATGGGTGAGGCTGGATAGGTATGTTGGACTAGAGTCTTCAGTGAAACATAGCACAGAGAACACATTTTGTGTTTGATTCTGTATCGAATTAATAGCCAGTGTAAGGTACAGAGCAGTTATGAGGTGTGCTCTGATCGAGGTACTCTAAAGATGATCCGTGCAGCTGTGTTTTGAACTTTTTGAAGCTTCTGTAGTAAATATTGTGATGAACAAGACAGAACTGAGCTACGAGAGTCCAGTCTTGAAAGTACTAAAGTCTTAGTGGCATCAACTGAAAGATATTTACGAATGGAACTGATGCGTCTCAGTTCAAGATATGCAGCCTTGCATATGTTCATGACATGTTGGTGCAATGTGAGAGTACTGTCTAAAGTAACGCCTAGGTTTCGTACTGACTGTGAGAATTTAATGTTGGTGTTGCTGATATTTATTGTCTGAGGTAAAGGATATGAATGAGAAAGTCTCTGTGTTGTGATCAGATTAGCCTTAGTTTTATCATCATTCATCTGCAGCTTGTTACATGTCATCCATGATTTCACATCAGAAATGCACCTCTCTACTCCATGGATGGTAGCATCAATTTCAGTTGGGTGGCTAAACTTGTATATTTGGGTGTCATCAGCGTACAACTGGTGCGACACAAGGGTGATTATCTATGACACTTGATAGAATGAAGAAAACAGGTCCAGTAACATATCCCTGTGGAACACCACAACATACGTCAACTGGACTGGAATTTATTCCATTTGCATATATAATTGTGTCCTGTTCACTACGTAGGACTTCAACCACTGTAAGGCAATATCCTGAATGCCAAATACATGCTAGAGATGGTGAAGTAATATACCATGGCCTATTGTGTCAAATGCTGCAGATAAATCCAGGAGAGTGAGGACTGTAATCCTTCCACTATCCAAAACAGAGAGAATGTCATTAAATACTTTCAGAAGAGTAGTTTCTGTTATGTGGCAAGGGCGGTATGCAGACTGCACATAGCTAAAAAGACTGTTTCAATTCAAATGAGATACAAGCTGGGGCAGATCAGCGTTATCTAAGATATTTTATATGAGACAGAGGCTTTACGATTGCAATTTTGAAAATTGATTAGAATTCCCCCGATGAGAGAGAGATATTAATAACATCATTTAGTGAAGGCAATATTGGGTCTAAGCACTCAAGCAGCAGTTATGTCGGAAGTGGATCAAGTTCACACGACTTTGGTGCACTTTTCATCACGATTGTCCGTACTAAATCAATAGAAACAGGTTCAATTGCTCCTAATGGTTGTGGTGGAAATTCTGCATCATAACTGTATGGTAACGAGTCAGTGAAATTGTGCTGTCAAGCGAATCTCTAATGGTTTGTACTTTGTCTCGGAAGAAATTTGCAAATTGGCCCGGAAGGTCTGCTGGAGAGAAGGTAGTTGGAAGTGGTGTACATTTGTTCCTCGACGTTAGTTTGTTAGTTAACTCAAAGAGCTCTTTGCAGCTGGAACTCTCCGTGATCTTAGTACTGTAGTGGGATAATTTGGCTAAATGGACTATGTTTGTAACGTTCTTATTAGCGGCTTCATAGATTTGTTTATTAATAGTGAGTCTGGTGGAAAGCCAAAACCTCTCTGCTTTTCGGCAATTTATTTTAGTAGTGAGAAGCTGGTTCCTAACACTGCTATACCATGGAGAACACTTTTTTTTATTATTGATACTCTGTATTTGGTGGCTGGGTCATGTTTTTCAAGCAATGAACGCAGGCAGTTATCAAGTTGTTCCGCTGTTGGATGTAAGAAAGTTGTTAGATTTTCTTGGATGTCATGAATGAATTGGTTATATTTATCATACGGAGGTTTCTCTTAGTAGCAAAAAGAGGTGGATGGTTAGGGACTGACACATCGAGATCGCATACAATGCAGAGGTGATCCGATGCAAGTTCGTGGGATACAAGGGTGGATTGCAGAATATTATCATCAGGTCTATAAAGAAACCAATCTAAAATGTAACCAAGTTTATGGGTGGGTTGGTTAACTGACTGTTTAAGATTGAAAACATGAATGGAATCTAGGAGTTTTTACGTGTATGGTTTTCCAGGACAGTCAAAGTGAAAGATGAAATCTCCAAGAACACTTAGGTTACTACCTATCGAATTTCCATACTTCAGAAGATTAGCCAGTGGTTATCTCCCTTATTTTCATATTTATCTGAGTCATGTGGGATAAATACAAAACAAGCGATGGAGAACAATGTGTTGATCTGGGCAAGTCACACATGTGCTTTCATGATTCTTTTTGAAGTTCAATGTGTTAAGTTTAAAAATAAGAGCATACTGTTTTTACACAAATTTTACAAATTGAGAAACTTGAAAATGTGTTGCATGAATTTGTACATACACCAATCAATGGTGGTAGATTGGCTTGGTTTTTCCCCACAAACCGTTCTTAATGCAGATACTATAGTGTAATACTGATTTAAAGGTCAAGGTTGAACAAAGGAATAGATCTTCAGGAGGTTTTCACTTTTGCTTTGACAGTTTGAGAACCCAACCATTCAACCCTATTCTTGAAGTCGTGCAGATAAGACTTCGACAGACATGATAGTAAAATCAAAATATGTCAATCAATTAACATTAAATATAGATACTAACCATAATATACTCGACAGTTAATTAAACATTTTGGGGAAATCAAGCAGAGCAAAAGTAAAGCACCTGTGGCATTCGGTAAATATTCATCAAACTAAAAATAAAGACGAATTCTACATTCAAGACAGGATTTGTGGGCCTTTAAAAATGTCATCAGTAGATCCCTATAGATTACAGAAAAGTTCTCATTAGCTGTAAGCCCTCTGACTTCAGTATTGGCCATGGAATGTTATCCAAGTTCTTCTTAACTGTACATGTACGCGCTAACCGCTCCGGTGGCCTAGTAGTTAGAGCGTCCGCCACGGAAGAGGCCAATCGTGGGTTCGATCCCCGGCTGAGTCATACCAAAGACTTATAAAAATGGTACTAACAGCTGCCTCGCTTGGCGCTCAGCATTAAGAGGTTAGTGTTAGGACTGGTCGGCCTGGTGTCAGGATAATGTGATTGGGATGGACATCATGCTTCATGTCTGCGGCATGATGCCCCACTGCTAGACATCACTATGAACTGCCTCACTGTAAACAATTCATTGGCATTTCTCAAAAGGAACATCAGAAACTGTCCATATACATGCGAACGAATTGCCTCTCTAGCACTAATTCGAATGTTGTTACAATATGGTTGTGTCGTCAGGCATCCGTGCTTCACCAAGGATATCGACAGAGTTGAGAAGTTTCAACGCCAGGCAGCAAGATTTGCATCTGACGAATATAAAACCAGTTAAGTCAACACAATGTTAAATAACCTGAGTCTAAAGTACACCAAGGCATGCGTAGTATGATCCAACTGGAATACTTCTACAAAGTAGTCGAGGAGCTTGTCCCAGCTCTCTCACAAAAATACTTATGAGACCATTAAAGACAAAAACGCCAAATTAAAGGCAATATATTTCCTACTTTTTAAATATAGTTGATCAATGTAGCACATGTCAGTTTAGATATTCTACTTAAAACAAAATAGTGGATTGGAAACATGTTAGTGAAAGCGTTGTATACGCGCAAATATTGGAGAACTTTAAGACCGCCCTTTGATCAATTATACGAACTTTTTGTGGCTTCCTCTTTTTTGGTGAATCATGCCGTAACTGGCCGTGCACTGTATACATTCAGATTCAGATTTTTTTTTAAAAAAAATTGTGTCATTGTTATTGTTTGTTTTGTTTTCTTTTATTAATCATTTTCAGGATGATTTTGTTTTTGTTGTTACTGTTGTTTTTTTGGTGTTTGTTTTTTTTGGTTGTTTATTTATTTGGGGTAGGGTTGCTTGTTTGCTTTAGAAACAATACCTAATGTATGCAAGTTGTTTATTTTAAATAGTTAGGATATCCAGTGATGAAAATGTGGGTAATTCTTTCACTTTCCATATTAAACCTATGCTCAGAAGGAAATTGTAGAACGTAACGTGTCAAGAGGTCAACAAATGATAGCCAATCGATTTACAATCCTGACTCAAAATAAATATAACCAAATCGTATGACTAAATATAACACCTATATAACCAAATCAAATGACGATATATAATGCAAGAAATGATGTGTACCAAATGATCCGCCCATGTACGATGTTTGTATAGTTCCTTTTAATGTCACACTATTTAAATGTAACCCATTACATATCTTATATAGTGTTACAGTTTTACACGGTTGGAGCTAGTACTATTATTAGTGCCCCTAACTCATGAACAATGTTGAGGCTACGATATCATAGCTAGGTTGAACCCATTGTATTCGCTACTCCCCCTCCTAATATCCTTCGTCTGAAGTCATTTCCCAGTCTGCTTGATATATTTTTCTGTAAACTTTAGTTTATTCTCAACCAGCCTTTCTATATGCCCTTTTCCTCGCTGTTCCTGTTTGTTTGTCTGTTTTGTTTTGTTTTTAAGCACACTTTTCGTAGAGAAACGTTCATTATGTGTTCCTGTTTGTGCGTGTGTGCGTCCGTTCAAGCGCAATATTGGGCCTATTTTAATCAATAGGTTTTACGAGCGATGCTAGAGGCAGGCATATAGATGTTTTGGTCAACGACACGCTTAGATGATTTGACTATTACGAAGGCATTTACAACGTTGTCATCAAAGTCATCAAATGCTTGTTACTGCTTAGTCCAACATTTCATGATAGATATAATTTTTATACTTTTATGTATGTGTTGACTCCAAGTGTTTTTATTTTTAAAAAAATTTAAATTCGTTATCGCTTGTAATAACCAAGCTTTATACAAAGCATTATATTAGTACATGCAACATGTATATTTGGCTTAGTGTAACATTGAGAGAGGTCACAATGTAAGAATTGTGTCACCAACGTTTCTATTGATGTATAATAATAATAATAATAATAATAATAATAATAATAATAATAATAATAATAATAATAATAAGCACATTATAAATAAGCAAGTGTTTTACTCCTCACAGTTCCACATAAATATATGCCTTGAATATTTGGAGAGCATAAACATTTGTCTTTATACACCACTGATGCTTTCAAAGCTGTAAACCGGAAGGATCTTGCATGAGCGATCTGAAGGTTTTAGAAACAGAATGACATCAGTGGTGAATTCTAGTTTGAAGAATTATTGTAATAACCCTATGGCTATTTGTATTGATGTATCTGTTCATGATTTTGTTAATTTCTTGTTTGCATTTTATTTTCTTGATTATGGGGAGTTCATGATGAGATGGTATTTTTCCAAAACTAAATATTTAGTCCATTTCAGAAGCAGACTTCATAAAGTACACTACACCTGAGACTTTTTAATAGTATAGATGTATAGATGCGTTTCGTAAAATGAGTCCACCTTATTTATTAATATAAGCAATTCTCAATATATTATAAAGTCTATGTGCGGAATCATCTAACATAGAACTTTGTGTTTTGTCGTGCGTAGAATGAAGTACGTATTTGCGAATTGGAAGGCTTGTTCATGCCTAATTCGAATGTGAAGGAAGAAAAACATTGCAAGTGCAACATTAGAGTTTCGTGATGTGTGATCATTAGGTGATTAGAAATACAATTTGTAGTATTTGCTTGTTTAAGAACCCTTCAAGACCGTTGTTTTGAGGTCCTGGAAAACAGGTCTATATATATATATATATATATATATATATATATATATATATATATATATATATATATATATATATATATATATATATCAGAAGTTTACATTTCATAGTTCATTTATAACTAAGGTATTGACAACATAGGAAAACACGATCTTTTGCGTCATACTAATGCTCATACAGAAAGCCTTCGTTCAAGCTTGAATGCTACTTCAGGTGACATTTAAATATAACTGGATAATTTTGTGTTGATGCGATAATCAGAGTTACAGAAATAGTAAAACCGCCTAAATTATGATAGCTTAACTGAGTTCTTTTTGACAGTTATGAACCAACTCTATTGACATATTCATGTGATTTATGTCGAAAGACGTCGTATTTAAAATATATTTACTTTTAATTGTAATACACAAAGTGAGTTTTGTGTCACGTTACTAATTAAATTTACTACTTTTATCAAATGAAGGCACGGGTATTCCGAATCGTAAAGCGACTGATTTTCTTGTTTCACGGTTAGTTAATAAGCGCCATCAAAACTTCGGGAAAAACAAAAGAAAATCCGTGCAACAAAACGTTCAAAATTTATCGAATAAAGATATGTACTTATGATGTATATGTAGCAGATGTACTTGTGCTTTCAAAACAACACAAGTAACTATTTGATTTGATCCGAAAAGAGAAATGCAAGGTAAATGAGATGTAAAGAGTGGAAATCAACCGATGACTACATGAAGATGTGGGAGAACGTTTTAGACAATATTGGTGTATTTACTAAGTAAAGCTAATTTCAACCAATAGCTCTAAATTTAAAACAATGGATCATAAGTTTACATAACAATCAATGTCTACCCCTTGTCCAGCAACTCAATTTAATGGAGCTGCTTCTTTTACTAGAAATATGTCGAAATAATTAGAATAGCTTTATGAAAATAATTACACTCCAAAGAATCTGATTAAATAATTTACAAGACGAGAAACACTTATAACTATACTTCAAGAATTTAATAGCGATTCTTTTTTGACTAAAACAACTTAAATACAGTATAGTTTTCTGGCAAAATATCTAAACAGGAGAGTTTACATGACAATACGATTTGGTGACATTTTATATTTATTATTAAGTCCATGTGCACCAAATTGCGTCGAATCAGTGTTTGCGTATCATATTTTCTGTGCGATATGACCAAAACCACTGCAATATGATCATGATAGTATATATTTAGTTTGGTAGTCTTGCTTTTCTACCCAAACAGTTATAAAGCACCTTTATTCTGGCAGTATATTTGTAAACTATTGTTCTGTAACGCTTGTGAATTGAATTGACGTACATACAAAAGACTGATAGGATGTGCTATCTACAGATGTTCTTTTTTTAAATAATTAATTCTCCATGTTGTACTTGTTTGATTTTTATAATCCCTACAATTTGTTTGCTTATCCAGAAAATCAAGTACTGTATACTTTATAATAATGCTTTACAAATCTTAATAAACAACATTTGGGACATTCAGTTGATGCTGACTGTATTCAACTTTTTAAATATACTTCCATTTTAGGCAATATGTATGTCGAGATATCTACACTCTAATGTTGTATCTTCAGATCTGTTACATTTGTCTGGTGTTTTTAAAATTAAATTATAGGATTTTGTTGACAGATGTATACCTAATGAATATGTTGGTTTACACGTCACCAATCTGGAAACATCTTTGATGCCAACCTAATACTTTCCCATTCTAAAAATACAGAATAAACAGATCGACATGCTTTCTCTGTTTTATAGTATGTTATCATAACTTCCTTTATGTATTATTAAACTTATTTGAATTCATCTTCTTAAATACTGTGTAATGGGATATCGGTGAAACTGACGACTCCACCGCAGCAAACCATAGCATAGTGGCCTAACAACGTAATCATTTAGTGTATTTAAAAGTGTATCATTGTCGTAAACAAAACATATGTATTGTTCAGGTGCTTTTAAAGTAAATCGTACTATGTCCTTTTATCTCATATGTTTAGAATTTGTTTTCAGATAAGTCAAACTCGATATGTACATTATAAACTGAAAACCGTCTACATGCACAGTTAAATATCGATGCTATTAAACATCCATCTGGTATCTTCGCAGATTTTCTACCCAGATTTAGTATATACCAGATGACGCAAACGTTTAACTGCATCCTCTATTTCATCGCGGCTCATTATGTTCATATGCCGTTTCTTGTGATATAATTAAATATACTCGACCTCCTCTCAACCCTTCGATAACATTTTAGACACATGATCTTTAAGTCAAGCAAACCTTTTACAGAAGATAACTGTTCAATATCCTAATTTAGACTTTTTTGATGTTTCATTGCAAAATTCACATAACGTCAAGAGTTTTTCGACTGTGCAATCTGTTATAATTCTCGAGAAGATATATTAATGTGCAGTTCTGCATATTAACGGTTTATTTAGACATCGACGTGCCTTGAACCATGTGATTTTACGTTTCTTCAAGACATTCTGGATGAGTTGAATCTCTGCATCACAGATTTCATGAGAATTATTAGATTTGATAAATACGTTTGTTTTTGTTATGCGTGTTTTTACATTCGTAAATGTTTTTTATTCATTTTGTGCGGTGTGTTTTTATTAATGTCATATTTATATAATTTCTAAATGTGTGATTTTTGACTATAGTTTTGTGCGTATGTGTTCTTAATGTGCTGGATTTTCAGTACACTATATATTTTTGAAATCATTCTTTTACCGTCTATGCTATTGGCAGGAAAGTCGTTGTGTAAACTGCTATAAGAAAGCCTCAGAGTGACCTGTCTCTTTTAAAACATTGATGGTTGGTGGGGGCGATGTTGGCGTGTCACACTTACGTTGTTTTGAAGAGTCTAAGAGAGATTTAAAAACAATTTAATAATGCATAATATTCTTGCTTATTTAAGAACTCTGAAATTATGCATTTGTTTACATTTTAATACATGAGTATATGCTTACCTTTAAGTTCCTAACGTTATTGAAACATACTCAATATAAAAGATATGTGAGATATTGATATCCGTTTTCACAGTAGGATATAATTTACTTTCGGTTAGCTCTATAGTAATTATCCACCCAAACGTTTTGTAAGACGTTGTAATTGACGTTGAGCCATCTCAGTGGAAGTGTGTCTTCCTGCTCCCTCAAACGATTTTCACTCTTTATATGGTACAAGATTGAAGTCCAGAAACGATTTAGAGGAACAATAGGAATGATATTAAGGAAATATTAAGGAAATATTAGAAATATTAAGGAAATATCTCGGCAGCAGCAGGAACTGGATTAGTGAGTGAACATGGCAAACTGCACTTGATGTATTTCACAAATATTTTAAAAGATATCGAAAGATTACCGACTGAAATTGAACGTTTGTTCACTTTGAGGTTAAATGAGATCAATGATTTGATACCGAATATTTCCAATCGGTACATTTGAGAGTTTCGTCTTCGCACATGCGCGGAAATCTTAATTTATTTAGCTGTTAGCATCCACAGAAATTGACCGCTCCGGTGGCCTAACAGTTGGGGCGTCCGCCTAGGATACGTGATGTCGTGGGTTCAATCTGCGGCCGAGTCATACCAAAGACTTACAAAAAGGGTACTAACACCTGCCTCGCTTGGCACTCAGCATTAAGAGTTTAATAATAATAATAATAATAATAATAATAATAATAATAATAATAATAATAATAATAATAATGAGGACTTTGTATAGCGCCTAATCTTTAGAAGCTCTAAGCGCTTTACAACATCTAAAATGATAAAACTACAGAAAAACATAAACCATGAAATTAGAAAACAAAAAATGCTGAAAATATTTAAGGTACAAAACATTATTAGGTCTTTAAGTTTGTTCTTGCAGTCTAAAAAGGTGAGTTTTAATAGCACTCTCTTGAAAGGGATCATTATGTCTTTGTGTCTAATTTCAATGGACAATTCGTTCCACATTGCCGGGCCCTGGTAAGCAAAAGAACGTTGTGCATATAACTTCGTTTTCATAGTGGGAACAATGAGTATACGATTGTCAGAAGAGAGCGTAAGTATCTTGCTGGTGTGTACACATAAATGAGGCCAGATAGGTATGTTCGACTGGAGTCTGTCAGTTAAACGTAGCACAGAGAACACATTTTGTGTTTGATTCTGGATCGAATGGATATCCAGTGTACGGTACAGAGCAGTGGGTAGGTGTGCTCTGATCGTGGTACTCTAAAGATGATCCGAGCAGCTGTGTTTTGAAGTTTCTGGAGTAGATATTGAGACGAAGCAGACATAAATGAGTTACAATAGTCCAGTCTTGAAAGTACTAATGAACACACAAGTGTTTTAGTAGCATCAACTGAAAGATATTTGCGAATGGAGCTGATGCGTCTCATCTCGAGATATGCATCCTTCCATACGTTCATGACATGTTGGTGCAATGTGCGAGTACTGTCTAGAGACAATGGTTTCGTATTGACTGTGTGAATTTAATGTTGTTGTTGCTAATATGTATTGTTTCAGGTAAAGGGTGTAAATGAGAAAGCCTTTGTTTTGTAATCAAAATGGCCTTAGTTTTATCATCATTTATATGCAGCTTGTTACATGTCATCCATGATTTCACATCAGGAAATGCACCTCTATAATCCTTGGATAGTAGCACCAACTTCAGTTGGGTGGCTAGACTTGTATATTTGGGTGTCATCGGCGTACAATGTGTGAGACACTGGGTGATGATCTATGACACTTGAAAGTGGCTCAAAAGCAGATCCATGTGAAACACCACAACATAGATAAACTGGTCTGGAGTTAATTCCATTTACAGATACAATTTGTGTCCTGTTGACTAAGTAGGACTTGAACCACAGTAAAGCTATATTGTGATACAGTTTAGTGTCATGACTGGTCGGCCTGGTGTCAGGATAATGGGACTGGGTGGGACATCATGCAACATGTCTGCTACATGATACCTCAGTGTTAGGTATCACCATAAACTGGCACCCTGCAGACATCGTGGTGATATGACTGAAAAATTGTTAAAGCTACGTTAAAAATCCAAATATCTCTCTCTCTCTCTCTCTCTCTCTCTCTCTCTCTCTCTCTCTCTCTCATACACACACACACACACACACACACACACACACACACACACACACAGTGTAATTGTTATACCTCGCGCTGCATCATTAGCAAGCCAATAAGTCATGCCAATCAAACTGTGGTATCATGTGAGAGTCTGTTCTCTAAAGAATGTAGTTTTTGTCCTAACTAGAAAGGGTGATTGAGGACATAGCAAATGATGGAATAGAATAGTTCCGGATTTAAAATTTGAAAAACATTTCGTTAGTGATACAGATTTATTATGAAAACAAATATTATGATTATATTTTATGACCAAAAATCTCGTAATATTTTTTCACATGATCGGGCTGATTTCAGTTAGTCTGTCATCGGGCACATTTTGTTTTACCTTGTGTTTCTATTTAATTTTCTTTTCATTTCAGGTCAACACGTATACTGTTGAGCCAAGCGAAGTGTACAATTGGACAGACATAATGCTGATTCAAAATGTGATATATTCTCCAAAATGTGATATATTCTCCAACATGTGATATATTTTCCAATATGTGATATATTCTCCAACATGTGACACATTCTCCAAAAGAGAAAATGAAACTCAAAAGGTTTGCATTTCATCGCTTTATACTGTGTGTATTGTGTAAATCTACTCATTGCATTGTTGTGGATCATAGACCAGTCCAATGATTTTTTTTTTGAGTATCACCTGGCTTACCACACTTTTCTATATATGTTTTACTCATCTGGCACTTTATACACCGGCTAGTGGAAAAGGCATCTTCAGGAAAATAGCAACCATTGTCAGATATACATATGTGTATTGGCAGTCATTATACACGTTTACCAAACTTTACTCCATCTCTAATCCAGATTCATGGAGGCTTGTCCAACCAGAGAACGTTATTCCATTTGTAAGATTCCATCACATTTACGAATGTCTATTATACGAAGGAGGGAGCTTCTTAAAAATTGTGACAGTATTCATGGTCAAGACATTAAAAAAATTTAAGGTATTAAATATTCTTCTGTACATTATATACCTGTGTTTCCACGCCGTAATTTTTGTTTTTATTCTAGACTCGTTGTTTATTTATGCATACAAGTTCGCCGAGTATAATGTATTCAACGAAAACAATTTCATCAGCCATATCGATGCATCAATATCGATCGATTTGGGTATGAGGCTAACAATCGTCCATTACATGATTTTGAATTAAAGCATGAAAGACATGTGTCTTCTTGGGACATGTGTAAAGTCAATTATAAACAGACATTATATGCTAACAACACGTTGTATGGGGAGCACACCCAGTATGACGACACCCTTGATCCATCAATTCAAGAAACAGTGACGGGAAATAATTACCTGTCAACGAGCAATATAAAGCTGTTCTGGTTTACATATGATATATGGATGGTTATATACAGCTGTTAAGGTACATGCCAATTAAGTGGATGCAGTCGTAATGAACGCATGATTGACATCACAACATTAGTCTAGAGTAAAATGATATGATAAGAACCAAAATACACCAGAACAAAATGACAGGCTTTCTATCAAAATCCCGTCATTTATAGGATTGTAGTATGAATCATTGTTATCGCAAATGTACTATAGAAAAAATCCTTTCTTGCATTGTCTTCTTTATCTCATCCAAGGTCAGTCCATTTTTCCTACCTTTACGTCCTTATTCTGGTAGAAAATAATAAGCTGTCTTAATCTCCTGTTGAAGCAGTTTCCGAATCTCCTGGAGTATGGGAATTCGATTGGTGGCAACCTGATTATTCTGGGAAATGTTAAGTTTCACTTTCACTGTACCGGAAACCCAGATACATAAAAACTCCTAGATTCCATTAATGTTTTCAACCTCAAACAGTCAGTTAACCAACCCATCCAAAACAATAGTCACATGTTAGACTGGATTCTTCATTGACCCGAAGATGATATTCTACGGTCTTTCCTGATATCTCAGGAAGTTGCATCATATCATCTCTGCATTATATGCCATCTTGACGTTTCAGTCCCCAACTTTACATCTTTCAATTCTACTAAGAGAAAAAGAGAAACTTCTATATGATAAATAGAATCAAACTTATGCATGACATCCAACAAAACCTAACAACATGCTTACCTTCTACACTACAGCAGAACAACTTGATAACTGCCTGCGTTCATTGCTTGAAAAGCATGCCCCAGCCACCAAGCACAAAGTATCAATTCAATAGTGTTATCCATAGTATAGAGAGTTAGGGACCAGCTTTACACTGCTTAATGAGACCGCCGTAATAGCTGAAAGGCTTTGGCTTTCATCCAGACTAACTTTTCATAAGCAAATCTATGAAGCTGCTAAGAAAAACGTCATAAGCATAGTCCATGCACATGCAGCGAAATCAGCCCAATACAGTACTAAGATCAAGGAACGTTTCAGCTGCAAAGTGCTCTTCGAGATTTACTAACAAGCTAATGTCAATAAACAAATGTACACCACTTCCTACGACTTTCTCTCCAGTCGAACAACCGGACCTGTTTGCAAATTTCTTCCGTGACAAAGTACAAAACATTAGAGATGAGCTCCACGACACAATTACAATTGACTCATTGTCAACAAACAGTTGCGATACAGAATTTTAGCAGAAATCGTTAGCAACATTTGCACCTGTCTTTATCGGTTTAGTACAGTCGTGATGGAGAATGCACCAAAGTAATGTGAACACTGCTGCTTAATTGCTTAGATCCAGTATTTTATTCACTAACTAATGTTATTAATACATCTCTCGCATCTAGAGAGTTCCCATCATTTTCAAAGCTGCCATTTTAAAGCCTCTGCTGAAGAAACATTCGACCATAACGATTTAAAGAACTACCGCCCAGTTTCTAATCCACCATTCATACGAAAATTCGTTGAAAAAGTTAGTCTAACCCGACTTGTATCTCATCTAAATTCAAACAGACTTTTTAGCAATGTACAATCTGCATATCGCCCTTGTAACAGTATTGAAACTACTCTTCTAAAAGTAGTTAATGACATTCTCTCTGCTTTGGATAGTGAAAATATTACAGTCCTCATCCTCCATTTTTGTTTGCAGCATTCGACACAATACATCCATGAGATATTACGTCGCCTTCTCCAGCATGTATTTGGCATTCCTGATTCAGCCGTACTGTGGTTCAAGTCCTACTTGGTCAACAGGACACAAATTGTGTCCGCAAATGAAATACAATACGGCCCAGATGATCTATGTTGTGGTGTTTGACGGGGCTCTGTTGTTGGACCTGTTATCTTCTTTCTATACACTCAGCTGCTCTTAAATGTCATATATCATAATTCAGTCTCACCAATCGTATGCTGATACCACCCAAATATACAATTCTACCACCCAACTGAAGTTGATGCTACCATCCAAGGTATGTAGAGGTGCATTTCTGATGTGAAATCATGGATGACATGTAACAAGCTAGATATGAATGATGATAAAACAAAGGCCATTCAAATCATAACACAGAGACTTTCATTCACATCCTTTACCTCGAACAATAAATTTCAGCAACACCAACATTAAATTCACACAGTCAGTACGAAACCTAGGTGTTACTCTGGGCAGTACACACACATTGCACAAACATATCATGAACATATGGAAGGCTGCATATCTTGAGCTGAGATGCATCAGCTCTATTCGCAAATATTTTTCAGCTGATGCCATTAAAAACTTGTGTGTTCTTTAGTACTTTGAAGACTGGACAACTTTAACTCAATTCTGTCTGGTTCGTTTCAATATCTACTTCTGAAACTTATAAAAATTTAAAAGAAAGATGCTCGAATTATTCTTAGAATACCACGATCAGATCACACCTTCCTGCTGCCCCGTTCCCTATGCTGGCTACCAATTGCAACTTTATGCTTTTTAAAAAAAAAAAAATTAAAAAAACGTGACGTTCAAATCCCATATGCTTTTTTATAGGCTATTGTGTTTTCTGTCTTTTCATTTGTCTGGTTATATTATGACACATTCCTTAGCTCAAATTATAATCAGAATCTTTTTATGGGTAATGCTAAATAGAGAAGATGTGCATTGGTTATGTATACAGCAATTAAAACAAAACAAACAACACATTTAAACACCCACAGATGAAGGAGACAGTGATGCAATGTTTGACTAAAATGGTCTGTTAAATAAAATGATGGAAAGAAGCAAAATTTAAGTGTATTTTCTTTTCATTACCTAAAAAAGTCGACAGTGCTGAGTAATTTGTTTTGGAGAGCTTATCGATGACAAACACAACAGAACATTCAAGTCAGAATTAAATTAACTTTATTAAAACTATATTAGTATTTCATTTTAGGATGACAATTGATAATTGATTCAGTCTAAGCAAATGCGCATGTGTGACCACACTGCTAAGTTCTTTAGAATGGATAGAAAGACATTCAAACATTGCAGTTACGCTTCATTGTTGAAACATATGTAGAATTATGTTCTTTATTGTTTTAAATATGTGGACCCTTTTGTCATTTCTTCAAGGACGTTGTTACTGATGGTTACTGCATTCGTACGCATGCGTTATTCATTGTCCCGAGTCTAACATGACATGTTCATCATGTTTTACGAGTTGTAAGAAATGAACAATCAATCTTTTGTCTGTTTGCTTTCCTTAACTGGCCATGAAGTTGACTTTATTATGACTTTCTTTAAAAATTAAAGATGATCCAGTTAAAGGCTTAGGTTTTTAATGCACTTACTCGTAGATATTGTTTCATACTGTTTTAGATAGGTTGTTTCAATTATTGCGTATTGTTTGAATTTTCAGAGAAATTACACAATAGGGTTATACTTAGTTAGTTTAACAAAATAAGGTTTTGATGTGGGTTGCTATATTTAGTGTTAAATTGTCAATGCGTACGTGGGATTCAAGTCCTGACTAGCAATTTAACCCAATGACCTACACTAATTTACATAGATACTATTTTTAGACATTTATTATGGTTGTGTAATCCTTTTATTGGCTGTGCATCATTACTGACAACACTTGTGATGGACAGACTTTGAAAGGTTAAAAGAAAGTTGTTTTCCTTAGTTCAAACACTGACGTATTTAAATTGCAGAGTGCAAAACGTGTAATTTAATGCTATAATATGTACCAGTTTAGATTTATAATATAATTTTCTATATTTCTTCATTTTTGAAGGTCATTTACCCCATTCATTTACACCAATATCATATTTTGATTATTATTCGCGATGAGTAAACTTTTAAACTGGCTGTTCCATCTATAAGAACAGTTAAAATGACAAAAGTATGGTAATGGTGGGGGTATTCACACACTTCAGAAGTTCAGAATTCATAATTCAAAATGCAAACGTGTAACGTAATAACATATACAAGTTTTAGATTTGTCCCATGCGTTTTAAGATTATTAATTTGAAGGCTTGTCAAACGTACACAATGCATAACTCAGGAACATAAAATCTAATTCTATCTTAAATGAGAAGTTTCAGATACAAATGTCCAACTACAGCTATTTATAAAATGCAACACTATAATAGGTGTCATGCTATCACCAACACTAACAGTGGGAGGAAACGGTGTCAACAATTAGGACTAACAATGGGAGGGAACGGAATGGTATCAAGCATCACCACTAACAACGGAACGGAAGGATATCAATCATCATCTGTAGCAATTGGAGTATATATATATATATATATATATATATATATATATATATATATATATATATATATATATATATATATATACTTTAAGATAGAGGGCGCCATGAATACACAGCCTGTGTAAAGTTAAAATTAATCAGTCTAAAATTAATACTATTTTTAAGGCTAAGATTCTATTAAATGTTAAAGAAACAAACAAACAAACCTTATTTTTTAAATTTATTTATTATGATTTAAATATCAATATTGTTTAGAAATATACAACAATAAATATAAGACAAAATAATTGTATATAGTATTTGGTATGTCATCGTCCTAGATAAAAGACGGTTTATTTGTCTCTGAGGAACGTAATGTTATAAATAACTCAAAATCTTATATGTGAGACAAAATAATTGTATGCAGATAATTGATATGTCATCGTCTTAGATGAAAAGACGGTAGCAAAGCTATTGCGCTCTAACAGCCAAAATATGAGATAAAACAATTGTTTACAAATATCTAGTACATAATTGTCTTGAGTGAATATACTCTTTATTTTATTCCAAGAAACGTATTTATACTTTAAACGATTGATAGAAAATAAAATAGGTGTGTTTTAGATACCCAATAGCAAACCTATGTAAAAATAACTGTATACAAATATTTGGTGTCATCGTCTTGGATGTAAAGACGGTTATGTCTCAAAGGAAAGTAAGTGTTGTTTATAACTTAATAGCAAATATACGCGGCAAAATAATTAGATACAAACATTATTTAGTGTCATCGTCTTGCATGACCAGACGGTCTATGTCGCTAGAAGCAATGTTCTTTACAGTAAATACCTCAGCAGACAAAATTTGAAACCATGGGTTTATTCAGCTCCAAATAACCTATTTGCACTATTACAAAATCCAATAGAAAATCAAGACTTAAAGGCGGTTTCTCGGAACGCTAGGTCTAATATTGCAAGTTAGATCAATACATGATATTTAAAAAATAGAAATAAATGAAGCTGTTTGTTTTGTTTTTTTTCTTGTTTTTTTTTTTTGTTAGTTAACACCGGGGTTACACTGACACCCTCCTTAGACTTGAGGCGGGGTAGCAATCCCATATTTTTCTCGAAAACATTCCTCGCCTAGTCCAGCCGAAAATCCATTTTCCATCTTCTGACTGGAATTTTTTCTTTACGACTTGTCCTAGAAAGAAAACTAAAAATAAAACGAATGCCAACAAACACGTATCACTCTGCCGTCGGAGACGACAATGACCTACCTTGTATTTTCTGTCTACCGCTAAAGAAAGACTGCTTCCGTTTCATTCACAAGTATCAAAAGACATCTGCATACAGGACTTGCTGTGCCAAAATCCTTTTTTCAGCGATCAGTCTCTTGCTTAAACACATTTAATACCTTTTAAAAAAGCCTTACTAGTCTATACAGTGCTAGATTAAATAGAACATAAAGTACCTTCAAGGAATCCTTACCAGTCTATATAGTGATTGGTGAAATACAACAGAGTACCTTTAAAGCAGCATTACCAGTCTATATTGTGATGAGTAAATTACAGCATAGAGTATACCTCATGTCAATGATTGTATCACGAGCACAAGACAAGTAAGTGGTAAGTGTGTAATTATTACTGTATTATCATTACTATATTATCATTACTATATGCGTGTCTGTGTAAACAAATAAAGGCATAAAATGGTAAAACTAAACTCCCACCTTGTCGAAGATTTTGATAAGGGCATTCCATTTCCGTTGTTCTGATGCACATGAGATAGACGTTGTATGACCCACGGTTGGACTGCTGGACTTTTCCACGACTTCGGGTATAATTTCTGGCAAAGTCACTGCATTCTTTTCTTGGAGGTGCAATGTTCAGAGGGCAAAAGTCCTGTCCAAAAAAAAAATGATACATCAAATAACGTCAGTTTTCACGAGTGGATTCCCGATTGTTTCTAACGAGATTCAAGCTTGTAGTGAGCTAATAGTACTATTTATCAGGGCCGTATTTATCTAATTTTAACAATGAAGAATGGTATATTATTTTAAGATAGTGTGCTTTTATCGAATCTCATCTAAGACTTCCTCGGAGGTTACATTTCGTTTGGGAAACGAAGTTGTTTTGCTAAAATGAATATTTAGGCGTGTCATAAAACTTGAGATGTAACATTCAGGATTATAATAGGTCATTGTATATAGCATTTATTATTACTATCAAAGGTCATTATATATATATATATATATATATATATATATATATATATATATATATATATATTGTAAAGAAAGAAGAGACATGTTTACGCAACGTTGCTAAAAAAATAAATAACAAAGCTTCCCAAATACGATCTGTACTTACAGATGATGGCGGAAATGTACAAACGTATTTTTCTGAGGTGAGAAGGAACAAGTTAGCTGCAATCTTGCCAAAATCAAGCTCAGCAAATCTGAAAGAATAAAGAAAAAAGTATTTGTCATATCCATTGTCTTTTCTGTACTAACAGTGTTCTATTCAATGTCTGTCAAGTCTCAACAGCGTCATATACAATGTCTGTCCGTCCTTTAACAGTGTCCTCTCCAGTGTCTGTCTAGTATTAACAGTGTCCTATCCAGTGTCTGTCCTGCTCTAACATAATATTAACGGATCTTCAAATTGTACGAATACTATGTGGAATAAATACGGAATGCCTTTCTCTGTATCAGCTCTAATTCAAATACATGCGGAATGTCTTTCTTTTTATCATCTCTATGTCTAATAAAATACGGAGTACCTTTCTTTTCTAGCAACTCTATATCGAATAAATACGGAATGACTTTATCTGTATCAACTCTGTATCAAATAAATATTGAATGACTATATCTGTATTAACTCTATATTGAATAAATACGGAATGACTTTATCTCTATCAACTCTGTATCAAATAAACATGGAATGACTTTGTCGGTATCAACTCTAATCAAATAAATATGGAAGGCGTTTATCTGCTATTAACTCGTTTGGGTTTGTTTCCCGGCTACAAATAAAAGAAAAACTACTTTGCGCTTCGATACAATTTTATAGCAGCAGCTCGAGACACGGTCTTGAAATGTTAAAATCCCTAATTCACATACAACTCGAATCACAAAAGTTTAAAATTCTACAATGTAACATGCACTATTTACTTAAAGAGCATTATCGTGGAATTGTTAGGATTGAATTTTTAGTAAAATGAATAATGAAAAGTGGCATATACCGAATTTCTCAAAATTTTAAATTAATCCACTTAATAATTTCATTATCGAGTCTGTTCTTGGAGCATTCAATGAACGATGCTTTACCGAAAATGTGTAAAAAAAATTAATGGCTGGAAAATTGCTAAATTTGACTTCTGATAACTGACAAAACTGATTTATATTAATAAAATAATTGTGAATTTGAGTCCCTTTTTAAGACTTTGAATGGAGACTGGTTGTGTTTGGGGGACAAATAAGAGAAAAATCACTTGTTTCATTGAAATGATTGTGTAGGTATATCCTCACTTGATTATTTGACTTATTGCATATAACTTACGGATTTTCTGTCTTGCGAATTTTTGATAAATTCGCAAAACCGCCTGCAATCTTCTGCACCAGCAGTTCTTTCACTTCTTCTTCCAACAACTTCGCAATCTAAAGTAAATATGAGAAGCCAGGGTTATTCCGAATATCTTCCTTCTTTTGACTTGTTTTAGTTCGTTTTACAGAGACAGCATTTCAGAAATAGCGAATGATTTAACAACCTGCAACTTTCTCTGTATCAACTCCATATCGACTAAATACGGAATGCCTTTCTCTGTATCAACTCTGCATCTAATACATACGGAATGCCTTTATCTTCTAGCAACTCTAAGAAAATGTCATTCTTCGATTTATGCACATCTACTTTGGTATTTCGAAAAGTTCGTAGACAAATTATTGAGGAGTGACAATGAAATTTCAATTTAATTATGTGCAGTGACCAATGCAATTCTCTTTAATGCTGTGGAGGGACCAATGAAATTTCCAGTAATTATGTTGAGTGACCAATGAAATTTCCTGTACTTCTTTGGAGTAGCCAATGAAATCTTCTCTTATTCTGTGGAGGGACCAATAAAATTTCCTGTAATGCTGCAAACCTGACCAGATAATGATAGCTTTATACTTTGCATCACACTTGAACACCAGTTTAGCATGTACCAACCCTACCCCAACCTTTCAAACAAACATTGACAAGATTTAGAGACACAAAATATATATTTTTCAGGTTGCCAAGTCTTGACCCGTCGCATGACTCGAAGTCAACCCTTTATTAGCGATGCATTAATCTTGGACCAATAAATGTGGCAGCCCGCATACTCTCTCTCTCTCTCTCTCTCTCTCTCTCTCTCTCTCTCTCTCTCTCTCTCTCTCTCTCTCTCTCTCTCTCTCTCTCTCTCTCTCTGTATTTCGAATTTAATTCCAAAAGATGGCTACAGCATAAAAGCTAACCTGTTTCAGTTGTTGTCTTAATTTATTTTCGTTCGCCACCAATTTCTGATATTTTAGTTGCCAATATGCGGCCTGCTTGTTTTGCAAAGCATCTACACTCTTTTGCGAAGTGTGCATTGATGACTTTTCTACAGGAACGGCGTTCTGTTCGGCGATGTTAGGTTGTTCGGAACGGGCTGCTCTACTTCTCGCTTGCCAATATTTCTGTTGATATGATGAAAGAAGTGATGAGAAAACAATTATCTTGATCAAAAGTAAATTATTTCAATTTCTGGCGGAAAAAGGGCTTATGAATCACGCCGCATGTTCTAATTTGTAAAACAGAAATCTTTTGACGGTCAAAGTTTAATATTTACCTATCTTGGAGGCCAAACTTGTACATACATACATACATACATACATACATACATACATACATACATACATACATACATACATACATACATACATACATACATACATGCATACATACATACATACATACATACATACATACATATGTATATACACACATACATATACATTGCTTTCCACATGAATATGATTTGTCGGAGATGGACAATAACTGCTTGAAATCCCGACTGACAAACACAACTTGAAATTTGATTGATCACGTCCAATTGCACCCTATTACAGGAAAAACGTAATTCGTTACGAGTCCATGTAGCCCGAAGCTAATTTTATAAAAAGTGCATGAATTATCGCTCCTTCTTTGGTAATGTTTAAAAAATAAGATGTACCAACTTCAAACATTGCAATAAATTGGTAAGACCCACTACATAACTTTTCAAACCCATTCGGTCGGTTTGCTAGGTTTTATATATTAATCTTAATTTTCCATAAAATGTGCTTTTAAATTCATTTAAAATGTCTGCTTAATGTTTCATTTGTTTCCTTTACTTCCATAATGCGATGGGGCGCATTAATATAATCAAGTAAGTAACTAAGTAAATAAGCAAGTAAGTGATTGGGTTAGTAAGTATACACGTGAGGAAGTGAGTAACTAAAAAAGTGATTGAGAAAGTAAATGAGTGAGTTGATGACTATGTAAACAAGTAGGTTGTTAGTCAGTGAGTAACATGGTCAATTACACAATGATTTAGTCTTACATTATTTGGTGTGACATCATTCCTACCTCATGTACAACCTGGAGAGTGTCTAAAACTTGCTGATGAGTCTCCATTGTGGTGTTCATGTCATTCATCATCAGCTCCCATCTTTTCATCAGCACTGACGGGAATCTACAGATAAAATTGAATTTGCATACTAGTATACTTTGTCTTAGAATGATCGAGATATTCCGTGTGTACCGACTCGCTGAAATACGGGATTTACCGAGATATTCCGTGTGTACCGACTGGCAGAAGTACGGGATTTACCGAGATATTCCGTGTGTACCGACTGGCTGAAGTACGGGATTTACCGAGATATTCCGTGTGTACCGACTGGCTGAAGTACGGAATTTACCGAGATATTCCGTGTGTACCGACTGGCTGAAGTACGGGATTTACCGAGATATTCCGTGTGTACCGACTGGCTGAGGTGGCGCTCTACAGTTTCGTACTTTGCATAGGGTTAGAATTTTAAAGAAAAATAATTTTCTGGGATTTCTTCACTGGTTATACCGGCAATATAATAAAGACTTTGTATATCTTTGGTGTTGGGAGAAGAACTTTCAATTCCCTTTATTTTGATGTATGATTGATGGGTGTACTTTAGGTTCTAGAGTATACAGCTTGGGCTAACATAAGATGTGCTCATGTAAACAAACTGCTAGCTCCGCATGGTCATTTTCACTCCCTGGACTTCAGAGGTAAATTGTAGAAAAATGGTACGATAACTTTTTTTACTTTTCAGATATTTTGTAATTTGTTCATTGCACTTTCAGAAGCTGCTATTGCCTACTTCAGCAAAATTCGTTTTCCCTAGTTTAATAACTGCTAAAGTTAGTGTACTTTTGATTAATTCTGGCTAATTTTTCAAGCACAAGGGAGCATCCATTTTGTTGTACCATGCGCTTAGATCATTTACAATTTCCACAAGTGCAGTATCCAAAGAAATATCAGCCACATTACATCAAAGTAGCATTGAGATATGCCAACATATTCTCCATTGTGCATGTTACAAATGCAAACAACTTCACCTCACATACGTCACTATCTGAAAAGTACATATTAACTGGTGAGCGCCCCCATAAAGAGCATTCAGGTGTATACCCATGGAGTTATATTTATTGCTGTTTGTATTAATATTGGCTCATTTAGTTTAAATTCACTGCAGTTTAGAACTTAAATATCTTTACATTCCAAATTCTGCTTTAATTAAGCGGCTGCAGGTGGGCTTGAGAAGAGTTATGTCCCTTTCTATTGTACACAATACGACATAGACTAGTGGCAATTAGAAACCTCTGTGTGTCATTGTTTTTAAAAATGTTTCACTAATTTCACATTTCTCAAGGAAGATGCTATCAGTACTTCTTTGAACTGGTAATAATTTGGATATTTTTCCCTGTTTTATCATTGTCAAATTAAACTATTAACAAAATTTATTTTTTTGGTATTAAATAATTTTGTATTGACATATAAAAAAAAATTCTGTAGTATCATATGGTCATGGTTTATTAAGCTAAGTCAGAAATATTTCAAACTAAATTAACAGTTCAAGATATAATGACATATAAAAGAGCTTTAACTCAACATACACAAGTCTACAGCAAGTGTCACATTTGGACAGGCTCACATGAACAACATGGTTATGGAATAATTTATGTAACCTTTCGTGGGAAAAGAAAGATTGCTTTGGCTCACCGACTAAGGTTCTATGTTGAAACTATGGTAAATTCACTACCATATCAGTGTGACGTATCACATAGATGCCATACAAAAACATGATCATTTATCACTTGAACCAAAAAAGAGAAAATTTGGCTAGAAAATCATGTAAAGCCTATGGTGAATGCCAAGGCAATATGGGCTAGGGGGGAGGTGTATACTGTGATAGTCAGGTACATTTAATAATTGTTACATGCATTCATTTAAAGGATTTAAAGTGTATGGATGTTCATTGGGTATAAAATTATTTATTGAATTAGCAAACATTGAATTTTGTACAAGTTTTCTGTTGCTTTTTTGTTTGTGTTTGATGTAGCATATGTACTTGTACTGAAGACTTGATTTCCTCTCCCTATCTTTTACTGTTCTCTGATCTCATTCTGCTATGAGCTAAAATACTGGATCAGACTGAGTAGAACAATTCCATGAGACTTGGTCAGTGGGAGTGTAAAGTTTCCTGTACCATACTCAGAGCTATGAGGGAATGAATGACATAATGCATCAAAATTTCTGCTCCATACTGATATTTTAGGTGCATAGGTAAAAATGATATTGTGCAAGCTCTCGCACTTATTTGTGTTTAGAAAGTGTGAAATTTTACTTAGCTTGACATCTAAGACAAAATTTCTTAGTAAATATTCAAGCTTTTTAATATAATAAAGATTTAAATGTTTCCCATATGGCAAAAATTTTGAGTAATAGGATGCTAAATGGGCAAGTCAGTCACTCCAACTTTGGCCTTGTAGCAAGAAAGTACCAACATCGCATTTAAATTTCCTGTGCCTGGGCCTCACTTTCTATGCCCTTGGCACTTTTCTGGACAGGCAGCCTGTTCTGCTTCCTGCAGATTGCAGTTTGTACATTTAACTGTTAAAAAGGCACACAGTCCTTGAGTTTTGCTTTTTTATACATCGGTGGATTATATCGCTTGCAATTTCCAGCTCAGTCATACATTATGCACAATGTTCCCAATATCCTAGTTAGTTTTGGTATGTTCATAATTACATTTCCATTGATGTTGACAACACGCTGCAACATGTGACCCAACAATTAAGTTTTCTTCATTTCTTTCTTTCTCCAATTCAGGGCAAAGCTTGGGTGCACTTTATTTGGGCCACAGGAAGATAGTGATTCTTCATATACATCAATTCTTGGACGCTTTATTTGTGGAGATGTAGAACCAGATTGCAACCTGAATAGGTTGGTCACTCTTGGATACTCGTAATCCATAGTCCTATGGTTGACTGTGTTGTATGAACTCTTGTGGACAAATAGCTATTTTCTTAGCTCTTCCTTTAGCCATGTTTTCTTAGATAGTGGCTAATGTGGGTTGATGTAGTATTAGTGACATCATGGTTACCAGTTGTTCCTGGTTGTGATGGATCTTAGTATGTAACATCATAATCAGGCTGGGGCTTAAAATTGTTGGGAAACACACCTACCCCCTTTTTTGGCATACAAGTCTGCATGTTTTGGTTTTATAATTAATTTTACCGTATAAAGCAGTCAACATATTTGATTTTCATTGTAATCGATTATGTATGTAATCATCAATCACATTCCTGGTCCATGGAATGGTCTCACCAGGAGTTAATTCCCCTTGACTTTTCATTTCAATTCTTTGACATACAAGCATTAGTGCAGATTCAAATTAGATTACTAGTGCCGGGGAAAAAAGTAATTATTTACAAACAATATATATATTTATGTCTACTGTTATGAATTTATAGCATCAAGGACTTTTTTTCTTAATCCAATGCTGGACAATTTTTGCACTATTACCTCAAACTTTATGGAATTTTCCTCACTTTTCTCACTTGATTTACATGTATACATGACCCAAGTATAGTTTGCAACTTTGGAAATGATCTAAATACATTATTTGATGTTTGGATTGAAAAATAAAACAAATAATTCATATGCATTTATTCTTGAATGTCTTTCTTTAATGTCAAAAAAATAGCATTTCCCAGTGACGTTAAAATACAGTTTTGACGTCATGAAGCTACATTTAAGTTACTTCAGAGGGGTATAGTAAATTAACTATGTATTTGTAATTTTGGAAGTAAATACCATGTATGATATATCAATATGTTTGAAATTGACAGCAGAATATGACAAGTTTTTCAATAAGTTGAAAACACATCTTTAGTGGTTCTTTAAGGTGGCGCTCTACAGTTTCGTACTTTGCATAGGGTTAGAATTTTAAAGAAAAATAATTTTCTGGGATTTCTTCACTGGTTATACCGGCAATATAATAAAGACTTTGTATATCTTTGGTGTTGGGAGAAGAACTTTCAATTCCCTTTATTTTGATGTATGATTGATGGGTGTACTTTAGGTTCTAGAGTATACAGCTTGGGCTAACATAAGATGTGCTCATGTAAACAAACTGCTAGCTCCGCATGGTCATTTTCACTCCCTGGACTTCAGAGGTAAATTGTAGAAAAATGGTACGATAACTTTTTTTACTTTTCAGATATTTTGTAATTTGTTCATTGCACTTTCAGAAGCTGCTATTGCCTACTTCAGCAAAATTCGTTTTCCCTAGTTTAATAACTGCTAAAGTTAGTGTACTTTTGATTAATTCTGGCTAATTTTTCAAGCACAAGGGAGCATCCATTTTGTTGTACCATGCGCTTAGATCATTTACAATTTCCACAAGTGCAGTATCCAAAGAAATATCAGCCACATTACATCAAAGTAGCATTGAGATATGCCAACATATTCTCCATTGTGCATGTTACAAATGCAAACAACTTCACCTCACATACGTCACTATCTGAAAAGTACATATTAACTGGTGAGCGCCCCCTGAAGAACGGGATTTACCGAGATATTCCGTGTGTACCGACTGGTTGAAGTACGGAATTTACCGAGATATTCCGTGTGTACCGACTGGCTGAAGTACGGAATTTACCGAGATTTTCCGTGTGTACCGACTGGCTGAAGTACGGGATTTACCGAGATATTCCGTGTGTACCGACTGGCTGAAGTACGGGATTTACCGAACTATTCCGTGTGCACCGACTCGCTGAAGTACATGATTTACCGAGATATTACGTGTGTACTTATACGCTGCACTACGGGATTTGTGGAGATGGAATACTTATTCCAGAGAGCTCATCTAACCATATTTTAGTATTGCCCTCAAATGAGGTTGGTCAATAAGTATTCCCCAAAATATTACCCACCAGAATATTAAAGAATTTAATCGATAACTTATCGTGACTCATTTGAGATGAAAAGAGGCAACTCGGCGATGACGCAAGTCATGTCAAAATAAGAAAGATAATAAAAGTACTCAAAAATTATAACTGTACCAAAAGCTTGTGTCCGAAATACGTAAAGTGTTGAAGAGAAAAAACAACCGGTGTGTAGTACTATACTAAAGTTACACCGTCAAGACATAATGGTCTAAGATGACGTAAGCATTGGGCTGGAACTGCAGTTTTATACTTCAGGTTGAATACTGTTTGTCAGATGCCAGTGTTACAGTAAAGAAAAAGAAATATCTGTCAATGGATATAACTTGTGAAAGCACTTGTTTTGTAGTACTCCATAACGGACATACATTTTATTCTGTCAGCCATGTTTCAAAGGCAACCAGGACAACATAATGCATTAATTACATTATTTGCCTCATACCATAAACGAATGTTCGTGATCCAATCTGGCTCTGTCTAATTTGTAATGTTTTCTGTTTGAGAGGCAATCTAAACCTATCACTGGTATTTCACGCTATAATATTTTCTTAGCTCAAAACTGGAAGTACGTTCTACTATAACAAGACAAAACAGTTTTTATAAAATCTGAATGTTACCAACTCTGTTCAATATAAAAAGCATGTCCTAGCTTCAAAAATATTACCGTACCAAATTCTCCTGTCCACTAAAATAACTTGCTCTGTTGTTGTTGTAGTAGTTGATGTTGTTGTTATTGTTGTTGTTTTATTTGGGATTTTTGGCGGGATTGTACATACACATTTGTCCCAGCTAAGCAATCAAGATATCAAAAAGGATTATTCAAGATTAAAGAACATCATTCTTCTGTAACAATTAATAAAGTGGCACTTCTTGTTCAGTGACTCCATATTTATATATTTATTGAAATAGAAATTACACGTACTGATGTCAGTGGCGTAGTTAGGGAGTGGGGTGGGGGTGGGTGCAAGTTGCACCGAACGTTGTCTTGGGGGGGGGGGTGCTTCAGAGGAAACAGCTAAGTAAACAACCAAGTCCGTGCCAGGATGTTTGGATGGTGGAGATTAACTCTGGTCCATACTGAACCTGGGTCACGCATACTTATCTAGTCACCTCGGGTGCCAAATACTCTTTGCTACACCCAAGGAGGAAGGGGGGTTGGGGCGAAACATATGAACCTTGCACCGGGCGCCGAACACCCTCGCTACGCCACTGCTGACTGATGCACCTTTCAAAACGTACTTGACAGCGATTTTAACATTTTATTATTCACATATTATATTAAATTTACATTGCCTCCTTTTCCTTGCTTTTGATTTGAAGAATTTCTCTTTGATCTTTGGCATCCCTTCTGCCGTCTGGCTTTAGTAAATCAAAAGCAGTATCCATGACTGCATCAAACAGGATCTGTGTGGCACTGGGTACTGCTAAACGAAAAATATAAAAAATATATTTAAAGAATTTTAAAACACCCACCTTTAAAGATTTTGTTTCATTGAAAAGTTTTTTGAGTGAGAAAGATAAAAGCCAGTAATTATTCTTAAATTAAATTGCATACGATATTTCACGATAATTAATTCTGCATGGACTTAAAATTGTAAAAGTTGAATTGCATACTTTATTCAGTCCAAATGAGGTCTTCGTGTACTTAAAATTATAAATAAAAGTTAAATTGCTATCGTTGTTCTGTGAAAATTAGTTCTACATGGACTTATAAGTACAAGTAAAAGTTAAATTGCATATGATAGCCCGCACAAATAAATTATTGCAAGGTTTTATAATGATAAGAAAGCTAAACTCGGACAGCATGGTGCTCCCACCTTCAGATTTTTAAAATTATTTTGCTTCTGTGATTTGTCTCGCTCGCATATAACCGCATTTCTATCCAACAGATGTAACTAGCCTTCAGTACAAGATAGCAATGCTGGAAATTTATAGTTTGAGGAAAAAAAACCCGAAACAATTAGAAATATATCGCAATCAGTAAGGCATAAAAAAACTAAAATTTAGGTATTGATTTACACAATAGTCGCAACAAGCCACACATTATGCTGATACTTATAGTGTCGTGTGACATAATTTCGCACTCCATATGTTCTCTGTCCGTCTCTGTCTGTCTGTCTCTCTGCTATTGGGCTGTTTAAAATGCAAAACAGGAAGCAATGCAGACATGTCTTTAATTTTATTTACTTTTACCTAAGCGAATTAGTGTTAAAAAAAATACATTTTAAAATAAATTCAAACATCTTCATTGTACTATTTTTATTAAATATTCTACTAAAACAAAACCGTACAGAAAACCACAAACCATGTTTATCTTGTATCTTAGCAAGTTTCGTCAGAACTTTTGATGCAGCAGATGGGTTTTTGCCAATAACCTCCATCGATAACCTAGCAGACAGCTTTGTGAAAAGCTTGACATGCTGAAAGCTTAAAAAATACAGGAATAAATTAGTTATTGTTTACTATTTTTTTTTCTTCCAAGTGTTGAGAAATTTTGGAATATTCGGATTAAGTCTAGTTTCAAAGTGTAATGAAACCACGATTATTTGCATCATAATTTTCGTCTATGATTTGTACTGTCTTGAAATTGGAAGAAGTAATATTGGATACATAGTTTTTAGTTCTCTAGGTTTATTATCAGAAAACAACGATCGATAAAATGGGTGTGCTTCTTGTGACGTTAAGCGTCCGATAGCCGGTAGTCGTTGCTAGCAGTAGATGGGGAATATCACCAGGTACAAACGATTTTGAGGTAGGGATTGTATCTAATAAAAAAAGATATATTTACCTGATTATGCGGCTTCAGATACTTTTAAAACACACTTCGCATGGGAAACACACACTCAAGCCATTTACCTTACTAAATATGATTCCAAGTTTATCTAATCGCCATTATTAATATACACCTCAAAAGGTTTGGAAAATCACACATTTCCGCTTCTCTTAATTTAACAATCTCTGCAAAGTTTCAATTTATGATTTTTTTTTTTCAACTAATACAAACGCTGTTTCTGCAACATTTCAGCCATTGGCATTTTCATAAAGAAAAACCTATTTTCACCCTTTGTTCAGTTATTTTACGTAGTTATCAAACGGAACTTCATTACTATTAGTCAAGTTTCTACCATATGAACCCAACTACCTTAAAAAGCTACTCGTATAAGTCGCATTAATCGATTTAAAATTGTTAAATGTTACAACAATATCTGCAAAATCCACTGTCACGAACTGTATTGTACAGTTTTTAGACGACTTTAGTTTGTGCTAATATCAGAACTTGTTGGTCCCTGTGCTATTTTGTATCCATAACATCGACCTGTGTTTGATAGTGTCGACATAAAAAGTGTAATGGAAAAATTGAATGAATCATTTCTCTTTAGCTTCCTATGTTACAGCCGAAATTTCTGAATGAGAATAGCTCCATAATGACTGCCAAAACATAAACCAATTCTCTCAGGTCAACAGCAAGTAAATATGCAGTGAATGTGATATAGCTTTAAAGAACACATTATATCAACTTGTTTCTTATTCCTAATATTTTCATAAAGAATCAAAGTTGAACAAAGAAAAAGATTAGCTATAAAATAACAAAATAAATAAAACAATTTATTTAATTAAATTATTTTTTAATAATATTGTAATTAATATAGTTTGTATATTTGCGGAAATAGTTCTACTATTACTAGCAAGTAAAATCTCAGACGCATTAATCACCATTATTTATATTGTAATTTAACTACAAAACAAAGCAAACAAAATCTGAGTACTTACGTAACTGTTTCCTTACAGCTTTTCCTTGGCTTCGCTATCAAAATTGTATCCAAGCTAATTTTCTGCTAACAATAAACTCAACATTTTTATAGCGACTTTGTGCACGCAATGAAAAGACGATCAAAAATGGTATAAATGATAACGTTATCTATTGCAAATTATAAACATTTGAGAAAGTGGGAGGTGTAAGTTGAATGGTTTGCATTTGCTATATGCACAACCTAGAGAAAGTTAGCATTCCTTTGTTATTTTCATGTATTATGGCTGAAATTTCTTTGGATATTGTGACTGTGGATATTGTATCTAATCTAAGTACAAAGCTAACAAAAATGAATGCTACATTGTACTCGAAAAATCAGTCTAAATTAGACTTAAAAAAATTTCTTCAGCATTTACTAAATTAAAGAAATAATATTTTGTTTTGCCAGACTACACAATACCACATTTTAAAAGTGCAACGAATGGATTACCAAATATATAAAATGCATAAAAGGTTATCGGCCCTTTTAATTTTTTTTTTTTACAAGAAACCTTTAAAGTAGTTAATACGACCAAGTGGAGCTAGCAGTATTTTGACAGATGCACATCTTTGGTAAAGCCAAGTTATTTACTTTAACCTATATTACATCCACCAGTCATAAACTTAACTGACGAAAACTAAAACTGCTGTTAAAAATACCGAAATAAACAAGTTATTTCTTACATAGCCAGAATAACCAGTTACGAAAACGAGGAAAATTCATTTTCTTTAAAAATCTACCCCTGTCTTCAATACGAAACTGTAGATGGCTATCTAAGTAATCCAGTTTTTGGTTAAAATATCTTGTTAAAAACAATAAATGTCCGAGAAAATATATAAAGAAATTAATTAATTTATTAAGAGACTAATTGATTTGGAAATGATATCATAATTAATATCATTCATATAGTAGCGTACAGCTCCACTACTGCTGGTAAAACCACAACAAATGTTCTATGCAAAAATGATAATTCTTTATATTTTATTAAACAAACAAACAAGCAAGCAAACATGAAATCTGTATACTTACACAACTGTTTCCATACATATTTTCCTTAGCTTTGGTATCCAAATGGCATCGATAGCTAATTCCCTGTATACAATAAACTAAAGAATTCTATAGCGACTTTCTGCATATAACAAATAGATGACGTGAACTGTGTGTGACGTTGTACAAACCTATGATGATTTATCAAGGGGGCGCTCTACGGATAATTTAAACGTTTGAGCGTAACATCTGTAAGTTGAAGTTTTTGCATTTGCTACATGCAAAAAGGAGAGAAGTCTATCATTCCTCTATAGTACTGTCATGTACTGTGGCTGAAATTTCGTTTGATATTGTACTTGTTGATTTTGTACCTATCTAAGCACACCGCTAACCATAATGACAGCTCCCTTGTGCTCGAAAAACCAGTCTTAATTAGTCTAAAGTACACTATCTTGAGCAGTTATTAAAACAAGGGAAACAATTTTTGCCAGACTACATAATACCAGCCACTAAAGGTGCAGTGAACGAATTATCAAATGTAGAAAATGTAGTAAAGGATACCCGTTCCTTTTTGTGACAAGTTACCTCTAAAATTTAGGTAGTGACAATGGCTAAGCGGAGGTAACAGTGTTTAAAAAAAATATTAGCACATCTGAAGAAAAGCAGAGCTCTTTACTCTATCCTCTATATTTCACACATTAATCAATCACCAAAAGAAAGGAAATTAAAAGTTATTTTAACAATATCTAAGATATACAAGGTCTAGTTTACATAGTCAGTTTAACCAGTGAGGACCACCGGTAAAATTCCTTATCGTTATAGCCTTAAGATTATGCAAAGTTAGAAACTGCAGAGCGCCACCTAAGGCAGCGATTTTGTTATTATATTCCCAGTATGTTGATAAATAAATAAATAACTTAAGAAATAAATAAGACAGTAAATAAATGAATAAATAAATAAATAAAAGGAAATATAAATAAATGAGAAAATAAATAAATATAAATAATAAATAAATAAATAAATTCATTAGTTAATCAGTAAATTAATAAAGAAAAAAAGAAATGAATAAATAAATAGATAAATATTTAAGCAAACAATTTAATTTATTCATTACCATACTAATCATTTATAATATAGAAATAAATATATTTCATTCAGTATCACATAATAGCGCCGCTAATACTGCCAGGGAACAAAATAAAAATATATGACGCATAAGTCATGATTTATTATATGTAAATAAACCACGAAAAAAAAATCTGTTTACTTACACTACTGCTTCCATGCATCTTTTTCTTAGCTTTGGTATCCAGATGATATCCATAGCTAATTCTCTGCTTAGAATAAAACTAAAGATTTGTATAGCGACTGCATGAACACAGTGAAAAGACAATCAGGTATGGTAACGATATCTATGGCAAATCTATGACGTGTATTGTATGTGACGTCGTACAAACCTCTGACGATTTATCACGCAGGCGCTCAACAGTTGTATTAAGCTTCTGAGAGTGGCAGGTGTAAGTGTAAGTTTTTGCATTTGCTTAACGCACAATGAATAAAAGTCTACCATTCCTCTATATTACTTTCATTTACTCTGGCTGCAATTTCTGTTCGTTTTGTACTTTTGGATTTTGTACCTTATCTAACCACACCGCTAAACAAAATGACAGCTCCCTTGTGTTCGAAAAATTCAGTCTTAATGAGTCTAAAGTACACCATTATTAGCAGTTATTGAAAGAGGGAAAATGAGTTTTGCCAGATAATGCAATACTATCTTCTGAAAGTGCAGTAAATGAATTACCAAATATTTGGTTGCCTAGCTGATATAGCGACCGCCTTGGATGCGGGAAATAGGTTCGAATCCCAGCCGAGTCATACCTAAGATATAAAACTGCTACTAACAGCTGGATCGCAAGGCGCTCAGTATTAAGAGGTTAGTGTTATGACTGGTCAGCCTGGTGTCACGATACTGTGACTTGATGGAACATCATCTGACATGTCTGCGGCATGATGCCCCAGTGTTAGACATCATTTCACAGTGCATATATCGTAGCATTATTAGTGAAAACTCCAAATCAGTCCCACACTCCCACACATACTAATGTATACAATGTAAAACTGGTTACTTTTTTACAGTTTACCTCGAAAAGTTTGGAAGTGAAAATGGCCAAGCGGAGATAGCAGTTCTTTTTAATAGATTCACAGCTAGATACTCTAAACTCCATATTACACCCATAAATCATTCACCAAAATTTAGGAAATTTAAAGTTCTTTAACAATAAATCAGATTTATACTAGGTCTTTTGAATTAGTTTAATCAGTGAGAACAATCGGAAAAATTCATTTTCTTTAAAGCTTTTACCCTGTGCAAAGTTCGATACTGAAGAGGGCCACCAACGTCATTGAGTTATTTATCCTCATCTAGATTAAAACAATTTTTTGAGTAATTGTTTGAAAAAATAAATAAATAATAAAATTAAATAAATAAGTAAAAATAAATATTAATTAATTAATTAATTAATTAATTAATTAACCAATTTCAATAATCAATTACCAGACAAATGAATTAATACTATATTCATTATTAGTATTCATACAGTAGCATATATTATTAGCTCCATTATTACTGGCAAGGAAGAAAGAAAAAAAAAAACAAATCGCAATAAACAAGTTCATATGGACAACATTCTTTTGCATACCAGGGCCAGTAATGTGAAATGAATTGCCATCGAAATTAAACACCAAGACACAGTGATCACTTTCAAGACTACTCTTAAAACTCGCTTTATCGACTGCAAGAAGAAACTTAAAGACCTAATAATGTTTCGTGCCTTAAATATTTTCAGCATTTGTTATGTTTCCAATTTCATGGGTTTTTTTTTTCTTTAGTCATATAATTATTGATGTAAAGCGCAATATTATTATTATTATTATTATTATTATTATTATTATTATTATTATTATTATTATTATTATTATATTGTAATTAGAGCAAGAAAGCAACCAAACAAACATGAAATATATATACTTAAGTTACACCACTGTTTCCGTACAGCTTGACCTTGGCATTGCTATCAACACTGTATCCATGTTTAATTCTCTGCTAACAATAAACTCAACATTTTTATAGCGACTTTTGTGCACGCAATGAAAAGATGATTATGCAAGGCTATTATAGTCAGCGAGAAAAAAATCTAAACCGATGCAAAATGCGAAACTGTAGAGCGCATACAAGTAGTTACAAGACCCAGGCCAACACCAAATGAATATGCAGTAAATATTGAATTGATTAGACTGAGTTTCAATTTATTTATTTGTTCAAATTTTATCAAGATTAATATGCATAATAAATATAACGGTTTGTAATGTATTCTTATTACGCCATCAGCAAGAAAGTCAAGGAGATTCTATCATTTTTGCGGAAGGCATCTTCGTGAAGACGACGAGATCGTGTCTGATCCCAGTCAAACACATCTGGTCAGCTTCGACATGTTAGGAGAAGACAAAGAAGAAATTAAACTGTGGGTTACGCGTGAAGAAGAAATTAAGCTGGTGTTTATGTGCAAATGGCATCATCGTAATGGCAGTGTAATTTACATTAAAAAAAAGTGTTTCAACAACGTAAAGCCCATTGGACCATTAGTCTCAATGTTCATTGCATGGTCTTGTTTAAAAGTTCTAGAGATAAACTGCATATGCAAATGTTAGCAGAACAGTAGGAACTCTTTGGCCGACTCATGTGGATGATGATGCCACTCAAACCCGTCACACCTATTTACTTGTCGCTTAAAACCCACTACCCTCCGATTATTTGCGATTTCTTACCCATCTATTTCACCACGGGTGCAAAGATGGAAGGACTGTCACTTAAACATCCCAGTCTACTTAAAAACCTATAAAAAGAACCCTCTGACATGTTTGGTCTTTCTCGTACATCATCATTCAGTCTCATCTTCCCAAAAAATTGATTTTGACTTGTACAAAATGTCACGGACAAAAATGCGCGTTCGTGTCTTACAAGCCAATGAGCATAATTCTCGTTATTATTTGGTGCCATTGCACCACTGTAACAAGCTACCTGATTGGTTGATAGGGTTGAGTGTGTTGGGTCTATTCCCACTCACCCAGGGCCTTACATTCATGTCATTAGCCACTTTGTAGTGGTATGATATGACGGCCAAATTAATAAACGCACTTTGTGTGTTAAATGCCCGTGGGGATGTGGCACCATTCCTTCCCCACGGGAAACTAACCATCATAAAAATTGATAGTTCAAAACAGTGATCACATTACCTTTATGGCTGGCATCACTTTAAATTCAACTTTCATTCATGAGCATTATTATAATTAAGAAGTAATTATTAGTCCTATAGCTATGCTCATTAGGAATATATTTTGTATTTCTCATGCGTTTGATCAAATGGATAGCCTTGTCTCCATTTTGTGTTTGTTATCCATTCCTACATTATATTCCAGAACCCCAAAATGATTCATTATTCATCACCAGTTCAAAATCTGTCTCCAGTACATCTAGTCGAAATGTATATATATATTTGATCCATTCTAATGGGGTCATTCCTTTAGAAGGCAGACGAATGTTACTGTCACACCTTCCTCCTTGCACTGAGTTGTGATAGCTGTCTTTACTACATCTATATTTTATCTCGATTTGACATTTGACATCAGAATGCGTCTTATTTTGTTTCTTACGACTGATTCAAACACATCTGATTCTATATTACTTTGATTGGGGTCTGGTAATAATTGTCTCAATATGTCTATACGGTGTATCTTTTTCTTTATTTTTTTTATTTTTATTTTTTTATTTTTTGTCTTTCATCGTCATTCGAAAGCATTCTTTGATCATTTGATGATTTGTTGTGCCCTATTTGTGCTTTATGTTTTTTATGTTTTCATTTATATTTATATTAGCTCTTTATATATATTTAAACTTCTTTTGCTGATTTTGAGTTGATTTATTATCTCTTGCATACATAGATGTTACTTCTGTGTGCTGATTATGACTCACATTTTCGGTTATGTTATTCTGATCATTCCGTGAAAGCAGTGGCGTAGCGAGAGGGGGGAGCAGGGGGGCATTCGCCCCTGGCGCCGGTGGCTAGGGTGCGCCAAATGGGCGCCCAAATCGGGTACAAGGTACATAACTGCGCAACAGGGTCAGCCGGTGGGCGCAAATTTGGGTGTTTTGCCCTGAGCGCCAAATATCCTCGCTACGCCACTGTGTGAAAGTGGCAGGAAATCTTTCAATGTAAACATAGCGGGATCATTTCCAGACGAATATTCTGGAAGAGAGCCCTATCAGGCTCTTTGTTTATTTCTCTCTGCCCATGTACTACATTTTCTTGGTCAATAGATGGAGAGCTTTCATGTCTACTCTCCTTGTTTGTGATTTTCATGATTTTCTTTCATTTGCATGTCTACGTTTCTACCACTTCCTTTGTTAGACTGATTGTATAAAAGTTTGTGTCTTGTACAAATTGTGTCTAACTTTCCCCTCAATACAATTGATCTTTTTCATTATCACATCTAGATGTTGATGCACATGAGAAGAGAATTCTTTTATCTCGTTTTCCCGGGTTTCCATTGCTGACATCTGGAAATAAATTCCTCTGTTGTGCTCATTCTATCAGCATGTTCATCTGTTCTTTGTAAGGCATAATCATTGACCAGAGCTTTCGGACTTTGTGATATACAATCGCTGTGAATGGACTTTAAATGCTTGGATGATCTTGTTTCACAATTATGTTTCAGTGCCCATTTAAATATACATGCTTTCATGTCACTGTAATTATTCTCTCCTTCAATGAAATGGAATATAATATAAATATCTTCCGATAACTTATCCTCCACAGGAGTACTATTTGTTCCAGATAAACTTTCTACTAATCGACCATCAGGACAATCATATATCTTCCTTTTTGCTAGATCAAAGAGAGCTTGCCTAGAATCTCTGAGTAGCAGAGAGGGTGAATCGGACAACGTTTTAGAGGTGTCTATTCGGTAAACCAAGGCCTCCTACGAAACCTAAAATAAAAGTGTCAACGAACAGAAATAAGACATCTGACCAACAGAGACGCATGTTCGATGTCACGACACAGCATACGATATCTTGATCTAGGGTCTTGTAAATTTATCGTTTTAAAATCTGTGTTTTTATGTCTACCTCGAGAAAATATTCTAACTGGATTTGATTGTTTATCCAGCTATATATCATCATATACAACTAAATTAATAATACTTCCATCAATGTAATCAAATGCTGTGTCGGGTGAAGATTTGAACACTTTATTATAGATTTCTCGATCTAAATCGCGATCTCATGCCGCTTCCTGCTATTAAATTTGCAGCAATATTTCTTTGTACTTCGTCGGATCCTTGATTTATCAGCGCTGCTAGTTTTTGATCCGCGGCTTGATTTATTATTTTACTGACATATGCAGACATAATTTCCGTTGATGGTAATTTTACTGGCGGCGGTTTTGGTCGTATTAATCGGGTAAATATTTCTTTGGCTGCAGAAAACGCCCTACTGGCAATATTACCAATAGCACTAGAAGCGTTTTCACCGATAACATTAATAGCTTTCATCGATAATTGCTTTGCAATTGGTGCTATTTTGGGAACCATTCTTGTAACTAACCTTTGAATAATATCACCAAGACCATCTCCCTAAATCGTTCTAATAACGGGTAATCGCGAGTTTATTGCTCTGACCATGACAGGTTTATAATGTTGATAGTGTATGATCATCTTATTTGTATCGTTATACCTAAACGTAGTGACAATTAGTCACTGTGATAACCATCAACGAGTTCATCGATAAGTTCTCGATATACTCCGATATCCATGATACCGCCTTGAGATAATCGTCTACAGATATCAGCGGCTTCCGGTGAGTTATTTCCAGCTCGTTTACCCCCTATGAGAATTTCTAATCGTGCTATATCGGAGAGAATATTATTAGGACAAGCAACAAGACCACTCCCGTGAGTTTCACTCAGAGAAATACCTTTTCCTGTAGTAGTACCTTGCACACCGTGAGATTCGTTTTACGGAGATTACACTATTCCCAAACTTTCTAAAACATCACCATCATCATCTGTTATTCCTTCTTGTTTAGGTGGAGGAAGTTGATAGGAAGGTTCTCTCCCTGATTTTTTTCAAGTTCAATAAAAACACCTTTTATTATTTTTTTCTCCTTCTTTCTTCCATATATAACATCTTTAGTGGTTGTAGTAACGGGTTTGAATAATTGTTATGTGCCCTCTATAAAATCAACTTGAGATTCTTGTCGCTGTTGTGATTTTTGTCTGACAGAATTACGGACGGGTATAAATTTCTTAATCGCCGCTAGTCTTTCTCGTGTTAATCTAGTTGTTAATGCTTTTCAGACTATTATTGTTATATGATATAATTTAATTCATAGCAGCAGAGAGGGTGTGACATCGATTATGCGTCTCGGTTGGTCAGAGGCCTTAGTTCTGTTTTTTTGACATTATTTTTTCGGTTTTGGTTTACCAAATAGACGCCTCTAAAACGTTGTCCGCATCACCCTCTCTGCTACTCTCTGAGACCTTTGATATCATGTGTTGATTTCAATCTTTCTTTGATGGCAAATCTATTAAGAGTTCCAAATTTGGCTTTGATTAGCATGTATATGCCTTCATTAATTTTCATTAAACTTTGATATTTTGATATTTTCTCTCAAGTCTACATCATCTATAAAATCATGTTGAGAGAGCATTTGTTTTCTAATGAATATCTCCCATTACATAAAATATTAGAATAAGATATTCTCCACACAGTTAACAAGATGTACTTGATCACTACTAAGGATATAATGATTAGCATGGCCAAGTGTGACACCTAATTTGGAAACCACCTTCAACTCCAAGCACCATTACAGACATTGAGCATTAATGACTCTGATGTACAATCCTGTCAAGGTATGCGTGTTTGCCAGTATAACTAGGATTCCAAATCCTGAAAGCATGTTGTTCACTCGTACAATTTTGCAACTAAGTAGGATGATTATAGAGTTTTGTTAGTCACTGATCTAAGTTTAAATCTTCTACCCACACAATTATACTCTATGATAAGCACCTATTGGTAACTCTGCTTGAAGATGCATACAGATTACAATCTCGAGTTCACATGTGCGTTCAATCCACGAGTGTCTGATGTGAGGACAAAGTCATAGAGAGTAGAGCATTGTGAAACAAAAATACAAAACGACTATTATGTGAAGAAAAGAAAAGAATTCTTTAATGTTAAGTGAAACTGATTATTATCATAATGTGGCAGTGATTTGGATGTTTGTGTGTGTGTGTGTGTGTGTGTGAGAGAGAGAGAGAGAGAGAGAGAGAGAGAGAGAGAGAGAGAGAGAGAGGGTACATTTACTAAAAACAGTTTAATATGTAGAAATTCATCTCATTTTTCTGTATTATGTATAGTATGCAACAGGAAAAAAGAAAAAAAGAAACTAATTTAATGTGATGCTTAAGTTTACTTAGTGACACAAATATACAGGTACATAAAAAATGAATACAGAAATATGTTTATCCAATTCAAGGAAGTTTAGAGTTTTGTAAAGACAAGTTACTTCTAATTTCTGTTGGTAAATATGTAAAAAGGCAGAATGTAATTTTGAAACAAGTAATTCTACAAAATGGGAACCAAAAAGTCAAGTGCGGTAGCTCTCACTTTTAATAACAAAAGGTGTAATTAATCTATGTAAATAGTTTGGTGGTCATAACCAATCTGATTATGCAAGGAATAGAAGACAATAAAAATATTAATTGAAAAAGTTAATACTAACTGTATATGTTTGTTTACAAGTTTTACTACCACTGATTTTTCTTTTATGTTAATCAAATAACAGAAAAGCCTGTGGTTGTACAGTATCATTCAATTATCTCCAGGTACATTTATTGTAAGCATAATGGCTAAAGAAAACAAAATGTGTTCATGGCTTCTCTTGTACTATGTTATTAGTTTGCACTTGAGTTTTTAACTTCATAAGTGTACATGTCAACATACTTGTATCTAGGATGATTTTTATGACCTTCTGTGACATAAGAACACAAAAATCGTACTTTAATAATTAATTAAAAAAATAGTACAGAATAAATTAAAGATACAAAATCTTAATGCACACTTTTGCATGTTCATGAAACAACAGCCAGAATCATGCTTTCTCTAGTTTCAATTAGCCTTCTTTAATGCTGTGATCAGAGTGACAAAAAAATTCATAAATTATGGGTAACCATCGTAACTTGTGCAATATTGTTTCACTTCAGTCAAGTATGAATGCCATTCTGCTACTGATTTGTCTATCATTTTTTTTTCACTTCAAGGATTACAATGTTGCTGACTTCATAGGATTATTAAAAATGTATTTTATGTTGTTGTTGTTGTTGTAGGGTTTAACACAATTATTTAGCACATGATATACTATACATGGCAGCCAGTATTAATGGTGGAGGAAGAACCAGAGAAAAACCTTGGAAATAACCACCGACCCACAAGAAGCTACTGGCAAGCTTTCTCACATACCCACATTGGCCGAATCTGAGACTTGAACCCATGCAGACAGAGGTGAGATGGCAGTGTTCCGTAACAGAAAGCACTTTAGACCAACTACATCATAAATAAGGACATGATTATATCTGAAAATTCCAAGAACATACTATTGAAAACATAATTAGATTCAAATATAGTATTAATTATGTTTTGTGAGGCACTGTTATTCTGATATTATATAAAATTTGATTTGTATCATAGAGTATCATCATTAGAGCTATTAACTATTATAATAAACTGAATGATGACTTTGTTTTCATTATAAAAAAGCATGCAAATTGCTGCTGAAAAGATAATTATTTCTCTCTCTCTCTCTCTCTGTGAATCTCTTTAGAACATGCTCACAAGAGGTATAAACAGTAAACCACACCCACAGTAATGAGAACATGGAAGTCATTGGATGGGACTCTTAGAAAAGCATTGTGTGTTGAGGTATTTTCTGCAGCCACAATTCCATCAAGAAGTTGTAAACAAATGTGGTGTTTTTTAAATATATAATTGTCTCCAATCTCTCTAGCCATTTTGAAATATAGGGTGAAAAATACTGTAATGGTCAAGTACCTACGTTTGGTATTGTTCTGTAATACTTCCCAATAAGTTTGCACTTACCAAGTTGTTATAACAACCAGGAACAGTGAGAAACTGAACTTACTGTAAAGTGTGCAAATAATCACTCACAGTGACCTACTTTTTAAACTGGCAAATACAGGCATACATATAGACAGACTAATTTAATATTAAAACCCATTGGAAATTATGAATTTTTATTTTAGTGGAATGCATCTAGACCAAAAAAAACCAAATGATTTTTGTTTTTTCTACAAACTCCGACTCAATATGTACCATTTATACATCAAGCTAATGTGCTTGAACCTATTTAGTGCTTATCCCACAGAAATGTAGTATCACTAAACTACTAGATCCAAATGAAAATTATGAATTGAAATTTCTCAACAACTGCTGATAAAAAAAACTACTGACAGTGATCAATATGTAATTACAACACCAATTTGATGCATATACTTGGTCTGAACAGAGTCAAAGGCTTATTTAGTTTTCAAACTTTCCAACATTTGTGAAATGTCCTAGACTGTCCATACTGGGTCCCACACAATCACAGATGGCCATGAAAAATACATGGAGTAAACTATGGTATCAAAGGTCAAGGTCACAATGGTAGTAACCAATTTTCTTGTTTGTTTGTTTGATAGGTTAATTGTAAACTATACATTATGTTACAATGGTACATTACTGTAATCAGTAAAAACAATTTAAAGGAAATTATCTCGAAGATTGAATCTATCACTGTGGTCAATGTTCTCATGTATGTCAACTAATCAAGTGTGTGCAAAATTGCAATCACACAATATACAATAACATTTTCTTCAATCAAAGTGAGAGAAAAAAAATCATCTCAAAAACGTCATAAAGATAGTTGTGTTGGGAGTTTTTACTGAGGCCCCCGATCTGGACAGTCTGAAGCACCTGGGGTGGTAATAGTTGTCTTCTCCTCGGCAAAGCAATATTCTTTTGACTGTTCTGGTGTGGAAGAACCTGTTATGAATCTACTGAACCGACTGAAAAAGGTCTCATCACTCTGACTGTTGGATTTGATGCTTGCTGTAACATACATAAATTCATAAATAATTTTTATACCAACCACACTGTGAACTAATGACATAAAGAATATAAGTGATATTAGTAACACACCGATAAACCTTTACCTTAGTAAATGAAAAAAAAAAAAAAGAGTTCTAAAAGCTTTATCAAGCAAACATTACCAAAGTATAGGAAAAGTTATATCTAGTGCAACAGTACTGTTTGAAGCATGTATAGATTAACATGTACATACTTTTATTCAGTAGTAAATTTTAATATCAATTTTAAAGAAGGAAAAGGCCAAATTTTACTAAATTTACTGGTAAAACTGAATGTCATCAGCACTATCACACTTTAAGATGTAAATAACACAATTTACACTAAGACGACAAGAGATCAGAGTAGGTCTGATAATGATCATTTAGCCTGCATAACATTCACTACTTCAATAAGCACTCTTAAGCAAAATTTAAGAAGATATGTAAACCAATCTAAATCATCATACAAACATATGCAGCCTAAATCAATTATGATACAAAGCAGATGAAGAGTTTCTGTCCTTAGAAACCAAAATCAATTAACCAATCAGACACCTCATGAGTTTGATTTCATAATGGTGACATAAAATACTTTTAAAAAAATGGCTATTTGTTTTCAAGATACATTGATTTTTTTTGCCCCATAATTATCTGAAAATAATTCTGGGCTCCCCAGAAGCAGGGGTGCTGACCCAAAACCATTTACGGGGAAAGTCGCCCAGACCTGCCTCTGAATTTTCTGGAAAACCCTTGTACTTGTAAAATTATATTGGTGAGGCATCTGTTGTAGTGTCAATTAAGCAGGAAACAAATATACTAGAAAAGCTATAAGGCAAAGGGCATCTGTTGTAGTGTCAATTGAACAGGAAAAAATACACTAGAATAGCTACAGAAGCAACAATCACACACCGATACGTTTTGGAGATGGCTGACAATCCTTTGCTGCCTCAATGGAGATCAGACCTTTGTTTTTCAGATTGATTATAGAGTCAGCAATGATTCTGGCAGTAGTTTTCTGATATCCACCACTTGTGACCATTAGCACTGGAATTTTCCATTTTTTGGCTTTCTCAAACACAATCTCATCTCTCTGTATTATACCCTAAAAGTGAAGGAACAAGAAGTTCAAAATGAATGTCAAGCACATGTATCCTTCTAAAATGTTTATGCAAAATCAATGACCATTCATTTGCACAAAATATGATAACATGCACAAGTCTGAACTATTGCTCTTACTGTATTATGCATATCAAAAGCACAACTGCATGAACATAGCTGTCACATAACATCGCAGACAATATATAAATGCATTGTTCATTCTATTTATGATTCCAGCATAGAGAAAATAGTCATAAGTAAGTAAATATAGGTTTACAATGAACACCCTACTTGTGAGTTCAAGAAAACAGGACCGATTATGAAGCACTGGTAGATATGGATCTACACTGTAAAACACTATGTACTGATTGATCTGGGTCTACAGAATAAACCATGAAATGTGTAGAAATGGGTCTAACCTAAATATGTGTGACTTCAAGCAAAATTGTTGAACCACGATGCAATAGTAAGATCTTGGTCTATAGAAAAATCATGAAACATAGATACATTTGTTTCTAGAGCATAAACATTGAAGCATTGGTACATTTGGTACTTCATCATAAACTCAAGCATTGGTAGAATAGGGTCTAGAACATAAACATCAAAGCACCGGTTGTTGTTGCTGTTGTTATAGGATTTATTGTCATTTTTTAGCATTAAACAGGCTATACATGGCAGTCAGTATAATTGGTGGAGGAAGAACTTGTTGAAATCCCTAAAAAGAACCACCTACCCACAAGATGCTACTTGCAAGCTTTCTCATGAACCCACATAGGCCGAGCCTGGGACTCGAACCCATGCAGACAGATGTGAGATGGCAGGGATCCATAATGGTGAGTGCTTTAGACCACTTGGCAACTTAGGGCCCCAAAAGCATTGGTAGATTTGGATAAAGAACATAAACCTGGATGTATTGGTAAATTTGGGTCCAGAACAAAAACCTGGAAGCATTGGTTGTTGTTGCGGTTGTATGGTTTAACGCCATTTTTCAGCACAAGATAGGCTATATATGGCAGCCAGTATTAATTGTGGTGGAAGAACCCGGAAAACCCAGAAAGAACCACCGACCCACAAGAAGCTACTGGCAAGCTTTCTCACATACCCACATTAGCCGAATCTGAGACTCGAACCCACACAGACAGAGGTGAGATGGCAGTGATCTGTAACGGACAGCGTTTTAGACCACTCGGCCACTCGGGGCCCCAGAAGCATTGGTAGATTTGGGTCTAAAACATAAACCTGGAAGCATTGGTAGATTTCGGTCTAGAACACAAACCTGGAAGCAACTGGTAGATTTCAGTCTAGAACAAACCTGGAAGCATTGGTAGATTTCGGTCTAGAACACAAACCTGGAAGCAATTGGTAGATTTCAGTCTAGAACAAACCTGGAAGCATTGGTAGATTTCGGTCTAGAACACAAACCTGGAAGCATTGGTAGATTTCGGTCTAGAACATAAACCGTCAAGCATTGGTAGATTTCGATCTGTAACATACATCTGGAATCATTGGTAGATTTGGGATACTGTAGAACATAATAATTCTAATGACTTAATAGCATATCATTTTCAATCAGAACTGAATGAATATAATTTGAATTGAAGAGAAAGCAAGATAGATTACCTTAGGAGTGATTGAAAGACACCCAAGTGGGTCTCCTTCCAGAATATCTGTACCAGCATTGTACACAATAATATCTGGCTGAAATTCTTTTAAGGCATCTTCCATGTTACTGAAAATACAATGGTCAACTAAGTTACTATTACAAAAGCAGTGATCATAAGGTGCATTTTCTACACAAGAACATGTATAAGTTTTGTTTCAAGATTATATTTGAAATTTCAGTATTGATATTTTCTACTAATGTTAAGTAAAATTAGAATAAACATACAACTATTTGAAAATACTATTTAAGCTTTGAGTAATGCCAGAAAACAAATAAATATTAAACAATGAATTTCCAGCAACTTTATGTGTTGTAAGTGTAAATCATTACTCATGTTTCACTGGATCATCAGTTTTAAGTGTAAATTGGTCCATTACCTGAAGATATACAGCATCATTTGTAAGAGTAAATCAGTACTCATGTTTCCACAAGATGAAGATAATCATTTGTAAGTGTAAATCAGTGCTCATGTTTCCACTAGATGAAGATACAAATCATTTGAAAGAGTAGATCAGTACTCACGTTTCCACTAGATTAAGATATACATCATCCTTTGTAAGATGTTCCAACTCCACCCTCCTCTTTATGGCTCCTATAAAATGCACACACCAAGTCAGTATGTGTACTTGATTACAAAAACTAAATTAAAGAATCAAAATAATGTGCTTTAGTAATGCTCCATACACACCAACCCCTGACAAGAAGAAAGCGTAATCCAAGTGGTCAAAAAGTGGAATCCAGCAGAAAAAGTAGTCCACATATAACATGCTAAAATTTCAATGAACAATGATTTATTTGCTCATCTCATCTTTTAACATCCTTTACTGCTTCAAGTTTTCATATGTAGCATATGTAGCACTTTTAGCTTTACACACACATTGACTAGAATCCATCTGAATCCATCTGAAGACTTTTAGCACCAAATATTACAATTCTTTTTACACAGCCTGTAATATATGTCATGTGATGCTGCCCTCATGTCTTCATATTTGGAGAATTTTGTTATTTTTTTTGTTTCATTTATTTTTTGCCTTTTACTAATCCGTTTGTTTAATTATTTGAAAGGAAATATTTTTGCTCTCATATACACATAGACTAAAACAAAATAAACTTTTTTAGCGCCAAATACCTTTATATTGGTTCGGCACTAAATATGATTTACAACAAAGAATCTGCACATAAAAATTAAAATTAGAAAACCAATCTGTTCTCTCCTCACTAAGCCATAAATAGAAGATGAGGTCGAAAGTTTGAAAGTAGAACCAGGATGTTTCTTGGCAATAGGATAGTTGCTATAAAATAGAACATGATCCTGTTAGGAAAGTGCATGCAAGTCCACAGACAAGCAAACTCTTGTATTGTAGTTATGTAGAAGCCATCTTTTCTGAAATACGGTCTGTGGGATTAATGGAATGTTAATAAAATTGAGAAAATAAATTATGGATTTTTTTGGAAAGGTGGATATAATGAAAAAGCATAATCCATATACGTTTACATGTAAGGCTTACATTAGTGAAAAAAAGTGTAATGATTATGCCAAGAGCGTAATGATTATGCCAAAAGCGTAATGGTTGGCATCTATGATGCTTATGCTTATTTTACGCAGAGAGGAAAGTTACTCCCACTGATTGGTACTCAATAATCTACTTGTGTTGATGTGCCATAAAACATTAAACCCAATTTAACCAAACCAAAGTACTATCTAATGATGTCCATAACAAATAAAAAACACAGTGTCACTTAGTTTATAACCTATTTCACAGCATTTTACCATTTTTTAAATTTAATTTATTATGAACTTTCATATCAATGTTGTAAAAATGAAGGCTTCATTCATAGTCATCACTCTAATGAAATGAACACTTCATCGGAACCAACTCCACTTCAGACAGAACTCACCGACTCGGAGCTGCTAAACTAAATAACTGTCCTCTTCCATGACTTGGATTTAACTTCAAGTTTCATTAGGATATTAGTGATCAACAAATTATGACTTGTCACTACAGTGTCCTAATGATTAACTCAACTTAGGGATGGTTATGTCCTACAAACTCTTCCGCAATCTAAAAATAAGGGTTAATCTTTGTTATTTTGATTTACAAGAGACACCTGCTATTCCCTTATTTTAGCTAGTCATAATCCAGTCATAAATCTTATGTTTGTAAACACCCATCTAATACTTTCAAATGGAAATTCCATTCTCTCAATCTGGAGGAAGACTAATGAAAATATGACATGAATGAAAGAGATATCATCCCCATGAGCTAATATGGAATAAACCTACTTTTTGCAAAACCATCATGTGGATAGATCCCTCTGTTGTACACATCCATGATGTATACTCGGTCATCATTCATGAAGTCCCGTTCATGACCATTACCCTGCAAAGGATTTGCACATGTTAGAAAACATACAGACATGTTTGTTATTACATACACTGAGGAAAACAATAATAATATTTCTTGAAGTACCATAATTTAACTATAGAGTACAATTTGGGGACTGGGGTATTAGGGTAATTAGTTAATTTGGCCCATATAACTATTCAATTAGAATGAATGGCATGTTTGATTTATACTCAAATACAGTGAATAATTGTGCCTATCTTCCAAGGTCTGTTATTCAGTTCTGCTGTATGCTAACATAGATAGAATAATGGTGGAAATCGTCAAAGATCTGTGCTATTGTATGTCAACATAGATGAATCAATGTACTGTTGAAGATCGATACTGCTAAATTTTACTTCAATATGTGCTAATGCATGAATAGTTGTGTACATATCATAATAATTTAGATAATACATCTAACAACAACTCTGATCATAGGGTTGATCATAGATATCACAATAACTTAATATATATCACAATAATATAGCTAATATCATGATAATACATACCTTAATAAGTAAACTATGATAATACATATAAAAACAACTCTAATCATAGACAGATCACAATAACTTAATACATATCACTATACTTTAAATAATACATATCACAATAATATAGATAATACCATAATAATTTAGATAATACATACCATAATAATTTAGACAATACATACCATAATAATTTAGATAATACATACCATAATAATTTAGATAATACATACCATAATAATTTAGATAATACATACCACAATAATTTAGATAATACATAAAATAATAATTTAGATAATACATACCACAATAATATAGATAATACATACCATAATAATTTAGATAATACATACCATATTAATTTAGTTAATACATACCAGAATAATTTAGACAATACATACCACAATAATTTAGATAATACATACCATAATAATTTAGATAATACATATCACAATAATATAGATAAAACCATAATAATTTAGATAATACATACCACAATAATTTAGACAATACATACCACAATAATTTAGATAATACATACCAGAATAATTTAGATAATACATACCATATTAATTTAGTTAATACATACCAGAATAATTTAGATAATACATACCACAATAATTTAGATAATACATACCATAATAATTTAGATAATACATACCATAATAATTTAGATAATACATATCACAATAATATAGATAAAACCATAATAATTTAGATAATACATACCATAATAATTTAGATCATACAATTCATAGCAAATTAGAAAATAGTTAATTTTTCTATTAACAGAAATTTTGGTGGATGGAAAGGTAGCCACACAGATGCAGAGACTTTGTCTAGGCTTATACAAAATTATGCTGGTTGCATATGCAAGGCTGGGGTTTATTGGAATTGGTATTTTTTTCCTAAATGATGCAGTTAGTTTTACATATAATGTATTTTGTGTCTACACAAACTCACTAAACTAAGCTAGAACTGTACATCAAAATACCAGAGTGACTTTAAACTTGGATAAATATACTGAATTAAGTATGTTAGTGACACAAAGTGTTTTGCAAAATAAGATCCATAAGAATGGTATAATTTTTCTAATAATTTAGTGAAGATACTTTGCTTGTCAAATTCACAAAAGTCCTGTGCTATACAGTGATCTGTTGCATACTAGAAGTGTGCAGTACTACCAGTTTACTGGTTTACCAGTTTGTACCACAGATCATTTATGCTGTACCAGTACTTCAGTCGTTTCCATCAGTATAAAATGTGTGAACATTCCCAAGGAATCTAGTTACAGTAGAATTGACAATTGATAATTTTGTAATTTATTAAATAATAATAATATGAAAAACAAAAGTCCCTTGAAAGGACTGATGCTCTACTGAGCAAAAATAATTTCTAGATATTCAACATATGACAATTTCTTCCTTTTAACTTCTGAATATTGAAACCATTTCTGATAATATTCTGTGATAAGATTTTCAGATGGTGGATATACTGTATGTTAGATTGGCATATTTTCATTTAAACCAAACAGACATCATTAAAGGCTTTCTCTGAAAACCTCTGTTAATATCACAGTCTACTGAGAGTAATTAGCAATAAGATTTTCAAGACAGCCATCATGGCAGCCATATTGGATGAACAAAGGCACCATTTTCAACTAGGACCAACTAGGTATCATATATATATTGGTGAAAAAACAATGTAAATAAATATCTGTTTTAAAGGTGTATATAATATTTTCAAAACAGTCACCATGGTAGCAATATTGATGGTCAGTTTGAATCATTTTATTCCAGACAAACCAAATCCTGTAAGAACTCTCTGATGCAAAACCCATGTCAAAGTGACTTTCCCTTTAAGAAGAATAGTAATAATATTTTTAACATGACCACTATGATGGCCATACTGACATCAGATTAGCAGCAAATTTATTTGTGACCAACAAGATACTGTATGAAATCTTCTAGTGAAAAGCTCATGTTATTTTGACTTTCTGTTTGGGATGAGTAAAAATAAAAATTTTCAAGATGGATACCATGGTGACCATACTGGATATCAAATGCACACCCTTTTCATTAAGAACCAACCAGACATCATAATAAATTTATGATAAACGTCAATATGATCAGCCATCTTGGAGATCAAATAAGCACTTCTATTTTTATGACTAAGCAGACATTACAAGATGTCTTTCAATCAAAACCCCATGCTTATATCATCAATCATTATAAAGAAGTGGTGATATCACAATTTTCAATGTTGTCACTGGCCTTATTGACTTATTTAACTTATACCCTAATCATTTAGGACCAACTAGACATCATAATGAGTCTTTTAGTAATAATCTCACATATCGATATGACCATCCATTCTGGAGGAGTAGCAAGAATGAGATTTTCAAGATGGTAGCAGTGGCAGCCATACTGGATTTTCATTTAGGAGCACCCAGATCTCATAAAATATCCTCTGGTTTGATTGTTTGTTTGTTTGATTAGGATGTTTAACGTAGCTTTAACATTTTTTCAGTCATATCGCTATAACATCTGCAGTGAGGCAGTTTATAGTGATGTCTAGCACTGGGGCATCATGCTGCAGACATGTAGCATGATGTTCCACCCAGTCACATTATCCTGACACCAGGCTGACCAGTCCTTACACTAACCTCCTAATGCTGAGCGCCAAGCAAGGCAGCTGTTAGTACCATTTGTGTAAGTCTTTAGTATAACTCGGCCAGGGATTGAACCCATGACCTCCCGCTCCCATGGTCGATGCTCTAACCACTTGGCCACAGGAGCGGTTAACATCTTCTGGTGAAAATATCATGTCAATAAGACTTTCGTTCAGTAGGAAAAGTGATATAAATAAAAAATTTCAAGATCTGCCGTGGTGGCCATACCAAACATCAGATTGGCACCATTCTCATTTATTACCAATTAGACATCATAGAAAGTCATTTGTTGAAAACCCCATGTTGATATGACAATCCATTCAGAAGAAATTGTGATAAGATTTTTAAGCTGCTGTAGCAGAATATAATGCATCAGATTGGCACCATTTTAATTTATCTGGCCTAAACCCCATGTCAAGAAAACTTTCTATTAACAAGAAGTAGCAATAACAAGATTTTCAAAATGGCTACCATGGCAGCCATTTTTTATTTTAAGTCTGCATCACTTTCATTTAGATCAACCAGACATCATAAGAAGTCTTCAAGCAAATAAACCAAGTTGATATGACCATTCATTCAGGAGGAGTACCAATAACAATGTTCAGTTTAACTGCTTCAGCAACCATATTGGACATCAGATCAGCGCCATTTTCATTTAGGACCAACCAGACAGCATAAGAAATCTTCTAGTGAAAAGTCCATGTCAATATGACTTCTTTTCAATAGAAGTTTTGATAAATGTTTCAAGATAGCTGCCAGTGTAGCCAAATTGGATATCTAAGCAGTACCATTTTCATTTAAAACCAACTAGATTATGAGATGAATGTGACTACAAAATTTCATGGCAATCCTCCCAGCAGTTTAAGAGATGTTTTGATAACAATTTAAGCTAATGCTATATGAAAAACTATCCCATAAAATTTTCTCTTCTAAGACCAGCAGAGCAAAAACCACAAGTTCTTTGAAAGGAGGGTTGCTTTACTGTTTGGAAAGAATTTTCAGGAATTCAATATAAAAACTACTATATCCAGGACATTTCTAAATAATAAGAATGTGGTGGCTAAGATTAGTACATGATTGTCACCATATTCATTTAGGGCAAAGTATATATCATTAGAAGACGTTTGGTAAGAAACCCAGGCCAATATAACCATCCATTTTAGGGAATTGTTAACAGCAAGATTTTCCATCTGTTCATGCCTCAGCCATATTGTCTGCCATGGTGGGCTATATTTAATGTCAGATCTGAAAAATTACCATTCACTTTCTTGTACAACCATAGTTACTTGTCTGATTTCTGACAAAATTTTAATTATATTTTATTTCTGAGATTTTTAGAATTATTGAGTGAATTCATTTGAAACACAAGATTAATCTGATATATGATTCATAACCAATGAAAGTGATCATCCCATGCTTCTATGACAAAAACAAACACTATTCAGCATACCAGATTAGGATATGTTCAATTCAGTCAGTCTGAAATTAACTGTCTTATCTTTTATCTTTATTTTCTGAAAGGGCATCTCTTTTCCACCAAAGCTGAAAAAAGGAGAAACAACACAAAGATGCAGCCAAAGATTAACACTTATGAATCTACCTGATGAGCATCCAGGTCAATAATCATTGCCTTGGTAACTTTAGGATTTCGCTCGAACAGGAACATGATTGCCAGTGTGATGTCTGCATAAGCACAGAATCCTCCCCCTCTGTCAGAGGAACAGTGGTGAAAACCGCCTCCAATGTTGATCCCCCACCCCCTCTCCATTGCAAGCTTGGCTGCCTATGTAAATAGAAGAAAGAAACAATTAAATTGAAAAATGGTGATACAAACAAGCTGAGTTCACCACAAAAAGTTTATAAGTTGTTGAGAAAATGTCATTGACATCTGTAACTGCTCATAGCTGATGGCAGTCGTGTATCATCTGAATAAACTGAAAACACCCTGATGCACTTTTAACTTAACTTACCCTTAGTAGTCTTTGGAAGAAGTCAATGAAATGTTTTTCCATGTTTAGTAATGTGACCAGATGATGAGATATCAGCATTGTCCATATTTAGTAATGTGACCATATGTGATTTGTTTTTTTTTAATGTAGCTTTAACAGTTTGTCAGTCATATCGTTACAATGTCTGCAGTGAGACAGTTTATAGTGATGTCTAGCACTGGGGCATGATGTCTACGCAGACATGTAGCATGATGCCCAACCCAGTCACATTATCCTGACACCAGGCAGACCAGTCCTAACACTAACCTCTTAATGCTGAGTGCCAAGCGAGTGCCAGCTGTTAGTACCATTTTTGTAAGTCTTTGGTATGACTCGGATGGGGATTGAACCCACAATCTCAAGCTTCCACAGCAGACAAACTAACCACTAAGCCACCGGAGTGGTTAGTAATGTGACCATATTTAATGTGAGACAACCATCAACTACACAAGTTAAAACATGCCTGTCCCTGCATGCTCCAACTTGACAAATATGTCTGATGCTGTAAACAATTACATATTTTTTCACTTTGTAAGTTATGGATGCTTTATCTGTTAATGCATCATGTGTACATACTCAAATGTCACTGATTATATCATGCAATGCTTCAATAGTGATCATATTCCACTGAAATGCTTTTGAGAAGATGTTTATTTGTTTACTATTTCAGTAACTGCATCCATTTGAAAGATCATCATCATTTAGAAACTTTCATGTCCCAAGGAAAACCCATCCACAAAGTTTGGCAACTGTAGACAGTGGAAAACTCAAGTTGTTGTGCATAAACTATTTTGCTTTTTTTAATTATTTTTCAAACAATGTCACCCTTACATTTGAGCTTTTGACCCTGAAATTTGTATATTTTCTTAACCACATGTGCAAGTCATCTGCAAAGTTTGGGATGGGGTGAATGGATGAGAAGCATTGCAATACTCTGCTCTATGGCAGAAAAGAAAAATTGCAGCCATATTTGATCCAAGATCTGCATAAAGACCGATGTCAAAATACCTCTTATAAAATCAGTCAAATGTCAAAACGACCAATGCCAGAATATCTCTTATAAAATCAGTCAAATGTCAAAAGTGATAAGTTCTAAGTTTATATTTATTAATGGTTGTTATATTTTATGTAGGGTTAGTATCACTTGTAAAAGAGTGAAAGGGCTTTACAGCAGAATCTAACCCTGTTAAACATTTGTTGACTACTGGACATGTGGCTTTTTGTGGACTAAAACTAATGTTAATGATGTAATAATTATCTGTTGTTACTCTATTCCAGATGGACAAAAAACTTGACTGTATAATGAGAATTCATCCAACCAAAGAACATCTTTTGAGACAGATATCAAATCTAACTAATGACCATGGCCCATTCACACTAACCGTTCTCCTTTTTCAGGACTAGTCTTAAAAGAGTCCAACCCATAATCCGGACCCATTATCCCTCCTTCATTTTCAAGAGTAGCCTTAAAACTAATGGGGCATCATCATTGAGTAAGTGGGGGGAATCAAACAACGAAATTTGATTTCTGTTCATACACCCCTAAAGTAATAAGTGCACCACCCTCATTTTAAAATTGATTATATGGAGGGCTGATTCTTCCCAAGACCACAAACCCTTAAGGATTAGCCCTCCCAAATCCAGATGAGTCTCTACACTCATCCATCTGTGAACAAAGAAGTGAGGGCCAGAAAAAAATGTGAAAAAAACAGTTAAGTAAGATGCTAAATAATAAAGAATACTAACTAGCACCAAATTCTAAGAATGAGAGGTGTTTGATCCCTATACATAAATGAAGAAAATGGCTGCAGCCTAATTCTATTAAATAAAAGTAGGAAAGTCAGATTGAATGGAATTTGAAATTCCAATAATTTGCTACTGTATTAAAAAAATCCAAGAGAATGAATGCAGACCAAATTGCCAAGAACAGGGATAACTAAATACCTACTGTATTAAAACAATCCAACACAATGAATGCAGACCAAATTGCCAAGGACAGGGATAACTAAATACCTACTGTATTAAAACAATCCAATAGAATCAATGCAGACCAAATTGCCAAGAACAGGGATAACTAAATACCTACTGTATTAAAACAATCCAACAGAATGAATGCAGACCTAATTCCCAAGTACAAGGATAACTAAATGCCAACTGTATCAAAACAATCCAACAGAATCAATGCAGACCAAATTGCCAAGGACAGGGATAACTAAAAACCTACTGTATTAAAACAATCCAACAGAATCAATGCAGACCAAATTGCCAAGGACAGGGATAACTAAATGCCTACTGTATTAAAACAATCCAACAGAATGAATGCAGACCAAATTGTCAAGGACAGGGATAACTAAATACCTACTGTATTAAAACAATCCAACAAAATCAATGCAGACCAAATTGTCAAAGACAGGGATAACTAAATACCTACTGTACCAAAACAATCCAACAGAATCAATGCAGACCAAATTGCCAAGGACAGGGATAACTAAATGCCTACTGTATTAAAACAATCCAATAGAATCAATGCAGACCAAATTGCCAAGGACAGGGATAACTAAATACCTACTGTATTAAAACAATCAAACAGAATTCTTTGAAGGGACTGATGCTCTAATAGTTAAAGAGAATTTCCATGAATTAAATATATAACCATTTCTTCCTTTTAATTGTCTAGTGTTGAAAATATCTCCGCTATTCTTCAATGATAATAGAATTTTTTCAAATCAGTTGTTAGCTTGATCCCATTTTCATTAACAATGAAGTACACATCATTATAAGTTTTTTATGTGTGAAAACCCCATGTCATAATGATCAACCATTCAGCGGGAAAAGTGACAAGAAGATTTCTAACACAGACGCTGTAGCAGCTATATTGGATGTTTGACTGGCACCATTTTTATTTAGGACCAACATCATACCATAGGTGAAAACCCCAATGCTGATATAGACAGACACATAAATTTTGATAAAAACACTAATTATATCAGATGTTCAAGAAACAAGTGATAAAAATGAAAAACCTTGAATTACAGGGGCATTTTTAAGCATAATTTTGAATAAAATAAGATACATATACTAAAAAACATACCAGAATTGTTCCTCCAGTATGGTAACGGAATGGCTTCAGTACTTTTCTTTGGACAATGAAGTTTGGTAACAAAGCCACTGGGGGCACCTCTGTGATAGCAGCTACAGTCACACTCCACTGAAAAATGAATAATACCCATAGCTATTCCAAGACTCCATATGCTTCTGGTGGGTTATTATCATATGGTGATTCAACCAAAAAACATGGATATGGTACTACAGTACTAAGTACCAATTATTTATGTATTTCTGTTTACCCTTTTAGATAATAATTTTTGTCATGTATGAATAATGATTAAATTAAGATGTTCTCTGACAAATTTTGTTGAAACAGATTCACTGATAATCAAGTACTTCAAAATAGTAGATTGGACCATTTATTCAAACTTTCATTGAATTGTGTACAATAGAGCTCAAGTTCTTGCATTGAAATACAATGGTGACATTTGTGTTTCACTCTGTAACAGTGATTCCCAGGCTTCAAGCTTGACCATCAAATCAATAATAGGCAGCCTTAGTTGATAGGAACAGGCATGGAAAATTCCCTTTGAATCTGTTCACTAGAAATCAAGTTACATGTATTTGCCAAAATGAAATGCAATTATTTTTTTTAGTAACAGTGACTTTTTGAACTTAGAGCTAGTGATATTATAAATAATTCATTAAAATTTGCCATCAAGAACTTGTTAATTTTCAAATGCACTTTTTTCCTCCTTTCATTATGTATGATTGTATTGTCAGAACATGACAACAAACTGGACATATAATAGCCCATCCTTACCCAACACTTGTGACATCTGAAACAAGAAATATCTGGGATGCCCAAAACATCAAATGATGTATAATATCAGCATCATTGTTGTCTTTACTACCTAACCATAATAAAAAAAGCTCTGAGTTTTTTGGTACTGTGTTAGTTCATTGCACATAGCATGGTCAGTTCTATCCTATAAGAAGCCCGATCTCAGTACATTTTCAGGTCAGCATCATTAAATGTAGCAAAAGCAACCTAAATAGTTTTAAATATTTTGTGTAAAACACATTATATGCTTACTGTTAGCTACATTTAATGACACTGACCTGAAAATTGACTGCTACAGCTAGGATATAATTCTCAATGCTGAGTGAAATGAACAATGACAAAAAACACTGATCCATGATAGACTATAGGCTTATACACTTCATAGCCTCCCAACTCTCTTAACAACTATGGAAAACTTAGTATCAGCCAGAAAAGCATCCCATTGTGCCCCATTTGAATCAAAACTATACCTACAATATTTAGAGCCCCTGAGTGGCCGAGTGGTCTAAAGCGCTGTCTGTTACGGATCACTGCCGTTTCACCTCTGTCTGCGTGGGTTTGAGTCTAAAAGTTGGCTAATGTAGTTATGTAAGAAAGCTTGCCAATAGCTTCTCGTGGGTTGGTGGTTCTTTCCGGGGGTTTTACTGGTTCTTTCTCCACCATTAATACTGGCCGCCATGTATAGCCTATATTGTGCTGAAAAATGGTGTTAAACCATAAAAAACAAACATACCTACAATATTTAATGACAAATAATGAATTTACCAGCCGAAAGGAATCAACACATTAATTCATATCAAATTTCACTCTAGTATGTGCCATAATTCAATGACAGAAAAATAAATTTTCAAAGAATCTGTGAACTTAAAGACCTAATAATGTTTTCTACCTTAAATATTTTCAGCATTTTTTTTGTTTCTTATTTTCATGGTGATTGTTTTGTTTGTCAAGTCCTCATTATTATTATTATTATTATTACTATGTGATGTTTTATGTTGTTTTTTCCTTTGATTACTGGCATAAACTGTGTACTTTGGATGCAGCTGTCACACCTTAGCCCTCATTAACATATGTAAATATTTGGACGTGAACACTAGTGAAGAGATCTTATTACTTTAAAAGAAAATATTGGGTGAGGAAAATTATCAACATTGGGGTTTGAACCGAGACAAAGAAATCCCAGTTGCAGAGTTACATTATATATCTCCCAACTCTGGTAAGACTTGTGGGGAAACAAAATAAATGGAACCCCTTGACTTGGATTCCTTGTCTCAGTCCAAATCCCAACATAGATTCTATATATCTCCAATCCACACCAATAGTACAAATAGTTTTATAATTGATAAAAATGTTGAAATTACAATAAATGTCACGGAATTGTGTATGACTGGTATCAATATGTACGTGGTCAAAAATGTACTCTGATTTCGCTACTGCGTACAACCTTACCAATAGTGGTTTATTCATTATCGGCTTCTGATTATTTCGAAATGGTGAGTGAAAACTCAGCTCATGCTGCGCATGTGCGAATTGCCTGCAGTTTAAAAGTACCAAGCTGTGCATATTGGTCACAGCCAGGGGTATATATAGACAAAAATTCTAAGCAGTTATCACATTAAGATCCAGTCTTGTCAGAAACGCTTCCATCTTTAAAGGAGCAAACTTTCAGTTAAAGAGGTAAAGTAGATTTAAGATTATATTCTGATCGCTATTATTTTTATGTCAATTGTTTCACATATAAGATGTTTTAGTATTTATTCTAAATTCTACAGAGTAAATACCTAGTTATGCAGCGCCCATTATATTAGTAATACTATAATCTGTTTCGATATAGTTTGTTTTTGTAACTGAACAGACAAATTGAATTTAATTATACACTGCATGCCTTGAATGTTTAATGTGCATGGATAACTATTTCATGTGCGCACATGCACAACAGATATAAATGTAAAAGTACTTTACCGTGTCATATGTATTACACAGTTTGGTTGTTTTAATTTTAGCTGACTGTGGTCTTGGGCTGACCATGGGTGACCTTGGGGCCTGTCTATGCTGCCCATGTGCGGTGCCATGTTGTGGTGACCGCAGGGTCCATGAGTGACCGTGTGGCCTGTCTATGCTGCCTGTGTGTGGTGCCATGTTGTGGTGACCGTGGGATCCATTGGGTGACCGTGGGGTCCATGAGTGACCATGTGGCTTCTGCCCATGTGTGGTGCCACGTTGTGGTGACCGTGGGGTCCGTGAGTGACCGTATGTGTGTGCTTGTCTATGCTGACCGTGTGATGCCCGTGTGTAGTGCCTGTGTATGGTGCTTTGTGTATGCTGCCTTTGTGTATGTTGCGTTATATGTATGTAATATATTTAATTGGGTGATGTGAAGGTCACAGAACTGTGGGGTTCTTGTGACTTATAACCTGTGTTTTGGTGACGATGGTTCGAAAGAGTGTACTGGTGTTCTCAAATGGAGGGACCAAGGCTTCGCGACCATCGTCTGTGTTGAATGTAAAGGGCTCTCGAGGGATCTTTCAAACAGACGGGGGAGTGGACCATGCGTGGCAACTCCACCACCATTGACTAGAGCGGGTGGAACCGGATACACATCTTCAACGTCAAATGGACGCCATGATAGTTGTAGTATATGTGTTCCATATTATTTGCTATTACCATCTGAGCAAATAGTTCATATCTATGTATCAGTTTCGTTATCTGAACGATTCACAATTTCACCTTTTCATTGCAGTCTCGTTATATGAACGACACATTCATAATTTCATATTTACATCAGTCTTGTTATATGAGTGACACATTCATAATTTCATATTTACATCAGTCTCGTTACATGAATGACAACTTTATAACTTCATAATTTCATAAACTACATCAGTCTCGTTATACGAACGATAACTTCATAATTTCATAAATTCCTACTTACATCGCAGTTTCATCACATGAACGATAAAATCATTACATACTTTCCTTTGCTTTGGTAATGCATTATATGAATGAATATAACTAAAATTACAGGCATTTGCATCTGTCTCGTTATACGAGCTATATATATTTGTAAATTCATACGTGTATTTTGTATTTGTTGATCTGGTGATCAGATGATATTCTCGTCAGTTTCAAATACCTTCGTTGAATTCATCCTTTGAGGTTTTTGTCATTGAATTACTTGTTATTGATAGTTCCATGTTAGGAACATTTTAATTTTATTTATCTTTTGTTTATAATGGTGTCAGAATTGATTTAAATTGCGTTTATAAATAAACATCTTATTAACGCAGTTGCTTTTCGTGTCTTCACTAATCCAGTCCCAACCCGGCTTATCCTGTGACAATAATCCCATGAAAATCCAATCAGGACATCTAAATATGCAAATGTATAATTCCAACAAATTGTATTTATCTACATCAAGTTAATCTGCTTAATTATTCTAAATATGTATTGATAAAAAGTATTTAAAACTAAAAATGTGACAAAATTATTTAAAAATTGCCAAAATCATCTGAAAATTTATTCCAGTTAGCTACATAAGGATACAAATGTGCTACAAAAATGTTGGGTGTCTATGTTTGGTGCCTCATGCGCTAATAAGCTTCATAGGCCAGATTGATAGATGGAAGGATGATGCACTGTGGGGGAAAAAAAGATGTCAATATAATGACATGACCAAATCATGATGCAGTGTGGGGGAAAAAAGATGTCAGTCTAATGGAAATTTAAAAGTTAGGGATTCACAGAACATTGTTTTCATCAATTAATTATCCAAACATTACAGTCTAGATTATCAAATATCCAAATTAAAAAGCATAGGAAAATTTCCACATAAATTGTTGTTGTGTCTCCCCTACAAGAGAAAGATATAGACACAAAAATTTATTATATGTATTCACTTATAAGTCAAATTGCAAACAGCATTGACCCCGATCTTGCATAATGCACAAGCAGATCAGGGTCTACATTGTCTTCTCTAAAGATTACTCCTAGCAAACTGCACAGACCAGAATCTACCAACACACTTTGCAATGGCAGATCTTGACTTGTGCAGTTTGCAGTCTGACTCATCTTATAAGTCAGTAATTAAATTAAATAATTAAGTATTAAAGAAGCGACTTAATATTCACATAAATATCACACATTCTAAGCATCTGATAATGTGAGTTTTAAAAATCTTTTAATGTACTTTAGAATTTGAGTAAGAAAACTGGGTGGAATGTTTGATAGAAGATATGATGTTAGTTCAAGATAACAATCTGGTTTGATTGTGCACTTATATTTTGTATGAAGAAAGGACCTGATTCCAATCAATGACAATGTGGTGTCAAGTGGGAAAATATTGAAGCAACTGATTCTAAGACCATGAAAAAAATTATGATGATAACAATTTAAAGAGAGTATTATAAATGTATGAGAAAAATGTAAATGATTTTTAAAAATGTTACTTAAGAATGTTAAATCACTACATCAGATTTTTGAAGAAATCTGAGTGCTTTATCAGAATACAAACTTGTCTGGAATACACAATCGAGGTATAAAAGCAGTGAACAACAGACATGCAGGGTAGGGGGTGCATGTGAAACATAGTAAACAACACAAAGATTTCATAAGAAAACACTGTTTCATATTTTTCACCTTATTGTTGCAGACATAAATGTCAGCAGTACAAGTAAACTTCTAAATGGATTTTCATCTCAACAATTAATGTACCAGTAAACCACTGTGAAGAACATATTACAGGTACTTAAAACAGGTCCTATATCATAATCCAGTGTCTTCAACGATCATCCAGTGTCTCACCAACTGCATGCTGATCACACCCAAATATATAAATCTAGCCACACAACTGAAGTTGATGCTACCATCCAAGGTATAGAGAGGTATAGAGAGGTGCATTTCTGATGTGAAATCATGGATGATATGTAACAAGCTGCAGATGGATGATGATAAAACTGAAGCCATTCTGAACAACATAAAGAATTTCTCATTCACGTCCTTTACCTCAAACAATAAATATCAGCAACACCAACAATAAATTCACACTGTCAGTATGAAACCTGGGGGTCAATCTCAACAGTACCCTTACAATGCACCAACATATCATGAACATATGCAAGGCTGCATATCTTGAGCTGAGATGCATCAGCTCCATTCGCAAATATGTTTAAGTTGATGCCACTAAAACACTTGTGTGGTCATTAGTACTTTAGACTGGACTAATGTAACTCAGTTCTGTCTGGCTTGTCTCAATATCTACTCCAGAAACTTAAGAAAATTCAAAACACAGCTGCTCTGATCATCCTTAGAGTATCATGATCAGAGCACACCTCCCTGCTACTCTGAACACTACACTGGCTATCCATTTAATCCAGAATCAAACACAAAATTTGTTCTCTGTGCTACGTTTCACTATCGGACTTCAGTCCATCTTACCTATCCAACCTCACACATGTGTACCCACCAGCAAGATACTTTCACTCCTCATCAGGCAATTGTATACTCAGTATTCCCACTATGAAAACAAAGTCATATGGACTTTTTGCATACCAGGGCATAGCAACGTGGAACAAATTGCCCATTGAAATTACAAAGAAAGACACGGTGATCCCATTCAAGATTGCTTTTAAAACTCACCTATTTTGACTGAAAGAACAAATTTCAAGACCTAATAATGTTTCCTACTTTAAATATTTTCAGCATGTTTTTATGTTTTCTAATTTCATGATTGATATTTTGTTGTTGTTGTAGTCGTATCATTATATATGTTGTAAAGTGCTTAGAGCTTTAAAAGATTATCTGCAATACAAAGTCCTCATTATTATTATTATTTCTATTAATATTAATTTCTATATGTTGAATAGTAATGTTAATTTTGAATAAATACCCCATTATATAAGACTAATACAGCTTGTGCTTTACATTTTTGCAATATTTTTTCAGACCAATTACAAAGAATTACCGTTATATTTCAAGATGTTATAAACATTACATGAAATTAAGTTTGGTCCATATCCATAATCCATTATGTAAGTGATGTTTAATACATGCAGTGATATATATACCATATATTAATCAAAATATAAAATACCAGTACAACATTTCTCATATCATTTTCAGAACATGGGTAGCTTCTTGATAAAATAAAATGTTTAATTACCAGTTTATTTTACTAAACTGATGATAAATCTTAATTTTTCCAAGATTTAATAAAAAGCCATGATGTTAGTAAAATTACCTTTTTTCTTGTTTACATAAATTAGAGCAACTAACTCCTTGTAAAGATCTTATTAAAGGGAGATAAATTGAACAAACTTTTGTGAAACAGTTATAAATATTTTGCTGAAAGGTGATGCTAATCCACCTGTAGAATCATCATCATAGTATTACAGTTTTGTTTTGATTCCACTACAGACCTGGGAACTGGATGCAGAAGGTATAATCAAATCTAAAAGTGCTGAGCCATATATCCTGATAGAATTAGAAGACTAATCAATAATAGTCACTTTTAAAAATCATGTTGGGCAATTATCTAGTAATGATCTATACATACCATGTATGACAATTATCAAGTAATGGTCTGTAAATGTCATGTCAGGCAACTGTCTAGTAATGGTCTATAAATACCATGTATGACAATAATTGAATAATGTTCGGTAAATATCATGTCTGGCAATTATCAAGTAATGGTCTGCAAATGTCATGTCAGGCAACTGTCTAGTAATGGTCTATAAATACCATGTATGACAATTATTGAATAATGTTTGGTAAATATCATGTCTGGCAATTATCAAGTAATAGTCTGTAAATGTCATGTCAGGCAACTGTCTAGTAATGGTCTATAAATACCATGTATGGCAATTATTGAATAATGTTCGGTAAATATCATGTCTGGCAATTATCAAGTAATGGTCTGTAAATGTCATGTCAGGCAACTGTCTAGTAATGGTCTATAAATACCATGTATGGCAATTATTGAATAATGTTCGGTAAATATCATGTCTGGCAATTATCAAGTAATGGTCTGTAAATGTCATGTCAGGCAACTGTCTAGTAATGGTCTATAAATACCATGTATGGCAATTATTGAATAATGTTCGGTAAATATCATGTCTGGCAATTATCAAGTAATGGTCTGTAAATGTCATGTCAGGCAACTGTCTAGTAATGGTCTATAAATACCATGTATGGCAATTATTGAATAATGTTCGGTAAATATCATGTCTGGCAATTATCAAGTAATGGTCTGTAAATGTCATGTCAGGCAACTGTCTAGTAATGGTCTATAAATACCATGTATGGCAATTATCAAGTAATGTTCTGTAATTATCGTCTGGCAATTATCAAGTAATGGTCTGTAAATATCATGTCTGGCAATTATCAAGTAATGGTTTATAAATATCATGTCTTGCAATTATCAAGTCATGGTCTGTAAATGTCATGTCTGGCAATCATCAACTAATGGTCTATAATATCATGTCTTGCAATTATCAAGTCATGGTCTGTAAATGTCATGTCTGGCAATCATCAACTAATGGTCTATAATATCATGTCTTGCAATTATCAAGTCATGGTCTGTAAATATTACGCTTAGCAACTGTCTAGCAGTGGCCTATACAAAATAAGGCTTTGCAGGGCTGAGCAAATTATATTGCCTCATATCAAGGATTATTCATTTTCAATATTAAGCAAATAAAATTCTCCAAATCACAACAATAGTTGCACACTGTCCTATTTGTTTGTGCCCCACTACCAATTTTAAAAACAAAAAGCATCACAACATTTAAAAAAATCAAAAATTGGTCAATTTAAAAAAACAAATAGATTTATGGTGTTTTACGTGACTGTAAAGAGGTCTTTAACTCTGTCAAATGAATCACATTTTAAAGTAAATGGAAACTCAATTTTAACAAGCATACAAACTGCTCATTGCCCATTACTGGTTTATAGAAAAGATCCATTTCAGTTAAATCTGTGTAATCTGCATCAAATATTTGCAATGTCTAGTTTAAATATTTCTAAAACAAAATGAACAAATAAAGTGTGTAGGGGTGCATGTGTGTGTGTATGCGTTCACGTGTATGTATGATTTTGATTTTTAATGTAGCCTTAAAAAATTTTCAGTCATATCACTACAGTGCTGATGTCCCACCCAGTCACATTATCCTGACACCAGGCCAACCAGTCCAAACTCCTAACCTCTTACCTGTGTTCTAAGATATGTAACTCCAGAATGTATGCAATTAGTGAGATTATTAAAGATATCACAACTGTTGCTGGAAAATATAGACACACCCATGCAAATATCCGTATTGCTGGAGGAACTCTCATTTGATTCAAATGCAAACAAGTTCATAGTTTTAAAACATTATGGCAACAATCAATTTAGAAAGAATAAATTAATGAATGAAATGACAAAGTGTGTGTTCTTTTATTTTGAAATCAGTAATGGGAGAACAAAAAACAGGAAATGACATGAATACTATAGTCCAAAGCAAGTGATTTTAACCTATTTTAAAACAAAATAGGCAAGTGTTTATTTTCATTATCTAATCAATAATCACTAATTAATCTGGCCACTGGTGCCTTCTAGGTGTACTGAATAATTAATTCTACCCCTGTCCATGCTTTTATTTAAATTCTGAATCAACCTACTAATGGTAATTTGTAACTGCTGCCTATGTACACATTACCACTTGACTGCAAATTGGGCTAATTTGTTTGTTCGTTTGTTTAGGATTTTTAACACAGTTTTAACATTATTTTAGTCATATCACTACAATGTCTGCAGTGGTGAGGCAGTTTATAGTGATGTCTAGCACTGGGGCATCATGCCACAGACATGTAGCTTAATGTCACACCCAGTCACATTATCCTAACACTAACCTCTTAATGCTGTGCACAAAGCGAAGCAGCTGTTAGTACCATTTTTTAAAGTCTTTGGTATGACTTGGCCAGAGATTGAACCCATGACTTCTGACTACTGAGGCAGAAGCTCTAACCACGAGACCACCAGAGCAGTCCACAGCCTCTTGTCAAAATAAAAAGTATTTGCTCTACCCTGATCTAATAGAAACCTATAAATATCAGGTTTGGTATATATCTAGCAGCTGCCTGTAAATATCAGGTTTGGCATATATCTAGTAGCTGCCTGTAAATATCAGGTTTGGTATATATCTAGTAGCAGTCTGTAAATATCAGGTTTGGCATATATCAAGTAGCAGCCTGTAAATATCAGGTTTGGCATATATCCAGTAGCAGCCTGTAAATATCAGGTTTGGGATATATCTAATAGCAGTCTATAAAATATCACATTTGGCATTTTTCTAGTAGCAGCTTGTAAATATCAGGCTGGTTAATTATCTGGTTGTGGCCTATACATATCAGGCTTTGGAGTTATTTAGTAGTGGCATGTAAATACCAGGTCTGGCAATTATCGACAAATCAGTCTCAGTAAATATCTAGTAATGGCCTGTAAATATCAGGCCTGGCAATTATCAAGAACCAACCTGTAAATATATGGCTTGCTTATTACCTAGTTGCAGAGTGTAAATAGTTTCTTGTAGTGGTCAGTAAATATCTGGCTGAGCAATTGTCTAGAATTGACCAGTAAAGTCTAGCAATTGTCTAGTTGTGACATATAAATGTCAAACTAGGCAATTATCTGTCAAGTACTAGCCTGTAAATTTCAAGAATGGTAATCATCTAGAAGTGGCAAGAGAATATCAGGCCTGACAATTATCTAGTAGTGGTCTGTAATTGTCAGACTGGAAAATTATCTGGTATTTGACAGTAAATATCAGGGGTGGCAATTACATGTATCTGGTATTTTTCTGTAAATATTAGATATGGCAGATATCTGGTATTTGCCTGTAAATATCAGGTGTGGCAATAATCTGATATTTGACAGTAAATAACAGGTGTGGCAATTACCTGGTATTTGCCTGTAAATATCAGGCTTGAAAATTATCTGGTATTTGACAGTAAATATAAGGCTTGAAAATTATCTGGTATTTGACAGTAAATAACAGGTTTAGCAAGTATCTAGTTTCAACCTGTAAAAATTAGGCCCTGCAATTAGCTAGTTGTCACCTGTAGATTTAAGACTTGAAAATTACCTGCTAGCACCTGTAAGTATTAGGTATGACAATTCTCTATCAGCAGTGTGTAAATATCAGGCTTCCGACTGGTTGAGAAAAAAATAGTTATTTCATTTAATACATTTTGAAAAATGATATTTAGAAAGGTCAAGTTTCACTGCATGAAGAACTAAAGACAGTAAAGACTGCTTCTCTTACTATTTAAATCTGAAAGCATATTCCAATTAGTATATATTACATGGAGGCAAGATTTTAATCTCGTATTCTATCAATGTTGTTTTGCTTCATCCCTTGTGGTATAATATTAATACTGGGAGTTCTAAAGTGAACTTAGCCTTAACTTTTAAAACTTCTGCTTCCATTACAGTAAGTCCCTCTACACCTAAACTGACTATGAGAGGATGAGTGAAATCACTTACACAAATGTACAAAACATGGAAATAGATTTAACATTTAATGAGGAACATCACTATAAGGAAACAACTCTAGAAATTATGGACATATCTAAAATGGTGATTCTATTACAACATAAAACTAGTTCTACAAACATGCTTTACTTCTGTTAACACATTCTTAACAACAGATGAATCAGGTTTATACTAAGCTATTTGGAACATACAAATTCCAAGAGCTTCTTATTTAAATGCTAACCTTAAACTCATGACTACGAAAAAAAGTGAAACCCATCCTGCAAGACACCTCCCAAATGGGGCTAGCCTCTGATCAGTGGCCACCTTGCATAAAAACTAACTGTCATATTTCACCCTAAAAAGGAGATATGTTTTTCTAAAAGACCTCATTTTTACTGCAGGCAGGTTAAACTCATGAGAGGAAATACTTTATTTAAAGTAAACCATTTGAAACCCACATAATAAAGCAACATTTGGGACTGGTGAAAACTGGTTGTGACATAAAGTTGGATGTTAAACTAAATTAATTTATAATACTGTTTGTTTTTTTACAACTGTGATTCTATTATAAGGCAAATGTTTCAAAGAGGTGGCTGATGGCCATGTTTGCTGTAGACAAAACAGCGCTGCAGGCAATCATGGCCTTTGGTACTCTGAGACTCACAAAAATACCACAAACTCCATGAAATTGCATTACAGGCAGTCACCTGTATCATCCCCCCATTGTCTTGGCCATGCTTATGATTCAGAGTTTACTATAATAGTCAATATTAGATTGTTATTTAAAACAAATTTTACCCTATATGTTTTTCTTATAATAAGTTGGTCATGCATATTGTACTTCGAGTTAATCAAGACCGCACTGTATTTCACTAAAAACAGAAACTCATTTCTGGATAATATTTATAATTTCTAGTACTTAATACCTAAAGTAGTACTGTATGACAAATTGGCACATGTCAACATTAAATATATAAATATCTAAAAAAATGTGTCATGTATCAGTGTTAGCCGCTTTTCAATTTGAATGATGAGCTGAAAAATGTGTCATGTATCCAGTGTTAGTGGCTTGTCATGTTGAATTTGAATGATGAGCTAAAAAATGTGTCATGTATCAGTGTTAGCAGCTTTTCATGTTGAATTTGAATGATTAGTTTTATCATCGAGTGTACAAACAGCAGAAATGTAAAAACACTACCTTTCAACTATACAAACTAAATAATAAAAAATCTATTAAATTCATTTTTAAACTGTGTTTCCTTTAGATTTATACAGGAGTCAAGGCACTGCTTGAAAAAGGACAGCCTCAGAATAAAACAAGATTTTATTACATCCAAGAAATCAGAACACTCAGTTATGACATTGCAGTAATACTCTGCATGTATGAAATGACACTATAAGCAAACAATATTTTCTCTAAAACAATGCACAAGGTTATTGTGACACAGATAAGCAAAACTATGAGACAACTTTTAATCAAGCTTGATATTCAAAGTACAATACCAAACAATATGTTTTATTCACAAATGACTTGTACATTGTGCAATACCATGTTGTTACAGCCCTTGTACAGTGTGCAAAACCAAAGCTGCTGCAGTGTGCTAAACCATGAAGCAACAGCCCTTGTACAGCATGCAATACCATGCAGCTGCAGCCATTGTACAGTGTGCAAAACCATGCAGCTACAGCCCTTGTATAGTCTGCAATACCATGCAGCTATATCCCTTGTTTAGTGTGCAATACTATGCAGATACAACCCTTGTGCTGTGTGCAAAACCATGCAGCTACAGCCCTTGTACAGTGTGCAATGCCATGCAGCTACAGCAATCATAGTTTGCAGTACCATGTAACTACAGCCCTTGTGCAGCATGAAATAACATGCAGCTACAACCCTTGTGCAGTGTGCAATACTATGCATCTACAGCAATTGTAGTGTGCAATACCATGTAGCTATAGCCTAGCAAAAACTAAGCAATTATTTACAAGACTTTTTGCCTTTATATAAATATTTACATTATATTTAGGCAGTAAATCTAAGATATAAAGTATATGACTTCTGAATGGTAAAGCGCTAAATATGTACAGCACTGCATTTAGTAAGCCGAGGAGTTTGGCAGGTACACAAAACAAACTGCACCTGGTAACAGAACATTCATAAGGTCTCCTTATTATTAGATCCATGTTACCAATTTTAAAGTAATTTTTTTTCTGCAGCTGGTTTTCTGCTTGCTGTTTTGACAGATGGAAGGTTTTGATGAGGAAATGTATATATGGCCATAACAAGTGTTTCCACATTTGCAAGGCATCTGTGCCAAAATCTGGAGAACACCTCATTTGCATACAGACCTCACACTAGCAAATACAGTGTGCTGTTGGTATTTTAAAGTTGTTGGAAGGTCATTTTTTTATCATCAATTACAATAATACCATTTTCATTACAGTTAACAATCTGGCAAAGTATTATTACAGATGCAAGTATTATTATGGCACAGTATAATTACATATCATTTAGTAATTTTTATACAACCACTTAATTAACTCTTGACCTTAAAAAATAATCTGCTCTGATACGGTCACTGAAAAGAAAAATATTGGCTGTGAATCATGTCTTCCCTGGAAGGAACTAATAACCACCATAATGGTAGGCAACTGTGACCAAGTTTCAGTTGATTAAAAACTTTTGTGCACATGGGGAAGAACAACAAGCAGAAGGTACATGTAGGTAGAAGTGATGTACATACTCTTTTCAAACATTTAGCTCTAGTCCTTGGACAATGTTACATGCATCATCATATAACAAGATGTTTGCATTCACCTTTAACACTTATGGAAGAACCAATAACAAATAAATTGGTGTTGCCATGACCTTATTACATGTATCTAGCTATTTCAGCTAGGCAAAGTTTATGGTTTAAGTAACCAGTGTAAGTGGGGAAGACATTGCATTCAACCAATGTTCCTCCTGATTCATTTATAGCACAAATCGTAACAATTTTCTTTTATCAATTTTAATTGTAAAATAAAAAGAAGCAATATCTTTAATTTACATTGATTTCATTAAAGGTAAACATGGTAACAACTTTGTTTCATGTAATTTCACTTGCATCCTCCTTCGGTACCAATGTTATTCTTGTTATTATCTAAATAATGTCAATACAATTTAAATTTTACACTTACAGTAAAACCTGCCTTAATGGATACCTCACTATAATGAACACTTTCAGAATCCCCAGAAAAATTGTTATGAAGGTGTGGGCATATAAAGGCAATCAAAACTAAGGATATTTATATCCTTTGTAACTCAAACTTTTATATTTGCAGTGCACAAGAAATATTGTGAATTCAAATATATGTTTTCATGATGCTTTTCCCATTTAGAAATGCATTTATGGTATGCACTGTTTTAATCCATTTTATGGCAGTATTCATTACACAATACATGTATCTATAGTTATTTGGATTTTAATAATTTGAAATATTTGTATTTTTGTATGAACACTGTGTTGGTAACATTAAAAGTTTTCATTAGCTTCTATTCTTTCAAAAGTGAGATTTAATTCCCAAGTCATATTTCTGAAGTCTTCTGCCATTGCATATGGCCTGATAGGCCTTGGCTTTTACATGTAGCACTCACTTTCTTTAAGCTAACAATCCTTTTGATCAAAAATTCAAGTACATGCACTTGTTCAGTGCCAGGTAGAGTACAACATCTTCCAGTGAATATTTGACCTTAACCCCTTAGCATGTATAGGTTGCATCCTCCTTGGTTTCCTATATGACAACCCTTGATCAACCCACAAGTCTGATACATGCTCATTGCCAAGTAACAGATGGTGGTTATTTGAACTCCCTGTAATCTTGCCACACAACTGATATCAATACAGTTGTAGCCATATATAGATTTCACAGACTGCGTTATCCAAATTATACTTAGAGCCCAAGCTCTTTCTCTATATAAGCACCCGCTATATAAGCACCTGCATATGACAGTGAAACCAAGAAAATGAGCTGGTCAATTTTTATCAATCACTAGACGACCATTTATAATGACTTGATGACAACTGTGGATTTCATAACTTTATTAGACAATGAGGACGTATTCTTGGATTGTGTACCAGATGACATTAGACTGACATTTATACGATTCTACGAATCACAAAAATGTGAACTTATCTTTCATTATTTATTAAGCCATGGAATTAACATATTACACGATATTGTGAATCAGATCATCCTGTACTATGTTTATACTGGTACCATATGTTACATACAACTGATTTGTCATGTACATAAATTTAATATGTCAAGCATTATAGATTTTGATGGATACAAATTATTAAGCTGTTGATTTATTGGTGACATATTCCACTCAGTAATACTCAGTATTTGACCCCAGTTTTCTTGTTATTTTTATCTCTCCAATCAAGTGTGTGTGTGTGTATATATATGTATGTATGGATGGATGGATGTATGCATGCATGCATGTATGTATTATATATATATATATATATATATATATATATATATATATATATATATATATATATATATATAACTGTGCACTTATATGTATATGAATGATCTTATTAAATACATTATCACTATTAAACATTGATATTCAAGTGGAAGTAGTTTTCTCAAGGATGATAAAACAGTGAAGTGCATTTAAAACTTCCTTTATGTAAAGGACACATGTCTAAAAATTACAAATCTTCCCTATCTCTTGAACGTCCTTGATAAACAGATATCACTGTATATCTCATTTTCAGAACTCCCAACTGGTAAATAACATTAATATAATAATAAATAAAAAAGAAAAAAATTGCCTCAACCAGATCAATAAAAAATGAGAAAAATCTCTTCAAAATGAGAGCACAATAAGTTTATCAGTAACTCTGAAAACCTGATTCTGCTGTTTAAGTGGGCAGATGTCTATCAAAAATGCTAGGGAATAATGCTAGAAAAAAATACCTCTTTAAGCACTGTCCATTCCAAAATGCTTGTAAGCTGAATACAATAAAGATTAGATTGAAAATGAGATATAAAACAAATGATTGAAATAAAAACAAATTTAAATGACAGTTGTCATAATAAATTGTGTTATTACACCCTATACACCAGGGCCCCAAAAACTGATAAAAGAAATTACCAGAAAAGGTTGTATGATATCAAACACTAAACATGTGGGCACTGCTCACTACTAAAACCAATTAACCTGTCAAATCTAGTCTGATAAAAACATATAATTTATTTAGAGGTTAAATATTTAAGGATATGAAGACAATGGATTCATAAATGTCCATCAGAGAAAACTGTCATTTATACAAAGGTTTCTAAGAATGTTTCACTGTAATGGAAGCCAGGACTGATGGAAAATAATGTTGATCTAGTGTTATTAAATGTAAAGCTTGAAAAAAAATTAAAGCTTGCAATCAATCAATAAATAAAAGAAAATTAGGAAGCTCTGCAAGGTGTTAACTGAACCAGAGTAATTTACTCTAATTAAAATGCCAACATAAAAAATGATGAAGGTTGGGTTTTCCATTTTTATTCATCATGCAAATGGAAATCATAATTTTGCCAAAAAAACTTTATTCTGAAAATATAATCATGTTAATAACATATACAATGACTCTATAAGATGCATTTAGATTGGTTCCAATCACATGATTCAGAAAACTAGAAATAATTATAGTCTGAGTCTATATCCTCGTTTGTTTGTACCTCCCTGCCGATTTCAGTAACGAAAAGCATAAACAAGATAAAAAGTCAATAAATCTTACTTAGTTCATTCACTGATTTATAATTTCTAACCCGATTGCGACCAAGGTGTCCATAACACCTTTATCGTCTGCGCGTCTCATGCTTAACGGAAGTTTTCACTATCAACCATGGTCATCCTCGAGATAAATTTCCAGTTCCTGGACAAAGTCCATTTTCAACGAAGGGGCGGATGCATAACTACACATGTACATAGAAGGTTGATTTTACAGGTGGCAAAGGGATATAACTCTTAACCTTACCATAATTGATGGAAGCATCCGGGAGTAACCAAATAGGAGCAATGACGTCACTCTATTTGCGGAAAATAGACTTGCCCAATTTGTATGTAATATGGTGTCGTGTTAGTATGAAACTTCCGTTAAGCATCAGATGCGCAGACGATAAAAAAATTATCAAAAAGTGTATTGTTCCTCTTAATGTCATATTACTGCATCTATCTCCCAATGATACAAAAAAATATACCCTATTCAAATTTCTGAGGACAAAAATATCTACCAATTAAAAATTGATAGCTACAAACCTTGATAAGATGTGAGCTCAGTTAACTGGGGCAGGTTTCTATTTTATTTAGCAGTATGACTTACAGCTGACAATGACAAACACAGAAATTCCTGTAAAACTGGTATTTTATAATGTCACTAAATAGTACTTGTTTTATCTAAATAATACTTAATACAAGTCACACCCATAATACCTTGCAAAAAATTAACCACAGTGACTTGTTAAGATGGCATTGATTTTCTAGAAGTCACTAAAGTATTTTCCGGCCTATAAGTCGATTCAGAGTATAAGTCGAATTCACCAATTTTGTCAATTTTCCATCCTTCGTCAATATATAAGTTGATTTGAAGTATAAGACGAGGCCAGGTCAATATCTTGGCTTCGTATTTTACACTAGTAATGGTATCGTTGTATGATGTTCCATATTACCGGCAATCATGAAATTGCATTACGAATGCTAACATGCTTGTGATTTTACTTCTGAACAAATCACTGCTATATTCTGTTATCAACTGACACAGCTGAATAAACAGTCCATGCTTGTTTTATTTTAATTGAAAGCAAATCCATGTTATAGTTCATTTTATTACCTGTAGTTATGAATGTAACTTATATAAACTTTCAATGACACAATCAGTATATAAGTCGATTCGGAGTATAAGACGAAGACCTAACTTTCAAGTAAAAAAGTATTGACTTATAGGCCAGAAAATACGGTACCTTAAGTTAATTCAGCTGCTCAAAAAAACTGAGCACACTTGTTTTTACTTTGGATGAAGTAGTGTTTCAGAAAACTGGAATGAGATTCCAACCCAACCACAGAGAAAGCAAATTTTTTAAGTAAATAATGTTTCTCCCAGAATACTTACCCAATCACATTAACGTTTGGATATAAGCCTGCTACCTCTCGAATCCAGCCCTACTAAAAGACGAAAATTTGTCTTTTCTGTCTATGTCCTATAGACAAAGGGCAATAACTCTTGCCCCATACCTTCCCTTGCCACCAACAGGTGTCGCTAGTTTTTAAGCTGAGTGATATATACTATACGAGAATGCTCACATGGGGTGGTTGGGAGGATTTCTAAGTAATGTGATTGGGTAAGTATCCTCGGAGAAACATAATTTACTTTAAAAATTTGCTTTCTCCTTCACATACGTTCCCCAATAACATTAACGTTAGGAGAAAAAGGTAATTGGAGGAGGGAATGCTGAGCATCCTACCTCTACCCCGGGTATCTTCTAGGAAATGATGGCTGGATTCCCCATACGAACGATAATCCGTTCTCATCAGCAACACAGCCCAGGGTCACGTGATATGTGACCCCTTTATACGTTTAAGAAGATAGTTATTGAAATCTTCTTACCGACAAAATTTTTTTCTGGCGAATCCAGTGAAGCTGATAGGCTGTGCTGATTGTTTTAAATGGGTCTGGTGGGCATCTGGGCTGCCAACACCGGACCTACTTTGCCTCTGCAAGGTCAAATCTTTGAGATAAAAACTGGAGAAGGTTGACTCTGCATGCCAGCCAACAGCTTCTATTATATCTCAAATCGAAACATTGCTTTCGAATGCAAGGCTTGCTGAGATTGCTCTAATCTCATGAGCGGTAATCCTCATGAGGCGACTCTGATCTTGTGAGACCTCAGAGTATGCTGAGCGTATAACCCACTTCAGCCATGAAGCAAGGGCTTGAGGGGTGATATCCCATTTCCCAGCTGTCACCAGAAGAAAGAGGTGCTTGCATGTAACCCGACTCGCCTCTTTGCGTTTAAAATAGTGCTTGAGTGCACAAACAGGATTTTGCATGGCTGCTGCTCCTGACTTATCTATGGAAGAAAGCGAGCCAATGACGACTCTTTGATTGCCAATGGATGGTAACCTATTTTTTGGCTACAAAGCCTGGCTGCATCAAGAGCACCACTGAACCATCTGAACTGAACTGAAGATAGTTCGGGTCACTGGAAAGGGCATTTAACTCACTCACCCTGCATGGTGAAGCTAAGGCTATCAAGAAACCCGTTTTGTATAATAGTAGCTTTAACGAATTGTGGGCTAAAGACTCAATACTGTCTGAATTGAGCCATGTTAAAACCCAGCACAGATTCCATTTGGAAACAGGGTGAGGGATTTTGGTCGAATGAACTCTAAATTGGCTAAAAGATCTGACAGATCTTTGTCATGGCTGATATCACATTTACCATGATGGCGGAATGTGTCTGATATCATGGAGCGGTAGCATTTGATAGTAATTGGGGCCAACTGTTTCTCCTCTAAAAGCCAGAGAAAAAAGTCGGCCAGTTGAGGGATTGAGACACTCAAAGGGACAATGTTATTGATATGGTACCAGTCCTTGAAAACATGCCAATTTCCCTCGTAAGCCTTCAGAGTAGAGGGCCTTCTTGCTCTTGAGATTCTCTCCACAATCGAAAGTTTAAATTGTTTGTCTCACAAGGCCGTCCAGACAAGAACCAAGCATGAAGATAAAGATAGTCCAGACAGGGGTGGAACACCCAACCCGTGACTGCGGTTGCTTGAGAAGATTTGGGCTGACTGTAATATTCCTGGGTAGATCTATTGCCAGATCGAGTAGATCGGTGACCCAGGAGTTGTTCCATCTGAAAGGGGCAATCAGAATCATCTGACAGTTGTGACCCCTTAACCTCTGGATTAATTTCAGTACCAAGACCGTGGGAGGGTAGGAGAATGCCCACAACCCCTCCCAGCTGATTGACAGAGCGTCCACGGTCCAAGGTTCTGGGTTTGGAACTGGAGAGATGAAGGTGGGCAACTTGCGATTCCACCTTGTTGCAAAAAGATTGATCATCGGACGCCCCCAAAGTGTGTGATTGGAAGAAAGACCGATTGATGGAGTGACCAATCCGTGTGAATGACTTGACCTTTCCTGTTGCACAGGTCTGGTGATTTGGTGCCCCCTTGTTTGAGGAGGCAAGTCACCACCATAGAGTTGTCTGACATAATGAGGACAGTTTTGAATAAGAGCTGATCCTTCCAGAAATGAAAGGCATTGATGACAGCCTTTATTTCTGAAAGGTTGATGTGAAGAGGGCTCTCCCTTGGCAACCACGTGCTGCTGACAGTATCGAAGTCCGGCAACAGGTGGGCACCCCAACCGTAGGTACTGGCAGCGGTACATACCGTTATCTCCACTTGGGGTATCTCCAGAGGAATCCCTGTGGACAGCCAACAGGGGTTGTGACACTGATGCAAGAATGATCGTATCTCGGGCATGATCATTATTGTATGATTGAGGGGACTTGAAAAAAGGGTGCCATTGTGCTAGTAACTTCATTTGTAAGGGGCGCATAAAAAAAATGGCTGAGCGGGATCAAGTCCACCACCACAATTAAATAATCTGAGGAGTTGCAAGAACTCTCTTGCTGAAATGCACATCCTGTTGGAAACAGACTCGATGAGTTTGACTATCCGGATGATCTCAAACACGAGGAAGCCTTACCAGATTCAGATCAGTGAGAAACTCCATACCCATATGGACCAAAACTCTGGGATGGACAGAGATCGGACTTTTTTCCAGTTCACGAGAAAGCCTCTATCTAAAAGTGATAGAAGATTGTTTCTGCCTTTGAGCAGAGTAGAACTTTACATATGTTTCTGGAGGATGTCGTCCAAGTACACTGCCATCACTACAGATGAAGTCGACGCAATCCATAACCTTGGTAAAAGCCCAAGGGCTGATGTTGAGGCCAAAAGGTATGACCCGGAACTGATAAACCAAATCGTGATAAGCAAAACAGAGAAATTTCTATGACTCGTGGATAGGGACGTGAAAATATGCGTCGGTCATATCTAGACTGATGGCATACCCGTCCCATCGGATACAAAAACGGATTGATCTCGCCATCACCACATTGAAATTCAGTGGTAAAATGTATTGGTTGAGGCGACTCAGGTCGATGAACTGCCTCTGGATAAGAAACAGCCAGGAATAAAACCCTGGCGATTTTTTATTTTCATTTGTAGAAAGGCATCCTTCTCCCCATCTGACGGTACATCTGTGAAGAAGGGAGAGGAGGACAGGAGAGGGGGATGGATAAATGAAATCTGAAGTCCCTCCGAAATGACCTGAATCACTCAATTGTTCTGAGGTAATAAAGTGGTCCAGTGGTCCTGAAATTGCAGGAGGCAGCCGCCCACAGGTAGGCTGTCCGCGGGCGGTGGGCAGGGTATGTCAACGTCTAGAGTTATGAGGCTTGAAGGCTGAGAAACTTGGGTTCTTGCCGCCTCTGTATGGTTGCCTCCTAGTTTGATAAGACTGTTTTCTCCCAGCTATGGGTTGGAATCTATACTGCACATGTGATTGTAAGGATCCTTTTTCCCTGGTCCACTTATCATCCCTCCGCTGTGGCAGGGGATGATTGTTTCAAAACACCTGCAAAAGTTGGGCGGGGTGTGGAAGTGGCAGTTCCTGAGCTGCCTGCTTCCAAACTTCTTCAAATTTCCCTCCAAAGAGCAAAGGTGACCCAAATGGAGACATCCGTAAAACCAGAGTAGGATGGGGCTTGAGCGACGTGGACCACAGACATGCGTCACGTTGTATCAGGTCTAAGTTGGCAGAAGCAGTCAACGCATTGGCCATGGAATGGTGAGCTGCCCTGTTAATAACTCTAGCAATCCGGAACATCGCTTTCCAAGCATGGTCATTGCCAGATTTTCCTGGGAGTCGGAAAATGGCTAGTGAAGCCAAGTCTAACACTGAAGACGTAGCGACTACATTTTCGGACTAGCTTTGACGTGGCATTGGAGATCAGTACTAAAGGCATCTGATTGAGTTTTGTACCAGCTACACTAGAATGTCGCTGGTACTTGGCTTTCTGAATTTTGCAGACTGAGGAAGGAGCAGGAACGACATCATCCCTTCCTCCCATTCAAGATCTACAGACGCCTTAACTTTGAAGTCTTGAATGGTGGTAGGAGGTGGTGGGCATTCTGAAGTTGCCAACACCCAAAAATTTCTTCCACTGTGGCCTTGAAGCTAAACTCAGTTGTGTTCTGGTCAACGTTCCCTCTAAGCTGCGTGTGCAGCTGCTCAGGCATCCCCGCACAGCTGAATTGTCAATTTTTGATCAATCCAATGTTAAATGTTTCTCGTCTCCATAATGCTTGCGCAGTACAGCGAGCACTGCGCGCACATCTACCATTCACTTAGAGGGAACGTTGGTTCTGGTACAGCTTGCATCTCTGGATAGAGCATACCAGGTGACATAGATGACGCAATTCCATCATCCTTCACAATTTGGCTAATTCTCCCTTGTGGAGAAGTCGTGAATATATGGATGGCTGGCACTGCCGGCTGGTTTGTCTGGCGAATGGTCGGCCTGAATGTCGGCAACAGTCCGGCTATCACCGGTACTGGCTGCTCCAATGGCCTGGCTGGACGGACAAATTTCTCACTAAAATCTCCATCATAGTATTGATTGATAGTATTTCTCACTAAAATCCCCGTAAATCATAGTTGGTCAGACCGTTTTAGCAATAAGGTCCCCATGCTAGGATGGCTGGACGACTGGTGACGTCGAGGTTGTATAATGAAATAGATCCAATGGATCCGGTAAAAAAAAACGTGCATCCTGACTTACAGGCCAGAGCCCATGCTCAGACATGTGGGGGGAATTACGCCCACTGGGCAGCCTAAAATTGGGGGAACACTCCCCAAATGAGGTAATATCTGGCCTGATGTCAATAGCTGCGTCGTAGTTTCCTGGACCAAACAACGCTTCTGTTGTACCATGTCAACATTATTTTCCTCCATTGCCGCTGATGTTACTGTGGCTGACGTATGCAGATGACGAACATTAGGTGGGGGTCTCCGACCTATTCCGTCTATCTCTCCCTTTTGCTGCCTTCTGGACTACATCAGCCCACATTGGCTCTGTCGACGCATTACACATGCTGTATGTTAAAGATGATGTACACTTGGTACATACAAGTGTCATGGTTGTCTTCTTTTGTTTGAACTTTTTGCGTTTCATGCATTTGGTTGACATTTCTACTGAAATGATAAAAGAAGATAAAACAAAGCACATATTAGCAATTCAGCATGTTATTAATTCGCTAATACCACAACCGTTACTAACGGAGTAAGCAAAATTATTCACTGCCACGATAACTCATAAATGACAACACGAGTACTGCATTAGCGTGATGCAACGTGGTCGTCAATAGACGAAGTCTGTAAAAGGTGACAAAGTCACTCAAAATTTGAAAATATTGTAAAATAATGTATACAACCTGCAGAAGAATGATTGTCCAACACAATAATTCCAACTTTAACTTCAGATGGTCCGATTTAACACTAAGATGGCTTGGATTATATGGAGGTGTAATTGTACGTTGTGAACAATACAAGCTTAAAAACTAGTGACACCTGGCGGGGTCAAGGGGAGGTAAGGGGCAAGAATTATTGCCCTTTGTCTATAGGACATAAACAGAAAAGACAATTTTTTCATCTTTTAGTAGGGCTGGATTTGAGAGGTAGCAGGCTTATATCCTAATGTTAATGTGATTGGGGAACGTATTTGAAGGAGAAACAGACTTTTGAAATTATAGAATAAACATTACTATAAAAATCATGTACACAGCTGGGATATATATGTTAATACACACTTGTGCCAGGTGATATTTTCCAATATACACTTGTGCCAGGTGATACTTTCCAATAGACACTTGTGCCAGGTGATACTTTCCAACATACACTTAAGTCAGGTGACTCTTTCCAATATAAATTTCCAGTATACAATATATACCACTTAAACACAGACTTTTGTAAATACAGACTGTACATTACTATGAAAATCTGTCCACAGCTGGGATAATTTGCATATGCTACTATACACTTAAAATTAGGTGGTATCAATGCACCCTTATGCCAGGTCATACTTTGCAATACATGCTCATGTCATCTAATACTTTCCAATACATTTAATCAGCTGATCCTTTCCAATGAAACATAATTATTTCACGTCCGTCAAAACTAACTGAAAATAATATGAAAACCAAGACATAGTAAGATATTGCATGCATAGTTTTAGTCAAATAAATTTAGTTTCCAACATTCAGGTGACAAACTGATTACCCAAATATGCAACTCTCATTGGAATTTGAGTAATGGAAATAAAGATTCATCATGGCAGTAATGTATACATAATGTGATAGCAAAACACCATGCTAATTTTCATGATGGGAAGAATATGACTGAAGAACTGTAACTACTCATGAAACGAATCATTGGATGTACATAAACTTACCAAAACAGAAAACTTATTGCCTAATGTTACAATAAAACATGCAAAAATGACGTGAAATAATGAGAAATTAAAGCCATCACTAGTGCTAAGGTACATTTTGCGAGGCCTCTGGAATGTCGATAACAGCAAGCGAGAGTTATTTAGATGCTAAGATTTTAGAGAACTCTGAAGACTTCACCTTTTTAAAAATACCAATAATTAAAAAAAGGTATTCTGAATATTGAGAATCATCAAACCAAGGATTACAGCGATGAAAAGCAAGTTTTACTAGCTGTTCAATCCTGCTGAACCAGAGCCTAGTCATACCTTCAAGCTCTCCAGGTACGATTTCTTGTGAACCACCAACAAATCCTGCTCCGAGGCCTCTTGGGGCCGGACTGTTTTGTCCTCCTGGATGATATTGTCATCTAAACAAAAATTAATATCTGTAGTGGTAAAATGTATCAATAATCCTTCATCTACATAGCAAAAAGAAATTTTAAAACAAGGGGCTAAGTGGGCCTAAGAATGTTCACCTGACTGACATCTGACTGCTCAGTTCTCTTCTTATAAACACCTTCTATTACAACTATATTTCACAACATAACCTTACCTGACAGAGGATACTACTCATTCTATTGTTTCAAAACAGAGATCTCGCTAGGATTTTAAAACTAAGAGTCCAGGACTCTCATTTTGGTAAAAATAGGAGTCCCACCAGCAAAAGTTGCAATCCCCTTTCAGAAAACTATTCAAATTATTAGAATAATTGGTTTACATTGATTTTAATTTCTACATTCTTTTTAATGCTCCATACATAGCTCTTGTTTGTCCTTCCAAATGAGACTGAATTTTGTCCATCCAAGGAAGGTCTCATTTGAAGCACTAAGCATGCATCACACTTTCTTACCCTCGGCTACTGTCCCATCCGAGCTATCCATTATAGCAACTTTAGCACTCTTCTGAACCTTATTACAATCTTCGTCAGTTTACTGTTTAACTACAAAATACTTGTCCAAATTTGCGAATGGCAGTTTGTCTATGTCTCAATATGTCTTGATTCCAAGGTCGTGTGGACTACTTATTTGGCTACACTCGAAACGGAACACAATAATAAAAGGCAAAGTTGTTTATTTGATGTACTCTTATAAATGACCACATGTACATCTCTGGGTCTTTCTGCCACTGACTTAAGTTACTGTGAATATCGGTATATTTTCCCAACCAGCCTCTATTCAAAGTCTTTGAACTTGCCATCATGATATTACATCATGTTCTTTTGATCTATTCATATGATGACAGCATCAAGGGACTGAATTCTGTCATTGTAAATATCAGCACAGCAAAGTGATCCACACATTTTCCCACTAAGCAGGTGGCTGAAGCAGGACTGGCATGCCTTTGAATTTTTCCTGCCACTCACCTATTACATGTGTATGGTTTGCTTGTTTGTTTGATTAGGATTTTTAACGTAGCTTTAACAATTGTTCAGTCATATCGCTACGATGTCTGCTGTGAGGCAGTTTATAGTGATGTCTAGCACTGGGGCATCATGTCAAAGACATGTAGTATACTTTCCCATACAGTCAAATTATCCTAACACCAGGCCGACCAGTCCTAATACTAACTTCTTAATGTTGAGTGCCAAGCAAGGCAGCTCTCAGTACCATTTTTGTAAGTCTTTGGTATAACTCAGCCATGGATCGAACCCACGACCTCCCGCTTCCGCAGCGGACACTCTAACCACTAGGCCACCGGAGCGGTACATGTGTATGGAGTATTCCTAATTTACTTTTTTGTGTCCCCGATAAAAGATTTGTATCCGAATACACGTGATTAAGCATTTCCAAGACCTATGCAAAATATCTAATCATGTTTCTTAACTCATGCAATAAGTAACTTAATTCTTCTAGAATGTCCCAATCATCTCATGGAAACAAGTCTGAATTTGCTGACAAATTATTTTTGTGAATGGGTATTCATCATTAATTTTCAATGCCTGGGTTTTTCACTACAGTTGGGTACCCGATTACCCGGGTACCCGTTGACAGTCCAATTCACAATGGATAAACATGCTGTACCTAATGTTTACCACATTCTTTATAATAATTTTAGTAACCAATTTTATGTTTTCAGCTTAAATATTTCTAGAAATGAACTTTGGACTTCCATCTTAGCTCTACTTTTTGTGTGTTGTGTTTCTATATAATCTTGTTCATTCAAAAATTTTCATTTTTACGATAACATCAAAAACATAATCATTTGTATTGTTAAGTTTTTTTTTATATAAGTGGAATTATTGATTCAAATTAGTATTCACTGGAAATACAGTACTCTTCAGTAATATTCTTGGACAGATACATTAATTTGGAATTATAGAGAATTCAGACGTGGACATCTTGTATTATATTATTGTGATTAATTGGTGTAATGTTAGATCATCATTACATTTCAGTTCACTGGTAAATTAGTATATTCAAGACTACAGGCATATCAACACATTCAGAACTGAAGCTTAGTTTGGAACACGACTTGAATTTAGTTAGAACTTTATTTAAAAGGACTGGCAAATAAACTCTTTGGACATTTCAGCATTCACAATACTATATGTTCTTTTTTAAATTTTCACTTTGTATTCTAGGGAATAACTTATTTTTTAAATTTTAAAAAACTTGTTAGTTTTTTCTATTACTTGATTTAAGACCAACAAGTCATAATAAGAAGACATGCCACTCTCCAATTAGTACAATATTGCTTTATGTATGTCAATGGTTTTATATAAGATATACCACTCACCATTAATAAGTTTTGTGGATTTTTCATTTTACATATTTTGTCATGTATACTGATTTATATAATATTTGAGACCAGTACTTGGTTCCTACATTCAAAAACATGTGACTTCAATGCAGTTTTAGCTGGGGGGGGGGGAGGATTTCTGCATTTTCATTAGTGTTACTACCAATGGGACTCGACAGCCAGCAGTACATACGTTTCCCAGATTGATGTTCTCTCTGTGTATTTCATCATGATCTATTGCAAAGAGAATTTATAGAACTCGAAGTAATTTTCTCTCTTGAGTGCTGCAGATTTTTCTACATGTTTGTCAATCAAATTTAAAAAGAGTCTGAGAACCATACATCTTTTTTCTTATTTAATCAGTGACAGAAGTCCCTCTGGTGCTCTATTGGTGGAAAAGAATTTTCAGGAATTCAAGACCATTTCTTCCTATTAACTTCTGAGTGATGAAACTATCTTTGATATTCTTCTGTTATAACAACATTAATTTTCAAGTTAGTTGCTGTGGTGGAGATACAGGATGTCAGCTTTGTTATGACCCTATGGTCTTAAACTATGTAACAGTAAGAATAGAAACCAAAAAGGTTGCATCATATTCAACAATTTGTTTCCCTAGAATAAAAAGTGAACATATGAGGAACTTACAGTATCATGAATTAAATCTAAATAATCCTGTATGTTCTGTCACAAGTCCAAAAGAAAATAATATTCAAAAATAAGTTATAAGTCATGAATATGCTGATGTACCATTAGTCTTGATTGTGCTGATGTACCATTAGTCTTTATTGTGCTGATAACCAATAGTTTTGACTGTGTTGATGTACCATTAGTCTTGATGAACCACAATGATATATTCCAGGATAATCCCAAAGCAGTGTTTTAGTCCAAAAAAGTCAATGACCATTTTGTAATTCCAAGACAAAATTTCAATAAATAATTCCTCCTAAATTTTAACTGAATGCCACTAAAATTATCCCACAGACTGATTTTTATGATAGGAATGAATAATTGTTAACCTAGCCCCTTTAATTGCATCACCACTTGACCTAAGCTGCAATAATATTTTCTACAAAGCTAATGGAATTTTTATATATGTCTTAATATAGATTAGGCTTTGAACTTAAATTATACAGTATACATATTGTTTAACACTTAAAATAATGACATAAATCAGATAGACAAAACATAAAATTAGTCTAGCAGACAATAATTATACCCTCAATCACAGACAAAAAGGCCAAGCACACAACATAATTAACCATATTTAACTGCTTGACAGCGTTTTCATTTAGGACCAATAAGGTATCAAAAAAGATCTGGTAAAAACACAATGTTTATATTACTTTTAATTTTGTTGGAGTAAGGAAAATGATGAACTATCTGTGCTTGTTTTGCACAAAACATACAATGGACAAGCTGAATTGTATGAAGAATTGTGTCATACATATGGGTAAGCTATTGCTGCTATTAAATGGTTTTTGTTTTGTTTTTTATGGTTTAACGCCATTTTTCAGCACAATATAGGCTATACATGGCGGCCAGTATTAATGGTGGAGGAAGAAACCGGACAAACCCCGGAAAGAACCACCGACCCACGAGAAGCTACTGGCAAGCTTTCTCACATAACTACATTTGCCGAATCTTAGACTCGAACACACGCAGACAGAGGTGAGATGGCAGTGGTGCGTAACGGACAGCGCTTTAGACCACTCGGCCACTCGGGGCCCCTCTATTAAATGGTAGTTCTCTGCAATAACTGGCTCCAGAGTTTGTTATAAAATGGCTGCCATAGAGGGTGCTCAAATACCATGTGACAATTACCACAAATGGATTAGGCTTTGCTTTTTCCAGTTTGTATGAATTTGTATGTATGTACATTTTTACATTATTTTCATTGGTTTAATATCAGTACCAGATTTTAAAGAGATAGAAAATTCAGTTTTCAAGGTAAACAAATGTGACATCTTTTAAGTAACAACAAGGAACAATAATAAACAAGTCTTGTGCCAAAAGGGAGAAGTCATCATTTATTTGGTAAAAGATTATGGTAATGCTAAATGCTTGTCCTATGAAATTAATTGTATGAAAAAGAAATACAAAAACTAAAAATCTTTATTCATTTCTTAAACAATTTAATTAATAACAATCCATCAAGTGAGTAGTTATAATGGTCCAATAGGTTAAAACTCTAACATTTTGATCAAGTGAAGCACATAAAAAGTACTATAATTTCAAGTCCTCAATTTTTATAAAGCATAAAAAGGATTTTAGAAAATAATCAAAGGAGTTCAAGCTTTGTAGAATCCAAAGACTCACTGGCATTATGGCTCATTACTAACCTACCTTTTAAAAACTGGTAGACTCTGCCCCACTTTCCAGCATCAAATGGATGGAGTTTTTCCAGACCAAGAAATCCAATGTTGTATTCTGGACCATAAACAATTGGCAATTTGGATTCCTCCACTGACACATATAACTGAGTTTCATGGGGTGGCTTTTTTTCTCTGAAATTGCATCAGTAACAAAATATAATATTTCTAAATTAGATACAAGTGCACAGAACAGACATGTATTACAACATCTGTGGAACAATTCTGGTTTATAAAAGTGGTCCTATGTCTGATGCCAAGATTTGAAAGCCATGGTCTGGGTTAAAATTGATTTAACAGAGCATTTTATTTGGCAATAAGTGAAAGCTGTAGAATCCATGTACACATTATGTTACCCTTTAATTATGCTACAGGTATCTGGAAACTGCTCAGCATCATTCACAACAAACAGGGGGTCCAGAGGTTTCAACTTGGGACCCGTTGTACATGAGACCAGTATGCTGACTTCATGGTTAACCCCCCCCCCCTTACTTTTACAGCATTTGTCCTCACCATGTACATGAACTACATGTGTATTTTTCCAGCGATTCTCTAGCAATAACTAAATTGAAGTATTAAACTGGTACTGAGATTTATCAAAGCCACCAGTATTAATTCACAGCAGTATTAGGACCATTTACCTGGTAGACAACATATCTGCACAACTTTGTAATTTTCCGGTCAATCGGCTGACAAAAAGGGCTGCCAACAATTTGTACATTTCAATGTCAGGATCCTTGATGAAGTTAGTTTATTAACTTGTAATAACTACTATGATATCAATGGTTCCTGTACTTGACGGATGAACACAGATGAGGGAATTGCAGTCAATTAAGCTTGTCTTCAGATTCCTAGTAAGAGTCTGCAACAGTAGCCACAAGAAATCCAGTTATTGTGCAGTCATGAAATGTTATAAATTCTAAACAGTTAGTGTGCAGTCATGAAATGTTATAAATTCTAAACAGTTATTGTTCAGTCATGAAATGTTATAAATTCTAAACAGTTAATGTGCAGTCATGAAATGTTATAAATTCTAAACAGTTACTATGCAGTCATGAAATGTTATAAATTCTAAAGTTACCTTGCAGTCATGAATGTTATAAATTCTAAACAGTTAGTGTGCAGTCATGAAATGTTATAAATTCTAAACAGTTAGTGTGCAGTCATGAAATGTTATAAATTCTAAACAGTTAGTGTGCAGTCATGAAATGTTATAAATTCTAAACAGTTAGTGTGCAGTCATGAAATGTTATAAATTCTAAACAGTTAGTGTGCAGTCATGAAATGTTATAAATTCTAAACAGTTAATGTGCAGTCATGAATTGTTATAAATTCTAAACAGTTATTGTTCAGTCATGAAATGTTATAAATTCTAAACAGTTACTGTGCAGTCATGAATTGTTATAAATTCTAAGCAGTTACTATGCAGTCATGAAATGTTATAAATTCTAAAGTTACCTTGCAGTCATGAAATGTTATAAATTCTAAAGCTACTGTGCAGTCATGAAATGTTATAAATTCAAAGCAGTTACTATGCAGTCATGAAATGTTATAAATTCTAAAGTTACTGTGCAGTCATGAAATGTTATAAATTCTAAGCAGTTACTATGCAGTCATGAAATGTTATAAATTCTAAAGTTACCTTGCAGTCATGAAATGTTATAAATTCTAAAGTTACTGTGCAGTCATGAAATGTTATAAATTCTAAGCAGTATTGTTGTCAGTTGCTGCCATAATTCACATTGGTCAATCTCAACACACCTGCAACAATATTTCTACATGATGGCAATTACAATCATAAATGATAAAAACAGGAGTGAGGATTTGTAATTGACTTCTTTTATTCCAGCAAGACCTATATGCTATGCTGGTAACAATCATGTGGATTGTCTAAAAGATTCATATTCGGTCCACTCTTTTACATAGTAATTATTTTCTTATGGTTCAGCTTTAAAATTATTACTGTTATTATTAGAATCTTGACATCAAATAAACTGTCTTAACAAATATTCTTTGGGAGGTGCATCATTTCATGCTCAGCAGACTAACTATATTTTTTGGTTTATGGCCGCTTTTGGAATGCAATGATTTTTTTTCCAATGTTGATCCAATTATGCTTGCATTAAATATGAAATACCAGTTTTTACTTTTTAAATTGTTTCTTATTTTAAAGTAAAGTAATTTCTCTAATGAAATATACTGTCATGATTACGATTTTACAAGTTTTGTTCTGCCTTTTAAAAAAAAAATCAGGTTTGTTTTTACTTTAAAAAACATAAAAATATTTAACTAAACTCTAAAAGAAATAAACAAACAACACCACATTAAATATACATTATGTTAAAAAAAGAGTTATGCTGACCATAATTTTAAAACCAGTGCAATAGGAAACACACATTTATTTTTTGTTGCCCTACTGCTTGGTACTCAAACTATCTCCATCACCCTTTCCTTTCCACTGTATAACTTTAAAGTCATTTGAGATTACCGGATCATTGAGCAGTAGGGTTTCAAGTTACAAAGTAGAAGGGAAAGGGTAATGGAAACTCGAAGATATTGATCTATGAAGACCGGACCCTTAATTGATATGCAGCATAACTTAAAATGATGATGTACAAGTACAATATGCCATTTTCATTTCAAATGACTTCAATATTACACAGCAGAAGGGAAAGAGTGATGGAAATTACTGATCCATGACCTGAGGGTAGGATTCCCAATATTGTACATAACACAGCTTCTAACAATGATGTAGAAGGATAACAATGTTCCATTCCTTGATCTAATGAATGGAAATGAAAGTGTGACAGTATTACAGAAACATGGATACTAATTAATGGAAAGAAAAGTGACAGAATGACAGAAACATGGATACTAATTAATGGAAAGAAAAGTGACAGAATGGCAGAAACATGGATACTAATTAATGGAAAGAAAAGTGACAGAATGGCAGAAACATGGAGACTAATTAATGGAAAGAAAAGTGACAGTACTGTTGTTGATGTTGTAGGGTTTAACGCCATTTTTCAGCACATGATAGGCTATACATGACGGCCAGTATTATTGGTGGAGGAAGAACCAGGGAAACTCCCCCGGAAAGAACCACCGCCCCACGAGAAGCTACTGGCAAGCTATCTCACATAACTACATTAGCCAAATCTTAGACTCGAATCCACGCAGACAGAGGTGAGATGGCAGTGATCTGTAATGGAGAGCACTTTAGACCACTCGGGGCCCCAAAAGTAACAGTATGACAGAAACATTAATGGAAAGAAAAATGTCAGAATGACAGAAACATGGATACAATTGAAAATGAAAGTGACAGAAATGTGGATGCTACTTAACCAAAAATGAAAATGAATACTATTTAATGGAAGTGAAATTGACAAAAAGACATAAATGTGGATTCTATTAGTAATGAAAATGAAAAAAAATACAAATATGGATTCTAATTAATGGAAATGAAATTGACATAATGATGGCAATGTTAATATTCATTAACGCAAATGAAAGTGTGACAGAAAGAAATCTGGATACCAATTAACAGGACTTGTGAATAACTTCAAATGACCAGTACCAGAAATCTGCTGATGTATGACTTGATTACCAGACCCAGAAATCAACTGATGTCTGACTAATAATTACCAGAACCATAAAGCAGCAGATGTCTGACTTCTAATTACCAGAACCATACACCATGTAAGTAATGTATTACTTTTAATTACCAGAACCAGAAGATGTCTAACTTCTAATTACCAGAACCATAAACCATGTAAGTAATGTATTACTTCTAATTACCAGAAACCAGCTGATGTGTAACTTCTAATTACCAGAACCATAAACCTGGTAAGTAATGTATTACTTCTAAATACCAGAAACAAAAACCAACTGATATATGACTTCTAATTACCAGAAACAAAAACTGATGTATTACCAATACTTCTAATTACCAGAAACATAAACTAACTGATGTATTACTTCCAATTACCAGAAACAAAAACCAACTGATGTATTACTTCTAATTACCAGAAACAAAAAACCAACTGATGTATTAATTCTAATTACCAGAACATGAAATCAGATAATGCACAAGTTCTAATTACCAAAACCAGAAATCAGCTGATATCTGACTTCTAGTTACCAGAACCAGAAAACAATTAATGTACTACTTCTAATTACCATAATCAGAAACCAACTGATGTAGTATTGTTAAACCTGTCTTGAAAGACCAATGCCATGAAAGACCAACTGTCTTGAAAGATCATGTCCTCAAAGCACAGACTGATTTTTTATATAGTATTATCACCTGTAATGAGAGACAACCTGTCTTGAGGGACCATATAATATTTGGGGAGCAGAAGGGGTGGTCTTTCAAGACAAGTTCTAATGTACTTCTAATTACCAGAACCAAAAACCAGATGATGTATTATTTCTTTCATTCAAATTAAATTTCTATTGCAGGTCACAATGTAGTGAACAAATAAATCTTATTTCATTGTTGATTTCTACCTTAAGATTTTCTCTTTTGACCAGGACTTGTGCAATTGTACACAAAGATGAAAATAAGTAATGCCAAGCCAAAACAAGGGGAAATCAGTAATTGTTCCATTTAAGAAAACAGATCCATTCTTAAAGAATACAAATTTTTTCTTTCAAGTATACTTTATAATATTGATATCACTGTGAAAGACAAAAGTTGGTGAATAATCTGAACTGCAGCAATCTGGAGGGCAAGTGTGGTAATCTGAAGGGCAACCAGAAAAATCGGCTAGGCAACCAGATTTTCAAAGCTAAATGCCCGAGACAATAAAGGATTTTCAAATCGTTCTAACCAGTATTTTCTTGTAACTAGTGGCACCTAAATACAGTCTCCAGCAACATGTACCATACCAACTTCTTTTCCTATGCTTTATATCTTGTTTTTAATTCTCAATTAAAAAGGCAGTTAACATTTTTTAAACTAATTAACATTTCTTCTGAACAATTCTTTTCGGGATATAAGATAATGGTATGTTTCTCCATTCCTTCTGTTAATTATGGTAATGAACATTTGCATATATGGTAGTTTAATGACAGGTATTCACTGATGTAAGTTTCTTTCGTGGGAAAGCAGATGATACCACATCACTGTGATCATTCTTATAATTTAAACTTATTGCTGACAATTTTATTGTTGTGGTTTATTGTTTGACATGGTTTAGTTTCTGATTTTAGTACTGTTGTAGGGTTAGAAATATTCATAAACTGACTTGAATAATGTTTAAATTTAAGATTCTAATTACTGAAGAATGATGCAATAATCGGGAGTTCTCAGCAAACATTGGGAAGTAATTTGAAATGGGAGATTGGCATGGAATAACACCCAAAATTGGATAAATTTTTTTTCTCTCACCGGGAGAGAAGGTAAGTATGTTATAGCCATGTGCTACTGGTGACAATATTGTAATGAATTGTTTAGTGACAGATATATACAAAACAAGGTCTTCCTAACAGGATGTAACTGAAAATGAATTTTACAAAATGTGATCTATACTTGAATTCATGGATTCTTTAAAACATAGATTACATTTACTTAACAGACTATGGATGTACTACAAAAATATAAGTTGTGAATATGCAAGTGTATTTCAGGCTATGCCTGGGATGCCCTGGTAACAATCAGGATATAAATTTATAAGTCAGTGATTGAAATGACTAAGTTTTGTGCATTTTATATATCCTTGATGCATGTTGCTTTCAAAATCAGTTGGGGGTACAAACAAACAGGATGTTGTGAGAATACTTTAATTCTACTTGATATACACTGAATAAGATAATTAATCTGCTCCAAAAACAATTTGCCCTTCTTCAGTCACCATTTGTAAACAAAAGCAGACAAGTGACATATTTAACCATTAAACAAACAAGTATATTCCTTCTTTTTACAAAACAGGAAAGGCACATAATTTATACATGCATCACATCACATATAAATATTTAAATATAAAGTATTGTTCTACATTACACAGCCAAGATGGTATTATCCAAAACTACCAGTTCCCTTCCCCCCACCACCACCACCACCAATACAACAAATCCCCATATATTGATAATTATAGGACGACAGTGGTACACGAGGTCTCTATAACCACTCAAGAAGGTACAAAACAGATTACAGTACATGTGCCTAATTATACCCACATAATTAGAAATGTTGGCAGTTTTATTCGGGGCAAGTGGATAGGGGAAAAAAGAATTACAGCCCAGAAATCATGTGACTGTTATAGTACAAACAGACACCTTACTATCGTCATTTTAATATATGAAATTTCGAAAGCTATTACGAGCCTTTCCTATATGCGCCATATTTGTTTTATAAATGCAAGTGCGTAGAAATACCATTGCCGGTGTGAAGTTGCACCTTGTTGTTTTTGTTAGTTTTATCCACTAGTAAATCGAAATATACTACACATAATGGAGAATAAGTAACGAGTTGGTGGTAACTGGTTCCGTGCGGCGAATGATACAGAGCCTTTAAAGCGCAATGAACACTTTTTTTTATATCATCATAATCGATTCAACTTTCACTTTAATATAAGTAATATTTCTTACGAATCAAACGTTACAAAGATTTGCCGACTGTAAAATTCCTTCGATTTTTAATTCCTTTACAATTAAATACAATGTTAAATTATATTTCTATTTACATTGGTGACTTTGCAGAAGATGAATTTTCAGCTGACATTTTGCATTTTCGTTCTGTTTACAGCCATGAAACGTATTGGTCTTCTGTTTATGTTACATTACCAAAGCTGTACTTTGGCCCTTTGTCTACCCTGAGGTTCTACCTAAATACAGTAATATACTAAGAGCACGGTAATCTATACAAAATTCCAGTAATGGAGCAAGAAATTAAAAATCATTTTGCATATACATTATTAATAATGAGTTTTGTTCAAAAATAAAAATGAAAGTTTTGTACCGTTTATTTATTGTTCATTTGTTGACATTAATATGATGGCACTGTTGCGGTTCATTAACAGACACCTTGGATATGTGTATGTATGTATGTATGTATGTATGTATGTATGTATGTATGTATGTATGTATGTATGTATGTATGTAAAACCGCATTTATGACATATCCACTTTTGGTATTTTTTGACGTAATAATGTTTAAAGATCCTAAAAAATGTCAATTTAAGCACAATAGTGTGTCAGGTTTTTATTATTCACGGGCTTGAGAGGAACCGTTTTCAAAGTGCAACGTCATGACGTTACGGCACCGCGGCACAAACTGTAAACAAAATAATTGAACTGGTTACATACAAATCTGCAATTTCTCATTAAATCTTTTATCATAGTATGAAAATGTATTTCGTTTTTAATTAATGAAATTTTAGTTAATAAGGTTAAATATTTATGACGGAGGGTTTATTATAGACACATTTCTTTTTAACTGTCATGGATGAAATTTTGGAGTTGTGCATATTGAAATAATTTTGTTTTAAATTAACTTCATTAAATTATTGCAATACACATATAACAATGCCAACATGCTTAATTACTTCATTACTGATGTATTACTTCATTACTTAATTATATATACTTAATAGATAATTATTATAATATAGTCTCACTGAAACAATGCTATATAATAACAAGAAGCTCCTCAATCCTCTGAAAGTCATGGGCATGCAGAGTCCTGATAGCATTGCTGACAAATCTTGTCACATTCTTAAATACTCTGCACACACACACTCACATGCATGACTCGTTATTAATATTAACGTCACATTTCATATGCATTTATTTTCTTCAACGATTGAAAAAAATGAAAGCTATACATGTAGTAAATGTTTGCATTAAAGCGTAGACAAAATAATGTGAATCATTATTTTATCCAATAGCATTCTCCTGAGAATAATTAAGCAGCTTTTGTGAACCTTTAGTGTGAATAATGTCAGCATCTTTTTATTGGAAGGAAAACATTATGTTTCACTGTGTTAATGTACAAAGATAACATAAATATGTTCATAAACACCTTATTACTCGCGGATGTTTAAAGAGGTAATGATATCGCTTCCAATATCTTCTTTGTAAGTATTTTTCGATACAGCAATGTTTCTCGTCCATTAGCATTCCCATCATATTTAAGACGTGATCATAAATGGCATATTGGTTTTGACTTGTAATAGTTTTCTCCTCATTATCAACCATTTTTAAAATAAAATTTCCCATTATCTTTTTACCCCCCAACAAAATTGTTTTCTTTTCTTCCCAATGACTGATGGAGACACCACGTCAGATTAATTATTAATGACTTCAGCGTCATTATTGAATTCTGCGTCATCGGGGTTCATATTTTCCACATTATAAAAATTCGTCATCCTCTATTTCTATCTTATTATATAAAACAACAACCTTGTAAAATACTAACGGTTGAAAAATAGACTTGAATGCAAAAACCCAATCACAGTGTTCCGCAAATATGTTTTCCATTACATATTAAAATACTAAAACGCAAATTGTACTTAGTACTCCAACGAATTCATCAAATAATTATTATTAATATTTTTTTACAAAAATCACCGTTCAGCTAATGATTCTTTTATTTTATTTGAGTGTGAGGTCGTGGACATTTCCTATAAAGTCTATACAAACTGAAAGTATGTGGTGAGATGTGAGAGAGCTCTCACTGCTTGTTGTACTTTGGCTATCATTATCTAATAGATGGTCGATCGATGTGTTATTGTCCAGATAGAGTAAACAATAACATAAAATATTATAAAATATATTTAGCCGTTATATTGAGAGGACAAATTGCATCGTATAATCGAGTGACTGATCGAACTTTAATAGCCGACCTGTTTGCATCAGATGCTGCTTTCGGTCTTTTTCAAAGCACTGTTGGTGATAGGTGGTCTCTCTCTCTCTCTCTCTCTCTCTCTCTCTCTCTCTCTCTCTCTCTCTCTCTCTCTCTCTCTCTCTCTCTCTCTATATATATATATATATATATATATATATATATATATATATATATATATGTGTGTGTGTGTGTGTGTGTGTGTGTGTGTGTGTGTGTGTGTGTGTGTGTGTGTGTGTGTGTATATATATATTTGTCTTGCTCTTTTTAAATGTTCAATATCTTTAATTACTTCATCTTCTTTTGCCAAGGTTCCGATAGCCGTATCTAAAGATAGGGATACCGGAACCATGGCTAGCGAAAGTGTAATAACCCTTTTCTTCTCTTTCCTTTTTCCTTTTTTAAATTATTACTTTTTTAAAAGTGTTGTTTGTGTGTTTCTTTTTCTTTCGAATTATCTAGTTGAATGAGAGGTAAATTAAGTAATGCTTCCCAAATTAGTTATCTTTTATTGAGAAACAGCTGGGTCGATATGATAATAATTATTATAAAATGATAGATCTTGAGAGAAAAAACACCGATGATGTTTGAGAAATCATTGAAATATTTGCACTTTGTAATGGTTTTCGGTTCTAATTTTGTGCAGTCATTACTGTTGGTGATGATATGTCATCTATTCCTTGTGGTGTTACGTTTTTGACTTTATTATGACGTCATTACCCTCAGTCTTGCGGACAGTTTTAAATATCTGTATTTGTATCCGGAAAATGCTGATGATATTCCGATTGTATAATGGATAGAACCAGTCTATCATCACGGTCACGGTCATAATGCAAATCATTTTTTTAATATATTTTAATTTCATATTCCATGTACATTGGCAGCTAACCCACGAACTACCTTACATTTCTTTTCCTACATCAGTCTTGTCTCTGTAATTTTGAGTGAACAAATGACATTTTTTTAAAAGTCAATCATTGCAAATCCACCTTCTTCATATCTTGTATTTATTATTTTTTATTTTATTTTGGCAACTGATCCCTTCCATAAGTTCTTGTAGATTAAACTATTTAATTTTTATAATGAACCAATACGGAGGATTTGGAAAACTTATTAATATCTAATTTGATTTGAGAAAAGCAAGTGATTTTATCACAATAATTTTTCCATAAGGGACATATATATATATATATATATATATATATATATATATATATATATATATATATATATATATATATATATATATATATATACACAACCACTGAGTCATTAGTACAGTGTATATTGATGTCATCTAATTTTTATTATATTTATTATGTGACTTGAATTTGTAGAGAAGATAATGCTTCATATTGTGAAACTATCAACTACCCAGCATAAATTATACTCTAATGTCTCTATACACAAATGGATGTTGCTGTTTTCCATGTTTTCAATAATTTTCTTTTTTTCTCTATGTTTACATTAAGGCCTGATATCTTTGTGTACATTGTATTTGTACGAGCTTTTAAAAATCTGTCCAATATTAATGTGTTATTAGCTTCATACTGGTATATTAGAATTTCATTTTTATCTATAGCAATACTATTTATATCTTTATTCTTTTTAATTAAATCATTTTAATATGTTCCTTTTAATTAAATCATATACCCTATTACAATTTTCAGGTGTGGTATACAAGAGGTACAGGAAACCACAATATATTAACAATTTATGTTGATCATCATACTCATAATAATATAACACTCATAATCATATGTTTGTTTTGTTTTTGCTTTTATGGTTTATCTCCATTTTTCAGCACAATAACGGCTATATATGGCGGCCAGTATTGATGGTGGAGGAAGAACCTGGAAAAACCCCGAAAAGAACCACCGACCCATGAGATGCTGCTGTCAAGCTTTCTCATAACTACATTAGTTGAATCTTAGACTCTAATCCACACAGACAGGTGAGATGGCAGTTATCCGTAACAGACAGCGCTTTAGACCACTCTGCCACTCGGGGCCCCCTCATAATAATATAACAATAAATGAAGGAAAACATTTATATTACATAGAATATAAATACTCATTTGGTCTGGATTTTGTCCATAGATAAAGCCAGAGTTATACTAGAGTAATGCATAATTTAAAGCAGTAGAAATAACCAATAGCTATAAGATGTATAATAACGAATCTGCGCTTTGCTGATGACATCGATGACCTTGCAGGAAATGAGGAGGAGCTAGTTCAGTTGGTGGAAAAACTGGACAGGACAGCTACTGCTTTTGGTATGGAAATCAGTGCAGAGAAGACCAAATTGATGACCAACAACACCAGTGGCATCAGCACTGACATCATGATTAGTGGCCAAAAACTGGAAACAGTTAATAGATTCAAGTACTTAGGAGCCATCGTGGCAGACGAGGGATCGAAACCAGAAATATTGTCCAGGATTGCGCTGACAATAACAGCAATGGCAAGGCTGAAGACAGTTTGGAAAGACAGAAACACCTCAGTCAGTTAAAAAATCAGATTGATGCGCTCCTATATGCCTGTGAGTCATGGACCCTCACAGCAGATCTCGAAAGGAGGATACAAGCTGTTGAAATGAGATGCTTTCGAAGGTTGCTTGGCATTACATATAGAGATCATGTCACGAATGAGGAAGTGGGAAACAGAATTAAGCAAGCCATTGGGCTCTATGAAGAGCTATTGACCATTGTGAAAAAGCGCAAAATGAAATGGTATGGACATGTCACACGATCAACATGGCTTGCTAAGACAATCATGCAAGGTACTATGCAGGGAGGGCAAAAGAGAGGAAGACAGAGGAAAAGATGGGAGGATAACATCTCAGAGTGGACCGGACTGAAGCTGAATGACACAGTGAGAGTATCAGAGAATAGATTGGAATGGAGGAAGCTCAGTTGTCAGGTCATCAGTGGTGCCCCAACGGTCGGCAAGACTAAGGGATAGATAGATAGATAAGATGTATAAGGCATTGTATCATGATTTAGGGATAATGAGGGAATTAAGGTCAAATACAAATGTTCAGCATACCTATCCGGCCTCACCCATGTGTATACACTCAAGATACTTATGCTCCTCTTCTGACAATTGTATACTCATTGTTCCCACTATGAAAACAAAGTCATTATATGGACAGTGTTCTTTTGCATACCAGGGCCCAGCGATGTGGAATGAATTGCCCATTGAAATTTACACAAAGACACAGTGGTCCCTTTTAAGAGTGCACTTAAAACTCACCTTTTTGGACTGCAGGAACAAACTTAGAGACCTAATAATGTTTTGTACCTTATATGTTTTCAGCATGTGTTTATGTTTTCAAATTTCATGGTTTTTGTGTTTTGTTTTTCTGTAGTGTAGTCATATTATTGTAGATGTTGTAAAGCGCTTAGAGCTTCTAAAGATTAGGCGTTATACAAAGTAATTATTATTATTATTATTATTATTATTATTATTATTATTATTAATTATGCTTAATATATCCACCAGAGAGTTGCTAATGAGAAATAGTAAAGTTAAAATAAAAAGAATTTCATTTATATCAATACATTTTAACTATCATAATATTCTGGTATACAAAAGAAAGTTGAATTCTGGAAAATCAAGTAAACTTATATAAAAATGGGAGAAAACAGTTGAAGTCATGTATAATTATAAGACTGAAAGTAAACTCCATAACTGAAATACAAGTCTATGAGTCAATAGTAATGTATAGTAATGTATACTTTGGACATTTAATATCTTTCTACTATTAATGTTATGAAATGTTACCTCTAGGTATCTCCTACATTGAAAATAGTCTTTTCAGAACTAAAATTTAAAAAAAAAAGGTATGTAGGCATGATGCAACAACTTAGAATAAACACCCTTGCTGTGAAATATAACCGTAATAGTCTCTTGAGATGTTTAATATATTCCAAATTTTAATTTTGTGCTACATCTCTGCTTGAGACCTTTCCTACTTTTAAATCCATTTTTCCAGGACTAAATTCCAAAATGTTGCATGCAAGCATCATGCAACAACTTGGAATAACTCCAATAAGTGCAGTGGGACAGTAGTAATAGTTCCTGAGATCTTTAATATGTTCCAAAACCTTTCCTAGATTTACAAAAGCATTTAAAGGATTTATTTATAGCAGAAAACAGAAACAAAGAATACAAAATGCATCTAAGTTTAAATATATTATTATTTTACTAAATATGTTTACAAACATATATTTCAAGTAAAGTTATTTAAAAAAGTCCATCAAAACGAAAATCAGATTAAATAAATATAAAGATTCTAACTAAATACATGTATATAAATCTTTGAAAACTAATAGTGCTTAGAATTTGCAAAAGTAAAGACGCTGATTAATGTGTAATTCCAAGTTGTTAGGTACAGTTTTTCGAGAAAGAGTGCAACAATTAGAAATTCCAAGTTGTTGCGTGCAACTTCCCGAGAAATGACGTCTTTCATATTTGAGCTCAATATCCATATGTTTAATTTCAATGCTTGTTGCCCTAAATGGTATAACGGTACCAATTGTACAACCCCAGGTAGGCAAAGCTTAAAGTGCAGGGAACATTGCATTCAGAAATAAACAACAACACTAGCTGTGATTGATGCATTATGTAAGAGTTGTATTTTCTGTTAGGCTTAAAACAAATGTTGAGCCTCTTGGCAACATGTGGATTAAGTTAATTCACATCTAAATCATATTTTGTATTTTTTATGACTTTTTTTAAAATGGGGGACACCTGGATGAACCTGGGGTTGTTGTGACTAGATAACTTTTAGCCATGTCTAGTTCCAGCAGAGTTATCTCTCTTAAATGCAATGGAGTACTTGGTTTTGTCCTTGTCAAATTGACAATCTAAGATTGTTCTCTGTGACAGTGTGTGACATGCGTGCTGAAGTAGGATAGAAAGTATATTTATTTCACAAAACATTAGCATTGAAGTCTATGGAAAACCAATTGGTACTGTGATACCAGATAGTGATCTCCAGATTATGTTTTTTGTTTTTTAGTGTATAATGCCATTTTTCAGCTCACGATAGGCTATACATGGCGGCAAGTATTATTGGTGGAGGAAGAACCCGGGAAACCCCCCGGAAAGAACCACCGACCCACGAGAAGCTACTGGCAAGCTTTCTCACATAACTACATTAGCCGAATCTTAGACTTGAACCCTGCAGACAGAGGTGAGACGGTAGTGATCCATAACGGAAAGCGCTTTAGACCACTTGGCCACTCGGGGCCCCTGATCTCCATCCAGATTAAAATAGCGTGCATTAGGAATCATTAGCAAAGAAAGACAAATAAGCAGAACTAAAAGAAGTAAATGTAGATCAAATTTTAATGAAAAATGGAGAAATTAATTCCCTAATTCCATTAGGATTACTGGTGTGACTTCTGAACAAGTGATTGTAAAGACTGCAAAAGTGATAACCCTTTCATAACAGGGTTTAATAATTTTTCACAAATCTGCCCTTGCTCGCCACAAGATATCTGGAAAACACATTATCACCTAAAACATTCTTTCACACGAAAGAAATCAGTAAACTTGTAGAGATAAATGCATTATTTGGATTACAAAGTCAGAAGGTCATTAAAGATTTTGTTTTTAACTTTGCTGCAATAAAATAAATATCTTAACATTGAAGTGTTGATGTTGTAGGGTTTAACGCCATTTTTCAGCACAAGATAGGCTATACATGGCGGCCAATATTAATGGTGGAAGAAGAATCTTTGATTTTTTAATAAATGTGTTCTAGGACGAAGTATAATCAGATCGATGATAGTACACATTTTATGACGAGCAGTAAATTAACAGCCATTTGGTTAAAAAGATTTATTTGGCTTTTTTTATTGGCTTTTATGTACTGTTTTGTTCTTTAATATTGCTTCAAAATGATCATAAGGAGACTGTTAAAAGTGCGACTTTAAACTAAATGAAAAATGAATAAAATTATTCTTTGAATGCATAATGCTTTTGTTAGTTAATTGTGCATGTCAGTTTATTTGTATTTTTAGAGAGTGAGAATGTGTGTACTGCAGTATCCTATTTCAAGCTGAAAACATGTGGGCCAGATGAAAATTCGTTAGTCCATTTTGCAACCCCAAAAACCCCACCCACCCCACCCACCCACAATTTTTTTTTGACTCACAGTTCTGACACCAAGGGATTTTTTTAACCTGAATTTAACACCCCTGGGGAATACACTGCTATCGCACTGTCTTTAAAACTAGGATAGATAGGTACTCATTATTCCCCGGTACGTTATCCTGACACTAGTTAAAACTTTAAAATAATCCTTGGTTAACCCTACTTTTAGATTCTGGTGGAGACATTTCTACTTAAAATTCTTAATATATTTAATTAACATCTTGCCAAAAGAAAACCAAGTCCATAACTTAGTGAATTTAGATTTTGTGATCAGTATTTTTTTGTTGGGAGGGGGAGATTTTGTATCGACACATGCCTGTGTACATTTTCACATGTCACCTTGAAATCAGAAACATGCATCAAAACTGTAATCATTTATCCAAAAGTATGCATCAGTCCCCTGTAAATAAGCAATAATAGACTAAAAACATCTCATGTGCAAGCTACATCATTTATGCTTTTAATTAAATTTACTTGTAGGTGACCAATCATCATCAGAGATTATTGATGCCTCTCATTTCCAACATACCTGTGAAAGAAGCCTTTAAAGTTAATATTAATTATGATCTAGTCAGTCAGCCTGTAATAAATAAAATGCAAGGATATTTTAGGCTGTAAGAGTTACCCAATCCTGTATATGTACAAATATTACCAGTTAAATATAAATATTTATTCTTCACATATGAAAAGTTGTTTGAAATAGTTTCCATTGACTACAAGATAGACAAATGACAGTATATGATGTCAAATAAAGGATAAACAGATGAAAGAAACTTGTCAATTAAATAATGAAAAAACACAATAAATGGTTAATAACAGCACTGATCAATGTACTGGGGCAAAATAACCTTGTAAATCTAAAGAACATAGATTTTATATGTTAATCATGTTTTGGTTTGTCGTTCCTTATTATCTCGCCGTCACCAAAGGACAGCCAATTTTATTCAGAGACTCCAAAGACCATCATGAACCATGTTTGATCCCTTTATTATTCATAATATGTTAAAAATATTCATGATTTGGCCTGAACTCTATGTCTGTCCGGGACCTGAGTGCATGAAATTCTCGAAGGATGCACCGTTTCTCCCTGAATTGCATGCCTGTGATGCACCTCATTTTCCCCTGGATGCTCCCCATTATGATAGTTTGGTCAGCAATGGCAAATCTGTAGAATAGCTAAAGGCCAGAGTTACTTAAGCAGACATGAAACCAGTGTGACTAATTAACTATAAATACTTATCATTGCAAATATATTGTGAAAAGGACCAACCCTATGAAGGCTACTCCGACTTCTTCAACAAAATCATATTCTATTGGGTGTATGTAAGCACTCGCAGTTGATTGGCACATAAACAATGCCCTGTTGTTTTGTTGTAACAGCATTGAAATAAATGTTGACAACACAAATATAAATCAGGAAATTATTGTCAAGTCATTGATATGCTATAATAATAATATAAATAACTGCTATTTAAGTATGTGTGACTTCTGTAGTGCACTGCAATCTGAAGCTACATGTATTAGGTATTGTACATGTATCAAAATTAATTCATCATCTATAGAGACCAGGTTATGTCCCACCTTTATTCATTATTGTCAACTTTTAAGGCATTTAACAATTTATGGATTAATAAATTTAATAACATTTATTTTGAATTAATTTTTTGCACATATACTGCCTCGTGTATTTTTTCATTTATTGTGTTTTTTGTTTCATTTAATTTATGCTAATGTATGGGGTACAGTTTAATGCCTTATTTACTCATGTTAGTGTTTTGGTGGCAACGGAGATGCATTTTACAGCATTTAGCTAGCGATTGATACTACTTGTTGACAATTTTATTCATTTGGTTTATTTTTTGTCTTTAATGCTGTTTTAGGTTAAAGCTAATTTTTTACATACAGTGTGCATAACATTTTATTTGCTGAAAGATATTTTCTGTTTAGTGTGGTATTGTAAAGGTTAACATTGTCATAATATTATTAAAATAATGAACATGTGGTTTTGTATTTTCCTTTCTATTCTTTCAAAAGTGAGAGACTCCTGAGTTTATTCCAGGGGCTCTCAGAAATATGCTGGGACTGCTGAGTTCCAGGAGTCTTTATATTTAATGTCCTAGAGTTCCACATGATCAAAACAATTGCTTTGTCCTTGACAAGACATATATCATATGGTCTTGAGTTTATGACCTAACAAAGACATGACATGACAAAAAAACAGTTATCCTCATTTTCAGATTAAATTTTTGAGGAATTAGGTGTCTACCATCATTGCATGAACCTTCTTTAAGATCACTGACAAGTAACTCAATTTCTTGTATATTACAATAAAGGTTCATGGAAACATTATTTATCTGCAATGTAATATTGGTTATTTAGTGTAACTCTGATAAAATTATCAAATGAGATTCTCTAACATTTTGAACGAATAAAACAATTAGATTTAAAAATAAATGACTTTTTTTTTTCAACCCATCAATAAATTAGGTTTTTCTCCAATTTATGGAACTTTTTTACTTCCTGGTTGGCGCTGCATATGTTTTGGTTATTTATTTCTAAGCTACATTGACATACTACCCCAATTATAGACACTGACTTAAAGTTTCTTTAATTTACTGCATTAAAATCATACTGTAGTTCACCTTGATATAAGGCTATTATTTCATTATTATCATGTTGTTTTTTTTTCATGCTGAAAATTAGAATTTCATCACTGCAGAAATGTTTGAATTGAAATAACACCTGCACATACAATAGGACTTGTATCAATATGTATATGTGGTCAAAAATGTACTCTGGTTTCGCTGCCGTGTACAGTGTCACCAAGGGTGGTTTATTAATTATCGGCTCTAGTTATTTTGAAATATTGAGCACTACTCCTCTCATGCTGCATGTGCAAATTGCCTGCAGTTTAAAAATCTAAGTACCTAGCTGCGCATATCGGTTACAGCTAGGATATATTATAGAGCAAATTCTCTGTTAAGATCACATTACAGCCAGTCTTGTCAGAAAGCTTCTCACTTTACGGAAGTAAACCTTCAGCTAAAGAGGTAAAATAGATTTAAGATTATATTCTTATTGCTATTAATTTTATATGACAGAATTGTTTCATATATCAGATGTTTTAATATTTATTCTAGATTCTACAGAGTAAATACCTAGGTTATACAGCGTCATAATATTACAAATACTATACTCTGCTTCGAGATAGCTTTTTGTTGTAACCGAACAGACAAATTGAATTTAATTATATGCTGCATGCATTGAACGTTTAATGTAAATGGATAATGAATTAATTCATGTGCGCACATGCGCAACATATATGAATGTAAAAGTACTTAACTGTCATGTATTACACGGTTTAGTTGTTTTAATTTTAGCTGCCTATGTGGTGCCAGTGTGTGGTGCTTGTGTATAGTGCCCCATGTGTATGGTGCCTTGTGTATGCTGCCTTTGTGTATGCTGCCTTGTGTATGCTGCCTTTATGTATGCTGCGTTATATATATGTATTATATATAATTGGGTGATGTGAAGTTGCAGAACTTTGAGGTTTCTCGTGACGTATATGCTGTGTTGGTGACGTTGGTTTGGAAGAGTGTACTGGTGTTCTTGATACAAGGGACCAAGGCTTCGTGACCATCGGGTCTGTGTTGAATGTAAGGGCTCTCGAGGGATCCTTCAAACAGACAGGGAGGAGTGGACCATGCGTGGCAAGTCCGTGACCATTGACTAGAGTGGGTGGAACCAGAGATACATCTTGGACATCAAATGGGCGCCACAATAGTTATGAAATACATGTTCCATATTATTGCTATTGCCATCTGAACAAAATTTCACATTTACATCACAGTCTCGTTATTTAAACGATAAATTCATAAACTCATACTTTCACCTTTACATCGTTATATGAACGATCAATTCAGAAATTCATAATTTCATCTTTACATTGCTAAATCGTTACATGAACAATAAAATCATAACATACACGCCTTTACCTTGGTTAAACGTTATATGAACGATATAACCAAAATTACAGGCATTTACATCTGTCTCATTATACGAGTGATATATATTTGTAAATTCATATATATACTTGTATTTGTTGATCGGGTGATAAGATGTTATTCACGTCAGTTTCAAATCCCTTTCGTTGATATCATCCTTTGAGGTTTTTTTTTCATTGAGTTACTTGTTGTTGATAGTTCCATGTTAGGAACATTATAAGTTTCCTTATCTTTTGCTTATAATGGTGTCAGATTTGTTTATATTTAAATTGCGTTTATAAATAAACATCTTATTAACGCAGTTGCTTTTGGTATCATCACTTATCAAGTCCCAACCCAGCTTCATCTTGTGACATGCACAATAATAATTAAAATCTCTTTTCTCGGATTCATAAGATTTTAGTGACCGCTCCAGTGGTCTAGTGGTTAGAGCATCCACCGCGGAAGCGAGAGGTCATGGGTTCGATCCCCGGCCAAGTCATACCAAAGACTTACACAATTGGTACTAACAGCTGCCTTGCTTGGTGCTCAGCATTAGGAGGTTAGTGTTAGGACTGGTCGGCCTGGTGTCAGGATAATGTGACTTGGTGGGACGTCATGCTACATGTCTGCGGCATGATGCCCCAGTTCTAAACATCACTATAAACTGCCTCACTGCAGACATTGTAGTGATATGACTGAAAAGTTGTTAAAGCTACATTAAAAATCCTAATCACACACACACACACAGGGTCCTTTTTTGTGGAAATATGTGCAAGCATGGGCAAATGCCAGTTAAAATTAATGTTTATTATAATACGTACCTACAGTGAAAGTTCATACAGATCATGCATGCATTCAGCACATATTATTTCAGTAATGTGATTTTTTAGATTTTACAGTAAGTAATTGCTTCCATACCTATAATAAAAAGTCATACAGAACATGCGTTCAAGACATTATTTCAGTAATGTGTGTCATTTTGTTTTGATTTTGATTATACATACATTTATATGTCAATTACTCTTTTTATTTCGATCCTTGTACGTACATCCATATTTCATTGGAAGGCCATTATTTACACACCCCAAGAAGTACATACAGCAAAATCAATGTTAAGAGTACATGGACATTTTTGGATGAGATAAATGCAAGATGTGATCCAGCACAATCTGGATTGAATGTCAAGCGCTATGATGTCATAAGTTTCTAAGAAAGTTTAACAGTCAAGTTTAATTTAGAGTACTTTCCAGATTGCTGTTAGAACTAGAAAACTAATTACAGTTTATTTGAAGTGTTTAGCAAACTCGCAATTAGGCTTTAAGTTTTGTGCATTTTTGACATTTGGCCATTTTGAATTGGCTTGTGTTTGTGTTACAGTGGTGTCAGCTAAAAGCCTGTAACTGTTCTATTCATGGATGAACTTCCTTAAACTTTATTTACGAGACATTGATTTGATCACAGATGGAAGTGTTGTCCATTGAGGTGAAATTGTCCAACCCTGTCAGGGCAGAATTGATTAAACTTTTTAATTTGCTATAAAAATTGTATTATTAATGATCGACACATGAAATATTCACATATTGTGTATATTGACTGTTACCATTAGACGTTCTAATTAAAATGAAAAATGTTTACTTTAAATAAATTTGAACCAATTTTTTTTTTTTAAATCAATTTTTACCCCATAATTTCACAGAAATGTTATCTGATGGAGGCAATACTCATTAGTATCAGCAGCAATGTATTCCTACACCATATACAATTTCCAATGGATGATTTTTTTTCCAAAAGCCTGTCAGCATCAGAAAAAGAGAGAATTAGACAAGTTGAGAAAAGGAGAAAGAAGGAATTAGACAAGCTGAGGAAAGAGTAAGAATCAGACAAGCTGAGGAAAGGATAAAGAAAGAGGAAAAGAAGGAGAAAGAGAAATCGAGTTAGCCAGATTGCAGGCCGAAGAAAGAATCGGGGATAGAAAACACGTGTTAGCCATGGAAAGACTAAGAATCGAACTGGAATCCAGGAGGGGAAAGGAACTGAACAAACATCGAGGACAAATAGGCAGAGATCAGAGGATAGATGTATTGTTCAGATAACAATGCCGAGGTTTAACGACAAAGACGAAACAATCGATAACTTTTTAGCTCATTTTGAAAAGTTAGCTTTAATCCATCATTTACCCAAAGACCAGTTGGCCATTAATATCTCTGGATTTTTGCAAGGAGCTGTAGACGTCTATCATAATGTGGTACCAACTGAAGTAGACGATTATGACACTCTCAAGAAAGCGCCCTTAATTTAAGGCACTACGAGCTGTCATCCGATAGTTTTTGCAAACTTTTTGGAGAGTCTTCTAAACGAATAACAGAGACATACGCACAATCTCATACTCGCGTGCACAAGCTTTTTGATAAATGGATTGAAATTAAAATGACAGGTACTGCACTCACTTACGAAGGTATATGGAGTGAGATTTTGAAATAACACATCCTCAGTACATATAGGAAAGACCTAATCGTATTTTTTAGCGGTGTGACTTCGCAACCTTAGGAGACATCAGTGTGATGGCAGAGCGATATCAAAGTGCACACTCTCATCCAACTACCTGGGGTGGCAAGGATCGACCCAGCATCACCGACTTTAGAAAGGCTAATGGGTTGGCATCTCATAGTCGGAATGGTCAAAATAGTCGGAAGCTAGGGGATTATAATCCCAGCCATGGTCAGTTCCGTGGCCTAGTCAAGACACAAAGGGTAAATCTGAAGTTGTATGCTATGGTTGTAACAAACCTGGCCATACTCTCAAAGACTGAAGGAAACATTGTCCCAAAATAAATGCATTGACCTCAGGCACTGACTGGTAGAAGGTGTAAATCAATATGTTTGTCAAAGACAGCAACATCTAGGGTAAATGGAGAAAAGTCTATCGTGCTGTATGACACCGGTTGTAGTTACCCGGCACTGGTGGATTTGTCAAACCTGCTGATTTATACAGGTTAGACAGTGAAAGTTCTTAAATTTCGTAATGTGACTAAAGATTCTCTTCCGATTGTCTACATCAGCCTTGATTCGCCGTATGTGAAAATTAGAATTTAAACAGCGTGCTTGTCAGGTTTATCGCACAACGTAATTTTAGGATGTAGGTATTTTTTTCTACATCATAATTCTATGAAGTGAACACCTGTACACATGGGGTCTGTTAAGACTAGGTCTATGAACCAAACATCAGGGTCGAAACTGCTTAACCACTTGATTTCGCCTATATGTGAACTCTCATTCAGGGTTGAAATGGTAACACTCACTTGTCAATTGTGGGATTTATTGTGAGAAGTCAAGTGGTTAAGCACAAATCTATTTTAGAAACATATTTCAAATACAAATATTTCAAGTGAAGTTATTTAAAAAATGCCATGAAAACGAAAATCAGATTAAATAAATATAAAGATTTTAAATAAATATATAAATCTTTGAAAACTAATAGTGCTTAAAATTTACAAAAGTAAAGACGCCGATTCCAAGTTGTTAAGCGCAATTTCTCGAGAAATGTCTATTCCAAGTTGGAGCCAACGACCGTGCAATTTCTCGAGAAAGAGCGCAATAATTTGAAATTCCAAGCTGTTGCGCGCAATTTCTCGAGAAATGTCGTATTCCAAGTTGATGCCCCAAGTTGGAGCCAAATATTATCAATATCAGATTCTAACGCTGCAACATCTTTTAGCTCTGTCTTTATAAAGTAGCTATGTCGGGCAAAGGAAAACACGGTAACCACTGAACACAGTTTATTATTCATATTACCTCATGCATTCGATTTGTAACCTTTAAGTTTCTTATCCACTCTCTTTTTTGTTTTTTTAACTGGCAATCATTTTTGCAATATTTTTTAAAATTTACATTGTCAGAATATTTATAGCATGCATACGGAATTAAAATTATTTAAAAAAATGAATTGTGCTCATACCCGCCATTTTGTGTTTGTGCGTTACCCCTTACCGAATTGAAAACAAAAATCAATTATATAAACAACGATTATAACTGGCAGAATGCTGGCTGATTCGGACCGTGGCTGATTCGGACCATAGCTGATTCGGCCCAAATTACGGGCTGATTCGGACCAGATGACGGGCTGATTCGGACCATGTGAATTATTATAAGAAAAACCATGTAACACAAACATTATTTAGTTTGGTAGTTATTTCTTTTTTTGCAGACATACTAAGAGCATATAAAAAGTTGATATTCGGCTTTTAAATTTTTACGTAAGACAGTTGCTAGCAAATTTCTAACCGAAATCAGAACAAACTCCATATTAACTATAGCATTTCGATTTGTTCAACCGAGATAAAGAGTATCTAACTAGCCTGAGTGCTTTCGACTCTTAATGGGTCACTTTTCAAAAGCAAATACAAAACATAGACAAGACAAACAAATAAAACAGAAAAACGGTTATGTTTGCAAAAGTTTTACATGGCTGTTTCTACTGGAATTAAAAATTTAAGTTTATATTGTTTCAACTAGTTTATTTCAACTTGTTGTGGATACTGGAAAATATTTTTTTTTATCTAAAAATCGATGAGCCATTACGACATCTGTTGTTTTATGTAAATTTATGTTTTATATAGATTATAGTGCTATTAGTATATAGCAAAATAGACAATATAAATAAATTCATCATACATCTAGCAAAGGCATAACCCTACCATATTGTAAACTCAGATCAATATGTATGAATAAATGTTGCTGCGATTTTTGTCCCCAACAATATGCATACAATTTAATGATCGATTCCTTAAATGGAAGTTAATGATTCCTTAAATGCAAAGAGAGTCATGTGGTGATTATTTGTATCAGTATATCTGGTTAGTAAATTTCCTTCCACACTGCTAAAAGCTATGTTTTTATACAGTGATACAGAAGATCTTCTAAAGATAGGTGGTCCTAGTCCTTCAAATGGACCCGAAGCAGAGGCCATATTATGAATAATTTATCAGAGTATTTCAAGAACTAATTTTGAAATTTCTACATTTTCTTAGCACTCAAAAGTTTATTTCAGGCAAATTTTTTAACTTTTTGTGAAAAGTCCAAGAGGCAACTTGACACAGAATACCGGAAGGGAATAATCTGGATTTAGAATGCCCGAGATATCTGTTTATCTATTTTATTTCAGGTCTGAATTAATATTAAACAAACTCTACTCTTGGACTGAAAATGGATATGATGGTGTTTTTTTTTGCATCTGGATAAAAAAATATTTGGTTTAACAGTTCAAAATATTTTAAAGAAATCTAATTTTTTATGCACAATTTTTATAGAGCATTTTATGTAGAGCATAATTTAAAACTTGATCATTTACCTTCACCACATAAGCCAGCTTTGTGACATGATCAATGTTAAACTTGTAAACAGGTGAGTGATATCTGGACCATTTGTTTCCTGTATACTGTCACTTTTATCACTACAGCCGAGGTCAACACAGCACGGACACGGCTGGATGCTACTCTGCAGTCACTTGTAGAGAAGAAAGATGAAGAACAAGAAGAGTATGTAACATGTAAATCCATCTGTAGGATTCAGTTCTGTATTAACATGTAAATCCATCTGTAAGATTCAGTTCTGTATTGACAACATGTAAATCCATCTGTAAGATTCAGTTCTCTAGTGACATCATGTGGGTCCTCTTGTTTATTTGTTTACCTCATCAGTTTACATCAGAGCTATAATTTCATTTTTTATATTCAAGGTAATAATAGAGAAGCCATTTGTTTCTCATTTTTTCATAATGTCATTCAGGTTTTGGGTTTTTATATAAATCGTACATGTGCAGTGTGCCAGTTGATATGGTGATTGATTCGTCATTTTCGGCATTAAATTAGTAATTGATATATCATTTCATATATCATTATTATATCAGTATAATTTTGTCTCATTTGTTTAAGGAAAGATAAACATTGCCATGTATATTGTTATCTTCAAGTATAATTACATTCAATTCTGATCTATATTCTTCCAGTAATAAAAATATTTCTTTTCGAGTTATTTCTCTGATTTATGTTAATTTGTTTTCTCAGATAAGATTAAAGTCAGCTATAAATGCAGTATACAGTTTTATTTTTTATGTTCAGTCTTTGTTCTAATTAATTAACTGTAAAATAAATTACCAATTGATGTTCACCCATTAGACAATTTACAATTGGCTGCTAATGGGTCACCCAGGTTTTGCATTGGCAATAAAAGTGGCTCTTGTTATTGCATTAGGCTGTTTAGTTAGTTATGTAGAAGAATCTGTCTGGCTATTTACAACACTGAGTGATTTTTTAAAATATTGGACACGGAATGAGTAGATCTTTATGATTGGTTGATTTTGGTGCAAACTGCAACTTCAAAACAGCTATTTTATAAATTATTTGATTTACACACAAAATGTTTAGAGGTGACAGAAAATGAATAATAAATTATTTTTATTTAACACAAGACTGAAGCTATACACCAGACTATCATTCCAGGAAATGTAAATTGAGAGAGATTTCTGCATATATCAATCTAAGTGAGGATAATTCTTATCTTCTAAGGCAAACTAATCCAGGAAATGCTGATTTGTCTCTTCATTTTTTTTGTTTTGATGACATTTAGTCGGGTCTTAGCATGTTATGCTGTACTCGTACAGATGTCAGCAGGGCATGAAAGTAATCATAGCATCTAAATTACTACAATATTCTACACTGACTGAATTTTTAATTTCATTCAGCTGATAGTCTATTGTAGTAAGTTCTTTGTTTTTAATTATATACTGTCAATATGGTTTAGCTTGTGGTGTTCAGGAGATACTATGATGAAAAGGTTACAAGTATTGTATATTCAAGTTTGTCGGTTCACTACAGCAAACAGCATAGACCCAGATCTGCTAGTGCATTATGCAATGGCAGATCATGGTCTTTGTTGTTTCCAGTTGGACACAACTTATAAGCAAGCTATATGTAGTAGTTTAAACGTTAGCAGCCTGTCACATTAGCATAATAGACAGACTTTATTTTAATACATAGTTTGCTAAGTCCCAGGATTCATGATGTGGGATTTGATACCTACCACCTGCTTAGCCTGAATTTGCTACCATGATGGCGTGTCCTTGGGCAAGGCCCATTACTTGCCTGGCACAATGAAACTTTCAACATTGCTGTCCTGAACTTTTAATTCAAAATAAATTTCTTTTTAACCTGAAGGTCTAGCATCTCAAAGTTCTGCTCAGTCTTCACTAATACTTCTCACAAATGGTGACTGTTGACAACAAATTATACTGGCCATGGGTTAGCAGACTACCTTGGTTCTGTAAAACCCCAAACCCAGCCAACCCCAAACCATAAGCTACAAGTAGGCAGATTACTTCAAAACCAGGAGGCAGTCATTAGTTGATGTTTTAAAAAGTTAAACACAAATAAATTCATCATCTGATTTTGACCAATATCTAAGATGCATTAGTACTTGGCTCACAAGTATAAATTGTAGGAAAGCTATTCTATATCAACCAGTGTTGTAGTTGTCTGTTGCTTGCATCGGTGCTGGCAATACATTTTTATGTTGAGGTAAATACCTCAGCTTTTGTTGCCTCTTAGGTATGAAAGGTTGATTTGATTTCTATACCATTTTACCAAAAGTAGGACATCATAATCTACATTTCACACTAGTGATCATGTATACATTTAATGATTATGTCAGTTTCTGGGTCATCATTACTTTGTTCACTGATGAAATATTTTTAAGTGTATACATTCTGAGGAGCACTACACAACCATACCAATGGTAGTCACTTTGACTAATTTTTCATTCTTCAATGATCAAATACATTTTTGTTTACATTAAAGCCTGCTTAGATTTTGTGGTCATGAAAAATACATCTGCTTGCATCATGACAAGCAAGACACCATCATATCAGCAATAGGCAACTTTTGTCTGTTTTTCATGTACAAGTACTCATACATTTTTCATCTATCTGGAAGATGATCGCCACAGTGTAAAAAAGATCAGTTTTCTGCTTTTCGTTAAAAATCATTTTTTTATAATTATATATTTGTGTGATTATTAGGTGAGTTTCTTGCATGTCCTCAAACTGGATTTTGGTATAAATCTGTAGAAGTACAATATCACTGTATCCTAGAAAAGAGTTACTATGACCTACATGAACCACTTGGTTTGTTTTTATCATCACTTGTTAATAATCATTTTCAGTGTTTACTAATACAAAACTCTTGCTCCTGAATAAATAAATGCAGGCAGCTGTTGTTTTCTGACAGCTTCATTTATTTATATACTAAAAAGACAAAATATATATCTTGAGTTCTGAAATATTCTATTAAATTGACATAGATCAGTTTCTATTTTGCTCAGTTATTTAAAATTTTGTTTTTCACATGTACTTGTAAAGATTCATTAACAAGAATCACCATGACAAAAAACTGCTACTGTCAAATGTCTTTCATATTTCAGCACTTAATGTGCTTTTTCAAACTTTTAATTTTAAACAATAAATAAATATGATTGGCTGTTCGATTTAAACATACATGGTACCCAGTAAAAGCATTTTTAAAACAGGTTAATCTGTTTAGTCACAGAGTTCATTTTAAAACTATTAGAAATTCTAAATTGTTGATGAATACACACTGAAACTATATTCCCTAGGTCCAGTGTATGTTTTACTGGAACAACCCATGCATGCTAAGCATTTTAAATCAATTGTCCTAATCTTTGTACCCAAACTCACATATTAACTGAGATCACACCTAATTGTAACATTTTGGGTTGGCACTGCAAATTAACTACTTTGATATGTACATTCTTAATTCATAGAGTATTTGCTGTTCTGCCTTTTGAACATTCAGGCATGAGATTTCCAATTTTTGGTCTATATATATTTTCATGCTTTCAGCTTGTGCCAGTTGTTATAGGGGCAAAAGTTGGATATGAAGACCTGTAAAATAAGTGATGACTTGAGATTTGTCAGTGTTTTTTTTGCAGGACAGGGGACAGTGAAGGTGAACCCGATGTCATGTCACCTGCTGATAATTCACAGAGGTAAGCCTTTCCAAGCTTGCTGATGATCCAAAAGCTTACATGATGATAATTAGTTACTAGTATTTAACCAACATTCTCATAGAAGTTGGGAAAGAATGTAATACAATGAGAGTTCTTATGTAAAATAAAATTTGTGAAGCAGGCTGAATAATGATCAAAAGTCAAAATTGATATCCATGATAACGAATTCCCATCTTTTGCAAACCATGGAAAGTAAATAATTTAACAAATATTTTTTTAATTTATTTCTTATGAATGCATATGTAATGTTCTAATGATAATATTCATCCATAACTTCATATGACATGAATATTGTGACATATAGTATGATGTCATAAATTGATATTTAACTAGTTTAAACATCAGGGTTTGTAAATGCTTCATTCAGAGGTCTTGGAAACGCTTAATCACACATATTTGGATGCACATTTTTTAAGTTTAGGATGCAGAAAATCACTTATACAGGAGTCCACTGTAAGCACCAATTTGCTGGACAGCAAATTAAAGGGTTTGCTAGTCCTGCTTCAACCACTTGTTGAGTGGGAAAATATGTTGATCAATGGATCATTTTAGCTGTGCTTATATTTACAATCAGAAAATTCAGTGGCTGAAAGACCCCCAGATGTGCATGTTGTCATTGTAAGAGTACATCTGAAGAACATGACCCAAAAGCTTGGCAGCAAGTTCAAAAGACTTGACAAATCTGCTGATATTTACAATGACTGATTTAAGAGGCAGAATGACCCATTGATGTACTTGTGTATAAGAGTACAAAAAATGAACAACTTTAGTTTTCATTATTTTGTTTGTTTCCAAGTGTAGCCATACAAGTAGTGCATGTGACCTTAAAATCAAGACATAAGGAGAATTAAACAAAATGCTATTTGCAAATTTGGGATTAAATGGCAAATTGACGAAGATTATAATGAAATATCGCAGAGTGCCAGAAGTTGCTACAACTGACATTTCACGTGGAACACTGTGTGATGCCTAACTTATTGATTGTAATCAGACCTTTCCATGGTCTGACATAATTCACTCTCACCCTAATGGACAAACAAAGGCTACATTTCAGTGATGTAAAGAAGTTAGAAAATTAAACTCGATGGCAACCACTGTTTCTACTCATCTGGAAATATAACCATTTCAGGTATGCCCAATTTGCTTCTGGTAGGGGACTGCAACTTTTGCTGTTTGGACTTCTGTTTTTACAAAAATAAGAGTCCTGAACTCCTAGTTTTAAAATTGTAGTGAGACCTCTGCTTTGTTCCTAGTACCTTAAATTATACCGCTTGACCTTTAGTTTTATAAGCTGTGGATCTAACTGTATCCATAATTGTTAGCAAACAAAGGTCATTCCAACCATCCCGTTGTCTATAGCAGTGGACAGCATTGATATTGATTGTATATCATGTACATTCACTTCAATCAATGCAGATTCCATGTACAGATTCCATTTTATACCAAAGGTGTGATGGCACTTCATCCAGTCAGCTGGGTATGATGTGTGGAAACTTTGCCTCCAACCCACCACTGTCTGCAGTTCATTTGAACTTGATTTTGAGGTTGCAGACTTTAATTTCTGTCATTAATGTGATAGTTTATTTGTTAGAACTACAATATACTTGAAAGTTTCCTTTCCACACTGAAAGCCTTCAATGATAAAGATGACAACCATTAAAATTGTATAGAAAATTGTCTTGAAAAAGTGTTCTGTACTGTTGGCTGCATAGTCACACTGGTATTAGAGGTAATGAAAGGGAGGTAAAGCAGTCAAGCCACACATCAGTCATCAATTTGTAAATATAAGATTCCATATGGTTACTTCATATATGAAATAAATTGTCAGCAGCTATATACATGTATATGGCAAAATGTGGGGTATGTAAACTCTGCAAACAAGCTTTAGAACATCAAACCCATCACTGGAAGGTGGCACCCTTCATATAGAACAAATCATACAGATGCAATGCTATTGTACCAGTCATAGGCCACCCCACCCCGAGTTGCTGAGTGGTCTAAAGCACTCTCTGTTAAAGATCACTGCCATCTCACCTCTGTCTGTGTGATTTCCAGTCTAAGATTCAAATAATGTGGGTATGTGAGAAAGCTTGCCAGTAGCTTTTTGTGTGTCTGGTTTTTTCCAGGGGTTTTCCTAGGTTCTTCCTCCATTACCTTACAACTACAACTATTGGAGCCCCAAGTGGCTGAGTGGTGTAAAGCGGTTTCCATTACGGATCACTGCCATCTCACCTCTGTCTGCATGGGTTCAAGTCTAAGATTTGGCTAATGTAGTTATGTGAGAAAGCTTGCCAGTAGCTTCTCGTGGGTCAGTGGTTCTTTCCAGGGGTTTCTCAGGTTCTTCCTCCACCAATAATACTGGCCGCCATGTATAGCCTATCATGTGCTGAAAATGGCGTTAAACCCAACAACAACAACTATTGTGCCAGTCAAATATATGATGTCTGTACATGACTCCTGCATTCAAATCTCCTGAGCCTTGACTAGAATGCATACCCTGCCAGTGTTGAATTGCAGTTGAACACATTCCTGTTGAGTATGTGGCTTTATGATGATGTTTCATCAGAGAAAATCTTGTACTTTTGAGATCATGAATATATAAGATTTTTATCATTATTGTTTTATTAGACCTTCAGAATCTTAATGTCTTGACATTTTATCTTACTGTACTACATGTTTATCTTTATTTGGATTTTTTTTAAAAATTCATTATCTTGACATTTTCAAAACATCTTTTTAATGATCACTATATATCTAGTATTGTGTGGATGTACAATACCATACATACGTACGTACGTACATACATACATACATACATACATACACAAATGCACACACACATACATACATACATACATACATACATACATACATACATACATACATACATACATACATATATTTTTCCTAATAAGTTTGTGCTGGTGAGCTTTCCTTTTTTCTGACAGCTTCATTTCTTGTTGATTATATTTTTTTGAAAACTTGATAAACCTTAATTAAAGACCTGTATTCATAACTCACTGTATATTCAGTTATCCCTCTTGATACACCTAGATTATAGACATGTATTTGTAGCTCCCTGTATATTTAGTTATCCCTCTTGATACACCTAAAATAATGACCTATATTTGTAGATCCTTATATATTCAAATGTCCCTCTTTAAAACGTTTCTTAAGAAACTTCTGCCCATTTTAGGAAAGGCCATAGATCCCATTAAATTGCCTCAATTTGGTTGTATCAATTCTAGTTGAATTGTTTCACTTTATTCATGTTCTTGCCTTATGAGAACTTTTTATAAAAGATGTCATCTCATTAAATACTCGACTTTGTGTTTTATGTAGTACTATGAAACAGCTTTGATGGAACATCCTTCACTGTAAGACTTCCTGGCATATAAAATAGTCATTGTTTCCCATTAACATAATTAATAAAGAGGTAACTTGGAGTTTTGATCCGTGTGTTATGGTCTGGGGGTAGTCAGATGGATAGAGATTATGTGATAAAAAGTGTGGAGATTCATCATGGCAAGTAATTTGGTGCAGCTCAATTTGAAAATAGAAAGAGTTTGTTTTGTTACAGGTTGTATTGCAGTTCCGCTTTGTATCTCTTCATATTCGTTATGCATAGTTTGACTGTGGCCTCCTATACAAGTTAGCATGCAAAATGATGGAAACAGCCTTCTTCTGCACTCGAACTTGAAATTTAACATTTGTCTTATGTTGTGGACAAAATCATTAGTACAAATTCATTAAACACTATGTGATACTTATCCAAATAATCGTTCTGTTACCATGAGCTGCTTCTAAATATCAATCGATACTTTAATATTCACTGATAACTGTCAAGTGTGTAATATTTTGCTACTGAGTTAAAATGTGATTGTTGTTAATTTACACATTTATTTTTAAACAAAGATGTGTTCAAGTATCAATGATCACAACACAAATTCTCCAAAGAACAGGTAATTGAAGCAGTGGATTATCTTCTTTGTAAATGAGCTGTTCAGACAATCTTTCCTAATTTTCCTGAATTGTGATGATCATTATAATCCTATCCCTTACAAATTTGTACTAAAATCTTTCACCCATACTGGATGATAGTAAAACATGTTTCTGTTTCTTCCAGTGAGCCCCTACCAGTAGTTTCACCCTCAAAGAGATCACAAGTTAACAAAGGGAACAGGAAGAGGAAAAAAAAGGATGATGGGGAGGATGCTGAAACTGGTGGACATTTTCATCGTGAGTTCATGCTTATTTCATATTTGTATGTTTAGCATGTTAAATGTGGAATTCTCATATTATATTGACTTTACAGAAATACTTTTTAAAAGGCTTAGTAACAGAGCCTTCAAATTAGCTATTCTCATATATGCATATTTTTATTAGTAAAATCACAGTGCTTTATAACCAGGTGTATGGCTTATGGAGAAGAACCATAAGCAATGGATATGGAGGAAATCAGAATATTTTCATTATTGCAGTTTACTAATGGGAAATATATTGTTTGTAAAAGTAGGATTTATGTTGGTATGTAACAGTAATATGAATATGCAAAAATAGTTTGCCAATTTGTGTTTTCTTGCTAAATTGCAATCAGTTCATGCATGTACAAGTTTTGTGATATAACTATTTTATAGTCAGGTAGAAAAGAGAATTATGTTAATTCAGTAGACTGGCATGGGATTCATTGGTAATTTTAATCTTCTCTGCTCATCAGGACAAAGGAAATTTGATAGTAAATTCTACCCATTTATATTAACAAACTTATGACACTTCCAGAAATCAGCCCGCCTACAGACATGAAAACATATATCTCATATAGTCATAGGAAGAAACACATAGAGATGATCTCTCCTTATTGTTGTAGGTGATGAAATGTAACAGATTTAACCGGTTTAAACATGAGTGATATAGGAGGCAGGGTGTTCATATAATGGGAAGACTAGAATGACTTAGTAGTAATGTGATGGGGTATTTTGTTTCTGTCAAACACATTACTCGATTACATTAATGTTAGAAGAATAGAGAAGGTGGCATCAAACCTCTACCCTGATTACCTTATTGGAGCATACTAAATGCTCTACTAGAAGGATGAAATTCTCTTATTACTGGTTAGCACATCCGAAATTATGTGATTAAACATCTATGAAGAAGGAACATGTGGGTTCCTGTACCCTGCAGTTGTTTTAGAATCAAAAGTTTCATTAGCAAATTCAGCAAAACACAGAAATGTGATCATATTTCAATTTGTAGTGCAAGGTGACATTAATAAGAGGCTCTGCAAGATTCAATTCTGATCTGAATTAGGCAATGTCATACAGGTAGAAACTGGAAAAAAGACTGAATTTGCCAGACAACTTAATCCACTGTGTCTTTGATTAAGATATTGCATTCAAAGGCCAGGCTTGTAGAAAATGATCATAATTCATCAGCTGAAATGGTCTGTGATTTTGTCAGAGTTTACAGTTTAGAGTATACAGATTTAGAAACTCCCTTTATTCAGTTGATTAGTACTTTTAGGGTTATGTCTTGCTTTCCTGCCTTGAATGGTAGGAAAAGTATGTGGTGTCCAGCCTGAAAGTTCTCCATGTATTTCACTTAGTGTCTGAGAGCAAATACTTGGTTCTGCAAGTTTACTTCTTGAGGGGTTGATAAGGGTTGTAATAAGTTTGGTTGCTGGTCAGTGGCTGCATCATTATCATAGAGTCTCCTCACTTAACAAACGAGTTTCATTCCTACGACTAAGTCATTAAGCGAATTGGTCGATAAGTGAGGAATTTAATCATTTTTATTTATTCTAAATAAAAAAAAAGGTCTAAAGGAAACTCCAACTGGATAACTTTATTTTAATTTGCATCACTTACATATTACAGAACATATAAATACATCAGCAAAAATTTTAAAAAAATTATTTACCAAATAAATTAAGTTTATTCACAAAAAAAGACATTCATAATAATATTTTAGTCATCACATTTGCTAGGATTTTAAAACTAGGAATCCAGGACTCCCATTTTGGTAAAAATAGAAAATCTGTTCTGGGCAGTAGCTGCCTTACTAAATAATTTCATCAAATCGGACAACAAATTTTTCCACTGCCTCTTCATCTGCACTTGCTGTCTCACCGTTGATACTCCAATTATGCAGGTTGAATCTCCAACAAAACTGTTGAAACCATCCATTGGTTGCTCTAAATGTTTCCATTGATTCTTCGCCTTTGCAGCACCTTCAAAGTCTCAAAGATACTGCATGCCTTGGCTTGAATTATTAAATGGCTCATCAGCATTTCTTTTTTGTATCTGGTCATCAAACCAGATTGCCAGTAATTTGTCCATTTCATGAACAAGGCCTTTCTGCTGCCTAGTTATTATGGCTTTAAATCCTGTAAATGCTTTCACTGCCTCTTTCAGCCTGTCTTTATCCTTTAAGATTGTTGAACCATTCGAATGTGCCATCTTCATTAACCTTCCTTTGATTCTTGGCACTTCCTCCAGGTTAAGTCATGCTCTTCCCTTTCGCCGACATCTTGTACTTTGGGATGCATAATAAAGAATAAATTTATAAACAAAATATGAAGTCTTGAAGATTGTGAATGCTTCTTGTTATGAGTACATCTACTAACCTAGTGTGTGAAAAAGATTGACTGAGATAGGGGATTTCCCACTGGAAAGCTGGCCGTAATTCCAAGCGGTTATCAGCTGGATTACCCTGGTGACAGAAATGAAGACTAGGCTTCTATTTGGAAATAAGGTACAAAAGTATAATCTGGATATGTCAGTATTGGTCAGCACGTTGGAAAGGTCCTTGTTGTAACCAATATTGTTTCATCCATGTCTGAAGGTTTCCAAAAATCATGGAGTGATATACCGTATCTTGATTATTTTAGGTGATGGCTTTTATTTTTCAGAGAAAAGTTTGGTTTTGTGGGGTTTATTAACACAATTTTTCAACACCTGATATTAGGCTGTTCATCGCAGCCCATATATCTGTTGAAGGGGGTCCCATTGAAGAACCACCACCCAACAGGAAGCTATTGGCAAGCTTTCTCGCCTACTAATGCCGGTCGAACTGAGACTCGAATTCACATAGAAAAAGTGACAGCTGTTTGAGTAGTTTCATAGTCAATATAATTTTCCAAATCCTGGATCATTGATCCAGGATTTGCCCCATCTCATATCTGACACATGGATTTGAATAACAAGATAAAATTATTTTCTTATATTATAGCTATTTGTGAACTGGTAAATCACAATGACTCAAACATGTATATGTTCTTTTCTGTTCCGGTCTAAGAAATGTCCTGCTGGTGATCATTCTGACCCTCAGATGCCAAGAAAACAAAAAAATTAATAACATTTCTGATTTTAAGGAGATAGAAAGTTTAAGGAATAATGGTAAAGTGAATTTCTGTGGGTTAAAAATGTTGTAAATGATGGAAAATCGTTGATATGCGAGTCTGTAAAGACACTGGAAAATCAAAAATGTTTGTCACTGGAAGTAGTTCCATTTTGTTAAAATTTAAAATATTAAATAATCCTTTTTCTGTTTAATATAAAACATTTACAAGTGATCATACATTATTATTATTAAACACTTGAAAGTCAGTAATGGTATGTAGGTAGCGCTGTCTGCATGTGTTTGTTACAAAATATTTCTTTATATTCATCTTGAACTAACATTGCATTGGTGAAGAATGGAGTTATCAATCATATTCACATGGTTAATGATGAACTGTTAAGAAAATACGAAGTAATGACTAATACTGGCATGTACTGTTCATTTAGTCAATCTCATTCCCAAGATGCCTTATGATCAAAGAAATAGTCTGCAAACAATGCAGCAGTGAATAATATTGCTACTGATGAAATCTTTGGACAGTCACAAACTAGTAAGAAGTTATTTTAAAAATATCACTAAATTCACCCCCAAAAATGTGTATAAATTCCAATGGATGTTCATTGAGGCCAATTGACTGTCATTGGGACAAATTGAAACTGGCTACATCTGGGAGAATTATCAAAACCTTGAATGTTAAGGAGAACTCATCTGTAAGACTTGCTTCCTTTCATCTATCTGAGATATAGGCAGAAAGATTTTTTCACATCTTTAGGAGAACTAGATTCCAGATGTAGCAGAAAGTCATTGTGAATATTAATATGGTTAGTTCAAGTATTTGATGGGAAATGGATATCGTCAGAAATAGAATGCAGCATAGTTGAAAATTTCATGGAAAACTAATAGATGACTGGGTGATACCCTACACATCCATGTGATGGGACAATGTAAATAATTTTTGTCCAGATAATCAATGTTTTATTTCATTGCATGTAGTATTGTCAGCCAAGATGTTATTGATAATGGTAACTTTCTATGCTTAGATTCCTATGTGATGAAGCTTTTTGATCGGAGCGTAGACATGGCACAGTTTGATGAAAACACCCCACTCTATCCAATATGTCGTGCCTGGATGAAGAACCAGCCCAATAGTCGTAACCTAGGTCCAGGCAGCCAGAAATCCCCAAGCCCTGACCCTGAAGTTATGGCCTCTACCAGTGAAGAAGAGGTAATGGTGGTTTTGTTGTATGCAACAACAAATTTTAAAAAATTGCATTGTTTCATGGGTACTTTGAATGGATGTATGTGTGCTTTATATTTTGATGTTGTGAGAGTCCTTTGTAATTAATATTAATGATATCATCACATACTATTTCAGATTAAGAGCAATATGGAAATTTGCACCACTGATGCTTTTTCCAGTTTTATTTTGGTGAGAGAGAGGCATATGAATTCATTGCATTTTTCTTCTTGCATCTCGTAATCAAAATAAAATATGACCCGATATGAGAAAGAGATTTCAGCCTTCTTCATATTATTTTGTATCTTACTACCCCGGTTTATTTGAAGCTTTTGTCAAAGAGAGAAAATATATATCAATAGTAATTTTAAGCTATTAAAAAGCATACCATACTACTTCAGTTTCAAAGTTTAAATATTCACAATATTTTTAACCATATAGACTTGTAGTTCAAAAAGTATATTGCAGTACCAAGGTTCAAATTGGAGATGACAAGGTCAGTCAGACATTTCATAAAAGGAACAAATTTATGATCAGTTTAGATGTAATTGACACATAATTTCATGTCTATTCTAGATGATGTCATCAGCAGCAGCTGTGGAATATCTCTATGACATCCTCCAAAATCACATGTTAAGTTTGTCGTTGGTGAAGGGCAGAATTGATCTTCTGGCCCTTTCAAATCTATTAGGATTTCTGGTCATTTGGGACAAGTCAGACCTCTGCCATACTCGCCATAACACAATGTTCATACAAAAAACATGATTATTCAACTCTTCCTGTCCCAAAGTGGTCATGGTTTTTTAAATGTTAAAAAAAGATGGAGATACAGAAACTTTTCTTTTCCACCATGATGTATACTGTAACCTATAGTTTGTATAAAGAGTAAGCAGTTCTGCTTCCTTTTCATGAAAACTATCTTTATGACAGCTTATACAGTTGATTGCCATAGAGGCAGTTTGGATAAGTGAAGTACGTTAAGTGAAACAATAAAATTTGTTTGAAGTTAGATAAATCAAAATGATTCCTGGAGTGTTTGTGTGTGTGTGTGTGTGTGTGTGTGTGTGTGTGTGTGTGTGTGTGTGTGTGATTTGGATTTTTAACATAGATTTTTAAAAAATTCAGTCATAGCGCAACAGTGTCTGCAGTGTGCCATTTGATGTCTAGCACTGGGGCATCATGTCCCTTTTTTCATGCCAGACTCTTGTAAGGAGAGCCTTACAGTGAAAACATTTAACCCTTGACTGTGTTTCAATCTGGAGGTTTAACTGCCATGTTTGCTCATTATTTATCCGTTAATTCAGTAATCTGGCATCCATTTTTTAGTTTACTTATTATGCAGTAATAATTTGAAAAATATTTGAAGAGGTATTCATTTATATTAAGCTTACTACTTGTTTGAATTGAATTGAATTTTTTAATTTATGAGAACAGAGATTTTGTAATTATTTGGCATAGATTTTTCAGGTTCTACCAAATATAGGCAGAACAGATGTTTTATGTTCAGCGAAGTGATTGAACTGTTAAAGTCGGTCAAGTTTTCGTTGTATATTATGTGCTTATGTTTTCTTAAATGTTCTCACATAGTCTTAAATATTTCAAACATACCTTTCAAAAATAACAAGTATTTTGGTCAAACATTTGTTGAAATTTATTCTAAACAGCTTAGTTATTATGGTAACAATTTTAAAAATGCAGTGATAATATTAAGATATCAGAGCAGGATTTATGCCAAATTTGACGTGAAGATCTTTGCCCATACATTCTTCACCAAATTTAATATTGTAATCATATCCACAACATTTTAATTGCATTAAGCATTTTATGTGTCAATTTCTTCAGTTTCAACCAAGGCATGATATATGACACTTGGATTTTATGCAAAAATTATTAACACTAAGGTTCCAACATGTTGTTTATGAATTTACCATAATTAACAAGTTAATTTGTGTGTAATGAGTTGTGCATCTCACACACACACACACACACACACACACACACACACACACACCATTGCCAAGAGATAACCCTAAGATCATTTCAATGCGGTAATCTCGGATATACCTATCAAATTGAGTAAAATTTTTCTTTCTTTGCTCAATTTACTGTATTGAGCTCCATTTCTTATATCATGAAATTAAATGAATGGTTGCTTTAGGAAAAAATGGGTATGCTGTATTGTGTTAGAGGTATGCTTTTACTATCTTTCTTTATACGGCTGTGTACATATTCAGTCATGCAGTTGAATCATACCCATAAAAATAGTTGAAGGGTATACAAAATCATAAAATAAAGAAAATTGCAAATAAAGAGTAAAAAATACATGAACAAATTGAAGGAAAATTTATTTATGCAAGCATATGTCGATGAACTGAATAAGATTATCTGCATAAGTCAAACATGGAAAGCAAATTTTCTAAGTAAATTATGTTTCTCCAAAAATACCCAATCACATTAACATTAGAATATAAGCCTGCTACCTCACGAATCCAGCCCTACTAAAAGACGAAAATTCGTCTTTTCTATGTACAATAGACAAAGGGCAATAACTCTTGCCTCTTACCTACCCTTGCCACCACCAGGTGTCGCTAGTTTTTAAGCTGAGCGATATATACTATACGAGGATGCTCGCATGGCGGGGTGGTTGGGAGGGTTTTTAAGTAATGTGATTGGGTAAGTATTCTCGGAGAAACATAATTTACTTTAAAAATTTGCTTTCTCCTTCAAATACGTTCCCCAATCACATTAACGTTAGGAGAATAGGTAATAGGAGGAGGGAATGCTGAGCATCCTACCTCTACCCCAGGTATCCTCTAGGGAATGATGGCTGGATTCCACATGTGAACGATAACCCGTTCTCCTAATTTAATCAGCAACACAGCACAGGGTCACGTGATATGTGACACCTTTATACGGTTAAGAAGATAGTTATTGAAATCTTCTTACCTACAAAAAAATGTTCCAGCGAATCCTGTGAAGCTGATAGGCTGTGCTGATTGTTTTAAATGGGTCTGGTGGGCATCTGGGCTGCCAACACCGAACCTACGAGATTCAAGGTTTGCCTCTGTGAGGTCAAATCTTTGAGATAAAACTGGAGAAGGTTGACTCTGCATGCCAGGCAACAGCTTCTATTGTATCTTGGATCGAAACATTGCATTCAAATGCAAGGATCGCTGAGATTGCTCTAATCTCATGAGCGGTAATCTTCATGAGACGACTTGTGAGACCTCAGAGTACGCTGAGCGTATAACCCACTTCAGCCATGAAGCAAGGGCTTGAGGGGTGATATGCCATTTCCCAGCTGTCACCATAAGAAAGAGGTGCTTGCATGTGACCCAACTCACGTTTAAAATGGTGCTTGAGTGCACAAACAGGATCTTGCATGGCTGCTGCTCCTGACTTATCTATGGAAGAAAGCGAGCTATTGACAACTCTTTGATTGCCAAGGGATGGTAACCTATTTTTGGCTATGAAGCCTGGCTGCGTCAAGAGGACCACCGAACCATCTGATCTGAACGGAAGATAGGTTGGGTCACTGGAAAGGGCATGTAACTCACTCACCCTGCATGCTAAAGCTAAGACTATCAAGAAACTCGTTTTGTATGATAGTAGCTTTAACGAATTGTGAGCTAAAGACTCAATACTGTCTGAATTGAGCCATGTTCAAACCCAGCACAGATTCCATTGGAAACAGGGTGAGGGATTTTGGTCTATTGAACTCTAAATTGGCTAAAAGATCTGACAGAACTTTGTCATGCCTGATATCACATTTACCATGATGGTGGAATGTGTCTGATATCATGGAGCGGTAGCATTTGATAGTAATTGGGGCCAACTGTTTCTCCTCTAAAAGCCAGAGAAAAAAGTTGGCCAGTTGAGGGATTGAGACACTCAAAGGGATGATGTTATTGATATGGTACCAGTCCCGGAAAACATGCCACTTTCCCTCGTAAGCCTTCAGAGTAGAGGGCCTTCTTGCTCTCGAGATTCTCTCCATAATTGATGATTTAAATTGTTTGTCTCGCAAGGCCGTCCAGACAAGAGCCAAGCATGAAGACAAAGATGGTCCAGACAGGGGTGAACACCCGTGACTGCGGTTACTTGAGAAGATTTGGGCTGACTGTAATCTTCCTGTGTAGATCTATCGCCAGATCAAGTAGATCGGAGACCAGGATTTGTTCCATCTGAGAGATGCAATCAGAATCATCTAACAGTTATGACCCCTTAACCTCTGGATTATTTTCAGTACCAAGACCGTGGGAGGGTAGGAGAATGCACACAACCCCTCCCAGCTGATTGACAGAGCGTCCACGGCCCAAGCTTCTGGGTGTGGAACCGGAGAGATGAAGGTGGGCAACTTGCGATTCCACCTTGTTCCAAAAAGATTGATCATCGGACGCCCCAAAGTGTGCAGATTGGAAGAAAGACTAATTGATGGAGTGACCATTCCGTGTGAACGACTTGACCTTTCCTGGATAGAGTGTCAGCCAAGACATGAGTCTGTCGGTAATGTGTCTGATTTGTACATTGATGTGGAGATTGTCGCACCAATGTAGAAACTGCCGGATCTGATTGCACAGGTCTGGTGATTTGGTGCCCACTTGTTTGAGGAGGCAAGTCACCACCACAGAGTTGTCTGACATAATGAGGACAGTTTTGAATAAGAGTTGATCCTTCCAGAAATGAAAGGCACTGATGACAGCCTTTATGTATGAAACGTTGTGGAGAGGGCTCTCCCCTGGCCCCCACGTGCCGCTGACAGTATCGAAGTCCAGCAACAGGTGAGCACCCCAACCGTAGGGTACTGGCGGCGGAACATACTGTTATCTCCACTTGGGGTATCTCTAGAGGAAACCCTGTGGACAGCCAACAGGGCTTGTGCCACTGATGCAAGAATGATCTTATCCCAGGCGTAATCATTATTGTGTGATTGAGGGGACTTGAAAAAAGGGCGCCATTATGCCAGTAACGTCATTTGTAAAGGGCGCGTTAAAAGACAGCCGAGCGGAATCAAGTCCGCCGCCGCATTGAATAATCCGAGGAGTTGCAAGAACTCTCTCACTGAAATGCACATCCTGTTGGAAACGGACTCGAGTTCGACTATCCGGATGATCTCGAACGCGAGGAAGTCTTACCAGATTCAGATCGGTGAGAAACTCCATACCCAGATGGACCAAAACTCTGGGATGGACAGAGATCGGACTTTTTCCAGTTCACGAGAAAGCCTCGATCTAAAAGTGATAAAAGATCGTTTCTGCCTTTGAGCAGAATAGAACTTAACATATGTTTCTGGAGGATGTCGTCCAAGTACACTGCCGTCACTATAGATGAAGTCGAGTGGAACAGGGTGACGATGCAATCCATAGCGTTGGTAAAAGCCTAAGGGCTGATGTTGATGTCAAAAGGTATGACTTGGAACTGATAATCCGAGCCCCAATAAGCAAAACGGAAAAATTTCCGTGACTCTGTGGATAAGGACTTGAAAATATGCGTCAGTCATATCTAGACTGACGGCATACCCGTCCCGTTGGTTGGAAAGATGGATTGATCTCACCATCACCACATTGAATTTCAGGGGTAAAATGTATTGGTTGAGGCAACTCAGGTCAATGAACGGCCTCTGGATAAGAAACAGCCATGAATAAAACCCCCGCTATTGCAGGGTTTATTTATGGTTTGTTTGGGGTTTTTTTTGTAGAAAGGCATCCTTATCCCGATCTAACAGTACAACCATGAAGAGGGGAGAGGAGGACAGGGGAGGGAAATGGATAAATGAAATCCAAAGTCCCTCCGAAATGACCTGAATCACCCAAATGTTCTGAGGTAATAAAGTGGTCCATTAGTCCTGAAATTGCAGGAGGCGGCCACCCACAGGTAGGCTGTCCGCTGTCGGTGGGCAGGGTATGTCAACGTCTAGAGTTAGGAGGCTTGAAGGCGGAGAGACTTGGGTTCTTGCCGCTTCTGTATGGTTGCCTCCTAGCTTGATTAGACTGTTGGCTCCCAGCATTGGGTTGGGATCTATACTGCACATTTGATTGTAAGGATCCCTTTTCCCTGGTGCACCTATCATCCCTCCACTGTGGCAGGGGATGATTGTTTCAAAATGCCTGCAAAAGTTGGGCGGCGAGTTGGAGGAGCAGTTCCTGAGCTGCCTGCTTCCGAACTTCTTCAATTTTTTCCCCCCAAAGAATAAAGGTGACCCAAACGGAGATATCTGTAAAGCCAGAGTAGGATGGGGCTTGAGCAATGTGGACCGCAGACATGCATCACATCGTATCAGGTCGAAGTTGGCAGAAGCAGTCAATGCATTGGCCATGGAATGGTGAGCTGCCCTGCTAATAATTAAAGCAATCCAGGCCGTCGCTTCCCAAGCGTGGTCATTGCCGGATTTGCCTGGGAGTCGGAAAATGGTTAGTGAAGCCAAGTCTAACATTGAAGACATAGCGACTACGTTTCGGACTAGCTTTGATGTGGCATTAGAGATCAGTACTGAAGGCGTCTGATTGAGTTTTGTACCAGTTACACTAGAACGTCACTGGTACTTAGCTTTCTGAATTTTGCCGACTGGGAAGGAGCAGGAAGGACATCATCTCTTCCTCCCATTCAAGATCTACAGACGCCTTAACTTTGTAGTCTTGAATGGCGGTAGGAGGTGGTGGGCATTCTGAAGTTGCCAACACCTTATAAATTTCTACCACTGTGGCCTTGAAGCTCAACTCAGTCCGTTCCTTGACTGGATCTGTGTACGGCTGATTTACAAGTGTTTCGTCACACTCACTGTGTGCCGAGTCGCGTTCTGGTCAACGTTCCCTCTAAGCTGTGTGCGCAGCTGTTCAGGCATCCCCGTGCAGCTGAATTGTCAAATTTTACTCAATCCAACGTTAAATTTTTCTCGTCTCCATAATGCTTGCACAGTGCAGCGAGCACTGCATGCACATCTACCATTCGCTCAGAGGGAATGTTGGTTCTGGTACAGCTTTCATCTCTGTATAGAGCATACCAGGCGACATAGATAACGCAATTCCGTCATCCTTGACAATTTCACTAATTCGTCCTTGTGGAGAAGCCGTGAACATATGGACGACTGGCACTGCCTGGCGAATGGTCGGCCTGAATGTCAGTGATGGTCCGGCTATCACTGATACCGGCCGCTCCAATGGCCTGGCTGGACAGACAGATTTGTCACTAAAACCTCCATCATAGTATTGGTATGTTGCCAGCGGTACAGCTTGATGGATGGATTTGTCACTAAAATCCCCGTAAATCGGCCCATTTTAGGAATAAGGTCCCCATACTGGGATGGCATTGCCGGCTGGTTTCTCTGGCGTGTGGTCCGCCTGAATGTCGGCGACGGTCCGACTATCACAAACAACAAAAGAAGAAAAACAAAGCACAAATTAGCAATTCAACAAGTATTGATTCGCTAATACCACAACCATTACAAAAGGAGTAAGCAAAATTATTCAGTTCCGCGTTAACTCGTAAATGACAACACGAGTACCGCCATTAGCATGTTGCAACGTGGTCGTCAATAGACGAAGTCCGTACAAGGTGACAAAGTCACTCAAAATTTGAGAATATTGTAAAATAATGTATACAACCTGTAGAAGAATGATTGTCCAACACAATTCCAAATTTAACTTTGGATGGTCTGATTTTACACTAAAATGGCTTGGATTACATGGAGGTGTAATTGTACATGGTGAACAGTACAAGCGAAGCTTAAAAACTAGCGACACATGGCGATGGCAAGGGGAGGTAAAGGGCAAGAGTTATTGCCCTTTGTTTATAGGATATAGACAGAAAAGGCAAATTTTCATCTTTTAGTAGGACTGGATTCACGAGGTAGCAGACTTATATCCTAACGTTAATGAAGGAGAAATAACATAAACTTGCCAGTTGTTTTTCTTGAGATAATCAACACTTGTGATGTATGGAAAGTTTCAGTGTAGGAGATTCATTATTTTATAAGTTTAAGGTTATGAAATAATAATTAAATTAATAACTGTGATCCTTTGATCCATAATAACATGAACTGGGGTCACTGTTTCTATGTTACTATCAAAACTAAAATTTTCAAAAGACCTAGTCAGGGCTTCTCAAACACATGGCCTGTGGAGTTATTTCCTGCAGCTCACAATGACACCCAGAATTTGTGAGAAAATAATACAAATATAAAGGTTTCAGTGATTCTGTTGTAAATCAAATGTACTAGTCCTGCTGTATAGCCTTCATGGTGATTTGAGTTTGAGACCCTTGATCTAGTCTTTCCTGAGTGACGGTAATAATGGAGAGCTAAATATCTTTCATTTTAACCATTCAACTTGCAAGATCATGCAGAAAAAAATGAGGGAAGATGAACCATTTGTACATCAGTGTTATCTCAACTTGTACAACTATTAATTGCAGCACCACCTTATAAAAGGAAAATTTTAGTTGTGAAAGTCAGGTGGTTACATATCTTGGTAATTTTGTTATTGTTGAGGTAGAATGACATAAACCACTGGAAGTTGAAGTTAATGACTTGACAGTTTCCTAATGTACTTGCTCGTTGTTGGAGACTACTACATTTAGTATTAAATGAGATTTCCGTAACCTAATTGTCCCACTCCATAGACTATTTCAAGGTTTTGTCATTAAGCGTCAGTTAGACTAAGGATGATGCTTGGTGGGTGGATTCATCATGTAGATCCTTAGATCCTGCAACCATATATGGTGCAAACAGCTAACTTTATTGCCACATAATTTCATGGCAATGATTTTGCAGATTTCTATAGTCAGGTGGTAAGACCTCAAAAAGATGTATCTCATGCACAATCTGTCCAAGAGTAAACGTTCCTTAAAAAATAAAACTGACATGCTGCATGGCTCTTGTATTATAAAACGTTCATTATTTTTGTCAAAATTTAGTCTGTTGAGAGTACCTGTTTGCATCTGGATGTTATCTGTGCAGCAGCAATGATCAAAAGAAAAGTAGTATTACTTAAAGCCTAATATTGCATACAATTTATCCACAAGTATTTGTCTTTAAACAAAATTATGTTGGAAATTCTGTTAACTTTAATCTGTTTGAAGCCAATCAGCAATCTTCATTCTCATAAATATGGTACAGTCAACTCCGGTTAACTGCACACCCTCAGGCCCGTCACGAAACTGTGCAGTTAACCGGAGTGTGCAGTTAACTCAAGTACGGTACAGTACATTGAAAAGCATTGCGAAAAAATGGGACCAGCATGATTACGTGCAGTTATCTGGAGCGTGCAGTGAACTGATGTGCAGTTAAGTGGAGTTGACTGTATTTAATATTCCACCACTAAGGCTGGTTCTGTTGCTCATAAATATTAGCTGTGACCTAAAGCAGTTCATCCTGACCAACCTTTAATATTCTGGTGACCAAGTTTAATTTGGAAGCATTCACCATCATAGCAGGAATGAAATGCTATTCTTGTGTATTATTCAGTTGTAGAGAATGATGTCACTTAGAGTTATTTATTAAAAGATCACTTGTCATCAGACCTTTTGCTAATTTTTCAGGGAGAGTACCCCAATATATATCAACTTCCACCCCCAATAAAACAAGAGTATGGAACATGGGAGCTCAGAATGCCGGAGCCACTTCCCCAGACTGATCCACCACTGGACATCCATAGTGTAAGATTGATGCATGTACCTCTCACGAGAAGTCTTTCTTTATTAATGCATTTTTATCCATGTGATCATGGAAATGTTAAGATGCATCTCTCTCTCTCTCTCTCTCTCTCTCTCTCTCTCACTCTCTCTCTCTCTCTCTATATATATATATATATAGATATAGATATAGATATATATGCACATCTTTGAAGTTATCTTGCACATGAAACATGGGTCAGTTAATATGGTTGTTGATTGTACCTAGACTTCTGGAATTTTTATCCTTTTTCCTTGGGGTCGGGTGGGGGTTGGTGCTACAATTAATAGTCTGCTGTCCGTCTGGGACTTAATACTAGGGGCACAAATGTTAGACATTTGGAGTGAAGATGGTAATATCTGTTTTGCAACATTCTGGTTTGAAATATCATATTAGAATTAATTACATTTCAAACAAAGCTATAACTTAAGAAAATAGGATTAGATCTAGTCAGTTACAGTTTATACTCATTTTATTTAATAACATAAAAACCTGTCATGTCATGGGGTGTTTTATAGCACAGCCAATGAGAAACCAAAAGTGCTTGGAGACGTTTTGATAAAACGAATGTGACAAAATTTATGAAAACTTTAAATGCCATACTTCTCTTTGGTAAGCGTATTATAATTATTTATAATTGTTATGCAACTTTCATATCCAGTTAATATTTGAGTACGATCTCTATCTATAGTATGTTTGTATCACCAGGACCCTGAGAAGGCACCAGCTCCAGAACAGCTGCTGTTGAATCATCTGGACAGGTGGAAAGTTATCAGACAAAGGTAAACTTGCTCATATAATATATTCTGGGATGGACATCATAAATTGTGTCAGCATGATCAGCTTTCAAATATTCAGTAAATTGTGTAATTGCAGTGTTAAGTGTTTCTATTTTATAGAATATTTTCCTAAAAAAATTTTAAATCACAAATATAGCAGTCTGATTAACAGAAAGTTATTGTGTGGTTTACAAATCATTTAATGTATTCCATAGTTGTAGGCATGGTTCTTTTAACATATGAAGTGACAACTGCATGTAATTCAGGTCATCAAAAGAGAATACATGTTCCTAACAATACATCCATTATTAAATTGTGTACAAATATGTAAATTACAAGTTGAATAAGTCAACTTCAGAATATTAAACCTTCACTATAAGCCTTTATTTCTCAGTGACACTTTAAAGATGTATATTTTGCATTAACTGTTTGATTTAATTATAATCTTCATGGTTTCTGTGACTATACTTCAAAATACCCTTCTAGTTAATGATTAAGTCCCTTGATCTCTACCTGTACGATGGACACTCCTGCTGACATTCCTTTTTATATAAAACTGCTATTTGATGTTTCCAATAAAGTTTCACTGAATACAAATAGCTTCATATTGTAGCAACCTTCTGATACAACTTCCAACTGACATTTGTTCTCTTGCAGGTGGTATCATGCAGCAAGAATTAATGAAATGAGATACACTGCAAGTTTAAACACCCTGAAGGAAATGTTTGAGAGACAGTTAAAAGAAGGATAGTGTTCCAAGCTACTGTAATACAAATGGACTAATAAATAAATAAAATGTTTTCATTTACCAATATGCTGCAATTTAAATTAAGCTTCTTTCAAGAATCCCTATGTGTACAAAATTGATATTTGTATGCCTCCTACCCCCAGTGCAAAAAAAAAATCTGTTTAGACACAGGCCCCAAGCTAGTGACTATACATAAAATCTCAGCCCCGGATTCAATATCCTAAAACTTGGACTGCAATAAAATGCCTCTGATGGGTGATAATACTTTTTCAACACCAGTCAACTGTGCAAACACACTGATGTACTTATTATTGTCTTTCATTCGGTCTGTTTCATGGCTGAAATCATCCTGAAAAGTATAGGTTAATAGTATTTTTAAAAGATTAAGATAACAATAAAGAGAACCTTTCGAATGTTCAATTCAGCACGTCAAATATGTTAGAGCTGGCATTCCTATTTTTACAGACATGATACAGACAGGAATAATGATATGTTGTGTGTCATATGTGCAAAGAATTAAATGCCCCACCCCCTTCCTCTTAAAGAATTAAATGCCCCACCCCTTTCCTCTTTGTTTTGAACACTCCTTTGACAATCATGCTTTCCATTTTATTAATGGGGTAAAATTCAATTTCAAAGAAACATTGTCACTTCAATAATCTTTAATAAAGATGGTAAATACATTCTCATTTAAAGCAGTGTTATGTAATAATGTGTGTTAATGCATCTCGTTGATTTACAGATATTGGGTTAATCCACTTTGTGATCTTTTTAACCTGTGCAAATTACCATGATAGCCTCTCCCACTGCAGTTTATTTGCCTTATTATTCTTTAAAATGAGAATTCATTTGTTACAGGCATATGCAATCACTTTTCCGGTTAAAACAGGTATATTGACAACAACCACTCACCTTCTAAAAATTCACACAAGATAACCCAACTCAAATGGTTTGAAATCAGTCTCTACCCCACTAATTCCAAGCCACTTATTTGATCCCCTGAGCATTTTTAGATACTGATAACATATATCAACGTAAAGGAGACAAATCCAGACTGGTACTTGTATGTGATTTATTTACTTTATTGATTACTTAATACCCACTTTTACGTAAAGCTTCTCTGTTGTTTTTTATCTCCTCTACTTGGATTGAATTTGAAGGATACATTTTCAGTTTGTCATGTATAGAAATGAGTTACATTAAATTCAGATGCATCACACAAAAGTGGCTGTTGAATGAAATGTCAAGAATCTAAATCATATGGAGAGCAAGTTTAGAATGTCTTCCTTTACACTGATATATGTAGCACAGAATTGATTAGGGAGCAGAATTAAGTCTGCATGAGTTGTCACCTTGTCTTAATTTGTAGAAGTGGAGTAGGTGTTGTCAATAAGTTCCAAGTGCATGTGACCACAAAAGTTGTTTTGCAACTATCTGCAGTAGCACTAATGGATTTGGTTGTTAGTCATCTGCACTCCTACAAATGGAATTGTTATACAGTAGTCCCCCTCTTGTACGGCCCCCCTGACCAACGGCCACCCGCTCCAAACGGCCAGAATTCGTTGGCACCGACAAGTTTCTGTTCAAAAGTACCCCTCACAAGAGGCCACCCGGCTAACGCGACCAGCGGCCAGCATTTTTTTGCAATAATATAAAATTTTCCCCCTCACGAGCGGCCTCATTTTATTTTTAAATGTATCCAGAACCAATAATTAATTCAAATCTTGACGTAAGGTAAGTAATTTTGATTATCTCTATCGTAGATACACGTCTCTGAATGTCAAGTCGCCGTTAAAAGTGTCGACTAAAGATTTAAAGTATATCATTATCTATGAAAGTCGATGTTTACAGGAAATGGGCTCGATAATGATTTGATGGAGTTTGGGGTTTAACACCTATGTTGAGTTCTTCTCGTTGATGATTATAACCAGACGTAATTGTTATAATCATAACAAGGGTCAGCATAGGCTAAAAATAGATTTTGTACATTGGCACACACAGAGAACCTTAATAAAGACAATAGGGTACCAGACAAAGACCGAAAAAATTACGTGACCAAACAATATGGCTTCCTTTCGTAGACTCGACACAAGTTTTGTCTGCATAATTAAATCGCATACAGTCAGCAATAACCGAATAAATCATTACCAAACACTAAAATGTCATCATGTTAACGGATGCGTTATTTTCGAATAAAGTCAGTTATTCTACTCGACGACATCGGGGGGGGGGATGCCGAACACTTGTATGTACAAAAGACTCGTAAAAACAAGTTTATGTTGAAATAATTTGAATAAACAAAGTAATAACCGATAAGAAGGTTATTCAGCAGCAGTGGGAAAATGGAGCAAATGGAAAGATAATTATGTATGTACCATGATGTAAATGACGTTTTTGAATCCATTTGCAAGGTGCACGACAACAATACCCGTTCGCATATCAAACTTACGCCAAGAAAGCAAAAATAGTAACGTATATTCAGTTGAAATAAATTCGTTATTATGACAAAAAAAACACCTTTTATTGATTAATGTTTCATTTAGACGAAGATATTTAATGTTTTGAAGTATGTAGCTTTCTTGCTACGTACATTACATATACATGTACTTCTCATAATAAATTTAGCCCCCCTCTGGAACGGCCACCCGCCTTATAAGGCCACTTTCCCGGTGCAACAGGGGTGGCCGTATAAGAGGGGGACTACTGTAGATAAGATTTTCCATGCAGGAGGGAATCACACAATTTCTTTTTTGAAGCCAACACCAAATTGCATTCAAAATTTATGGGATGAGATGAAATAAGATATTTTTAAAGTAGCCATTCAATGCAAAGGAAAAGGCATGGTGACCAAACAAGTCTGTATTTAAGTCTGAAATGGCTTAAAAGGCTGATTTGTAATCACTGACAACAGGTGAGGTAGTATAATTTGGAAATATTTTTTTATATTTATTTTGTCAAGGATGAGAATGGTATATGAAGAGGGTTACATCTGTGCCCATCTGTAAACTGCTGACTCTAAATACACCCAAGATATCAATACATAAAACAGCACCACCTGACCACTGGTTGACCTTCTAAGATGTAAAGATCAAGTTGATGTGTTTAGGGATCATCCATAAGGAATGTCTGCAAAGATGGGGAGATTTGATTTTTTAAATGCAGACAGGGGGAAGGGGTGTAAAGGACTTTGTGTACATCGACAAGATAGTATTTTAAAAAAAATTCTTTGTTGAACAGCTGCTTTAGGCCTACTGCGTGTATTACATATGTTGTATCTTATCTTTGATATTATTCTATTAATGTTGTCTCCCTTTAGAACTGCTCTCTTTTATAGTAATGTATTTGAGTCAAAGGTTCTATACCCTAACAGACAATACTATAATGGAATAGTTCATAAAATAGTGCATCACATGACCTTCAACTGACAGAAAATTGATAGCCAGATAAATGCAAGGAGGAAGATAACACAAAATAATAGCTCATGACTAACAAGATTTTAGATTCTTGGCATTTCATTCAAAAGCTACTTTTGTGTGATGCATCCGAATCCCTGCATGACATCAACATACATGCCAACCATTACCCTTTTGGCGTAATCATTACGCTTTTTGTCACTAAATTACGTGTTACGCTTAAACGTATATGGATTACGCTTTTTTCGGTATATCCACCTCCCAAAAAAAATCAATTTTTTTTCTCGTTATTATTAAAATTCCATTAATCCCACAGACCGTATTTGAGAAAAGACGGCTTTTACGTAACTACAATATAAGAGTACGCTAGACCGTGGACTTTCGTAACAGTATCATGTTCTATTTATAGCTAACCTGGTTCTACTGTTGACCTCGATTCTATTTATAGAATCAGCATGCGATGTGAGGAGATAGCAGACTGGTTTTCCAAATTTAATCTTTACTCGCAGATTCCATATTCTAATTCATATTTCTTGCAGAATCAGTCTAATATATTTTAGCGCTTAAAAAGTATAATTTATTTTACTCTATGCATTTATGTGAGCAAAAATATCCCCGTTCAAAAATTTCCCAGATAAATTAGAAAAAAGGCAACCGAAAACCCCCGAAACAAAATATAACAGAATCCTCTAAATATTAAGGGAAAAAAAAATACAGCATCACGTGACATCTATTTCCGGCCTTGTCGAAAGAATTTTAAAATTTAGCGCTAAACGTCTTAAGAAGGTTTCTAGTCGATGTGTGTAAAGTTCAAAGTGCTACATATGAAAACTTAAACAGTAAAGGATGAGAAAGGCAAATAATCGTTGTTTATTGAAATTTTAGCATGTTATATGTGGATTATGCTTTTTCTGCCTGGATTCCACTTTTTGACCACTTGGATTACGCCATTTCCTCGTCAGGGGTTGGCATGTATGCATCAAAAACAAGAGAGATCAAGTACTCGGCCACTGAAAATGTTAAAAATCCAGACAAAGTAATAAAGAGGTCCTCCCTAAACAATTTTATCTACATGAGGGGCTTGTGCTTTTTAGTTTTTTGACCAGTTTTCTGTCAGTTGAAGGGTCTTGCTTGTTCCAAAATTTAAATCTCTTTTCATATGTTTGATCAGATGTACAAGATTTTATTTAACCTGTGTTAAAAATATTTAAAAATACAACATTCAGCATATTTATTTCTTCAAAGGGCTCAATTTTTATAGCTTTTGTTACTATCATGGTATCTTATATATACTATTCTTGTTGTTATATGGTAGCATCATCACTCCATTAGCAGGAATGGAAACTAATTTACTGGACTTCAGATTTTCTCAACCACTTCTCTCAAGACTCAATCTGACATAACAAAATCTCTTGCCCCGAATCGGCTCTTAAAATCAACACAAAGTTTAAGACCATTCTTCTACTTTAGTGCACACTGCATTTCCATATCAGAAATTTTTTTTCCATATTGGTTCAGGGTTCTTAACACACGAGTTGCAATGTAAAGTAATAGAAAGTGAAACCAGCAATTCAAGTAAAACCAACACATTATTAATTTTCCCAAGTTAAACAGTATACATTTAAGAAACACTTGTACCATTGTGAATTAAATCCTAAATGTCCTATCACATCCAAAAGTATAGAATGTTCTGAATGAATTTCAAAAGTCCTGAATGTGCTGATGTGTCACAATGATGTAATCCTGTGTCTTTGATTGAATCCTCTATAATCCAATTTAGTTGTATCAATCCAAGAAGGGTATGAGCACTTCAGTAATTCTAGTGAATAATTATTTAATTCATTCCTCTCTAATAATATCTAATTCTTAAAGAATGATATGAAACAGTAATGAAACAGCAATCAATACTTGTTTAGAAAAGTCTATGAAGGCATGATAGAATGTTCTGGAATTCCCAAGATGCAAGTCATTTCTATAGAATATTCTGAACTCAAAAAACTATATCGACATTTTATTTACAAAGTACAATTATGGACTAATGTTGGCTTTGCAAACGTGTTATTTAAAAATGAATATTAGCTAAAACAATCCAACATCATGGACAAAAATAAAACACTAAAAAAATTTACATAACACCGAAATCAACCATGTCAGTTTGAAATTACTTACCCATGTGGTTTTTAGCATATAATGAGTATCAAGGCTGACACATACAGGCTGAATTTCTTAGCCTTGGATAATCAGCAACCCAATGTGACTCAACATTTCTTTTCACTTAGTTGTCATATCTGACATTTTGTACTGCCATTGTATCTGGCTTATGTCTCTTTGAAGAAATAGTTACCACAGACTCTGCAGCCTTATATTGTATCTTTCCACTTGTAAATTTTCCCTCTCCAAACCTTTCTTGTAGCCGTTCTAGCAAAACTAATTTAGTAAGTTTATTTTATTCATATACAAAAAGATTAGTGTTTTGACAAGTACTTGTCGTAAAGTGATCATTAATTTTGTGATTTAAATGCAAACACGGGTTGCTACATTTATGTAATTGTTTCACTTTGAACACAATACTGCACACTTAAATGTATTCTCAGTATAAGCAATCACAAATTGGAGACTCATGATTATCGCATGTTGATAAGGAGACTTTAATTAATTTCATATTACAACTCTATGGTCTTAGACTAAGAGACAGGAAAGAGTAAAACCAACAAGTTTTGTAAAAATTCAAAATATAATTTATTTTCTGAAATAGAAAGGGAGAAATTGAAAATAACAGTATCATGAATGAAATCAAAAATAATCCTAAGAGTTCTACCACATGTCGAAATGTATCCAAGAATCCAAATGAATTCAAGTGGTAATCCAAAGAAGTTCACTATTGTACTGATGTACCAAGTCATGATGTACAAGAATTAGACAATCCAAAATGCTTTTAAATAAATTAATTCACAATAAGTTCAAATAGCGACTAAATATAAAAAGCCTGAGTGTTTTTTAAATTCCAATAAACAAATGAAATAAATAAATCCACTAAAATGATCACAACTGTTTCTTCAAAGACTGAATGGCTAGAAATAACCAATTTCCTGCAAATCATCCCCTGTATAAAAAAAAACTGAGACACGATACAGAAAGCAGAACAAAGTTCATCTAAGCATTTTGAAATCACTATATAAGTGCTTTATTATCTAGTGAACCAGAAATTAGGAAATTTGTACCAAACTCGTCAACATGATTACTTCAATAAAAGTACATCACTATTGTTGAAAAAATGAATGAGTTTACAAGAACGATCTCATCTTACAGTACAAACCTACAGCATAAAAGAATATTAAAATGCTGATATTGGTATTTAGTATGATTTAGTACAAGACGTCAATCTAGATTCATGAAAATTAACACACATTATTTAGATATAGATAACACTCCATGGTTTGACACGAGAAGGTGATTTGCTCATGAGTATCTGGTTTAAGTAAACACAATATAACACTGTTGTTTAAAGCACTGCTAATTAACCATATCCGATTGGTTTTAAGTGTTTTTATTAGCTGATGGCCAAATATGCAGTCAAGCAGTAATTGAAATGATGCATATGACAGTTGCCAAAGACCACTTGCTGTACTTGTGAACCATGAGTATGGTCTGTTAAATTTTAAAAGCAGATACGGTAATTATGATATAAAAATTAGCACTTGCCCAACATGTTTTAAAATAGTGGAAAAACACCTGTCCAAGACGTGTCTTGGAAAATTGTATTTCTGTGACTAAACCTGCATAGTTCAGGTTATCAGACTAGGGGATTTAATCAGCCGTGCCTCTATCAACTTAACAGCAACATTAACTGTTGCATAATGTTTAGTAAACAACTAGGCTCTAACATTATGAGACTATTTGGATACATAATATGTTTTCTTTACAATCTAAAGCATATCATTCAACATTTTTTCTGATGGACAGAGACAGAATTATAGGCCGTTTTTCCTGTGCTGAGGATTTTTCTCTTTGGCAATATGGACCTTGATCCATGTTTGTGACAACTATTTTTCTTGAAGCAAAAAAGCATAATGTTTAGACTATACTGAAATTACACAACTTCATCAGCCATCTACAAGAGAAGATGGTATAAGTGGCTTAAGGGTGGTCAAATGTTAAGTGATGGGTTGGAGATATACGATACAGACTTTATTTGAAAGTGTTTGTTGCCAGAAAGTAGCTTGCAATGGATTTCTCAAATGCACTGCAATCTCCAACAAGGTAACTTTCCTGCAACAATCACTTTCAAATAATGTCAGTGTCATATTTTTCCAAGTTCTTTTGAGATTTGTATGACTTGTTGCTCTAACTGATCCTCTCTCTGCCATGTCAAAAAAAAAAAGATGTTCTATGGTTTTTGCAGTATTTAATAAATATCACATTTATCAAACGTTTAATCAAACAGAGAAAATGCTGGCCCTTCAGATTCCTCCATTTCCTGTGGTCCCTCTTCACTAACTGGTGGAGGGGCTTGCACACATGGCTCGTATGTCCATTTGGGGTACACCCTTTTATACAGGCACATTAGCACAGTGTCCTGGGACTTCAGTTGACCATCAAATGTACATTTCATATGACCATGGGTACCTGTAACATCACAAAAACATTTTTTAAAATTCTTATAATGAACCAACTGGGTAAAAGCTTATATCAATATTACTCTATTGGCTTGTTTAATATTTTACTGCAGTCTGTATTGTTTCATGCAATTACTAACTACCAACTTTGTAAGTCCCTTTGATGAGGAAAACAATAAAAATGTTCCCTAACCTTGCCTATTGTGTATTAGTTATACTGATAATTCGCAGAATTAACAAAAAAAAAAAAGACTCCTGAATTTTTTTTCTTCTGTAGTGATAAAAAATTGTAGGTACACTGTAATTTAAAAATGTTTTCTAAACCAATGCGAGAAATTTTAGACTTTGCAGAGAACCCGTTTCTTTGTAACAGTTCATGTCACTGTAAATTCTTACACCATACACTAACACTTTTATAGTTTGTTTTCACATTTAATGAGCATGCAAATCCAGGTTCTCCTTAATGTAGAAGGAAAAATACTTTTTATACAGGATAATATATTGTAAAAATACTTTTCATACTGAATAATATATGTCATAATTTTTCTTACATTTTTGGTGAACTATAAAGGGATGCAGCAAGCATTCTTGTTTTATTAATTCTTGTTTTTTTTTTTATTCATTGGTATGTATATTGAATAAATACAACAACTTCTGTCTGGGTTACATTGCAACTGAACAAATAACCCATCTGATCAGGAAACATAACTACTGAACAAATAACATCTGATCAGGAAACATAACAACTGAACAAATAACACATCTGATCAGGAAACGTAACTACTGAACAAATAACACATCTGATCAGGAAACGTAATTACTGAACAAATAACACATCTGATCAGGAAACGTAACTGCTGAACAAATAACACATCTGATCAGGAAAGGAAACTACTGAACAAAGAACACATCTGATCAGGAAATGTAACTACAGTAGTCCCCCTCTTGTACGGCCCCCCTGACCAGCGGCCACCCGCTCCTAACGGCCAGAATTCGTTGGCACCGACGAGTTTCTGTTCAAAAGTACCCCTCACGAAAGGCCACCCGGCTAACGCGACCAGCATATTTGTGCAATAATATAAAATTTACCCCTCACGAGCGGCCTCATTTTATTTTTAAATGTATCCAGAACCAATAATTAATTCAAATCTTGATGTAAGGTAAGTAATTTTGATTATCTCTATCATAGATACACGTCTCGGAGTGTCAAGTCGCCGTTAAAAGTGTCGACTAAAGATTCATAGTATATCGTTATCTATGAAAGTCGATGTTTACAGGAAATGGGCTCAATATGTTATGATAGAGTTTGGGGTTTAACACCTATGTTGAGTTCTTCTCGATGATTATAACCAGACGTAATTGTTATAATCATAACAAGGTCAGCATAGGCTAAAAATAGATTTTGTACATTGGCACACACAGACAACCTTAAAAAAGACAATAGGGTACCAGACAAAGACCGGGAAAATCACGTGTCCACACAATATGGCTTCCTTTACGAAGGCTGTATTTCGTAAAATTGACACAAGTTTTGTCTGCATAATTAAATCGCATACAGTCAGCAATAACAGAATAAATCATTACCAAACATTAAAATGTCATCACGTTAACGGATACATTATTTTCGAAGAAAGTCGGTTATTCTACTCGACGACATCAGGGTGGGTGGGGGTGGGGTGGGGGTGGATGCCAAACAATTGTATGTACAAAAAACTCATAAAAACAAGTTTATGTTGAAATAATTTGAATAAACAAATTAATAACCGATAAGAAGGTTATTCAGCAGCAGTGGGAAAATGGAGCAAATGGAAAGATAATTATGTAAATACCAAGATGTAAATGACGTTTTTGAATCCATTTGCAATGTGCATGACAACAATACCCACTCGCATATCAAACTTACGCCAAGAAAGCAAAAATAGTAACGTATATTCAGTTGAAAAAATTTGTTATTATAACAAACAAAACTTTTATTGATTAATGTTTCATTTAGATGAAGATATTTAATGTTTTGAAGTATGTAGCTTTCTTACTATGTACATTACATATACATGTACTTCTCATAATAAATTTAGCGCTCCCCCCTCTGGAACGGCCACCTGCCTTATAAGGCCACTTTCCCGGTGCAGCAGGGGTGGCCGTATAAGAGGGGGACTACTGTACTGAACAAATAACACATCTGATCAGGAAAGGAAACTACTGAACAAATAACACATCTGATCAAGAAACGTAACTACTGAACAAATAACACATCTGATCAGGAAATATAACTACTGAACAAATAACACATCTGATCATGAAATGTTAACTACTGAACAAATAACATATCTGATCAGGAAATGTAACTACTCAACAAATAAACACATCTAATCAAGAAACATAACTACTGAACAAATACATCTGATCAGGAAACGTAACTACTGAATAAATAACACATCTGAACAGGAAACGTAACTACTGAACAAATACCACAACTTCTACCTAGGAAACATTGCTAGTAAGCAAAGACCGCCAAGTTATGACCAAGAAACATAACTACCGAACAATAAAACAATTTCTAAGAAATGGCTACTGAACAAATACCACTGCAGCAGAATGTGATCTTTACTTCAATATATGTTTGGATTTTGAAGCAGTAATATTGCAGATACAAGGAAACACTCATGGTTTCACAATATTAATTTTATTGAGATCACATTAAAATTAGTTTACTTAAATTTAATTAATCCCCTATCAATGGAATCAGGGTATCTGTATTGCTACCAGCTGGATTCTTTTGTCTTCTCATATTTCTGATTTCGAAAGATGTTTCAATTGGTTCTTCATAGGACTATCTTTTCTGAGAGTAAGCGTGGCAGAACTGACTTGCTACTACACAGGTTTTTATGTTCTATTCCAAAATGCCAACAAATCAGCTTCTCATGGTTTATTGGCGTGACTGACCACATGATCTATTATGTTCTTAGTTTTAGTCTTTAGTGATCAGTAAGTACTACAGGCAAAATAGCTGCATGAAAAAATGAGTTTTCCCATTGGGTACATAAAGGATTCACTAAAAACTTAATGCATGATGGTTTACAGTCGACTCCACTTAACTGCACATCGGTTAACTGCAGACTCCGGATAACTGCACGTAATCACGCCGGTCCCATTTTTTCCCAATGCTTAAAAATGTAATGTACTGTACTCCGGTTAACTGCACGGTCTTGTGATGGGCCCGAGGGTGTGTAGTTAACCGGAGTTGACTGTATATACATTTAATTTGTAAAATATTATGCCCATTACATATATTTACTTTGTGAAATATGCCTGAACAAATACCACAATTTCTGACAAGGATGTTATTGCTTAGACTTAATGGTCTTATCCATATGACTTACCTAATGGTTCCTTAATATGACCCCTTCTTCCCCACTTAGTTTTCAGTTCCACAGGTTTGAACCACATAATATCCTCTGAAAGTAAAACAGCATAAGATAGCATTTTTTTTTATTTACATGGGCAAAGCAGACAGCACAGCCTATAAAGTTGTACTAGTCGTGTAATTTTAACAATGTGAAAGGCATACAATTTGGATATGTAGCTTTTGGTTAAAACTAATTCTGATGAAGTAATATTTAACTTTCAATATTGTGTACATTACCCTTCCTGCAATGGAAAAAAAAGCCTTGTCTGTGTCATGTGTACCATCCAGCTGTTCTAGATAGTTCTTACAATGTGTACATTGACTCGGTCCAACTCCATACATAAAATAGGATCATGCACAACAGCATCTATTAAGTCTTTTCTAGAACCTCAACTAATGAAGCAAATTAGAGCAGGAGGGCATCACACAACAGTGACATGTAAATACTAGACCATTAAAACTAGTTTTACACCCTATCCCCCCAAAAAACTACATTTCAATAAGAGTAATACATTTATTTGTGACTACTAAATCTGTCAGTTATAGGGAGACTGTTGACCTCAACTGGAACAAAATTACTCACTTTGAGGAAAAGCATCCACTAGCAGCCATTTTAGTCCACATCACTTCAGCTGCAACTATTGAATCGATACAATAAACGACACCCTGGCTCTGGTTTCGAATGGAACAAAATAGGTAAAAGGAGGCGATCACATTTGATTGCCAAAATGTAGCCTTCATAATGTCCTCCAATCACGAATGAGTGAGACAGGTCCAAGTATTCGTAATTGCCCTTAGTTCCTAGGTTTTATTATTGTGTATTAAATGTCTCTCAGTAAGTTGTCTTGATGGTGTGCAAGATCCATTTTGAGATGACCGATACTAAAATATCATCTGAGCTTTTTATGGCAAGGAATAACTTACCCTCCTTTTTCCATATTTATGATGACAAACAGAACCAAAGTAACCTGAATGGGCATGGTAGTCATCCTGATTGTTCCAAATGTGACTGACGATCTCTGTCAGAGATGGCTGTACTGAAGGAAATTAGATTTTTGCTAGAAAATCTGACTGACATATAAAAGAGTCGCAATTCCCACTGAAATGTAAACATCCCTCCTCCAACACATGGCATGTCGTTCACTTCTCTGAAGTGAAGCTATAGCTAGAAGAAATTTGAGCAAAAGGTGTTTAAAAGAAGCATCAAAGGCTCATAAGAAGGGATTTTGTAAATGCCCACAAAATGTGAGAGAATCCAACTCAGCATCAAGGAGCAAGACACCAGTTTATGCAACATGATGTATTTAATGAGATATGTGAGATCTGTGCCAATCACTGGGTTCTTGGAGAATTTAAGGGTGTTTAAAAGGCCGTCCAATAACCTTTTACTGAGGAGTTTTAATATAATGAAAATTTACTGCAGAGGAGGGAAACCTGGATTAATGAATTTCCTAATCTACCAATAACAGAAGATTCTTGACAGTGCATCACAATATATCATTTCCTGGCCAGAACAATGCAGTTAACAAACTTGCTCAAACCTCCACTTGGCAGATTGTTTGAGATGAACCACACATGCAGGTGGCAAATCTATGGACTAGTGATAGTCCCCTCATGTTGAAATAACTGATTCTTACACCATGGGTTAGTTCCTCAAAAAGCTGAGGAGGCTGATGAGTCAAGACATCTGAGGCCATTGAGGTGCTATTATGATACTCTGAATTGTGAATGTCCTGGCCATCTGAATTACGTGAGGAATCAACATAAAGTGAGAAAATTCATCAATGAACTGAAAATCCCACATCAGGCTGAGGGCCACTGCCCAGGCTATCTGGTCTGCAGAGATGCTATCAGGAATTTTTATATGGTGGGTGGTTCCCAACATCTACCTCAGGGTGGCATGTGCATGTGTGTATCGGAGGTATTATGTCGAATGGGAGCTGACAAGTGACAAATTCTATGGTGTATTCATGCCTAATTTAAGATGAACAATCATTTAATAACTTTAAATAACTTCTTTGACAACAAATATACAAAGTATCTACATATCCAATTTAGTTTGCTTTGCTGCTAAATAAACTCTGCTTTTCATCAATGTGCTTCTTCAAAGCCTCTGACAATGGGAATCGGTCAATGTGACCTCCTTGTATCTGAATACTCCACAGTTTGTGTACTGTTTCTGATGTCAAGAGCAGTGTCAACCCTCACACAATCTGCCATTACAATTTTGACCAATTTAAACAAATTAGGGAACTGGTCTTCATTATTATCAAACATATTTTTCCACAACTTGATCATGTTATTCTTAGGATATTTCTGTTGTAGGATCACATTTGTTTTGAGACTGTATGCCAAGATTGCAGCCTTTAACAAAGGCTAACCTGTGCAACCATTTTTGTTAGTGAATGGATTATGTTTTGTATATTCTCAACAGAAAACACATAGTATCCCTCCTTTTTGGTTCTTTCCAGAACTAGTTGAAGGTAATCAACTATGTGTCTTGTAATTCTGGTTCCTTTTCTTTTATTTTTTTGTCAGCCTCTGAATCCAAATGCTGTGGACAAGGTGCTGACTATATCTTCATCATTGGTTTGTGCAACAGTCTTCAGTTCATGTCCATGTGTAACATTTCATTTTGTTCTATATTATCAATTGTAGCAATGATCTTATAATAAAGAAACTCATTATCTTCTGTTTCAACATTCGTAAAACTTGCTGTTTGTTACATTATATACAATTCTGTTAATGGTGATAAATGGATCAGTTTGTTATACCCCTCTAGAAGACAATTTAATTGGAACTCCTCAAAATAGTTAATCTAAATACCACAGCAGATGTCAATCATACTGATGCTTTTATTCAAATACTAAATCTACGAAGTACATGTATAGCTTGACTGAAATAACTTGCAAAAAGACATAATTTGAGAAACCTTTATTTTTAATTATTTTTGCCTTTAATAAAAATAAAACAGTGTAAATGGTACAACCAGTTACAGGAACCACACATAATAGGCATGACCTTTCACAATTGGTTTTGAGAAGTTGCATGATTGTGAATGCTGAATGCTGCAATCCCACAGCCTGTCTGGTGCTTGGGAGACATAAAATGGGAGCTCATTGTTCAGTTTTGGTGCAAACAAGTCAGCTATGGAATGTTTTCGACTTCAATACTGAGAGAGAACATAATTGCCTTCTTGTTGTCTAATTTATTATCTGAGGAGACCATCATTCAATGAACCCTGACTTGATTTATGAATTCTTTCAGGGCAAAGTACACAGCTCTCATTTCCAGATTGTTTATACAAAGAAACCTTTCTTCCTGGGATGAATGACCCTGGAGAAGTACTCATGGCTCTACATGAGTACCACTCTAAATCTTGCATGTTGGTTCATAGACAAGAGGGGGGTTAGGGGCAGTTAATTCCAGTCAGTAGTTATTCTTGATTGTACTACTACCTGAGATGGCACTGAAATGCTGACCCTAAAGGAATCTTTTGGCCAGCAAAGAGTCCTTGTGTGTTTTCCAGAATATCAACTGGAGAAATTGGGGGACATAAAGTTTTCCTTGGGGTGCCAGGTCTATCACAGAACTGAAGTACCTAGAAGGGATTTGAAACAGGGTTACCTACTTTGATGTTGCATATCCTTTTTGAATTTGGTCTGCCCTATGGTTTGATGAGGCTGAGTATGCTTTCTGGCCGGTTTCAACAAGTCAGAAACTGAAACAGGAGACCTTTATTGATGGTCCATATGATCCTGAGTGGCAATGGAAGGTATAAAACTGCCAAAAATGGTCTCTGTTTTAAGGAAAGCAGCTCTATGGTTTTTACTGTAATCTAGTACTATCTCTGAGGTGTCTGCAGAGTTGGAGTAACTCAACCAACAGCACCATCACCATAGACTTGGGATTTATTGATATCATGGTTACAGTTTTCATAACCACTGCAAAGTAACAGGTAATGCTGATTCTTCCTTCAATGACTTTAGGAAGCAAATGGCAACAGGTAAGATGCTCTAGTCACAACAATCTGGCATCTGTTGTTAAAACCACTAATGTTTTAGAGAGGTATGTGAATGACATGAACAAAATCTCCACTCGAGAAGCTCCAGCATCCAGGGTGGATGTTGGGGTACTTAACTTGATAGCTGGAAGCTGAGACTAAAGTGTTGTGGCAGCGGGGACTAGGCTGACCACCTCTTCATGGTTTCTCATAAATTCTGGTTCTTTGGTGAACTCCTTCACAAAGCAAAAGTGAGTGACATGACCCATATTCCCTTCTGAACTTTTAGGAGAAGTGATTATGACCCTCTCTTGCTGACAATGATCCCTTCTGAGCAGAAGGTGGTGGTCTCCTTTTGCTCAACAGTCCTACTGATAGAGGGCCATGCAGAGGCCATCTATAGCACTGTAGGATGAGGCTACAATCCCTCACTTAAATGGGGAAATTCTACCTCTGTTAGAGATTGACCAGGAACTTAAGAAAGGGGTACATCAATGCAGTCCTCATTCCTAGCAGAGTATAAAAGTATAGATTCTGCCCCATGACTGAATAATTTGATAGTGTAGGGGAGGGGCTGACTCAATCCTTGACTCATAAATAGATTGAGCAGGTGGTGATTGTAAGCATATAGATGTGCGTGTCTTTTGCCTGGTGAATGAATGATCAGTCACTGAAACCCAATGGTGATTCAGATTTGTGGGAGGAAGCCTCCACAGGACTAAGAGAGAACGATTTCACTGCATAACCCTCTTTGAGTTGCATGAACTGTTTAATGCCATAAAAGGACTTTAGGTGTCTGGATAATGTTGACCATACCACAAATCACAATCACTCTAAAGAGGGTCTTTCTTTACTTGCACAGTGGTGAGCCTTTCTTCCCATTATTGTCGGTGGATGGGGGTAGGATGTACACACTCAATCACATAGCACTTGACCCTAATGTCAAGTTGAGAAGCTGTTTCCCTATCAAGAGTGGTAATAACTACCTTCTATGGTACGGTGATTTCTCTCCCTCTTTTATTCAGGTTGTGTGATTGTGCTGTGTACATCATAATTCAGGGTAAGAGATAAAGAATGTACTTCCTCTATCCTTTTGTAAGTACACCTGTTTCAGACATGGTCCCCTATACTCTCAGACAATAATCAACAAGTAGGACATACATCCATTCATAATCATTTTGTGCACAAAAAATTGTGGTGTGGGTGTCTCATAAAGCCATTTATAAATGTGCCCCAATTTACCCACACCTTGTGATACCTGAAAGATATCTTTTTGTCATAAAAAAACTTGATTGATGATGAGGGTCTGTGTTACCTGTACAGTTTTTTTATCACTTACCCATGAGTGAAAACTTCAAAGTTATTTTTAAACAGAAGTAAAGAAACGTCGAGGAAGTTTGATATGTCACAATCACTTAAAGATGAATGGAGGAATGTATAATCTCTACTAATTTCAAGTAGGAGACTGAATGGATTTTAATATTACTCAATGCATTCAATGAAAATGAAAACATGAGCATGGACAACATTCAAGTTAATTATGATGACTCTAGACATTTTTGTTTTCCAAGAAGGTAATTTCTGAACGTTTGCTTTCCAAGAAGGTAATTTCAGAACCAACGATGGGTAGGGAGTGCAGGAGGCTCATTGCATACCAAAAACATATAAAAATTATCACATTTAATTACCAAAATAGTGTTTGACAAGTTATGGCCTGAGGAACAAATTTTGCTAATCAAAAAGGAATTTGAGTACTGGTTACTTATAGGTTTACCTTTATTGAAAGGTATTTTATCCTTGAGTGAATATTGTTACTGTTGACAAAATGCCGTTTGAAAAAGAATAAAGAGACATTATTGCACATGGGTCGATGATGTGGAGTCAGACTGGGTTGATGTGCACATTCTAAAACCTTTCTAGATGGGGAAATGGTACAATGCAGAAAGGTTAAGCTATTCAATAGTGACAGATTAACATATTACTAAAAGATTCATTGTATCAAAATTCTAAATTTAAAAAATGCAAGTTACCATAATAATTGAGTCCCCCCAGCCAGCCATATACTAATAGTACTGATTTGTATGTCTTCGTTGGAGCCGTAACTTGCATACAGCTTACATACATATTATATGCATTGATTCATCTTTAAAATATGCACAAATAATCAATGATTGAAAACAATGATGTATAATTTGCTTCTGAATTGCCTAAATTTAAAAGTATCCTATGGGTAAATGACTGGATTTATGCCATAACCTCAGGAATTCATCTATGACATAAAATTAGGGTCAGTTATTGTACGCTGTTGATGGTGTTAACTTTGCCAATACTGTGAAAAATCTACAACTTCTAATCAAGGCTAGGTAAAAATTACAAGAGGAAACAGGAAAGAGGATTTAATCTTATTATAACTAAAATTAAATGGAGGTTGTCAAAGAAACAACGGACAGTGGTATTATTGAGGTGACAAAACTGAAACTGTATCAGCATATAAATATATGGGGCTCCTCACATGCTTAATCACTAACTGACCCGTCGTAATATGAAATGCTTTTTACAGCAAGTTTGTCACTGATGATGTGTAAATGTACAACAATGTAAATGCACAACTTTTGCTATGAAATAGATACAGTGGAACCCTGCTATAACGTGCCTTGCGATAACTCAAATTTGAAAATAAAGCGGTCGTGACATGGCTCCCGAATTTTTTTCATATTTATTCGCACACGATTTTTTTCTTCTTCAAAGTATGTGAAATAGTGTATTAACAATTTATTATCATTTTAGGGAAGAGATCGCATATGGAGAAGAGATCACATATGAATGTGATGAATGTGAATAAAATACGATCATGGCATACTTCCTGAAATTTTAAATATATGTACGTGTATTTTTCTTGTATTGGGAGATTTTTTATTTTAAGTACGAGAAATAGTGTATAAAATGTTTATTATCATTCGCATATGAATTTTAATATAATATGACTGTGGCATAGCTTCTTAAATTTAACAATTTCACCAGGTTCTTGAAGTGTTATGCCAAAATAAACATGATGTGGTCTTTGTGGTTGTCTTCAATTAATTCTGAATAAAATCGTTACTCAAACAATCACTGATGTGTGTTTCTTCTTTAACTGCACACACAACCAAGCAGCAGACAATGATTGATACAAGATTCTCACAATTTAATAAACATAAAAACGAAAGCCGCCAACATGTTATCTGGGCTCAGCAGTATTTATTGAGGGAATCATTTGACTAGTAAACAATATCGGCTTTGTTAGCTGGAAACTGAAAGGGTGTGTACAGCTTAAAAAAAACTTTATATCAGTGACATGTGACCATTACAGACTTGCTGCATTTAGTTCTCAGATTTTAAATGTATGGTGTTTGTTTATGAACTCGTCATTAATTTCCTATTTCTTGTAGATAAAAAAATATTTTACTGTTATGGAAAATCAAGTTTACAATTTGTATAGACACCATTCATAGACCCTGGAACATAATGAAACATACACTTGCTTCTTCTTTCTTAACCTAATTTTCTGTTGATTAATTTTTCCCATTGAATTCAGGCACAATGATCTTGGACAAAATTATTATTTATTTTAAATTTGTGCAATTTTCCAATTATGGATGAACTGCATGCCACGACGACATGATAGTAAACAATGTTGATATCCTAGTCATAATATAACGTCAGTTGGGTATTATCGATCAAAGTGTATTTTCAAGAAGAAAAAAAAACAATAAAAATTAGTAAAACTATTTAACGCAAAGTAATAACCTATAAATATATTATCCATCCATTTTTTTCAATAAGTCTTTTTTTTTTTTACTGCATTCCATTTAATATTTGTCCTATAATACTCCAATTTTTTACATTAGACATGAGTACACACATGTATGCCTATGTGATGTTTGCTGAAACAATTTAAATACTGTAAAACCCAGCATTAATGTGACCTTGCTATTAACACAAACCAATTTCTTGGACCCCAATTATCTTGTTATAGCGGGGTTCCACTGTATAACTAAATAGCATGAATTCACTATTTATCATGAAGGGAAAGCAATTTTTCTAGAAGTAGGAATTTGTCACTGAGTAACAATTTCATTAGTTTCAGGTTCCTTCAAACCACAAAACCCCACTATATAACTAATTATCCTTCTGTGGAAATAATAGTACTCCTCTAATCCATGAATTAAAGTTGTCACAAAAATGTTTTTACAAAACAATAAAAATTTATACTGATGAATGGTGGTTAACAAGAGGAATAGAAGAAAATGCAATAGAATCTATATTCTGAAAATAATAACTGAATTTCCATGTGGCAAACTTTTATCAACTGGGCAGTTCATATATTTACCAGGTTTGTATACGCGACTTGTCAGAAATACTGCTTTCTAAACATCTTTTGTTTTTTCCTCCAGTAGTTCATACAGAGCAAATCAGGAATGCAAACTTACCTCTGTTGAAAAACATATATCTGACCACAGCCAGTTTCCTATGGATCTTGAAGGGATGGCCACTGAGTACTATTCTCTTGATGACAAGCCGGTCAGGGTCCACAGACAACAGGCTTCCTGTAGCCAGCAGCTCATGCTCATCTGCAATGTATATCACATGCTGATGCATATAGGCAATAGTCTTTTCTGTTCCAAGCGCCACTTGTCCTCATTTTGCATTACATAAATCTTCTCTAAATGCATCACAATTACAACAAGAACACTCCCTATAAAGTTAAATCTGTGTTTGTAATACATCAATGCCCTGCCACACAAAAATGTAAACTCCTTATAAACATCAGATTTGTGTTTGTAAAACATAAATGCCCCACCCCCACTGTAATCCAAAAAATTAAACTCATTAAAACCAGGATATGTTTGCAATGCATGCATGCCACCAATGCTGATCAAAAATGTAAACTCCTTATAAAAGTTATATTTACATTTTTAATGCATGACTGCCTCCACTGCAAACCAAAATATATATTTGTTAAATATGGATTTGTAATACATGAATGCTCCCAATGCAGCCCAAAAACATATACTCTTTGAGCATGGATTTGTGTTTGTATTGTAATACATGAATGCCCCCACTGCAAACCAAAAGTGAATACTTCAAACATGGATTTGTGTTTGAACCGCTCTGGTGGCCTAGTGGTTAGAGCGTCCGCCCCGGAAGCGGGAGGTCGTAGGTTCGATCCCCGGCCGAGTCATACCAAAGACTTACAAAAATGGTACTAACAGCTGCCTCGCTTGACGCTCAGCATTAAGAGGTTAGTGTTAGGACTGGTCGGCCTGGTGTCAGGATAATGTGACTGGGTGAGACATCATGCTACATGTCTGCGGCATGATGTCTCAGTGCTAGACATCACTATAAACTGCCTCACTGCAGACATCGTGGCGATATGCCTAAAAAATTGTTAAAGCTACGTTAAAAATCCTAATCAAACAAAAGATTTGTGTTTGAAATACATGCATGCTCCCACTGCATACCAAAAATGTATACTCCTTAAATATGGATTTGTGTTTGAAATACATGCATGCTCCCAATGCAGACCAAAAATGTATACAGTCAACTCCACTTAACTGCACATCAGTTAACTGCACATGCCAGATAACTGCATAGTCACGCCTGTCCCGTTGTTTCCCAATGCTTTTCAATGGGAACAAACTTCGGATAACTGCACTTCGCTTAAATGCACATTCCAGATAATAGCACAATAAATTTTCTGCCTGTGGCACATTATTCAACACAATTTTACTCCGGTTAACTGCACAATGTATAGTCATGATCAGTTATTGCCAGTCCACTGCTGTAAATGATTGACATGTAAAGGACACCATAAGTGGTATATACATGTATATCCGCACCCACTAGGGAGCAACAGCATGGGAAAAATCATAGTACAGCATGAGAAACATTGCTCTAAACCGTTCGGGTTTGCATTTCAAACCAACAAATGGATGGTTGGAAATTTGGAAATGTGCAACAGAATTCAATTTAAACAACAACACGGCGAAAAACAGGATGCAGACGACTTTGGAGCTGAACGCTTTTTCTTCGGGAGATGACCCATCAGTGTCTGACAGCAGTTTTCGAATAACAAGCAATCTAAAGAATTTCTTGAAATTCACTATAATTCATTGATCCATTGGTTGAATCAGTGAAGTTGTGTTCAGAGGAAGGAAAACAAGCTTAACATTTAAGTAAAGTTGAAAGAGTGGATTCTAATAATTGTTTAAATTTATTCTTCACATATATTCATGCCGTGCTGATTTAAAGCTGTACTGTACCGTACTTTGGTTAACTGCACACTCCGGTTAACTGCACAGTCTCGTGACAGGCCCGAGGCTGTGCAGTTAAACGGAGTCGACTGTACTCCTTAAACCTGGATTTGTGTTTGTAATACATGAGTGCTCCCAATGCATACCAAAAATGTATATTCCTTAAATATGGATTTGTGTTTGTAATATATGAATGCTCCCAATGCAAACCAAAAATGTATACTCTTTAAACATGGATTTGTTACATGAATACATGAATGCTCCCAATGCAGACAAAAAATTTGTGTTTGTAATACATGCATTCCCCCACTTCAGTCCAGAAGGGCACACTCCTTATAATAGCTAGATTTGTGTTCACATGAAAGTCAACTAAATGGTCTCAATTGCAGGACAAAGTCAGTCTACAAGTCAACAATGTACAATAACCCTGAAATAACCACTGCAGACTTACCGTTAGTAAAGGTAATAAGATAAGTGCTAAGTTGGGTAGATTAACCTGGTGGACCTATAAATTATTAATGTAGCCCCACAATTACTCCTATAAAAATGAAGACCTCTATTCCTGGTATTAGGTGTAAGACATTTAGATCCAAATACAGTGGTTTCCACCTATAAGGCCACATCTTTTGCAGCAGAAATGAGGCCTTAACACAGGGGTGGCTTTTCTAGAGAGGGGTCACACAGATGAGAGTAATAACTACATATAAAGCATCAGTGGAGTAACTAATATTTAACTATTTTATATTTTTATTTGAAAATCCCATGAATGTTATCAGGTTATAAAGTTAATGTGATAAAACTAATAGAAATGCAATTTTTTTAAACAATTATGAATAATCCTCACTTGTGATGCAAATGCATCCTGGGCACACACATCTAGCTATAACCAGTTCAGTTGATTGACTGTTTTCCGACTCATGGCATATGAATGTATATTGATAATGTTTATTAGAATCTTTCTGACATCAAACTTCTTAGTAATGATCAAATGACGCTTTGATTTAGTCAAATTGCTTTCTCTTTGTAATCTAAACTGAGAATGTCTGAAGACAATTTGTACTTTTTGCAACAACTTTTTCCTTCATCAGCAATTTGTGGTTATTGGTTATCGAATGTTGGTTATCAAATGATGCAGTGTTTACAAAGACAGCTTGTGACATGATCAACTTTTCCTCTTCAGTCTGGTACCCAGTTAAGTATATTTAATATTTTAAGACAGCCATAAAGTCCAACAAATCATTTTACTACCCAGTGAAGTATATTTAATATTTTAAGACAGCCATAAAGGCCAACAAATCATTTTACTACCCAGTTAAGTATATTTAATATTTTAAGACAGCCATAAAGGCCAGCAAATCATTTTACTACCCAGTTAAGTATATTTAATATTTTAAGACAGCCATAAAGGCCAGCAAATCATTTTACTACCCAGTTAAGTATATTTAATATTTTAAGACAGCCATAAAGGCCAACAAATCATTTTACTACCCAGTTAAGTATATTTAATATTTTAAGACAGCCATAAAGGCCAACATATCATTTTACTACCCAGTTAAGTATATTTAATATTTTAAGACAGCCATAAAGGCCAACAAATCAATTTACTTCCCAGTTAAGTATATTTAATATTTTAAGACAGCCATAAAGACCAACAAATCATTTTACTACCCAGTTAAGTATATTTAATATTTTAAGACAGCCATAAAGGCCAACATATCATTTTACTACCCAGTTAAGTATATTTAATATTTTAAGACAGCCATAAAGGCCAACAAATCATTTTACTACCCAGTTAAGTATATTTAATATTTTAAGACAGCCATAAAGGCCAACATATCATTTTACTACCCAGTTAAGTATATTTAATATTTTAAGACAGCCATAAAGGCCAACAAATCATTTTACTACCCAGTTAAGTATATTTAATATTTTAAGACAGCCATAAAGGCCAACAAATCATTTTACTATCTGGTAAGTGGATGTCATTGACATAGCTAAACAACACAGGGCTTTTTCAGTGCTTAGCTTTTGTTGATGGTAACAACAGCCAGTAAATATCAAAGTGATGAAACCTAACACATCAGGAACACATAACAGTAAGGATAACTGGATTAATTACCTCTTTGTGTGTATTTAAGTCACTTCATGTTGATACAAATGTCAATGTGTTGAGTTTCAAAATGAAAAAAAAATATTAGCAAGATTTCTATCTGTACTCAACCATTATATGGCTGCTCCTGCGGGGTAAATTTAACAGTTTCTGCACTAAACCACTGGTTGTCTTAGAGGGGTGATCATCCTTGAGGTATACTGTTAAATGTAAACTTTTAAGTGGCTTCTGGTAGAAACAAAGCAGACGGCCACTGGTTGGGGGGGGGGGTTTAGAGTCAAGAGGGGATCATTCATTATTCAATGTATTTTAAAAACGTCTTTTGAAATTTGTCATACAATTAGCCAAGGGAAAAAATGCAAGGGAACATGTTTTAAAGAAACATAAATTACCATTATTTTCAAGTCATTTTAAATACTTCAAAGCAAAGCCACTGTGTGATTTAATGACAAGAAGATTGCTCCTAAACTGTTGTAAACTTTAACAAAATTCCCCGTCTAAAGCTGAAAGGTGAAGTATTTCAAAGCAAATGTGTTCCATTTATTTCATAGAAGGTTTGTAGATGCAGGAGAAATATTTATTTAAACACAGAAGCAGTCAAAACTTACCACTGTCTGACTCTTTGAAGACAAGAACTGGGGCTGGAGGAAATATAACAGGTGCAAACACTGTTGCCACAAAAGCACCATCTTGGGGCATGAACCTTTCAAACTGCAACAAGAAATAAAGCCATGACAGATTTAGTGTTAACTCTCAAATGAACACTCATCAAAATCAGAAGAAAGTCCGACCCGCTTTTCATTTTCTACTAATCCTATTAATTTCAAAATTAAGAAGCTGTAAGCCCTGTATCAATCATTCAGCATCCAATGTTTGCGACCAAACAGACTAACTTTAATAGATCAACAGCTGAACTCTAGCCACACATCAGTGCAGCAGGAATTAGGTCAGGCAAATGTTAGCTGACAATAAAAATGAACAATGGCCGATGCTCTACTGTGTAAAACAAATTTCCAGGAATTCACAATGAAACCGTGACTGAGATTCATGGGCAATAAGAATTTCAACTTAGTCACTGTAGCAGTAATACTGGAGATAAGATCAGCACCATTTTCATTAAGTACCAACAAGATATAATAATTAGTATTTTGTTAAAACCCCATGTCAATTTTTGGAGTAGTATTACGACAAAGGTCTTACACCAAGCGACAGAAAAGAGTGAAAACCAAAACATTTGTACATCCAACAAATAATTTATCTTCCAAGAATACAAAGTGAACATTTTAAAATAAATTAAAGTATTGCAAATTAAATTCCAAAAAGTCATAAAAGTTCTATCACAAGTCCAAAGTATAGAGTATTTCAAATGAATTCCAATGGTGTTCCAAATAAATTATGTTGGTGTTCCAAATGAATTCCAATTTTGTATGTGCTGATATTCTAACAGTCTGGATTAGTGTTTATGTGTTATCAGTTTTCATATATCCATGATGCCCTTAAATGGATTCACAATAGTCCAAAAATGCTGAGCACTTTGTAAATAATGTGAATAATTTAAATTAATAAATTTTCTAAAATAAAATCTGAAAAAAAGACCATTCTACTTTGGATCTTAAGACAGGAATGAGTAATTTTGAAGTAAGCAATATTCATATAAAAGGCGAAGAGTTCATTAACTAAGCTAGGATGAGGGTAATTTTCAAATCAAATTCATAAATAAATTGTTTAAAGAACATTCTTAATTTCAAAAAAGAAAATAGACCTAGAGCTCAACATCTGTAAATATGTTTAACTCTAATTAATAATGAGCCTAATATATAATCTAAAGACAGAAATATCAGATATGCAATATGTTGTTTTTTAAACATAAAATGATATTAGTCAGGTAGGCACTAAACTCAATACAAGGTCAATCACAAGATACATACATGCATTTAAGTTAAAAAGATCCATCTACTCTAACAATTTTCATTCACAATCTCATTTCACTAAACATCTGGCCCCATTTTTCTTTAAAAGTACCAATGGTTTGTTACTAACTTGATTATAAATATCATGAATGTGGAAGACAATCTTTCAAATTATAGAAATCTTTGTTTTCTTAGAAATAGGTCATATACAGCTGGTATAAATAGAAAAAAAAGGGAAAGCAATGTAATATAGAAATAAATATATTTTGCTAATCAGAAATCTTTTTCAAAACCTCATGATTATATAACAATCCATTCTGAAGAACAAGCAACAGTAAGGTTTTCATTGATGGCATATTTGATGTGAGATTTGATACCATTGCATTTAAATACAACTAGGCATCACAAGAGCTTTTTAAACAAGTCCCTCTGTTTATACATTGCAGGAATAACATTTTAAAAATATCTGCCATGGTGGCCATATTGCATGTTCGAGTGGCACCATTGTCATCTGAAACAGCTAGACTTGAGATGAATATACAAGTGTAAAGTTTCATGAAAGTCATTAAAAAGGAGTGCAATGGAATACAGACAAACGGCTATCTGATAAACACTACTGAATAATGACCAGAAGAAATAAGTATCAAGTACTTAAATCTAGACATTAGACATATAGCAGGAACCTATCTTCATTAAAAAGGTCAAAATTGGAGTCAAATTCAACTGGGTACACATCAATCCTAATGATTGGTTATCGAAGTACCCAATGAAAAGGAAACTATACTAAATGTGAACTGAACTGTTCTGTTGCAAGTTCGTACATGCAAAAGCCGCCACCCACCCCCACCCCCGGGAGGTATAGGCATAATTATTACTTATATGAATGACAAAATAGTGCAATCTGAGGATAAAAGAGTAATCTATATATTACATGCTATAATTCCAGAAAAACACAAGAAAACCAAGAAAATTTAACTTGAAGATGGACACTATCGCTTTACAAGCTTGAAGCAGCCGTTTCATTTTTGTGCTGTTTTTAATGATATATGTGCTTGTTGTCTGTCTTCGTCTAAGTTATTGTGTTTATCATGCATTGACTGTTCAGATCGTATGTGTTTCTTCATCTCCTTGTTTTGGAAATGAGAACAATTAGACTTTTTCTCAGCTGTCTTGCTCCACTACTACAATTTCCTTTGTTTTTTTAACAAACTGCCATCATGTGATCGCCAGTCAACCTGTTTATGCTAAGATAGACCCTCATTAATTGTTTTAAATGACCACTCCTTGGCTCTCCACACTACATTATACTCTAGACAAACTGGGACTACATTCATCATTACTTAAATGTAAACAAAAGCGAAAGAAAAAACTTTTCATAGCTGGCTGGCATATAGAACTGGAAGATATCCAGTTATCTCCCTTTCGCCCTTTCCCAGTCAACAATAAAATAATTTGACTGTTAAATTAGATAACCTGGTTCAAATCCATATTAAATTGCCAACCTTTATGTCAACTATCCCATAGATACCACTGTGTATTTATTATTTAATGCCCAGTCATTAAGACCACTGGAAAAGCACACAGCAATAGTTAAATTTTATCAACAATCAGAATATTGATGTCTTTTGAAACTTTGCTCAAAACATCAGTCGATGAGCCCAACTGCACAGATCTAACACCCACCAGTTACTCCATCATGTTGTTCCCCCACTACTCTCGCACAGGTGGAATTGCTGTCATCACAAAGAACTCCATGGTTAAACAACCAAACCAGAACCTTCATTTTCTACCACACAACATTCACACTGGAAAAAGATCAGACCATTTTTTTTGCTTCTACCGCAGCTGTGAAAAGTTCTTCCAGATTCCTAACAAACTAATGTCAAGGAATAAATTTACACCACTTCCAACTATCTTCCCTCCCACTGACCTTCCAGACCTGTTTGCAAATTTCTTCCATGACAAAGTACAAACCATTAGAGATAATCTTGACAACACAATTTTAATTGACTCATCATTATCATACTGCTGTATTACAGAATTTTAGCGGCAACTGTTGGCAGCATTTGAACCGGTCTCTATGGATTTAGTATGTACAATCGTGATGAAAAGTACATCAAAGTCATATGAACTTGATCTAATTCCAACAGTTTAGCAAAGTACCTGTCTTCTAACATTTTTCAATCATATAAAATCCACAATTCAGATTAATAAAGCTTGTTTTGCTTTTTTATTTGGTGCCATATGTTTTAATATAGACTGGTCTGCTACTAAAGTGTGTATCAAACTATAATGATGATGACACATGGTTTTAAATTCAAGAAAACCATCTGTTTCTTGTAACTATGATATACAGTTAATATAAATAGAAAATAAGGAAACTGCTCAATGTACATAATCAAATGGTCACACATATCAAATATAAAAGATCAGTAGCTCAATGTCACACAATGGCAGCCTCGAACTGTACTCGTTATTCCGTGTATCGCTTGTTCCTGATATTGCCAGTTGTAATCTTTGCTCTGAACTTGGATTTCTACTGTTGTTTTTCTTGGGTGTATTTATTTACGTGTACTAAATGGGTACCTATAGCTAATTTTACCACTCAGGTATTTATGAACAGTAACCAAGTACCTAGGTACCTGATGACAACTTTAATCTTCATGCACTAATGTAACAACTACTAGGTGAGGTAAAAGTATGTGACTAAGGTCAAAAGTACATAAATAAGTAAGAGCTAGACCTGTTAAATCTGACCTGCTTTTATATCCAAATCAAATATATACCTTATGTTTGTTGGCATTGGTGTGCTGTGAGAAGACAGGGCAGGCAGAAAACCGCTGAAAACCGACATGAAAGATGAGTCTCTCCTTGGATTGGACAGGTATGGTGAAGTCTGGAAACTTTTTCAGTACAAAGTTGAGGACTGACATCTTTTGTTCATGTGGAAGCAGGCCAAATGCAATGACCGGTATGCCAGGTGTGTAGGACTCTGTGTACATAATATAGCCAGTGAAATTACATACCAACATTAGCAGCATTATAAACTAAATTGTATTTTACATGCCTCCAAATCGAAAACTTGTGTCAGTTTTATAAGCTAGCTGTAAATGAAAAATCTACAAATTGTTTCCTGGCACGATAAATAATCTAATCATTTCTCTCATTTGTGTAATGAATAACAAAACTAGTCACAAAAGGGTGTGCCTAATGACAATTACAGAAGAAAAAATTTTATAAACTTTGAAACAACTAGAAAAATAAAGGCCCACCTTAATATGGTCAACCTTAAGAAGACATCTTTATGTTAGAGTCAAAGGCACAAATTATGTTCCTCTAAGCATGTGATATTTTTCTGTAACACCATAATTTATATGCAACAAACTTTTGCATCATTAGGAAAAATGTCAAGATAGTATTTATCAGCTTCAATACCAATCATTTTAGAGAAATTATAGTATTTCTTCCATAGATAGCTCTTGGTGCTCACCTTTTACAAATGTTTTAAAAGTGGGAGGCTTTGCCTCATATCACTGGTTTTTAGCCTTCTTAAAGGTCAATGGTGAATTCTTCAAATGTAAGTTTTTCTTGCTCCTTTCAGGTCAAATGTGAAAGTTAAATATGCAATCCTCTCATTTAATACACTCCAACCAATTCCATGTAATTTAACATTAAAATTAGTCAACAGTTACATTATCCAGAATCATTTATTCCATGACTGACAAAGGACTTAGGCACAGAATGAGATGACCATTATGGAGACAACATACTGATGTCATGGTCATATCAAGTGGAAATAACATTTATATTTCATACAGAATATGGTTATAACTTAAGATTAATAAATAAATAAATTAAAATAATAACAGCAAATGTTTTCTAATTTTCATAAGAATAAATCAGCAGAAAAAAGTGATTAAACTGTCTCAACAAGAAGTGTTTTCAAGAGCTCATTCTAAAAGATTTCATGTATATCATGGGTAATCATTGTAAATCCTTCAAAATGTTGAATTCAGTAACAGATTTAGGCAATAAATGCCAAAAATGACTTCTAGAAGACATCATGGTAAAATGAGAAAGTAGCAAAAGATATCATCCATACAGTACAAAGCAGGAAATAATCACAGACTATATATAACAAAGGACTACTGCAGCCAAAGGATGACATTTCAAGCCTCCCACCTCCATCATAATTTTAAATAAATGCAATTTTAAAGAATTATTGCTCAGAATTTTAATTTAGTAATTTATTTTATTCTTGTGATTTATATAATCATTGTCAAAAAAACTATCATGCTGAAATTGCACTCTTGCATTAAAATGTTAGGTATTTTCATAATTCTTCAAAACAATTGCCATCATCCATGCATTTTTAAATGCTTAACCAATAGTGACTATATCAACTGTTACAGTAGTTATATTAGTAGTCATTACAATCATTTAAATTTACTACTGCAAACCTATTTCACTACAAGCTATACTATCGAGAAACCTTTGTCCCCTGTTTATTCACTTATGCACATATATTCCACTGCCCCAACTTTAGTTATGTGTAACACTTTATAGCACAACTTCACGAAAGCTTTGCTGCAGAATAGGCATGTGCAAATAATGGCCCACAGGCTGTATCCAGCCCTTGACATTGTTCTATCCATTTAATTACATTATAAGGCGTGGCTCTAAAACTATTTACTTATATTACCCACGACCTGAAATCATATCGACAATTGTCTGGTGTAAATGTAATGTTAAATCCTCTTACTCACGCCCTGAAGGAAGGTGCACATAACTGCATCCAAAATCTGGACAAAAACAAGTTTTCAGCTATGCAAGACTCAAAATTAAGTTGAAGTGAAGTTTCCATATTTGACCTTTAATACAAATTAGCCAAAATGATTTATAAGTGGGGATTGGATTATTTTCACAAACATTGGTTAACCTCAAAAGGAATACAGTAAGTGACAAGGTCTCCAAATACTATGGGCAATGGACCGGATGTACATGTAATGCTAAAACCTCTGCTGTATGATGTAAACAACCCATGCCATCCAAATCATTTGGACAATTGTCTGGTGTGAATGTAATGTTAAATCCTCTGCTGTATGATGATAAGCAACCTGTGATATCCAAATACTGTGGACAATTGTCTGGTGTGCATGTAATGTTAAATCCTCTGCTGTATGATACTAAGCAAAACATGATATCCAAATACTGTGAACAGTCATCTGGTATATACATCACTTAATATTCTCTATATGATGCCATGCATCCTAAGAGATGAAAATAATGGGGTCAGTGATTTAGTCTACATGTCATTTCAATCCTCTCATGTTAAAAGATGTTAAGCAGCCTATGACATCCAAATACTGTTGTCAATTATCTGGTCTATATATCACTTAAAATTATACACTGTACAATCCCATGCATCCAAAGATATCAAAAACATGGCACCATGGATTGGTCTATAAATGACTTCAAATTATCAGCTGTACAATCCCATGCATCAAAAAGGTATTAAAATAATGGCATCATGGTCTGGTCTATATATCACTTCAAATTATCAACTGTATGATGATATGCATCCAAAGATATCAAAATAATGGCGTCATGGTCTGGTCTAAATATCACATAAAATTATCAGCTATTTGATGCCATGCATCCAAAGATATCAAAATAATGGCGTTATGGTCTGGTCTACATAACACTTAAAATTATCAGCTGTATAATGCCATGCATCCATAGATTTCAAAATAATGGTGTCATGGTCTGGTCTATATATAACTTTAAATTATCAAATATACAATGCCATGCATCCTATGACATAAAAACAATGGCACAATCCATTGGTCTACATATCACTTTAAATTCTCAAATTTACAAATCTTTGTAACCGATGAGATCAAAAGCTATGCTATGCAACCGATGAGATCAAAATAACAGCATAATGGATTGGTCTACATATCACTTTAAATTTGTAACTACATAATGCTACACATCCTATGAGATAAAAATAATAGCACAATCCACTGGTCTACATATCACTTTAAATAGCTTTACAAATCTTTGTAACCGATGAGATCAAAAGCTATGCTATGTAACCGATGAGATCAAAAGCTATGCTATGTAACCAATGAGATCAAAAGCTATGCTATGTAACCGATGAGATCAAAAGCTATGCTATGTAACCGATGAGATCAAAAGCTATGCTATGTAACCGATGAGATCAAAAGCACTGGGCCATGGTCTGGTCTATGTCTATATGTCACTAGAAATTCTTAGCTGCTAGATGCTACTCAACCTGCATGATCAAGATAATGGGGTCAGTGGTCAAGTCTACATGTCACTTTAAATTCTCAGCTGTACAATGATGCCAAGCAACCTATGACATCAAAGTACAGTTTTCAATGGTCTGATCTACATATAACATTAAATGAACAGATACATGATGCCCTAATATAGATCCATGTCAGCATTAAATCTGTCATTGATTCAGAAATAGCAAAAAACTCACCCATGAAGGCTCTGGGGACATTGGCTATATGGATAGTGATGTACCAGCCAGGCTGAAACAGAAATGAACACATTTAAAATTCCTTGCTTCATCCCCCTTTGATTGTGAGTGCTTTTACTGAAGTAAAAAATGTCTAAAAGTATGACATCAATGCTTGACCTAATAATAGCCAAAATAACTTTTACTATGCAGAGAATTTGGTAATTAACATGTACAACCAGTAACCAAGCTGATCCCTGACTGCTTATTGTGTGTGTGTGTGCTTGTTTTGTATGTGTGTGTGGGGGGGGGGTCAAAAATAACAGTCAATTATAAGAAGTAACAATACTGTGAACTACAGATTATTATGTATCACATACTTATTACTATTTTTATGGTTTAGTAATACAGAAATATTCTTTGCGTTGTGATCAGAGTATCTGAACTGCCTGTTATGGACTAACCAGCCAGTTGAGCCATTTCATGAAAATCTTCACAAGTGAATATTGACATGTGCTCCTCAATATTTAAAATATGTAAGTAACAAATTTACATATATAAAAGTCAAACAAGATTAAGTTTATAAATGTGAAGCACAAGCACCTAACACAAAAATGTTTTCATCAAATGGTCTCTCTCTCTCTCTTTCTCAGCAACATGCCCTCAATCTTACATGCAGTTCTTGTACTATGTGGCAAAAGTGAAACTGAGTCCAATAGGTTCATAAGCTTCATTATAACAAAAGATATGCAAGGTAAAAAAAAGATATGCAAGGTAAAAAATATATGCAAGGTAAAAAAGATATCAAATTTTCTACAAATATCATAATTTCTTATGTTTTGAACACCCGCAAGGAATCTTTTTGTAAACTGGAGGTTCTTTAATGATAGATGAAATCTGAATTTAAAAGCAACTTGCATGTGGATATTTGAAATGATCTGCATTCAAACACAAATTTTGGGCAATTAGCATAATGCAAACAAATCAAATCCCAAACTTACAAAACTATTCTCGTCTAATACTGAAACATTTCCTGTCCAAGCAATTATGATCATTTATGCAGATTTAAAGAAAAAAATACTGTATACATTTTCAAAATTTAATTTTGGTTTTTCTGTTTGAATTGAAATATGTTGCAAAATTCGGAAATTATGCTTGTGCTTAATCTATCAATATACAAAGGCTTTTCTCATCTAAAAACAAGGATGCCTAATATAGTAACATGCCACATCAATATGGTACATTTCTTTAAAGTCTGATATTATTAAATGAAAAAGGTGTAAAGATTGCGTTTCTCACCTGACTATCATGGGGACCAAGATACACATTTGTGTTTTGTAGAGAATGACCTAATAAATAATTCCTCCAATTTTACCAGATATAAACAAAAATGCATTTTCTACCTGGTTGCTACTCAGTTTTAATGTAAGTTGTAAAAAATAAAACTGATCATCTTTTTCTGTCTTAGGTTTTTATAATCAAAATTATTCACTGCAATCTTAATATCAGTCCTTGTTGAATAACATCAAATTGTGTTTAGATATAATTTGAGAGGAATTATATATTATTTATTAGATTAATAAAGTGCTCACTAACAATGTAGGGCTAAACATTACTTTGGAATTATTGTGAATTCATTTAAAGATATTTTGGATTCTACCATTGCAATATATCAGAACTTGTTTGTTGATTTTATTAAACTTGCTTGTTTCACATTTTTTGTTACTTAGAGTATGCTCATTATGCCTTAACAATGGTAAATCAACACATGCAGAAATTATTTTCTGAGATTTTATAAAAATTATGTCTTTGGGCTGTGATTCAATCCAAGACAGCAAATTTGATGCTATATTTTTCATACTTAAATCACAAATATTTGAATATGACCTGAATACAGACCAACAATATGAGTGGTAAAATCAGGTACTAATTTCAGCACTAAGCAAGTTGTTCATCCAAGACTGTGTTTACCATGTTGCCTTTCCTTGAAGATGAACAACTTTCATAAAAATAGACCAAGATCTGTCACATGATCCCCTGACCTTACTGTCATTAGTGTCCATATCAATCATAATTCTACAATTTAAGACATCGCATTGACCCTGATGTATTGGAAGGGAGGGAGAGGTACACCTCTGGTACAATCAGTCTTTCATAATTTTCAAGAAAATTTCACACGGTTAGTACCCATATTGATGATATTGCGCAAACTACAATCTAGTTGCTTTATTCATGCATTACATGCTCTGAAGTTCTGACCCTTTTTGAGGTAAATCCATTAAATATATTGACTACCATTTCTGTTTGATGAAGAGTGATGGTAACCAAGAAATGCCCAAGTCAGTTAACTAGTTTTCTTTCTTTAAAAAAAATTGACAACATTAGATAGGTACTTACCATAGCACCCCCATCCTCCTCCAACTCTGTCAGTACCCTCTTCTTTGTCCTCTTGAAGTTTTCAAACTGAAAGATTCTGGCATAGTCTGCAGGTAAGTTCTCCTTTGGATCCCAAGGAGATGTGCGGAAGCTTTTCAGACCTCTGTATCTGCAGATGGAGGCGAATAAAATTAGGTTTATTGAAATTGTTTTTAACAACAAGATCCTCAGGGTTAAAAAATTAGTTCCATCCCAAAATAAATTTACCCTTTCACAATAAATCATATTTCAAAGTCATACAAAATTACTTATTTTAGACATTTTATTTACAATTGATCACACTGATTTCCCAATCTTCTCACTTCCCTCCAGAAAAGGTCCAGAAAAGGCACGGATGCTCTACTATCAGAAAAGATTTTCCAGAAATTCAAAACCATTTCTTCTTTTTAAGTGGTTAGTGCTCTCTGATATTCTTGGGTGACAAAACTTTAAAATAAACTACTGTGGCAGCCATGTTGGATTTAAGATCTACATTATTTTCATTTGGGGCAAACTTGATACCATCAGAAGACTTTCTGTGAAAACCCTATGTTGATTGACAAGACATTTCCTTCAAAAGAATTAGTGACAAGACCTTCAAAACATTACTTTGGAATTATTGTTGATTTATTTAAAGATATTTTGGATTCTACCATTGCGATACTGGGGCAGCCATGTTTAAGGCCAGTCTGGCACCGTTTACCAACTATTGATCATAGTTAATTATCTGGTGAAAATCCCATATTGATATGACCTTCCATTTAGGAGTAGCAATAATAGGATTTTTAAGATGGCTGCCATGGTATCCATACAGTATGTCAGAGTGGCACAATTTTTATTCGTACAAACTATGACATCATAAGAAGTCTTCTGGTGAAAACCCAAAGCTGATATTTCTTTCAATCTAGGATAAGTAGTGATAAGATTTTCAAGATTTCAATGATGGCTGCTTTGATAGCCATACTGACATTAAGTTGGCACCATTTAACTTTAAAACCAACAAAACTTTTAAGAAGTCTAGTGAAAACTACATCTTGATATGACCATCCATTCAAGTGGAGTAGTGATAACAGGATTTACAAAATGGTCATTATGATGGTCCTGTCAGACAGCAGTGTTAACTAGACATCACATTTATTCAGGGGAAAACCCCATAATGATGTAATTTTTCTATTTAGGAAAAATAGATACCAAGATTTTCAGACTGGCTCCCAGGGAAGTAATATTGATGTAAGATCGACACAAATTTCATTCAAGATCAAGTGTACACCATAATACATATTTAGTGAACTCCATTGATTACCCATTCAGTAAAATTAGCAGTTAAGAAGACTTTCAAAATGGTTGTGGTGGCCATATTGGATGTCTGAGTATCACCATTTTCATTAAGGACGACTAGACCTTGGGATGAATGCAAGTGTAAAGCTTCATGGCAATCCTCTACATAATTCAGAAGAAATAAGAAACTACTGCTAATTGATGAATGGACATTGGTATTATAAGTGGCAAAAAAAAGCATAATTTGGGAACAAAACATGCAATCTCTATATTACATGCCTGCATTACAGCACGTATGAATAAAATACATATTTACTACTAACATGCTTCTGCAGCTGGTCAAAATTCTTGTTACAAAGGTTACAATCTATATGGATTAGAACCATAATACAAGCACAAAATATACTAAAAAATTATTTATATTCAGCACTCACTTTAAATAGCCTACATATGTAACTTTTGCTGAATGATCATGAACTGGAATTCTGTAATGATCATGAACTGGAATCCTGTAGTGATCATAAAACTGGAATTCTGTAATGATCATGAACAGTAATTCTGTAATGATCATGGACTAGCATTCTGTAATGATGATGAACTGGAATTCTGTAATGATCAAGAACAGTAATTCTGTAATGATCATAGACTGAAATTCTGTAATGATGATGAACTGGAATTCTGTAATGATCATGGACTGGAATTCTGTAATGATCAAGAACAGTAATTCTGTAATGATCATAGACTGAAATTATGTAATGATGATGAACTGGAATTCTGTAATGATCATGAACTGGAATTCTGTAATGATCATGGACTGGAATTCTGTAATGATCATGGTCAGATGCTCTGAGTGCTATATTACATTCCCCTCAATTTCTTCTTTTAAAGTTTGTAACACAGTGTTAATTTGTCCTTTTATTCATATGACATGTTTTGAAATCTAAAAAGATCCATATGTTCTTATATTTTCCATTATATAACATCCACAACTCACTTAACATCTAGCACCATTTTCTTTCAGACTACTGACTGGTTCACATCTTCCTTAGCTTATCATTAAAATTAATGTCAGAAAAAGTTCATATTTGAAGATGGGTTATATATATATATATATATATATATATATATATATATATATATATATATATATATAGTTGCTATAAATAGTAAAGTAATTTTACACTATTCTCAATCAGCAGTCACCTTTATCAGGATATTTTCAAATTTATATCAGTCGAATCAAAGAGATGATACAAAAAAAATGACAAAAACAACTTTTTACTGCTTTTTTAAAATTGTTATTTACCAAAATGGCATAATTCATATACAGTCTAGTGTAATGCGTAACTTGATGAAAAATGCACAATGATTATGCCAAAAGCATAATGGCTGGCATGTATGTGTATGGTGTACAACTTCTGATCAATAAGCGGTAAAACCAAAAATATAACTAAGTTGAAATATTTTGACAGTTCTGAAAGCAATGCAACCTAATTTGTGGCATGTAAATACTGGCTCACCTAGCAAACCTGGTCCTAGCTGATTTGTCCATCGGTGTGTCAATTTCATCTGGAAAAGTTACATTCTGCTTCTCCTTCTTCATCTTTTCAAGTCTAAAAAATGATAACACAAATGTAAGATAGATTATTGTCTAGATGTTAGCACACTAGCTTGTAATACCAAACGGTCTTGAGTACAAAGCAATGAACAAAAGTCACCAGACATATTTATAGTGGAAAAGATAGACATCATGTTCTTTTAACAACATGTTGGGAAAAAGACGCCAATTAATAAAAGGAAAACCATTATGGATGACAACATTGCAGGGTAATGACTACTGTAATTCATCAGCCATGAAAGTTTGGTGATGTCTAAAGAATGCTGTAGCTAAGTTTTTTTAGCTTTAACAATTTTTCAGTCATATCGCTATGATGTCAGCAGTGAGGCAGTTTATAGTGATGTCTAGCACTGGGGCATCATGCCGCAGACATGAAGCATGATGTCCACACCCAGTCACATTATCCTGACACCAGGCCGACCAGTCCTAACACTAACCTCTTAATACTGAGCTTCAAGCGAGGCAGCTGTTAGTACCATTTTTGTAAGTCTTTGGTACGAATCGACCGAGAATCGAACCCACGACATCCCGCTTCTGCGGCGGACGCTTTAACCACTAGGCCACCGGAGCAGTTTGTAGCTAAGTAAGAGCAATAACACCATTTCAAGTTCAGATTTGTGAATGTAAAGAAACGCTGACTGGCTTATTTTTGTTTGTTTCATTTAGCCCCCCTGAATGGCTTACAAACAGACAGTAAATCCTGTACTAAAAATAAGTAAATACCCTTTTTCCAAAAATTAATATTGAAAATTAATGAGAAAATTTTTTTTTTCTTAAATAAATATGAACTTCCACTATTTTCTAAATTTTAAAATTCAAACAGTGCTCAGGATTTTCTTACATAATGATATACAAAAAGTCAGTCCTATTATATCATATATATTATATTAATGCATCTCATATCTTCTAAGCAGTTTATTATCATCATTTGACATAACACATTTTACACAGAAATAAAATGTGAAAACTACATTAAGATCTCCAGTCCCATTTCAGACCCAAAGATGGTACACCAGTACTTACCAAAACCAGTTACAGAATGGTCATAGACAAACAATCTGGTTTGCTGAGAATGATTATTTAATTTCTGTAAATTTATGAATTATAAAAAACACATTTTCTATTTGTTTATTTTGTTTTTTAGGGTTTAACGCCATTTTTCAGCACACGATAGGCTATACATGGCAGCCAGCAGTATTGGTGGAGGAAGAACCAGGGAAAACCCTTGAAAGAACCACCGACCCACAAGAAGCTACTGGCAAGCTTTCTCACATAAATACATTAGCCGAATCTTAGACTCGAACCCATGCAGAGGTGAGATGGCAGTGATCCATAACAGAAAGCGCTTTAGACCACTTAGCCACCATTTAATATTTATATTATATTAAATAATTAGATTTGACTGATAACATTGTCTGTGATTAATGACACAACCTGCAGTATTTAATCTGATATATTATGCATCCAAGGTACAGAAATATCTATTTGCCTTACCCCAATTCAGCTACAGTGACAATGTTGCAACATGTAAACATGAAATGTATTAAAGAGACTTTGTTTTAGTTGATCAACTTCATACTATTTAATAACAATAATCTGTGGTAAGATGATCCATATTGGGATTTTAATATGTGTATGCTTCATGTTGGGATTTAAATCTGAGAATGCCTGATGTTGGGATTTTGATCAGTGTATGCTTCAATTGGAATTTTAATCTATATTACGCTTCATGTTCAGATTTTCATCTATGTATGCTTCAATTGGGATTTTAATCTGTGAATGCTTCATGTTGGGATTTTCATCTGTGAATGCTTTATGTTTGGATTTTCATCTGTGAATGCTTTATGTTGGGATTTTCATCTGTGAATGCTTTATGTTGGGATTTTCATCTGTGAATGCTTTATGTTGGGATTTTCATCTGTGAATGCTTCATGTTGGGATTTTCATCTGTGAATGCTTTATGTTGGGATTTTCATCTGTGAATGCTTCATGTTGGAATTTTCATCTGTGAATGCTTTATGTTTGGATTTTCATCTGTGAATGCTTTATGTTGGGATTTTAATCTGTGAATGCTTCATGTTGGGATTTTCATCTGTGAATGCTTCATGTTGGGATTTTCATCTGTGAATGCTTTATGTTGGGATTTTCATCTGTGAATGCTTTATGTTGGGATTTTCATCTGTGAATGCTTCATGTTGGGATTTTCATCTGTGAATGCTTTATGTTGGGATTTTCATCTGTGAATGCTTCATGTTGGGATTTTCATCTGTGAATGCTTTATGTTTGGATTTTCATCTGTGAATGCTTTATGTTGGGATTTTCATCTGTGAATGCTTTATGTTTGGATTTTCATCTGTGAATGCTTTATGTTGGGATTTTCATCTGTATATGCTTCAACTGGGATTTAAATTATGTGTATGATACTTGATGTTGAGATATTAATCTGTATGATGCTTGATATTGGGATTTTAATGTGTATGTTTAATCTGGTTTATTTTAATCTGTGTCTGATGCTTCATGATGAGATTTTAATCTGTGTAATGTTGGATTATAATCTGTGATCGATGCATCATTTGGGATTTTAATCTGTGTATGATGCTTCATGTTGGGATTTTAATCTGTGCATGTTTAATGGTAGGATTTTAAAATATATATGTTCATTGCTGGGATTTTAATCTGTATATGATACTTCATATTAGGATTTTAATCTGTGTATGATGCTTCATATTAGGATTTTAACCTGTGTATGATGCTTCATATTAGGATTTTAATCTGTATGATGCTTCATATTAGGATTTTAATCTGTGTATGATGCTTCATATTAGGATTTTAATCTGTGTATGATGCTTCATATTAGGATTTTAATCTGTGTATGATGCTTCATATTAGGATTTTAATCTGTATCATGCTTCATGTTGGGATTTTCATCTGTGTATGATGCTTCGTATCAGGATTTTAATCTGTGTATGATGCTTCATGTTGGGATTTTAATCTTATATGATGCTTCATGTTGGGATTTTGATCTGTGCATGTTTAATGATAGGGTTTTTAAATATGTACATTTAATGCTGGGATTTTAATCTGTATGATACTTCATGTTAAGATTTTATTTAATCTGTGTATGATGCTTCCTGTTAGGATTTTCATGTCAATGCTTAATGTTAGGATTTTCATCTGTGTATGCTTCATGTTGGGATTTTAATCTGTGCATGATGTTTCATTTTGGGATTTTAATCTGTGTATGATGCTTTATGTTGGGATTTTAATCTGTGTATAATGCTTCATGAATGGGAATTTAATCTGTGTATGCTGCTTCATGTTTGGAATGTAATCTGTGAATGATTCATGTTTGGAATTTAATCTGTGAATGATTCATGCTGGGATTTTAATCTAAGATGCCTCATGTTGAGATAAAGATCAGAGCACTTACTTCATAGTTAATATTGAGTGAAATAAAATTCAGTTACCAAACAGTTATCTATAGGTTATCACTGCATAAAAAGGTACAAAAAAAAACCCATAAGAATTTAGCATGCCACTACAGCTATGGGATACTACTCCACCTAGCAACTACCCATGCAAACTCATTTGATCAATCCCAATTTTATTTATCTATTTACTTATCTATATATATAAAAATGAATGTTTGCTTGCTTGTGTTGTATGCATTCCTATACCATTCATCCAATTGCGATAAAACTTTGGTGAGTTCTTCTGCGCACGCCCGCGAAGGTTTCTGAATTAGTACAACCATTTAAATTGTACAATTAACAAATGTGTGTATTTCATATAGTTTTGCGACATTTACCGTGTGTTCACTGTGAACTGTAGGCGCCTTAGATACGTCACATGATCGAACAGTAGGCGCCTTAAATATGTCACGTGATCGAACACGGTCTGTAGCGATACCTAATTTCGCGTGTCTTCGGTGTGAACTGTAGGCGCCTTAGATACGTCATGTTTACTTAGTTACGTTTGATTCGCGCCTTTTTTACATCAAACAATCGTGGTGTGAATTTGTAATAGTTGAAGCAGATGAGCAATGGGAAGCAAGATTGGAAACCGTTCAAGTTCGCACTGCTCAAGCCCGATCACTTTCACAAAAACTTTCTTTCTTTGAGTGGCATTGCAACGCATGCCAGGATTAAAACACGAACACTTTCTTTCTTTGAGTGGCATTGCAACGCATGTCAGGATTAAAACACGAACACTTTCTTTGAGTGGCATTGCAACGCATACCGGGCACTTGCTAGTTCATTATATTTGAAAAAACATGTAAATAACACATATTCAAAATTAAAAAAGGGATCATTTTTATTCAATTTCAAGTTTTATTTTCCATCAGTAAATTTTTTATTTTTGGGGGGAAATAATAAGGAATTTTGAAACAAATACAAAGATTTTCAAGGTTGTAAGAATATGGCTTCTTTTTCACCCTATATATAAACCAACTACAAAGTCTGGTCTTTGAGCCACAACGACCTTGACTTTTGACCTTTCAATCCCAACATCAACAGAGGTCCTTCCTTCAAGTCCATAAGTGTGAGCCCTTAACAGTACCTTCAGGTATGTGGTCTAGTGTTGCAGTTTTGACACAAAACCATTTTTCTTCTTTCAGTGCATTACCTTGACTTTTGACATTTTATCCCCAAATGAGTATGCTTCATTTCTACCCAATATGTCAGTCATCTACCATAATAACAAGCCTCAACTTCATCTACCATAATAACAAGCCTCAACTGATAATCCACTATGCTCTTTTATCACACATGGCCACCTGCATGGAGATTTCCCTATTTCTAATGAATATGCATAAACCTGTATAATAAATCACTGTAAACACAAGTACATCTCTGTAGCTACTGTCACCCATCATAATCCTCCATGCTATATGAATGAGCCAATTAAAGTTTCTATCCAAAAGCATTCACTTATCAATCTACAATTAGCACTTTCACTGATGTGTAGGAAATTATGTTGCTGAATAAATTCTTTGGTTATGCTTACTCATGAAAAAATCTATACATTGTCAAGCAGCCTGGGCTTTCATAAGTTTGTGTTGGATGAAATAGTGCCCAAGTTAGCATCACCTTCAGCAAACACACCCTTGTAAGAAAATGCTGCAAATTGTTCTTTTTCAAATGTAATAAGAATCCTGAGAATAATAACTAAGTGTAGTAGGTATTATAATTAAAAACACTGTACATTTAATTAAAATACAGAAATAAAAGAACATGCTCTGCAAAATGGCCTTCCTTCCCCTTCCTCTGAGTGTTAGCCCTATCAATTGCATTTTATGATAGCCATGTAAGATAAAAAGAAAGTGTTGCAGATTATCACCCATGAGACCATGATTATCCACAAATTTGGTGAAACTAAATACAGTAGTCCCCCTCTTATACGGCCACCCCTGTTGCACCGGGAAAGTGGCCTTATAAGGCGGGTGGCCGTTCCAGAGGGGGGCTAAATTTATTATGAGAAGTACATGTATATGTAATGTACGTAGTAAGAAAGATACATACTTCAAAACATTAAATATCTTCGTCTAAATGAAACATTAATCAATAAAAGTTTTTTTGTCATGATAAATTTATTTCAACTGAATATACGTTACTATTTTTGCTTTCTTGGCGTAAGTTTGATATGCGAGCGGGTATTGTTGTCATCCACATTTCAAATGGATTCAAAAACGTCATTTACATCTTGGTACATACATAATTATCTTTCCATTTTCCCACTGCTGCTGAATAACCTTCTTATCAGTTATTACTTTGTTTATTCAAATTATTTCAACATAAACTTGTTTTTACGAGTCTTTTGTACATACGGCCTCCCCCCCCCCTCCCGATGTCGTCGAGTAGAATAACCGACTTTCTTCGAAAATAATGTATCCGTTAACGTAATGACATTTTAGTGTTTGGTAATGATTTATTCGGTTATTGCTGACTGTATGCGATTCAATTATGCAGACAAAACTTGTGTCGAGTCTACGAAATGCAGCCTTCGTAAAGGAAGCCATATCGTTTGGTCACGTAATTTTTCCCGGTCTTTGTCTGGTACCCTATTGTCTTTTTTACGGTTGTCTGTGTGTGCCAATGTACAAAATCTATTTTTAGCCTATGCTGACCTTGTTATGATTATAACAATTACGTCTGGTTATAATCATCAACGAGAAGAACTCAACATAGGTGTTAAACCCCAAACTCTATCAAAACATTATTGAGCCCATTTCCTGTAAACATCGACTTTCATAGATAACGATATACTTTAAATCTTTAGTCGACATTTTTAACGGCGACTTGGCACTCGGAGACGTGTATCTACGATAGAGATAATAAAAATTACTTACCTTACGTCAAGATTTGAATTAATTATTGGTTCTGGATACATTTAAAAATAAAATGAGGCCGCTCGTGAGGGGGAAAATTTTATATTATTGCACAAAAATGCTGGCCGCTGGTCGCGTTAGCCGGGTGGCCTCTCGTGAGGGGTACTTTTGAACAGAAACTCGTAGGTGCCAACGAATTCTGGCCGTTTGGAGCGGGTGGCCGCTGGTCAGGGGGGCCGTACAAGAGGGGGACTACTGTAGTCAACACCAGATGTTTTGTGCAGAAGCCATTTTTGTTTCTTTAGCCTTTGTGACCCTGACCATTGACCTTTGTCCCAAATATCAATAAGCTTCTTTCTTACCCCAAGTGCACCATAAAGTTTGGTTACTGTAAATAGTGCAAAACTCAAGAATTTAAATATAAACCATTTTATCTTCTTACAGTCCAAGTAATTATGATCTCTGTGCTTTTGACACCAAAATGTACAGGCTTCTACTTTACCCCAAATAAGGAATTGTAATACTGTGTGGAAAAACATTGTTCCTTTTTCAGTAACAATGATCTTAAACTCAGACTGACTTCTTCCTCAGATCAAAGACAAATCATCCACAAAGTTTGGTAACTGTCAACTAGGAAGAACTCCAATTATTGTGAAGAAACCATTTTTCTTCTTTCTCATGTGGTGACTTTGATCTTCAAACTTTTGACCAAAATTTAACAGGCTCCTTCCTTGCCCCAACTGCACAAAGCCTGGTAAACATGTCTTCTTTTAGCCATAGTGACCTTTGATCCCAAAATATACATGTTTCTTCCTTTCTTCATGCACAAGAAATCCACAAAGTCTGGTAACTGTAGTGGGTGGAGAACTAAAGTTATTGCAAAAAACATTTTTTATTGTTCAATGACCTTAAACAGGGTCCTATTGACCACAAAATCAATAGAGTTCTTGCTTTCCCCAAGTGCATGCCATCCACAATGTGTGGAAACTGTAGATGATAAACAATTCTAGTTAAAAACAGAATTTGTTTAGGCATCAGGCAGATGGCTGGCTGGAAAACATCATAACAATACACTTCACCATATGGTTGCCATATAAAAATTAGAAGAAATTTATTTAAACTGCCCAATTTATAATAACTTCAAAAATGAAAACAGTTCACCACATGCCAGGTAAAGATCTGGATATAACATTATTCATATTTAGATACACTTAAATATTAGTCCACATTTTGGCACTAAGCTGACAACTCTTTATATTTTTATGCCTGGAATCTTCACATACTATCAAAATGTAATTGATGCAAAAATCTACAGCTAAACTATCAGGATGACAGATCAAGTGACATATAGTGAAAACTTACATCTTTAGCTCCTCGTCGATATCCACATCTGCATCATATTTAGCATCATTATCTCCAGCTGTAATTGTTATCTGCAAGCACAAAAATGAAATAAAAGTCCAACATGTTTTTTTAATATCCAAATCATGTTAAAAGTTATCTGAACAAACAGTCTGAATTCAATATACAAAAATATAATTTAACCCAAGACCTGCATGACCATAGGTAAAAACGATCCTTCTTACCAATTTGACATCTGTTTCATGAAAAAAGACAATGTGGGTGGAGATGAAAACTCTGCAATCTTATTTTCTTCTTACTCTATCAATCACAGCAGTTAGTAAGGTTACATAAGGACACTTAAATAAGCAGAATAAAGAAAACACATATAAAGGCAAAAGATGTCTTATTAACATTATAGGAACACAATATAACCTATTTCCCAAACTTCATAGGTCAATTTTACATCATTTGCCAGTCTAATTAATATTCTTTCTATAAATATAAAAGAAGAATTGATAATCATGATATCTAGGTCATATTCAAACTGGGGCCCAGAGTGGCCGAGTGGTCTAAAGCGCTTTCCTTTATGGATCACTGCCGTCTCATCTCTGCATCCATGGGTTCGAGTCTAAGATTTAGCTAATGTAGTTATGTGAGAAAGCTTGCCAGTAGCTTCTCACGGGTTGGTGGTTATTTCCGAGAGGGTTTCCTCAGGTTGTTCCTCCACCAATAATACTGGCCACCATGTATAGCTTATCGTGTGCTGAAAAATGGCGTTAAACCCTAAAACAACAACAACATACTCAAACTCATCCAACAAGAGCTTGAAAATGTAAACCAATTTACTAATTGTACTGGATTAAAATTGTACTCACAAGAGCAGTTCACCAATCTAGATCACCCCATCTTCTTTATTTTGTCCCCACCTAATAGTCTGCTAACCAAATTATGTCTTAAGGGAAATGCAAAAAACCAAGTTTACTGTTTGCTTAGGCATTAAAAATCACAACCATGAAGATTCTCTATATTGTCTGATTTTTAACTGAATGGTGTCTACCTGTTGGAAATTTGGAATGTTAATAAGTATATGTTTTGTAATATTTTCTCAATAAATAACATCTAATAAAACTCACCATATAAGCTTAAGTTAGATTTAAATCTGACAGAATTGATAAGCACTGCAAATTGAATACAAAATCACATTGTTAATATTTCACAGATCTCACTCAAAATAGAACTCAACTGATATCTTGATAACATAAGCCTTTTTAAAAGTCTTTTAAAATCTGATCTGAAATAGAATTCCTAAAGTGTTGACAAGCTCTACCAATCAGATGCAAGATCACTATATTAAGGCATGGATCTCGCATTTAACTGTATTCATTGAATGTCTTGATGGTTAAAGCATTAGAAGATCAACTGGTTGAGCTTCAGACTCAAGTGTTATGGTTTCAATATCCACACTAGCAAGCCTTTATGGGTGTGTCCTTTGGAAAGGTACTTAGCAAGCCTCTATTGGTTGCCTGGGTGTGTTCTTTGCAAAGGTAAACCTCTCCCTCAGTAACTCATGTACAACAGGGTCTATAAACACAGACCACACTATGCACGAGGTACAGTGGGACCTATAAAAATACTGATGTTGTGATTTCATTGAAAGTTATAGTGAAACTTCTTATCATCCTTGACAATATCTCTAAGTTCAAATTCAGGAATTTTCTATAACTCATTGCCCTCACAATGGTCCTTTTCTGTGAAATAAAGCTCTTTATTTTATGAAGTACTCGTTTCACTTAGTTGCCTTGCTACCATTGATCACACAGTTATGATTGAGTAGATTAAGTTATGGTAGTTCAATTATATTATGTACACAACAATTAACATTTATAACAGCGTCCAAACAATGAAAACTGAAATGAGTTCACTCGACACACAACAAATGCCATTAGATCTTAAGTATGTAGGATTTGCATGACTTTTAACTTTTCTTCCTCCTCCTTATTTGATTCAGAAAACACATTTAAAATTAGAACAATACAGCAAATATTTCTGATGGTCCAATATCAAAACACAGTTGGCATTTGATCAGGCTACAGTAGATTGACACATTGTATGTTTAAATACAATATCAAAACACAGTTGGCACTTGATCAGGCTACAGTAGATTGACACATTTTATATCTGAATACAATATCAAAACACAGTTGGCACTTAATCAGGCTACAGTAGACTGACACATTTTATGTTTGAATACAAGAGGACACATTGCATTTATGCTGAATAATGTTAATAAGGAACTAAAAGATACAATAAAAACACAAATTTCACTTGATAAATTTTTTAAATTTTACTAAAGTACTGCCTCCACTAGGAATAAATGACATTGTCATTGATATAAAAAAAACTTGAATATCGTTAATTACACTGTTTTAAGAATGTTGTTTGGAAAGAAAATGTTAACAAATTATGACTTCTTATTAAAAGTTGATAATTTCATAATGTTGATTAAAATTTGCAGATCTTGTCTAACATTTTCAATGATAAAATGAGCAATATATCAAAGTTCAGTTACCAATTTTTATTATTACTATCTTCAAGTTTAAAAAAAGAGATCAATTATGGGGTATTTTCAGCATTACAAAAAGGTATCAATTATGGGATATTTTCAGCATTATAAATAGAAATCAATTATGGGGTATTTTCAGCATTACAAAAAGGGATCAATTATGGGATATTTTCAGCATTATAAATAGAAATCAATTATGGGGTATTTTCAGCATTACAAAAAGGGATCAATTATGGGATATTTTCAGCATTTTAATCGAGATCAATTATGGGGTATTTTCAGCAGTACAAAAAGGGATCAATTATGGGATATTTTCAGCATTACAAATAGAAATCAAATATGGGATATTTTCAGCATTATAAATAGAAATCAAATATGGGATATTTTCAGCATTATAAATAGAAATCAAATATGGGATATTTTCAGCATTTTAATCGAGATCAATTATGGGGTATTTTCAGCATTAAAAGCAGGTTCACAAGTTATAACAGTGTGAGTGTGAGTTATCGCAGGAGTTGTGTACTTAGCTTCACACTTCCCAGACAATCCATCCCAAAATATAGTGAAAGTACTGATAAATCCAACCAACCAAGTTTGATCAAAATAGCATCAGAAATATTCTCTACATAAATAGTAACAAGCTCAGCACAATTATTCACCATTTCATACTCTTCCTCTTCCTCCTCCAGTTGTTCCTCAGACTCAATCTCTGAATCTTCCTCAGTTTTGGCTTCCATGGAATCATCTTCATCCTCATCTTCTTCATCATCCTAAACAAAGAAGTGTATGTAATAATATTATTAACAATTCATTCATCTGACTTTGTTGTCTCACCTGGTTGGCAGTCCAATGCAGATCATGCCCAGTCAAATATAATAGACAAATAAAAGTGATAAAGTTTTGACAGGATACATAACCATTCAGATAATAAAATATAAAATGTCCAGATTCTGGATAAAGTTTGTACAGACAATTCATATTTTACTACATATTTAACGACAAGGATTTTGCCTTTCTTGCACTGAAATAGCACTGCCACTGTAAATAGGATTAAAATTGTGTTTACATACATGTACGGAACCACTGTTATAAATAATGGTATTAACTACATGTTCATTTTGCACCTACTGAGGGAATGAGAATGCGATTATGCTTTTTTGGATTTCATCGACATGATTTTACAAAGAAAAGAACAACAAATGATGACATATTTTGACTGATATGCCAATCGTGAGCGTGAGACTCACCTGGAAGACATCATGTAGCCATGATAGCTAAAGTCCTATTTTATACAAGATGAATGTGTAATAAATAGTAGACATCATATCTAGAGTCCCATTTTATACAAGCAATATATTGTGTAATAAATAGACATCATATCTATAGTCCCATTTTATACAAGTAATATGCAGTGTAATAAATAGTAGACATCATATCGAGAGTCCCATTTTATACAAGTAATATATTGTGTAATAAATAGTAGCAGTTTCCGAATCTCCTGGGGTATGGAAATCCGATGTGGCAAACTGATTATTCTTTGAGATTTCAACTTTCACTTTGACAGTCCTTCAAACCCATATACATCAAAACTCCTAGATACCATTCATGTTTTCAACCTTAAACAGTTAATTAACATACATGCCAACACCTGAAGAGGAAAAAGTGTAATCCAAGTAGTCAAAAAGCAGAATCCAGGCAGAAAAAGCATAATCCACATCTAACATGCTAAAATTTTAATGAACAATGATTTATTTGCCCCTCTTGTCTTTTAACATCATTTATTGCTTCAAGTTTTCATATGTAGCACTTTTAGCTTTACAAACACATCGACTAGAATCCATCTTAAGACTTTTAGCGCCAACTATTCAAAATTCTTTCCACACAGCCTGTAATAGATGACATGTGATCCTGCCCTTATGTCTTCATATTTAGAGGATACTGCTGTTTTTTGTTTTGTTTAATTTTTGCCCTTTTTTCATCCATCTGTGAAATTATTTAAACGGAGATATTTTTGCACTCATGTACGCATCTACTAAAATAAAATATGTTTTTTAGCGCCAATTACCTAAGACTGGTTCTCCATCAAACATGAATTAGAACAAAGAATCTGAGCATAAAGAATGAAATTTTTTAAAAAAATCAGTCTGTTCTCTCCTCACAAAGCCATACAGCTGCTTAAAATAGAATATGAGATCGAAAATTGCTATAAATAGAGAACACGATACTGTTAGGAAAGTCCACAGATAAGTGTACTCTTATACTGTAGTTAAATAGAAGCAGTCTTTTCTAAAATACAGTATATCAGATTAATTGAATATTAATGAAAACGAGAAAATAAATAATAATTTTTGGGGAAGGTGGATATACTGAAAAACAGTAAAACATATATGGTCATGCATAAGGCATAATTTAGTGAAAAAAGTGTAATGGTTGGCATGTATAAGTTAACCAACCCATCCATAAACATGGTCACATTTTAGACTGGACTCTTCATAGACCTGATGATCATATTCTATGGTCCACCCTTGTATCCCATGAACTTGCATCAGATCACCTCTGCATTATATGCCATCTGGCTGTATCAGTCCTTAACCCTACACCTTTATTTGCTACTAAAAGAAACCTCTGTATCATAAATAGAAACAAAGTAAAGCAGTTAAGAACGTCACAAACCTAGTCGATGTAGCCAAATTATCCAACTACAGTAATAAGATCATGGAAAGTTTCAGCTCCATAGGGGTCTTTGAGATTACTAACAAACTAATTTCAAGGAACAAATGTATACCAACTACCTTATCTCCAGTATACCTTCCGGACTTGTTTGGAACTTTTTTCCGTGACAAGGTACAAACCATTAGAGATAAACTTGACAACACAATTTCAACCATACAGTTGTGATACAGAATTTCAGCGACAACCGTTAGCAACATTTCAACCTGACTATGGATTTAGTATGTGCACCAAAGTCATGTGACCTTGATCCAATTCCAACATCACTGCTGCTTAGATCTAATATTGCCTTCACTAACTGATATTATTAATGCATCTTTCTCATCCGGCACATTCCCATCATTTTTTAAAACAGCCATTGTAAAGAATCTGTTGAAGAAACCAACAATCGACCATAATGATTTAAAGAACTACCGCCCAGTTTCTAATCTTCCATACATATAAAAAGTCTTAGAAAAAGTTATTTTAACCAAACCTGTATCTCATCTGAATTCAGTCTTTTGAGCAATGTACAGTCTGCATATCCCCTTGCTATAGTACTAATACTACTCTTCTGAAAGTAGTTAATGACATTCTCTGCTTTGGTTTGAATAGAGGAAAAATTGCAGTCCTCATCCTCCTTGATTTGTCTGCAGCATTTGACACAATAGACCATGATATATTACTTCACCATCTCCAGCATGTATTTAGAATTCACAATACAGCCTTACTGTGGTTTAAGTAATACTTAGTCAACAGGACACAAATTGTGTGCACAAATGGAATACACTCCAGCCAAATTGATCTATGTTCGGGTGTGCCACATGGATATGTTCTTGGCCCTGTTCTCTTTATTCTATACGCTCAGCCGCTCTCAAGTGTCATAGATCATCATCCAGTGTCTCACCAATTGTAGGCTGATGACAACAGAAATATACGTTTAACTGACAGACTCCAGTCGAACATACCTATCTGGCCTCATTTATGTGTACACACCAGGAAGATACTTATGCTCTTCTTCTGACAATTGCATACTCATTATTCCCACTAAGAAAACAAAATCATATGGACAACATTCTTTTGCATACCAGGCCCAGCAATGTGGAATGAAGTACCCATTTAACTTAGACACAAAGGAAGTGATCCCTTTCAAGTGTGCTCTTAAATCTCACCTATTTTGATTGCAAGAACAAACTTAAAGACCTAATAATGTTTCCTACCTTAAATATTTTCAGCATGTTTTATGCTTTCTAATTTCATGGTAATCATATAAATATATATGGTGTAAGTGCTTTGAGCTTCTAAAGATACAAAGTCCTCATTATTATTATTATTATAATTATCCTGAAGCCATGCCAGTCAGTCCCAACACTAATCTCTGAAGGCCAAGTGATGCAACTGCTAGGATCATTTTAAAAAGTCTTTGGTATGACTTGGTCAACATTTAATCCCATGATCACCTGCATCCAAAGCAGACTATCAAACCACTTGGACTATCAGAGCAGTCCATTACTAGTAGTTTTGTTAATCTCAAGGAACAAAATACAGTAAGAAAATGGGCTGTGATGGTTAAGTCATCAGCATACATGGCCTATATGAAAATTTATGATGTTACTGATGATTCAGAGGTGGAATTTAAGGGGTTTAAACCAAATATTTTAAAGGATTGTGTTTTCCATACTCTAAATAATGTACATGTCCTGAGATTACTAAATGTGATCAAATATATAAAATGAATAACTTTAAATCTATGTTATGATATTGTTTTGCATTTCTTCTCTATATTTTATATGCACACACATTCACTCTCGTGTCACCTTATCACTTGTTTTTTGACTGGTCTCCTCTAAATAATAAAAATGGATGGAAACAATTTTTTGTCATTTGATATATTCTGAATAATGTACATCAGTTTTACACAACCGAAGGGATAACAATTCTTATCAGATCAATATCCCCACTAAACTGCCTTTATTACTTCACAAGCCTTGCCCTGCAACTGGTATCACAGTGTACACACAACTGTGCAAACAATTAAAAATAGCCAAACTATGTGAATGTTTACAAGCAGGTGTAACTTGCACCATTGCCCTACAAGCTTCATTTCACAGAGGAGCCCCATTTTACTACTGAGAGCCCCATTTCACTATGTGATACAAGGCAGACAACTTACCAGCTCCCATTCATCCTCACTGTCAAATATCCAGGCTGCCTGGTACTCGGATGTACCCTTAGGGACCCTCTTAACTATCTTTTTGGTGGCATGTATTTCAGCTGTAAAAGCAGACATATCCAGTTATTTTCAAAATTGCACAAGTGACAAGAAAATGAATGTAAATATAATTTTTAAGATTTTTTAAAACAAGACCAGAAAAAAGAACGAATGGCACACAAAATATTTGCATAGATGTAAACTTACAGTACCTATTTTAAGATCTCCAAACAACCCATACAATACCATGGTCTGGACTTGAACAAAAAGGATTACTGAGTGAATTCCAGATACAACAGATAGATATCCTTGAGTGAATACCTACTACATTAGATGGATATCCTTGAGTGAATGCCTAGTACATTAGATGGATATCCTTGAGTGAATGCCTACTGTATCAGATGAATATCCTTGAGTGAATGCTTACTACATCAGATGGATATACTTGAGTGAATGCCTGCTACATATCCTTGAGTAAATGCTTACTACACGAGATGGTTATCCTTGAGTGAATGCCTGCTACATTAGATGGTTACCCATTCAATCTCATGGAAATGAATTTAAAGGGGAAAGGATTAGTGAGTGCATGCCAACTACATCAGACGGTCACCCATACAATGTCATGGACATGAACTCAAAGATTATTCAAAATATTCTCCAAAGCATATGAAGATTCAAATATTTTTAACATTTTTAATATCATAGCATATGATCAAGGATAGATACAATGTAATTCCTAATTCAGTACATGTCCCAAAGCAAAATGAGTCAACTTCAAAGATTTTACTGAAATTCTGAGCTGCGCAGAAATTTGCTATATCAATGTATTAACTGCATCTTCACATATCTTCTCCCTTGTTTATTTCTGTTATATCAATCTAGTAAATGTATTTTCACATTGAACTGCTTCTCCCTGTTTACCTATCTGTATGCAATTTATATTTATTGTCAAATAATTTTACTGTCTTTCATGGATATCCCAAAAGAAAACAAAAATTAGAGCTATCAGCTATTGCACAGGGAGCACATGATAAAAGGGTGTAAAAAACTGAAGGGTGTATGCAATACCAAGGTTCTAAATGGTGCAGATAAGACAAAGCCATAACAAAAATCTTGGTCTATGAAATAATGATTACCTCAAATTGCACTAAATATGCAGAGAGGTTGTTGAGCCATGCTGATTACAAGCAAAATTCCATGTGAATATATTAATTTGATTGACAAAGGCAATAATTCTGTTGTTGTTTTGGGTTTAACACCATTTCTCAGTGCAACATAGGCTATAAATGGCAGAATTACACACATACACACACTGGCTGAGCCAGAAACTCAAACCCTTACGGACATGTGTGAAATGGCAGTGATTGGTAAAAGCATGTGCTTTAGACCACTCGGCCATATAGGGCCCAACTGGCAAAGTACAATGCAGTCTTGTGGGCAATCACCATTACAAAATTATAAGTTTCAGTAGGGGCAATAGTATTATAACATCCACTATGTCTAACACGGTCAAGATCATAAAAATGGCAAACAGATGTTTAATAGCACATGAAAGACTATTATCATGGCAAAGGAATAAGGTGTCTCACCAAGAGACACACAGTGGTAGCAACCATGGATAAATCAGGCAGGATTCAAACCAATAACCTAATGATTTTGAGGCAAGCACATGGACTCAATGTGGCTCCCTTAAAAACAAAATAAACTTAATGAGATTATTGCCTCTGATTCACCTACATAGTTACCGTATTTGCTGGCCTACAAGACAATACTTTTTTAGCAGAAAATCTTAGCTTTGTCTTATATTCCAAATCAACTTATACACGTATAATGTCAGTTGAATCATTTTATATATTTTTATATGGAAAATAATTCTCAAAGAGTACAAAAACTACTGGGCAAAAAATATTTCATTTTGGGGAAGAGATCATGTATAAAAAAATATAGGATCTGACATTCAGTATTTTAAACAATTACATGATTAATGTATTAAAACTTAACATAGATCAGATGTAACTGCACTAAACAGCATGCACCAGTAATGTACATTGTTTAAATTTGATTACATATATATGCACTAGAATTTACAAGGTAGAAAATGAATAACCATGACAGACATATTCAATCACAATGTTCTTCCTGCATCTAATGATCAAATAAAATGTATACCTAATTGAGAGAGACAGGACGAGAGACATCTTCACGATTGTAAAGCAGTATTGTTCACTTACCTGACGACTAATCTTACTCATGTACAAGTGCAGTACCACATTCCATTATCAATTAATACTTATCGGAAGGCTATTTTTTTCTTCTAGTTTTTGTTGCCACTTCCATTATTAAAAGAATCACATGGCTTTGTAGTGGTATTTACATGCTAATTAAATATGCTACAGCTGTATTAAGTCATGCCAAGCAATCACTTGTTTCTGGTTAAGATTCAGCAGACCAGATCTGATTAGCGAGGCTACCAATAGTAAATGAGGATATCAATAGTAAATGAGGCTACCAATAGTAAATGAGGGGTATTGTGAATACCATACCATATAATGAAAGGAAATGTCAGGTGTTTACTAGTGTAAATTTCTCTGCCATTGACATTTGCGAACTTGCTGATGATATGGAAATCAATTTAACATATATCTAGCATAAGCAAAGATAAAAAACAATGCTACCTAAGTACAGGAAAAGTACATGCACTTTAAACAAAATCTTATTTCTTATTTGTTGGGAATGAAAAGGTCATCATAGTTGCAAAGAAAATTAAACAGCATGCAAAACAGTCATTCTTGGGAATTAACCGAACGGACATAACTATTGTAAATATTTAAACCCTCAAAAAATTATATGTATTTTCATAGTTTACATTTACTGTTTCATTCATTAATGCTTTCTCTTTTTGACAAAATGCTTCATCAACAATGGGACAATATGGTAGAAAAAAACAAACAAACAACAAGAAGAGCTGAACTCATGCCCACCCCTCTCAAAATTGTAAAATGCATTTTAGTATTAATTATGCAATATTCATATTGCTGGTAACCTGAAATAGCATACAGTGATACGCTTTAATATTTACAAAACTGAAAGTTATAATTTAATTCCACACAACATTGTGAGTTTTATCCTATCTGTAACTCAATAAATTTTTGAGGAGGTGTCATTATATGTAACTAAAAGTACATAATACAATGTGATGCTGTGTGAAACGAAGTGAAAAACACAATCCAAGGTATTAATCTGACCTAGTCTTATACTCAGCATAGACTAAAGCACTTTCCATTACGGATCACTGCTGTCTCACCTCTGTCTGCGTGGGTTCGAGTCTAAGATTCGGCTAATGTAGTTATGTGAGAAAGCTTGCCAGTTCTCATGGGTCGGTGGTTCTTTCCTGGTTCTTCATCCACCAATAATACTGGCTGCCATGTATAGCCTATCATGTGCTAAAAAATGGCGTTAAACCCTACAACAACGACATATTTTTGTAAGCATGAAATATCTAGGCAACTAACAGTAGATGAAAAATGACATAGACATTTGTCAAGGTTCAATCTGTTTCTCTCCCCTGATATTTCACCATGAATATTGACAATAAATGTACTTCAATGCAATAAGTATAGGAAAATAAAACCTCTTAAATAATGGGAAATAGAGTCAATATTATTATATAAGCTTGCTCAATTTGTTAAGCCTTCCACAGATTTAATTATTGAACAGATCGTACACATTTTACCACTGTCCTCTGGCCATCAGTTGGCCTAGAAAATCGTCTTAGTCAATTAGAAAAGTTTACCTTCAGCATGTGCAAGTTCTTCCTCTGTCGGCCAAGTCTGTTCCCCCTCCATATGGTCAGGGACCACCTCAGACTGCAAGGACTGTTGGCAGGAGGGGTCAGCCCTCTCCAGAATACGTATTTCATCCTCAGCACCAACCTCATCATTCAAGTCCATCTCAACATCCTGAGGATTTATTGTAGAGGAAAGTAACATCCACAATACTGTGTATCTAATAGCAAACTTGTCAATCATGATGTGGTGAATCATAATTAGGGATATCATGTTTTCCATGTATAGGACTCTAATGATGAGGATTCTCCTACTTTATTGATAGGCTGATCATTTTACATGGAGTCCTTATTTATTTTATCTGCTTAAACACTGAAATTTTTTAAAGTAAATTCAATCAGTATATCAAGGAAAAAGTTAAATTTACAAGATGTTACTGATGGACTTAATTAAAGGCAATAAAACTAGAATATAATTTAGGATTACTTTAACAACCTCTGTCTTGTCTAAAGTGGCCAAATTAATGTAAACACTAGTTATAATGCAGAAAACTAATTCATACTAAAATGATGTTAAAGTCAAAATATCTACCACTGAAGAATAAAAGACATAAAATAATTAAAAAAATTATTTTTATTAATATCAAAGTATACTAATATTAATGAGTTCATAAGATTCTGAAATTTTGTTATTTTCAAATCACTGTTCATCAAATTTGCTTCAAAGCTAATAGTATTGTGCACCACAGAAAAAAGATTATATTGAATAAAATCTACAGCCTTGAATTAACACTGTATGACCACTAACAGTCGATGTATTTACCTTATCGACTACACACAAAGCTTCACATGAAATGCACGCAGTCCAATCTTCAAATACATACATTCATGTGTAGAATAACAGTTAACCTATTAAGAGTAACATATAAAAAGTACCATGTAACCAACACAGAAAGTTTCCTTATTTATACTTTGCAACTGACTGATCTTATCTTGTGAATGTTTGACTGTATAGTTAGTTCATGGAATCATCTCTGTGTAAGTTTGACTGTATAGTTAGTTCATGGAATCATCTCTGTGTAAGTTTGACTGTATAGTTAGTTCATGGAATCATCTCTGTGTAAGTTTGACTGTATAGTTAGTTCATGGAATCATCTCTGTGTAAGTTTGACTGTATAGATAGTTCATGGAATCATCTCTGTGTAAGTTTGACTGTATAGTTAGTTCATGGAATCATCTCTGTGTAAGTTTGACTGTATAGTTAGTTCATGGAATCATCTCTGTGTAAGTTTGACTGTATAGTTAGTTCATGGAATCATCTCTGTGTAAGTTTGACTGTATAGTTAGTTCATGGAATCATCTCTGTGTAAGTTTGTTTGTATAGTTAGTTCATGGAATCATATCTGTGGTTATGAACTAAACAAAAAACATCACATGTGTTATCAACTTGTATGTCAAAATGACCTTCTTTGGTTGTAGACATGCAGTACTAAAGGAGGTGTATCCAAATACTAAGTTTCATCATAGAGACATAAACGGCATCCAAGAAATTAACCATAAATACTCGTACATAAAATAATGTTCCAGTGGCCTCTTTATGTGACAAGCAGACATAATTTTGGTCCTCCATAAAAAACCTAAACAATATGAAGTGGCATTTACAGGTCCTCCCCCAATAGTTTCTCAAGGGGAAGCACCACCAATCTGGGTGGGAGGGGGGTGCAGGTGGCCAAAAATGCATCTTACAATCATACAATACTGCTCCTGATGGAGTTTATTATCATTAGTTAACAAATTAATCATTTGAAAAAATTAAGATAACGAAAATATTCATTGCCAAATTCTTCTCTAATAATATTATGTGCATGTATACAATCATGTGCATGTCAGTGTGCACACTATTCAGTCACACTAATTTGTCAATTTCTGCAGCAAGTATTATATTACACTTTTCCTCTTTTCAGAAACAAAATCTGTAAAACAAAATACATCAACTACTTAAAAATAATCACATAAATTCACTTGCTGCTGTGATGACCATAATTCAAATCTTTCTTGCAAAAATCACAAAGTGCCAATCTTCTGGCATAAAGTTTCTTATGAACTAACCAGCTAAATTTCCATCGAATTTCTGCTTGAGCCATTCCCATACATATTTCAAAACTTTATCCAAACTTTTTGGCATCTTGTTCTCTCAAAAAAATAAAGCCATGTTTTGCAAGCATGCTTCATTCTTTTCATTTCCAACAGTTTCTGACACATGAAGATTCATTGGATGAATAAACACGTTTGACCAATCATAATACTCTTTACAACAATCATTTCACATTTGACCAATCATAATACTCTTTACAACAATCATTTCACATTTGACCAATCATAATACTCTTTACAACAATCATTTCATGTTTGACCAATCATAATACTCTTTACAACAATCATTTGTTATATAATATATGGAATGAAGAATTTAAAAATACTATTGCAGAGAGGGACCAGACAGACGTTTATTTAAAAGTCAGATTGGAGATGACATGAAAACTGGACATCAAGAATACAACACACGATCATGAGCAAATGACAAAAATGAACTATAGCCAAATATAGGTAAAGGCATGCCTCTTTTCTTGTAAGAGTTTTTTATTAACTGCGATGCATAATATCATCAATTTCATGATTCTAGCATTAGCAGTGCCTGAACATCAAAAACGAAAAGTTTACAACATGGGATATATTCATCAATGTTTGAATGAAAATTCCGTGTTAATCAAGATGCAACACCTCACCAAGTTGCATGATTCTAGATCGACTGCAACCCAGTCCACCAAATTAGCCCACAATATAGTCAAAAGCTAAACAGAAACAGTGAACCTAAGTTAGTAAAATGTGAAATGTAGATCACAGTGACCTTCTTTTGTTTTATGATGGTACTAACAGAGATGCATACAATTAATCAGTAACCAAGTCAACACAGAATGAATCATCAGTAAAAGTAATCATGTAATGATAGTGAAATATTCCACTTTAAAGTTTCATGATTCCAAGTATAACAGTAATCATGTAATGAATTTTGTCATGAAACTTAACATAAGCTTAGCCTAGTAAATGTAAAATGCAGGTCACAATGGCTTCCTTCTGCCTGATAATAACATACATGCACACAATTCTCTAGTTTGATGATTCTACCATTAGCATTTGTTGAGAAAAAAAATATAAAACACAAAATGTTAACACCGTCACAAAGTGTGAAATTTGGGTGACAAGTCTAGTTTGTGATGATGGTGCAGTATTCATCAAAATGCACACCCCCCAAGTCATGATTCTAAGTACACAGGTATGCAACAAGAGTACAATAAACTGTACATTGCAAAACCATTTTTATTCCTCCAGTTGTGGTGACCTGGACCCTTGACCTACGATCCTTAATTGTGTCATTCTTGCCTCAAATGCAAGCAACTGACAAAATTTGGTCATAGCTTGTTGCATAGGACTTGAGTTACTTGGTGGAAACCATTTCCTCTCTAACCTGAACTTTTCACCATTAAACGCTTAAATGAACTGGTGTCTTGTTTGTCTCAGATGCAAGCCAACTGCAAATATTAATTAAGGCAAGTACAGAACTTAAATAATTTCTGGAAACCATTTTTTCTTCTTTTAGTCATGTGACATTGACCACTGATCTGTTCATCCAAACATGAACATGTGTCTTCCTCATCTCAACTGCAAACCATCCACAAATTTTCATAAATTTTAATGTAGGTGATAACGAAGATAACATACAGAAATTATTGTTATTCTTGTAGTCAATGTGACCTTGGACTTTAAACTTTTCCTTCTAAAGGCAATATATATCTTTTTTCCTAATTCAAATGCAAGCCATTTCCAAAGTTTTGTCAAGACATCTGTTAAAGAAGTGAAGCAATTATGTGAAAACAGGTTTCATTCTTTCAGTTACATAACCTTGACTTCTGACTTTTGTAGCCCAAAATCAATAGGCTTCAGCCTTTCCCCAAATGCACATTTGGTCTGGTAATGACTGACTAATCATGCAGAAACAAAATGGCAAATAGATGGATATAATGCCCTTAAACCAGGCATTTAAAAACTGTGTACACTGCAGTACATATAAACACTAAATAAAGGTGCAAATGTATGATACAGGGTACAAAACCTGCAGAAATGAAGTATTACAAACAGCATACAGCCCTCTTTTCTCTTTCTGCATCAACATTATGAGACATGGCCATTGCCAAGTATCTTGGAAACCTGAGCTTGTCTGAGCAAAATTTGAGCTTGTCCTGGAAGTCAGGCAAATAGCTTTATAAATCAATGGAATGTATATTTTTCCCCCTCTTTTGAGAAACACTCACCCTCATTCTCTTTAAAGAACCACCCACCCTCATTCTCTTAAAGAACCACTCACCCTCATAAAATGTATATTCTTTTAATGCAGTAGGTCATTACTCTACCTGACTTTCTGTAATCTTTTTCCTTGGCTTGCTGTTAGGGTTGAGTGGGTGGGGATCTTCAGGAGCATCTATCTGTAACATCTGGAAATTCCCCCAGCCTGGCAGGTGAACCAATCCATTCACAGAGAGGGCACGACCTCGCAGGTAACCAGTCAACTTCAAAGTACCAGTCCCACTCTGTAAACAGATTTAAAGAAATAAGAACAATCTATTTATAGTATAGAACATGGCATTTTAAGTCCAGATGAACATACTGATAAATTTTGAGTATAATACTGTGACCGCCAGTAAAAGACCACATTTCTAAAGAGATCATATTTTGTTTGCAGACAGGGTGTTCTTATAGCTGGTTTTACAGTATTGTTTTCAAAGATTTCTGAATCATTTATATATATGCACAGAAATCAAACAAGAAAAACTGAAGATATTACTGCTGTAAAATATCATAAATGGATTATATTTTCAAAGCCTAGCTTAGACAGGACAGCCAGATTTTATTCCCACTGTGCAATTTATCATGGAAATAAGTACCGGAATCAGGAAATGAGTACTGAATTGTGTTCTTCTGAATAATCTAAATTATTTAGTACCACCAGCTAATCATTCTTCTGCACCTCAAGTACAAGCCATCCACAAAGTTTGATAAATACAGCTGATGAAGAACTCCAGTTATTGTGCAGAAACCAATTTCCTGCTTTCAGTAAGATACCTTTTTCTTTTGACCCCAAAATCAACAGGGTTCTTCCTTACTCCATGTGTAAGTTATGTACAGAGTTTGGTAAATGTAGATGTTGGACAGTTTAAGTCATTGAGCCAAAACAAATTTGGTAATGGATGGGTGGACAACAATAAAACATAATACTCTCTGCTTTAAAGATTGGAATATACAAAATTAAAAAGTTAGTTCAAAGAACAATCAGACATGAAAAGCTTTAATATTTAATTATTTTTAAAAAAAACTTAGTAAAGCAATTAAAAAGTATTTACATCTGAGTTTTCCACTTCGAAATTGACCTTCTCTGCCACCAGATGAGGTCTACAATCCCTGTAGTATATTGGTCTAAGTTTGTGAGATGTGATTTGTCTCATTACCAACACAGCATCCTGCACACAGTCCAGAGAATGAAACTTTTCAGATGGAAACCTAGAAAAGTCATATTATGGTATCTCTCAGAAATCTTGTTCCTTAAATTATGCTCGAAAAGATTGAAAAAAATAATTATTGACACACAAAATGGTTTACTCAGGATAAATAATAATAATAATAATAATAATAATAATAATAATAATAATGATAATAATGTAGACTTAGTATACGGCACCTAATCTTTAGAAGTCATATACAATATTTTATAACACATCAAAATATACAAGATTACAAACACCATGAAATAATAAAGCAAAATGAAGATGTCATGTTTGCCTGGATGTCATGATTAGTTGGGTTCTATTTATCATACAGAGGTTTCTCTTAGTAGCAAACAGAGATGGAGGGTTGGGGACTGATGTGGCAAGATGGCACATGACTAAGAGGTGATCTGATTCAAAATGATGAGACAATGAAGACTAGAATATTTTCATCAGGTCTATGAAGAGATCTGTCTAAAAGATGACCATAAAGATGACCATGTTTACGGGTTGGTTGGCTCATAGCAGGTTTTACTGTATTATTATTATATTTACTTTTTGTCTTAGAATTCTTGTACCGAACTTCCAGTAACCACGACCTCCAGGAAGTGTAAATAAAAAAAGATTAGAGTATAACAGAGTGGTTTGTTTAGTACCCTGGATGAAACAGTGAAATATGATAACACTTTTTCAGCAATCAGGAAAGAAGAATCTAATCTGCTTTGTTTTATATGACAACTAGGCTGTTTCCTGGGAACTAATCAAGCACCTAGCTTGACTATTCTCCATGGAGATAGTAAATCTTGTTCAATCTTAATATACTGGACTGCTGTTCGAACAATGATTTATATACCATGTGCTGAACAATATTCCAGTCAACACAAAATGATAATAGATGAATTATTAAAACGAGTAATATCATATATATATATATATATATATATATATATATATATATATATATATATATATATATATATATATATATATATATATATATATATATATACTAAAGCACCATCAAATTTTATTCTTTGGATGGAAAATTAAAAATTATTTTTCCTGAAAATGGCAATAGCAACACTACTTCAAGATATATAACTAAAACCACACTGAAAACTCCATTCTGCACCCAATATTTCTCAATCTCAGCAGTAGTGCGTGTTTCTCCCCTTTAAAAACTGAACGTGAACAGACCCCTTACATTCATGAATAAAATTTCATTCTGACCATTCATAATTAAAAATATATATTAACTATAACTTCAACACAGATTTGCTGTGAAAGCAAATTTTTAAAAAGTAAATTATGTTTCTCCTTGAATACTTATGCAATCAAATTATGTTAGGAATAATAGAATACAGCCCAATCTTTTCCTAGCTCATATTGACAAAGAGTAATAACTCTTGCTCTTGCCACCAATAAGTATCACTAGTTTTTTTCCCCAAGCAATACACTAATGAAGGTGTTTGCATGGTGGAGTGGTTGGAAGGGTTATTAAGTAATGTTTTTAGGTAAATATTCCTAAAAATTTGCTTTCTCCTTCAAATAGGTTTCCCAATAACATTACATCAGAAGAACAAGTAATAGGAGGGATTGCTGATCATCTGACCTCTACCTCAGGTATCCATCTTGGGAATGATGCTGAATTCCCCATGCAAACAATAAACCATTCTCAAAATTGCATAAGCAACTCAGTCTAGGTCCACTTGATCTGTGACCCTTATATATGGTTAATAAGATAATTATCAGAGTCATTGAACCTACAACATTCATTCGTAAATCCATTAAAGCTGGTAGGCTGTGTTGTTTGTTTTATTTGGGTCTGGTGGTCAGCTGTGCTGTGGCCACTGGATCTACCAGATTAAATGTTTGCCAATGTGAAGTTAAATCTTCAAGATAAAAATTTGAAGTGGTTGAATACCAGCCAACAGTTTCTATAATATCTTAGATCAAAACATCAATGGCTCTAATCTTATGTGAGTAATCTTCATTAAGCGACTCTGATCTTGTGAGACTTCCAGGTATGCTAAGCACATAACCAATTTCAGCAAACTTGATTGTTCCTGTTTCCTGCTTTCACCAGAAGGAAGAAGTGTTTGCATGTGCTACGATGTGTGCATTTCAAGATGTTCTTGAGTATGTGAACAGGATCTTGCATAGTTGCTGCTCTCAATCTGTTTGTGGGAGAGAGCAAGCATATGATGCTTAATTAATCACAGACAGTAACCTAAATTCAGCTACAAAGACTGGTTGCGTCAAAAAGACCAATGAACCATCCAGTCTGACCTGAAGACAGTATAAAATCAATGTTAAAGGTATGTAACTCACCCTGCATGCAGAAGCTCAATCTATCAGGAAACATGTGTTACAGTATAATAACTTGAGTGAAGTGTGGGCTACTGGATCGAAACTATTCAAATCAGCCACATCAAAATCCAGGATAGATTTCATTTTGGAAAACAGAGTGAGGAAAATAGCCATGTCAAAACCCAGGAGAGATTCCATTTTGGAAACAGAGTGAGGGCTTCTGGTCAACTAAGGTCAAAATCTGATACATCACTTTTATCATGCCCAATATCACATCCACCATGGAATGTGTAAGATAGGAGTAGTCTTTTACAGTAATTGCGATCAAAGAGCCAGAGAAAAAGTCGACCAGTTTAGGGACTTAGGCACTCAGAGGACAATGTTATTGGTATGGCACCAGTTCCTGAAAACATTGAACTTTTCTTTGCAAGCTTTCACAATGGACAGACTACTTGCTCTTGAAATTGTTGGAGGTAAATTGTATGATGTTATCAGTACAGCTGCAAAGCTAAAAGCTTACGACACATGGCACTGATAAAGAGGTAATGGGCAAAAGTTATTGCCTTTGTCAATATTGAGACAGAAAAAACATGATTTTCATCTTTTAGTAGGACTGAAAATACAGGCCAAAATGGTTGGGGGATGTATCTGAAGGACAAATGTCAAGATTATTTTAGTACACCTTGATCAACTATGACATAATAAAATTATGCTAATTCAAATACACACACACACAAATATAATGATCGACCATGACCATCTGGCAAGTGAGATCAACAGTACACCATACATTACAGTATTAAATAATTTCAGACTACTACAAAAAGATGTGAGTATGAGATTTTGATAAGACCTTTATCCATTATAAGATAATGCATTCATGTACATATACAAATATTAAAGATTATAAGATTACTTATGGATATGCTTCTGGGCATTAATAGCCTCTAATACTGACCAGCTTATTCAGGTAGTGAGTACAAAACAAGAAATGGAGAAAAAAAGAGAAAAAAAGCATTAAGTATTCTATTGTTTTAAGTAAAGTCTTTTCACTGCCTGTATTAATTTTTCTTTTACGTTCATTACGATAATACAAATATTTTCTTTACCTTTTCTCCAACTTTTTCTGCACAAATTTTCTGACCTCATGTTGCTTCTTCTGAGGAAGTGTCTTCAAACCCTGGAAAGGAACAAAATCAGCTGTAAACACTACTCTTTTATGGCCTTCGCTCAAGGGAACTGTTCACCTATAGTATTGTTGGGTGGATATGTAGCCCAAATCAAAGGCGAGAACAACATAACCCACAGAAAAACACAGCAGGGAACAATATCCAAGGGAGACAATACACATTTAGTATTTCATATGATGTCATAAATGGCAGCAGTGCCATCCAGAACTGGTATAATCTGTTTAGCAGCTGGTACGCAGTGTGTTTTCACCACTTATATCAACAGAAATTGCAGACTACAATTACTGAATTTTAAAAAAAGTTCATATTAGAAGTTGAATAATTCACTAGAGGTGTTTGCCCATTCATGATTACCACTGTAATAAAATTAGCAAATGAGTACAAATTTAGTTCATGTAAAAAAAAAAAAAAATAACAGTAAAAAAACATATTTCCAGTTCAGATCAATGATTATATATAGCAAAGTCTGGAGTGAGCAAGACAAAGAATAATGAGTACAGTTTTGGGCTCATGTTGTGTGACTATTTGATTATATGCACTTACCCATCACAGACCTCCATCTACTGACCTTATATTTTTTATGCTTGTGACCATTTGCCAATGTACATCAAATAGGTTCCTTTTTTTCTATGTAAAGCAACTGTACATGACACATTTCCAAAAAAAACAGACTGGTTTGTTGAATATGAAACCATGTGTTACAGATTCATTATAGTTTGATGCATATTTAAGTAGCAGACCAGTCTATATTGAAGAAAACAAGGCACCAATTATTATGTGAAATATGCTTTATCAATGTAACTCATGGATGTTATGAGTCTAAAAAATGTTAGAGGAGTGGAATTTATTAAACTTGAGAACATCAGAAAAAAGATAAAATCAATAGCGCTTTAAAAATTTTGAAAGAGGAATTAGTGATGTAATACAGCAATTAGAATTTGTTGGGTGGGGTTTTGCATGTATGAACTTACAAAAAAGCAGTTCAGCTTCACATTTAATATAATTTCCCTTTCACAGGGAACCAAGGTAGCCGATCATTAGGACTGACATGTACCCAATTGATTTTGACATCTTTATAATTCACCAATGTTTTTCATTAGAGACTGTGGATCCAATTCTCCTGGTCAATAAGATATATCTAAGTCCAGATGTCACTTGATTGTTCCTACTTGATATTACTGGAAATAGCTGCCTGACACATGATTTATTCTCCATGAAAGAAAACCATAAATGTTTTATCTCCACTTTTGTACCCAATCAATCATAAATCATGAGGTGTAATAATATTCCATGTAGTGAAGAGACAAATAGCTGAATAAAGACACACACATCCCACCAAATGGTCTACAATAAGTCATCATATGGTTGCCATATGCAGTTCAGATGTATATGTAGCGATGAAACTGATGAAATAAGATAAGAAAATTGACAGCAACACATACAATAGTAACAAACGACTGAGATATCCAAAACATTTCTTTCATTATCATATTTCACTCCAGGGAACGATCATGTTTATTTCACTTGATCAATCCAGTAATTCAAGACCTATCATGTCTTTTTTAAACTTCTTCAATTGTTACATATATTTTCGGATTTTAATATATTTTCAAAAAATATTAAGAAGAAATAAAGCATTAAATGAAACTCTTCTTGTAAAATATGTGTTTTCACTAATACTTACCTGATCACATAACTATCTTAGGAGAACTACTACTACTTAGGCTAAATTTATTTAGCTACATTGCTAAATGTTATTTGCCCACCTAGGTGACATTTGGAGAAAGTGATATCCCCTTGATACAAGGACTGGTGCCAAATCCTTAAGATACTACTGGAGCAGGATGCACACTTACCATCTGGATGTAACTGAGGGGAGAATGGGAGAGTGAACATGTATAATGATTATAAGTATTATTGAAGAAACATAGTTTACTAGAAAAATTTGATTTCTTCTTTAAATATTACCCATTCAAAATAACTTATGAGAATAGGTAAGAGGTGGAGGAGCTGAATTCCATTAACTTGGGAGGCCATTTGCAGAATATACTCTCTGTGCTGGGAGTGGATAGAAAAAGAAACTACTGTCCCTCCCTCAAATCCAGCCGAAGTCATGAAGTCATGTCCTTATGAAGCTGTCCAATAACCTGGAAAGAGAACCTGTTGTCCAACAGCTACAGGTCCTACCAGGTTGAGCAAGATCTTAAATAAAATCTGGAAAAAGTGAATGCTCATCTCCATCCCAAGGCATGGTAATAGTCTTGCACTGGTTGCGGTGACTGCCCTCACTTTGTCAGTTTGTGAGCCAAAATTTGAAACAAAAATCATTTGATTTGAGATTATTTCCCAATACACAGAACAAATAATCCATTTTATCCAGCACAAAAGTGTCTTCTTTGCAGGATAAGAAACATGATCTCCCTCGACAAACCAGCTCAAGTCCTTTTTAAGTACCATGTCAAAGCCTGTACTGGGTTCTGTAGACAAGCCTGAAATAAAGTTTCCAAAGTCGACTAGGAATTCAATATAAAAGGAACCTGATTTGGCAATGAAAGCTGGGATCATTATGAGTTATACTGCCCCATCCTTTCAGGAATGCAAGAGGTTCATGTCAACTGAAAAAGCATGTGTATCATTAATTCTGTCTGCCATTACAAGTACAAGTAGGAAGCAGATCGTATATGAAAGGTGAAAACCAATTAAGTAATAAAGAGCAATCTAAACTGTGTCTTATTCAGCAAAGTTATCACCCATGCTAGATCCACTTTGGGCAAAAAGCCAATACCTTTGGACAAATGAACTGAAAATATGACACCAAATCAGAAAGGTCTTGTTTCTATGATGACACTGTCATGAAAGCCTATTATTGTGATTGGTGTTAACTGTTTCTCATCAAAGAGTAGGAAGGTAGAAGTTAATTCCATGTGTTTCCATCACATACTTCTAGCTGAGGGCTTTCTCCAGTGCTGCCAACCCTCCAGGCTCACAATTTGGGAAAATGATGATAAAAATTCGTGGATTTTGACATGAATTCATGAATTGATCCCAGAATCCGCGAACATTTGTCTGAACAAATGAATGCACGGCCAATGTTTGGCATATTCCAAATAAAACTGCACTTTTGTTGCAATATATTTTTTTTTTATTACTATTTCGAGTTTTCTCTGACCATTGCCACACCATTTTTTATATTTGGAAATATATGTTTGGGCGTCGAGTCAGGAGTCCATTCCCTATCGAAAAGTTGGAATTCGCCAACACCATTTGATGTCGGCATGGTGTTACTAACTGTCCCAGCAAACTTGAACGATCTTTCATTGAGATATACCTGCTTGAAATCGATAGAAAAATGATTTATTTTCTCAAAAATCGTGAGCATTGCATTCATTCGTCTTTAATCCGCTGACAGGAGAGATGAAAATATACTGTTGCTGAAATTTGACCTGGATCTGTTTTTATTGTCTGAGTCACATCAATCACTACAAGCCTCGCAACCTACATGTCAATGAGGTCATATTGTCATGTGATAATGGACAATAAACAAATTTCCAAAGTCAGAGGAAACTCAGACTATATTTTTCCTTGGTTGTGAAGACATTTTGAAAATAAGTTGTTGAATGGTAATTAAAATCAGCATTGTCGGTTCATGTGGGGAACAAAATTCCGGTTAAATCCCAGTTTCTCTTAAAAGCATTTTGTAAAACTATTCTTACATTTATAGATTAAAATACGTTAAAATGCTTGCTACTGGGCCAACAGTACTTCTCAGCTATAGTAACTACTGATATCATGACTAGCGCTTAACGGAAAATCAGATATTTTATTAAATATTAAAAAAATGGAAAATTGGAGAATTTTCATGAATTTTTTGCATGCAGCGTGAATTAGTGAATCAATGAAAAAGTCGTGAGGGTTGGCAAATCTGATTCTTTCCACCACTTGAGAGAACTGTTTGTGCATGAGGGATGGATTAATATAATCCACTAAACAACTCCAGATTGAAATTGAGTGCCTGTCGTCAAGGTAGCTTGTGCAGATAAGGAAACATAAATTTTTCCTGTGAAACTCAGCCACTATTTGGATGAGGTCATAGGTCCATGACATTCTCCCACCTGTGTGGAGCAATAAGAATGATGCAACACTTCCATTCTCTTGTTTTTTATATCACATTTTCCACAGGGCTGTAGCAGATTGAGCATATATATCCAAACCATTCCAATCTATCAAAGATGCAAAGACTGCCTAGAATTTCAGATCTGGGGCTGGTGAGACAAATGTAGGGAGCTTTATTAACCCCTTGTCACCATTGATCCACTATTGAGGTCTGTCTCAGCATTTGAGTGAAAACCAAGGGATGGAGTTAGCTGATGCTTCTAAAATGAGTTCGCTAAGACCTGTAGCAGCCTAAACAATTTGTCCATGGATCTGTTACTGAAGACACCAGCATAGACATCCCCAAAGAAGAATACAAAGGTCTGGATACTTTGTTTCACCACCCCGAAACTTCTAAGATAATTCACCAAAGTAGAGATGTCACACAGAAAGAAAAATGAGAATGCCCTTCCATGTATTTTTATCCTGCCACCAATAGAATGCTTTCCATATGGCTTTCATCTCTAGGATACTGATATGCAATAGTCAATCCTGAGTGAATCACTGTCCACTGGCTTCCTCTAATGATGGAAGATATGCAACCCAGCCCATTGTGTTCATGTCCGTACAAACTTTGAGTCTACCTGCATGAAACCACTCAACATAAGCCAAGTGAGTTCTAACATTCGTCAGATGGCACCTCATATGTATTGTTTGTTCCAAGGTACAAACGTTTCTCTGCCATTGGGACAATCAGTGTAATGGTTTCATAAATATGTGAATAAGGACAGTGCTGCTGAAAGATGGTTGTTAGTAAGATTTAAAGCTATCAGCTGTCCCCCCCCCTCCTAAAAAGGAACTGGACACAACGTCACTACCAGTATGCAAATGAACTAACAGACCATGGAGTGGCATGGAACTATACAGTAGTACATCTACACCAACTGGATGTCTTTCACCAGTTGCATGGAATATGTGATATTAGTAAACGGTGTCCTTGGGCATGTCTGAAAATTAGCCTAAGCAAACTAAAGTATTTGTTGTATAATGTGCAAATAGGTGTAGGGAAAAACAAAGCACACTGAACAACTAAGGAGAGTTTTACTAATGTTGGATAGACACAAAGTAATATCATGGTATCTCTATCATATTGCTGAAAGTGCAAGAAATAAAATCTTCTTGCAAGTCATTCCCTACCTGTAGTGCCAGTGTGACTGCTGGAAGCCCCTGCCCAAACAGACAAGAAAGACACTTTTCTCCATAATCATCAATCCCTCTATCTGTTGACAGCACACAAAGAAGACAGTCTGCAATCTTAGCTGCATCCAGTAGAGCATACAGGTCCCCACATGGAGGACAGTAAAAAGACAGTCTCTGTTTGAAGCGAGGAACCCTGAAGAAATTAAACAAATTCACTGTTTTACTTTACAAGGACTAATCTCATTAAATGTCAGGCTCAAATATAATCAATCACCTCTTCTTAATTTTCAATACATGTATCACCAAAATTCTTATAATTGTTTGTACACAAAAAATTATTTGTTTCAGGGTACATGTAAAAAAAAAACACAATCACTAATTTGCAGTAGAGAGTACAAAAATAAAGGAATTGTACAAAAAATGTGACATTCAAGACTTGCTAACCATACCATACCAATGTAAAAAAAAAGAAGTAAAATGGCCACCTCAATGATCTAAATACAATAAAAGATAAAAATACTCAAACTGTCTTTTGTTTCTATTATTGAATGTTACTTGTAGCTGTGGTTTCGTCTTATGTTGGCATTTTAATTAAGTAGGTCACAGCGTCTTTTACAGCTGCATATAATGTACTGATAGTATAGATACTATTTATAATTTTATAAATAGACAGTTCTTTTCAATTATCACCCTTTGAATTGATTTAGTCTGCTGGAAGCACCACTCCTGCATCTGCCATTACATTACTGTGAAGCGCTGTAAACAAACTGACACTGAATAGTGCAATGTCTAAAACAAAATTGTATTATGCAATATAAATGAATGGACTGACGACATGAGAAAGTGGCAAAATGTCATGTACGGTGACATTTACAAATACATGTAATTAATCTCACAGAAAGAAGTAGATGGAAAATAAATGAAGACCTTTAAAAGCTTACAAAGTTAAATCTACTTCCAGAGTGGAAATATGGACACAATTTTGCACAATACATCAAACTTGGTGGATAAAATTATCACGAAAGGAGAAATACGCCCATCGCAGTCAGTACATAAAGTAAACGAAGCTTACTAGTATGTTATTAGTTGGGGTTGTTGAGAATGGGTGGTGTACACTCATGCAGTCATGTCAGTGCTTTGTTGCTGTGAAAAAAAATCTTACTGTGGTCAGTTTTACTGATAAAACAGTTAAGCAGAACAGAGACACAAAGAGAAATTTTTAACCGAAACCATTTGCAAATATTTTTTTTAAAAACAACAAATCGGTTACATCCCCATTAAAAATGACAGACAAGAAGTGCCCATTGCCCAAAACACACCATTTTATTTAACAAAGGCAGATTTTAAAACAGCTGTTGACAATTCACCATTTAAAGCTTTATTCCAAATTAAAAGAGCAACAATGGAAAAAAAAATCACAAGTGAACCTTCGAACTGTACCGATGATACATCACATCATAATAGTGCTGAAAGCTCATCTTCTTGTGGGAAATGTTTAACATATTTCAAAATTATGTAAGCCTGGATGCAGATCATATTAATAAACTGCAATATGAAACTAAGTCAGTGTAAATGTCCTTAATGGAGCAACTCTCTAAAAATTGAGAATCACAGCTAGCAGTTCACACAAAGTACTATTAAAGTGACAATTGACTGCATCAATTTCGTAAGAGATTATTTACATTCAAAATTTATTGGCAACAAGATAAAAAAAAACATAGGCAGGGGAGTGATGTTAAAGCAAAAACTTTTTATTTGTAAATGGCTATAATGTAAGTGACTGTGGATTGAATGTGTCAGTTGAGGAGAAAAGGTTATGTGTAATTCCTGATAGGATTTTAAATGGATATACTTTGCTAGAAATTATAAACCAATTTCCTAATTCTAAATGGACAGTGTTATAGTAACTCTTTGCTTGTGGCAAATATGAAGCAACTCTGTAAATAGTGAAAATGGAAAAAATTAATGGAGGCAGAGGATTTTATCTACAAGTTCAAGTAACTGTTTTTTGCACAGGGTTTAATAAATGCATGTATGTGAGGGAGATAAACAACACTGTGTTTGGTAAATGTATGTGTGTCAGTGAGATAAACAACATTGTGTTTAGTAAATGTATGTGTGTCAGTGAGATAAACAACACTGTGTTTAGTAAATATATGTGTGTCAGTGAAATAAACAACACTGTGTTTGGTAAATGTATGTGTGTCAGTGAGATAAACAACATTGTGTTTGGTAAATGTATGTGTGTGAGAGAGATAAACAATAGTGCTTAGTAAATGTATGTGTGCGAGATAAACAACACTGGGTAAAACATCTTGCATATCCAGAGTGGCATTTGTAACTTTCACAGAGAGCGAGAGCGAGAGAGATAGAGACAGAGAGGGAGAACGAGGAAGAATAGTTACAATTGCATTGTAATCTTGATTGTTCATTTACTGATACTTTAAGGGTACTACTATATTCCGCTTACAATTAACACATCTGAACAAACATTTCATTCTTGTGTTATTAATGCTAGCCATTCACACAACATTTCAGAAACTCCATGTCTATGAAAAGTAACATGCTATTTAAATAAACCTATAGCTCTGGTCAAGTTATTCTAGTCAATACTGGCTTGAAGACATGATTCCCACAGACAAAATCAAATTACTATCTATAGGAAATGAGGCTATTGATAGGGAAATGAAATATGTCTATAATCTAGACATGGTCATTGTAAAACAGCAGAAAAAGAGATATTGTATTGACAAGTCAAGAACTTTTAATAGTGATCAGCTTAATAAATTGCACACATTAATGATACTTTAAAAATGAGATCATCAGAAAAAATGTTTGCACAATTATAATATTCATTGTTTTTTAATTTCCTGTTTCATTCTTAAATTCCCAATTTTAAAACTCACCCAAAGTTTATAAGTACTTGATTTCATGAGATAAAACCAACAACATATAAACACAGACTTCTCTTCATAAATGAAATGGTGATTTTTAGTACATTATTTTATGCCTAATTTAAACACCTACACAAAGTTAATCAGTAGTAGATTATTGTACCTATGTCAATATTAGTGAGAATTCTACATGAGGATTGCATGTTGTACCTATGTCAATATTAGTGAGAATTCTACATGAGGATTACACTTTGTACCTATGGCAATATTAGCGAGAATTCTACATGAGGATTGCATGTTGTACCTATGTCAATATTAGTGAGAATTCTACATGAGGATTACACTTTGTACCTATGTCAATATTAGTGAGAATTCTTCATGAGGATTGCATGTTGTACCTATGTCAATATTAGTGAGAATTCTACATGAGGATTGCATGTTGTACCTATGTCAATATTAGTGAGAATTCTACATGAGGATTACACTTTGTACCTATGTCAATATTAGCGAGAATTCTACATGAGGATTGCATGTTGTACCTATGTCAGTATTAGTGAGAATTCTACATGAGGATTACACTTTGTACCTATGTCAATATTAGCGAGAATTCTACATGAGGATTGCATGTTGTACCTATGTCAATATTAGTGAGAATTCTACATGAGGATTGCATGTTGTACCTATGTCAATATTAGTGAGAATTCTACATGAGGATTGCATGTTGTACCTATGTCAATATTAGTGAGAATTCTACATGAGGATTGCATGTTGTACCTATGTCAATATTAGTGAGAATTCTACATGAGGATTACACTTTGTACCTATGTCAATATTAGCGAGAATTCTACATGAGGATTGTATGTTGTACCTATGTCAATATTAGTGAGAATTCTACATGAGGATTACACTTTGTTCCTATGTCAATATTAGTGAGAATTCTACATGAGGATTACACTTTGTTCCTATGTCAATATTAGTGAGAATTCTACATGAGGATTACACTTTGTTCCTATGTCAATATTAGTGAGAATTCTACATGAGGATTACACTTTGTTCCTATGTCAATATTAGTGAGAATTCTACATGAGGATTACACTTTGTACCTATGTCAATATTAGTGAGAATTCTACGAGGATTACACCTTGTACTTATGTCAATATTAGTGAGAATTCTACATGAGGATTACACTTTGTACCTATGTCAATATTAGTGAGAATTCTACATGAGGATTACACTTTGTTCCTATGTCAATATTAGTGAGAATTCTACATGAGGATTACACTTTGTTCCTATGTCAATATTAGTGAGAATTCTACATGAGGATTACACTTTGTACCTATGTCAATATTAGTGAGAATTCTACGAGGATTACACCTTGTACTTATGTCAATATTAGTGAGAATTCTACATGAGGATTACACTTTGTACCTATGTCAATATTAGTGAGAATAATACATGAGGATTACACTTTGTACCTATGTCAATATTAGCGAGAATTCTACATGAGGATTTCATGTTGTACCTATGTCAATATTAGTGAGAATTCTACATGAGGATTACACTTTGTACCTATGTCAATATAAGCGAGAATTCTACATGAGGATTGCATGTTGTACCTATGTCAATATTAGTGAGAATTCTACATGAGGATTACACTTTGTACCTATGTCAATATTAGTGAGAATTCTACATGAGGATTACACTTTGTTCCTATGTCAATATTAGTGAGAATTCTACATGAGGATTACACTTTGTTCCTATGTCAATATTAGTGAGAATTCTACATGAGGATTACACTTTGTTCCTATGTCAATATTAGTGAGAATTCTACATGAGGATTACACTTTGTACCTATGTCAATATTAGTGAGAATTCTACGAGGATTACACCTTGTACTTATGTCAATATTAGTGAGAATTCTACATGAGGATTACACTTTGTACCTATGTCAACATTAGTGAGAATAATACATGAGGATTACACTTTGTACCTATGTCAATATTAGCGAGAATTCTACATGAGGATTTCATGTTGTACCTATGTCAATATTAGTGAGAATTCTACATGAGGATTACACTTTGTACCTATGTCAATATAAGCGAGAATTCTACATGAGGATTGCATGTTGTACCTATGTCAATATTAGTGAGAATTCTACATGAGGATTACACTTTGTACCTATGTCAATATTAGTGAGAATTCTACATGAGGATTACACTTTGTTCCTATGTCAATATTAGTGAGAATTCTACATGAGGATTACACTTTGTTCCTATGTCAATATTAGTGAGAATTCTACATGAGGATTACACTTTGTTCCTATGTCAATATTAGTGAGAATTCTACATGAGGATTACACTTTGTACCTATGTCAATATTAGTGAGAATTCTACGAGGATTACACCTTGTACTTATGTCAATATTAGTGAGAATTCTACATGAGGATTACACTTTGTACCTATGTCAATATTAGTGAGAATAATACATGAGGATTACACTTTGTACCTATGTCAATATTAGCGAGAATTCTACATGAGGATTTCATGTTGTACCTATGTCAATATTAGTGAGAATTCTACATGAGGATTACACTTTGTACCTATGTCAATATAAGCGAGAATTCTACATGAGGATTGCATGTTGTACCTATGTCAATATTAGTGAGAATTCTACATGAGGATTACACTTTGTTCCTATGTCAATATTAGTGAGAATTCTACATGGGATTACACTTTGTTCCTATGTCAATATTAGTGAGAATTCTACGAGGATTACACCTTGTACTTATGTCAATATTAGTGAGAATTCTACATGAGGATTACACTTTGTACCTATGTCAATATTAGTGAGAATAATACATGAGGATTACACTTTGTACCTATGTCAATATTACAGTGAAAATTATACATGAGGATTACACCTTGTACATATGTCAATATTACAGTAAGAATACCAGCCAAAGTTTACACCTTATACCTATGTCAATATTAAAGTTGTAAATGAGAATTCTATCCGAGGGTTACACCTTGTACCTATGACAATATTATAGCTGACTATCTTAACTATAAAGTGCCTAGTCACAACAACTTTACTCACGTTATATGTTGGATGCCTTCACAACAACTTTACTCATGTTATACGTTGGATGCCTTCACAACAACTTTACTCATGTTATACGTTGGATGCCTTCACAACAACTTTACTCACGTTATACGTTGGATGCCTTCACAACAACTTTACTCACGTTATACGTTGGATGCATTGACAACAACATTACTCACGTTATACATTGGATGCTTTGACAACAACTTTATTCACGTTATACGTTGGATGCCTTCACAACAACTTTACTCACGTTATACGTTGGATGCCTTCACAACAACTTTACTCACATTATACGTTGGATGCCTTGACAACAACTTTACTCACGTTATACGTTGGATGCCTTGACAACAACTTTACTCATGTTATATGTTGGATGCCTTGACAACAACTTTACTCACGTTATACGTTGGATGCCTTGACAACAACTTTACTCATGTTATATGTTGGATGCCTTGACAACAACTTTACTCACGTTATATGTTGGATGCCTTGACAACAACTTTACTCACGTTATATGTTGGATGCCTTGACAACAACTTTACTCACGTTATATGTTGGATGCCTTCACAACAACTTTACTCACGTTATACGTTGGATGCCTTCACAACAACTTTACTCACGTCATATGTTGGATGCCTTCACAACAACTTTACTCACGTTATATGTTGGATGCCTTGTTCGTTCAGTTTGTCAACTACCAGTGTTTCATCACATGTTTTCAAAAGGTCCATGAGAGCATTGGTGTCCACTGTCCTATCAAGGGTTACAATCACCTGGAGAAATATGACAATGCAACAATTATCAAAAAAGAAAAACAGCAGCAATAGCATATACTCTTTGCTAAATTGTATGGCAAGGAAAGTTATTTATGTTTACCAATGTCATTGAATACAAACATTTTCAAAATGATTCTCAAATGTAACTGTGAGCTTGCAATGCTTCAGTTGAATTATTTAAAATCTAATAGTTCTGAAAATCACTATATTTAGTGCTATTGAATTTCTGCACATGATGGCACTATAAAATGTTCACAAGTAAAAAGTTTCATACTTTATCATATTGCTGGTAGCAAAAAAAATGTATTAGCAAGTGACAGTGTGGTAATCATGTCAAATTTGTACAGTTTGTTACCACTCTAAAGTTTTAAACAAACAGAAAAGAATGAAAACTAAAATATTTGGTAAATTTTACCAGATAATTTATAAAATACAAACTGAAACTGTCAACCATCAAAAGAACAGAACTTAGTGTATTGTGAAAAAAAAATCACAAGTAATCCAAGAATATCTACAGTAAATAATAATGAATAAGTTCCCTAATAAACTGAGTGGGACTCCAAAATAAATCCAACATCAAAAGTGTTGATGTGTCTGTGATGGCCTGTAAAGTGCAGATATGCCAATGGTCTTTACTTAAATCACATTAAGATAATCCAAGGTTTCCATGTTTAAATTCACTATAGTTCTCAGTTAATGACTTTCCAAGAATATCATATAAAACAATTTGCATTTCCAGAGAAGAATAATTTGAATTAAATAATTTCAGCCAAATCAACATTGAACACAACAATGATCTGCTTCAAGATCTTATAGCACACATAAATAATTTGTCCAGTAAACAAGATCGTACAATACTCTACCTGACCAAGGTCACAATTAGCATTATTGCACACAAAAAATTACATAATGGAAAAATTAATTCTGAAAGATTCCAAATGTTTACAAGATAAAATCTGTTATAAAATTATAATATGAAATGTGGTAAACAATGTTTTTGACTCAGAATCAAGATAATGATCATAATATTAAACTAATACTCATAGAGAAAATATTAACTATGGATTATTTGTTTCCAGAACTCTTAAAAAAATCAGAAAATATACAATGAACTTGATTTTAGACAAGGTTAGCTACAAAATCCAATTTTACATAATATATAATTTAAAAAAACAATTAAAGTAAATTTACATAACAATTGAATCATATGAACAAGCTACTTTTATACAGAACTTAAAACAATTCAAAAAAACACATCCAACTGCCTTGGTACTGTGGAACTGCGCTGTAAAGCATCAAACCATACAAATACCTAATTGTAAAGTAATTTTAACATTTTGGTTAACAAATATCAATATGTTTTCCATAGAAACTGGTGTTTCACCATTATCTCTGTGTGACATCTGTATCTGGCTTGCAGAAACTTGACAGAGGTGATGCAAAATGAGTAAAAACTAAAACACACTTTGTTCAATTATTCCAAGTCCTGATATTCTTGCATAAAGCAAGATCTGCAGTCAGTGAATGTATGCTGGTTTTAAAGACCTCTATTTCATGGTACAAATAACTTGGAGGAAAAAAAAACACTTATCTCTTGACAAATCACTTAAATTTATAAATAAACATGATTAAAAATTGAACTCTGGTAAGAGAAATTCACAAACATTCTGACAGTACATATCTTTGTTGAATACATCTTTCATTATTCCTAATATCAACATACCACAAAATAAGGGGGAGTTCCATGTCCCCCTCTATTCCTCTTCTTGGTCAGAACCTCCTCACGCTTCTGTTTCCGCATCTGTTGAGCCTGAAAACATATATTAAATGCTCAAAACTTTTTCTCTAATTACGGACAGAACTACGTTCATCAGGCAGGATTGGTAACTCTCTCTCTGCATTGGTACACCTGTTGATTATCAAGTCATTACAAGCAGCCAGTTTTTTTATACTATCAAAACCTTGAAATCTCACTTTAAAATAAAATTACTAAAACCATCTGTTGAGGAAATGATAAAAATAACATGATGCATGGTCTTAATGATGACAATATTGGTCATTGTGACAGTAGTACAGCAAGGCTTAATTTTACTATATTAGTCACTAGCATGTAGTATTACTCCAAATGAAAATACTACTTTGCAGTTTCTTAGTACAGAAAGTGAGTTAAGGAAAATGATGCAAACAGACTTTAATAAGAAAGGTGTTTTGTCACTTTTTAATTAGCAATTTGTTTGAAAATAAGTGCAGTGGTCTTGCTACCAGGTGAAGTGGATAACTAAATTGCCTAAAAAATGAAAAGTTCACTTTTTTTAATTATGAAAGCGAAAACTTCTTTGCCCTGTGATATTTTAGATGTACACAGAGTGACTATAGGTTTTGAGATGCTCCCTTGCCATAGCCAGTTATTTCCCTATTATGTTTTAACACTAAGCAAAATATAATCAAGCCATCAAGCAGCTGGTGTTGATATCAATTGAGCCAACAAATTCTTGCACATTCAGAAGTATATTCTTTGACAGCTGATTGACCATCAAACCTGTCCTGAGTAACTTACAGCAGAGATGTCTAATATATGTCTCTGGTTATAGCAACTCTCACTGGCTGATTTCCACAAGTTATCATTTGATGATAAAAATATACAATTTTTTGTTTGAAACTTAAACAATAGTACGTAAATAGCAAATTTTGTTTAAAGAACGGGATTGGTATGAAGACATGTGTGCACTTGCTAAAGCATGTTGTTTCAAACAAGTTTAAATTTTTTGTTTCAACTGACATTTTATACTGAACTTTCATAAAGTAAAAGAAATTCTTGCTTAAGGGTAACTGACTAAGCATTTTTACTAAATGGCCAAACTACACTGCATACGAATTATAATTTGTAATTTGTATAAGTGTACAAAATGTGTTTATAATATGCATAAAATGTAGAAAGTTTCTATGTGAAAATAAAATATTGCTTAAAGTTAGTGTTAAAGTTTAAATTCAAATACACACTTACAATTTAAATATGAAAGTTGGTTTGAATAAAATAGAGCACTACAAACACTTCGTTCAATACACCATTAATCTACCAGTTCATGGAATTAATGTGGAATAGAAGCTATGCAAAATGAGGAACCAACAAGAGGCAATTAAAATATTTTAACATATTTAGAGTTGATCTAAGTCCTTGTACTGCTTTAGAAACAGTACAAGCGATCATAAACTCTTTGGTCAGTTTGACTAAAAACTCTAGTCTTTCTCTGTCTCTTTTTGTCCCTCTTCCTCTTTCTGTTTAGGCTATTGTATGAAGAAACAGGCTAAATGTATGAAATAACGAACATAGAGGATTTTTGTTTGTGTCATGCCATGATACCTCTGAACTTGTGAATGATGATAACAGTTAAGTGATACCAATGAGAGAGAGAGATTGAGATAGATGTGTGGACAATTTCTTATTTAAGTTAGAACATTATAATTCAGAAACAACAACAAAAACACAACATTAAATACATCACATTATGCATGATGGGGGGGGGGAACAGAAATCAGAATGTGATGAAAATGTGTAAATTCACTTAGATAACATGGATTATTAATACTTTTGTCATACATCACTAATGAATAATGTGTGCAAATTCGTTTAAAATTAACTACAAATCGTATCTAGAATGTTTATATATACATATTATTGTGCCACTGGAGTATCACAATTTGATATATCAATAGTAATGGCATATCAAACTGCTTTATAATAACGCTTAAAATGCCATGTAATTTTTTTTATACACACACACTTATCAGAAATCCAGATAACTTAAAATCTGGACAAGTCCGAAATTAGCGTAATCGAAATCTGGGAAAATCCAAGTTTTGGTATTGTAACATAACACTTTTAGATGTGTTTATTTTTAAACCTTAATAAATTAGTCATGACTGATAGGAATTTGGATTTTGAAATTTTAAATTCTGGTCTGAAAGGAGACAGTTATGGCTTCAAAGCTGTCAGTCTCATGTCTGCAACAACGGGGAGGAGCCTTGTTTATATATATATATATATATATATATATATATATATATATATATATATATATATATATATATATATATACACATACATACACACACACAATTTTCTTTGCTTCCTCTTCTCCCTGTTTAGCTCATACTTCCTCACTTCTCCCTGTTATGTCCAAAAGGAGAAGTCACTTTGCCCTAAAATTCAAGTCTAGCTAGACTACTGTAAGTGTAATTCAAGTGAGCTCAATCTAACAATGGAGATGAAAGTGTTTGCATCTTGTGAGAAGGAGAACATGTTGAAAGTCTCACTATGAGTTCTTGAGCATTATCTTATCACTTACCTGGTATCGCCTGTCATTTTTCCTCTGAACATGCCTACTTTTCTTGGTCAAAACTTTGATATTCACTCTCCCTGGAATCAATGTAAATATTGGTTAATCTTTTACATATTAACATTCAACATACATTATAAAAATACTCAGATATCTTAACTTTCATGCTATGAAAAAGCAAACTAAATCTGGACTTCCTGTTCATCTCTGAATACCCAGCAATATTACTGGAATGGGTTGCAGTGCTCAAAGAATATTGTTTTCAAACACAGGATCAGGGCATATCGTTAAACAAAACTCATTTGACCTAATTCCAGGCCTTGATATAAATCAGTACTCAATAGCTATACAAAACTGTTTGCCCTACTTCCAGGCCATGATATAAATATATGGACACAATGACAATGACACAACTAATCACTGTAGTTGGTTTGAAAGTATGGAAAGTTTGTAGTATTGATCCCCATTCATGGGTCATGTGCATTACTCTGCACGAAACGTATATGGTATTTATTCCCATTCATGGGTCATGTGCATCAATCTGCATGCCAAAAGTTTATAGTATTGATCTCCATTCATAGGTCATCCGAGGGCTTCAAGGGAGAACAGTCCTTGACTAATGAGTCACCCTCTATAATAAAGCATTATTATTATTATTATTATTATTATTATTATTATTATTATTATTATCTGCATCATTCTGCATGGAAAGTCTGTAGTATTGATCCCCATTCACAGGTCAACTTAAAAAGTCCAGCTTTTGTCAAACAAATTAGAAAGCACTCCTTTTATTAAAAACCCGATGGGCAAATCACCCAAAAACAAGAGCCCAACCTAGATTTGGCTAAAATGGGTCAGTGGAAAAAACAACAACCTTGTTATACATCTACACTATGTACTGTAACTAGTCATTGATAACTGTCACATATGCTCACTCTCTATTACTGCTTAAATGAATAGTGTTTTAAATGGCTGACCAAAACCATGTTATAACCAACCAATGTGATTTCCCATATTCATTTTATTATTTTAAAAATACCTTTGCTCAACTGATTTTGGCATTCCTCAGCTATCATCACATTTCAGCCAATAAAAATGCCTGCAAAATGTTTAAAAACTTGACAACCACTTGACCATACATGGAAGAAAAAAAAAACAGATACAACAATTAGACTCTGGTCTGTGCAGTACTGTACAAATTTGTTGCAAACAATGTGAGATATTCTTAAATACATGGACCTTCATTGCGAGATTATGAAATGAGCTACAGAGTAACACTTGTTATGGTAGTAAAATGTCGCCTCTCCATCATGCATATTTAGGTCAATGTCTTACAATGTGTTCATTTCTCAGCTGGCATGAAACAAAGTTTACATTCACTACTTACTGTGAGACTATCTACTTTCACCACCAAGCATCATTTACATTCTAAGTTTAGCTTTAGCTTAACACCAATGTATTGTAAACAATAACTGCATTAACAGAATAAAACAATGTTTACATCCAGTACTTACTGTGAGACTATCTACTTTCACCATCAAGCATCATTTGTTGGCAGAGATTCTAAGTTTAGCTTTAGCTTAACACCAATGTATTTGATAGCCTTAAATTTCTTGCTTACAATAAATTTACATTTGTATTGTAAACAATAACTGCATTAACAGAATAAAACAAATGTTTACAATCATATAAAATAATCTCTCTTTATCACTTTTCTGGGCATTTGCAAAAAAGGATTTTTTTTATATATCTTCAGCACCAGTAATCAGTCTCAATACCATTTGCAAACTTGTATAATCTGAGTTTAACCCACCCCTGCCAATCTCAAACGCAAAAACCACCAAGGATATATTTTAAAAAATGTGCAAAACATACTTCAAATTTAACTGATTTATAATTTCTAAGTTGATTACTACAATGTGGTCCAGAATAACATCATTTTTTTCATGTTTCAAACCTAATGGAATTTCAACACTATCATTGTGTCCATATATTTATTTATATATTTATGTGGGCAAGTCTGTGTTTTTAACACAACAGGAGTGATGCAGTTCATGGTGTTACATAAGCTCTGGAAATGTGTGTAATATTTCATAACATTATGATGTAAGGGCATATCAGTTCTCCATTTTTCAATTTTGGACATAGACCTTGCATACTTTGGATAAAGATAATGCAGTGTTTTGCTTCTAAGTAAATGTAGGACTTCACTGAAAAATGGTGTCTTCAAGCAACAAAAAATTTGTGTACAGGCCCCTCATTCACACAGACATTTTTCATTTAGTTCTGTTGTTCAACTTGTTGTTTTTGATTGAACTCCATTTATCAGCACATTATAGGCTTAGACCAATGAGTAGTTCTCTGCCTTTTATACATATGGCATTACTGGTGGTGGAGTCAAATGGTGGAGGACTAGTTGAGGAAGAACCAGTGACCCATAGGAAGCTACTGACAAGCTTTCTCACATACCAGCTCCAGACAAGCCTGAGACTAGAACCCAAGCTGAGATAGGTATGATGTCACTGCTTTGTAAAGTCCAGAACATTTGGCCACCTGGAGTTCCTAAAAATTTAATTAGAAATGTGAAGGTGGCAATGTTAATTGTTATGGAGCACTTGCTAACAACCGAATCAGAAATTACAAACTAATGAATGAAATAAGATGTAGGCATATAATCATTAGGGCTGTCAAAAATCACGAAAAACTTACAACCCTAGACCAACTAATTGTTATCCACCTTTCTTTAATATTTTGTCTGGCGATAGAGACAAACTGTAATGCACTACTCAGTATGAAGCGTCCACACCGTGGTAGCTGCGAATGATCGGACAGCATGCTATTAATTAATAAATTTATTTAGAATAACCTTTGTACCCAGACAGTAAGTATAATCCAACTTCTAATGATCAGCTGCATTAAATCCTTTAGAACACTCATCTTTTTTTAGTATAAATCCATGTCAGAACAGAACACGTGTATTCATCGGCTGTTGACCTCAGATTTGAATTACCCACACATGTGTGTAAAGCAGCTTTACCACATGGTAAGAGTAACGCATTCAAACCGTCTTGTGTATGTGTGTGAGAGAGAGAGACCACGCAGTCGCAGAAGTGATATGATTTTGGAATTATAATTCTTAAGACAGTTATGACAAAAACGTAGTAGTATCGACATTAGAAATGTCGGTACATGTATGATGGCTAATTTTCAAAATTAACAGAGCTAGTCGACTCGAAACAATGAGCTGCTCAAAGATTGCTTGAAGTCATGGCGAAGATTTCAAGGTGTCAAGGTGATAATTGTTAATAATATAACGTGTGGGATTTCTTTGACATATGTCAAAGAAATAAAAGGTAGCCATCTGGATTTTATTAAAAGAGCACACAATGTACCGATCATTTAGCACCCACAATCAATAGTTATCGTCTACAAAGAAGTTTATTACCTGTAGAACAATGACCATGTTTTAACCTTGGCATATAATGCCTCAGAGATAAGGAGTTTGTCCTGTTGCACAATGCTAATGAATTTTACTAATCCAAACAGACTCTCTGATGTATTGTTTATTTTTATTAAGCAGGGATCTGGTTTCTAATTAAAGCCATAACTGTCACACCTGTTTGAAGTGGTTTCGTGTGTAACGATTTAGTAGTGGGCCGCTGATGCATAACGGGTGGTCCTACTCCTAAATATAGACTGGAGCTGTAACTGAGACAAGCGTATTTCTGACGATATATGATATTTTGATAGTGTTGGCGAGTCTGGCGACAATTTATTTTTGTGAACGGGTACCCGCGATTAATTTTCAATACCCGGGTATTTCACTACGGTTGGGTACCCGAGTACCCGTTGACAGCACGGTCGGGTACCCGAGTACCCGGTGACAGCCCTAATCATCATCATATAATAACTGTGATTCTTTGTTTTTTAAAATCGATATGGCTACATCATTGCAAGCGGAAGGAGTGCGGCGAAAACTTGCAGGTTTCTACAAATGAGCTCCCACACATACGAACAAGGGGTGGGTGAGGTGGGGCAATTGTCCCCTTGCCTCGATTTCACCTCTAAATATGTTTTGGCCTATATCCGTACAATTTAATAGCTGATCACCACCCCACCCCGAAAAAAATTATGCGAACGCCCGTTTGTACTTGGATAAGCTTATAATAAACTGAAAATTCAATGCATCACCTTTTGTTTCCCGATCCATTTCCCCTTTAGTTTTATGTTTCCCATGTTTGTGTACTTTGTTTTGCTGTTTTAATGTCCCAGGATTGTGTCGAAACGTTCCACTATCAGCTGCCATTTCACCCACGTGTAGCTGGTAAACATCTAAGGGAGGTAATGCTCTGATGGGGTATGACTAAGTTACGCAACGGATAAATGAAACGTAATGGAAATATCATCGCCAGCCTAGGTTCCGATTTGTTAACCCTATGTATTGGAACCTTGGTTAGTGAAGATGCAGAAATAAGTGTGTCGGGTTAAAAAGGCTTTAGCCAGAAAGGATGGTAACTGGTCAGAAAGGATTATGACGGAAAAGGCCCGGGTTATAAAGGACCGCTTTATTATAATAATAATAATAATAATAATAATAATAATAATAATAATAATAATAATAATAATAATAATAATAACAAGAAGAAGAAGAAGAACAACAACAACAACAAACATTCCTAAATTTTCCATCCGTGTTTTTTTATATAAGCATATAATAATTTTCTTATCTTTTCTTTTAGGAACTGTACCTGATTTTTATGATCCGACTGTTTTCAAAGCCGTATGAGCAATCGGTAGTCATGGTCATTTGCCCCACCTTCCTCGAACGCTTTCTTGTCCTGTTTTCGTTGTCGTAATAATGACAACATTTTGTAATACCCATGTCTATTCAATTCTTATTCACTGAGATTTTTTAACATATATTGCTTTAAAAAAAATAATGAAGCACTGATCAGTGAACATTAACACCATCATCCAAGTAAACTACAGATAGCAAACAGCAGATTATATTGTATCATGAAAGAATAAGCGATCACATTTTACATTTCATACTTCCTTTATCTGTTTCCTCTTTCATAAATATTTAATGTCAGGAAACTTTGATAACCACAATGGGGACACGAACGAAGTCTATGCAATCACAACTTTTTCAGAACAGAGCATGATGTTTCATTGGATTTTAACTTTAAAAAATTCTGATCTTTTAAAGACAAAAACAATCACTGGGACACTCCTGACTGAACTACCCGATGCGATTATCGGTAAACTTCAGATACTAGATATCTGTTTGAAACTAGTATCTACAGTGGGTTTCTTTTCTCTTTCGGTAATACTCAGTAGTTACATGCTAGTAGTGAAGTGGAACACTATAGGGTCTAGGAGATTTTAGTGTTTTAAAAAAAAGTGGTATATCCACTATATGGGTCTATGGGAATTGAACATGTGAAAATTTAACATGGAGTGAATGAGGAATTGAACACAGCGACCAGGGATTTGGGCACCTTAGCGACAATAGGACTTAAAAAGTGTTAAAAAGTGTCCCGGCTCTCTGGCGATAAGGGGAATTTAATATGAAGAAATATTGGGCCTGTACTAAAGACAACAAATATTGGGCCTTTCTGAAGACAATAATTTTGGTCCCCTCTAGTGAAAAAAATATTTGGTCTGTTTAGCGTCAAGGGGAATATAACATAGAGATGTATAGTGACAACTGATTGGGAATGTATAACGAATGTATATTTAACATGGGGAATGCAGAACCGGCACATTTGGGACGATGGAACTATAGAGACAATATGAATTATGACGTTACGGTACTGGACATTGGCAACAATATCCGCCAGGCGTTGTATACAGTTATATGACCCCGCCCCACCAAGCATTCACGGTGATTCGCGGACAATGGGAATTATCATTACAAAACAGCATAGGACTATTCATAGGCAAGATTTATACGAACAAATTGTTAGGCCCAAATAGCGAAAGAAATATTGGCAATACTGTTGCAAGGGGCTGACCTCAATCACGCAAAACAGTAACAGCGGAAAACAATATATATATATATATATATATATATATATATATATATATATATATATATATATATATATATATATATATATATATATATATATATATATATATATATATATATATATATATATATATATATATATATATATATATATATATGTCGTAAAGTGCTTTGGAATTTAGACCTTTTGGATATACTGTATTAAGACGGTGAATCTAGTAGGTTTCTTTTAGTAAACGTTCCATTTCAGATTCAGCTATAACAATAGGTTGAAAGGAAAAATCTTGCAAACTATGAGAACTATTGTTAAAGTGTAAAGTATGAGATGATGAGATGAAAAAGATTTATCGATATAATTTTTTATGTCTGATCTATGTTGGTTCATACGTTTAGATATGTGTTGACTAGTTTGTCCAATATATCGGACGTCACATTTTTTGCATGTGATCAAATAAATAACGTTTGATGTTGCACAATTAGTATCACAATGCATATTAAACGTTTCTTTTGTATTACTACTACTGAAAGAAGTACTTTCATTAATAAGAGAACAGTGCGAACATCTAGGTCTATTACATTTAGTTGCTGATCCTTTTTTGTACGATGTTTTTTCTAATTTAGAATAAATTAGGTAATCTTTAAAAAAAATTGTCCTTTTATAAGCAAGCATGGGCTTGCTTTCGTGTAGCAATTTAACATTTTCTTTACCTGATAATTTTAACAAATCCTAATATTTATTGATAACACACACACACACACACACACACGAACGCGTGCATACAAAAACACATATGAACACATACTTTTTGTTAAGGGATAAGCTGTTTGTTAAGGGAAGAAACAAACACAGTCATAAACAAACGTACGTGCGCACAAAAACAAAATACACACACACAAACACGAATACACATACACATACACACACAAGCAAATACATACCCACACAAACGTATCCGCGCGCACATACACACGTGCATACAAAAACACATTCATGCACACACTTTTATGTTAATTTATAAGCTTTTTGTTAAGGGAAATAAATAAACACACAATCACATACAAACGTACGTGCGCACACGAACAAAATACACCCAAGCCAAATACACACAAACGTATGCGCGGACAGATACACCACACAAAACATACACACACAAACGTACGCGCGCACACATACACGCACACACACAAAAGAAGGCATGCATACAAAACACATACATAGAAACACTATTTTTACGTGTAGGGACAAGTCTTTTTTTGGTTAAAGAATCATCAAACACGCATGTACAAAAAGACATACACGCATTATTTTTCTGTTTAGAGACAAGCGTGCATGTTCAGTTAATGAAAAAACAAACACATACACACACAATCGCACGCACACACACACTGTAAAAGAATTGTTACCGAGAGGATGGTGGATTAAATGAACAACACAAACACAATATGTGAAAGAAAATATAAATTTATGAAATAAATTATTAATGAAAAATAATGATGTATCAACACAATAACTCATGCGTTCAACCCACAATTACACTCACAACCATTCACAATACATGAATAAATGAAATATTAATACAAAATAAAACACAGATACAAAGGAATCTCTTGGACTATACACAGATCCAAGGAACCTTTACAAAAGTTATATTAACGCAAGTATAAATTACGATAATAAACACAAACATCAAACTATACTATCGCACGTATGGATTGCGACAACTAGCACGAACATATACATGTATTTAATCAAGTTGCTAGCTTTTATTGAGATTCATGCAATCCCTTGAAATACTATTGTGATCTGAAGTAACTATGTAAATACAACAATGTATTCAATTGTACTACAATTGCAACACACACATGTGTCTCGACCCTGTATAACCGTACGATTCACCAACTGTTGAATCGCCGCCCAGTTTCTCCGAAAACCTAGGGTTGACTCAATACTTTTATTGGTCACTTGCCTTTCACGGATCCACCACAGTTATACGTACAGACAGCATACAACATCTACTAGAACTAACGTTCCTCAATACCCTAGATGCCACCCCGGATGTTTACAACTCTAGACAGCTCCGACACTCGGATTTCTAGATTTCCGGATATTTACACGTCACGACAGATGTAGACGGACAGACAATCCGACAAACAGAGATGCTCCGCTACAATATCAGCTACAATTTCAGCTACGATATCAGAGATGTTATCAGAGATGTTCCGCAACAAATCATCTACAATTTCAGCTACGATCTCAAAGACGTTATCAGAGATGTTATCAGATACGTTATCAGATGCGTTGTCAGCTACAATAAAGAAACCAGACTAATAATAGTTGTCTCAAAAAATAATCTAAACCTTAGATTACGCTATTGCATTTAAAGTCTAATAGTGACTAGTAATTCCAAATATTCCGCGTTTAAAATCTGCATTGTAATAAAGGCATCAATATATGAAATGATAAACTGAATAAAATTCACAATAAAACGAAATATAAATTTAACACTCACCCCTTTGGCTGGAGATTGAAAGACGAGCTATCTATCCTGTGATTAGATACTTTAGGTCCCGTAATATTGATCAGAAATATTCTGCCTTATATACCTTCAAATAGGTGAGCAGAAATCACGGCAAGATTACCGTGCACCCTGTGAATCTAATGTTCCGGACTTCATGTAATTCAAAGTCAGGCACATGCAAATCGTTACACGCCGCTTACCTTGGAGAAAACCACTTATTCACCCCAGGTAACACATGTACGACGAAACAAAAAAAAATGGTGAAATTAGTTTGTAATTCAATTAGAAAATAAATTAAATTTTCGCCTAATTCTGTCACACACACACACACACACACACACACACACACACACACACACACACACACTCCGAGCTTCAACTGAACAGAGCAGGACATCTCGTTATTGTTTTTGTAGGTTTTAATGCCATTTTTCAGCACACGATACATGGCGGCCAGTATTAATGGTGGAGGAAGATCCCGGGAAAAACCCCGGAAAGAACCATCGACCCACGAGAAGCTACTGGCAAGCTTTTCCACATACCCACATTGGCCGAATCTGAGACTCGAACCCACGCAGACAGAGGTGAGATGGCAGTGATGCGTAACGGAGAGCGCTTTAGACTACTCGGCCACTCGGGGCCCCAAGACATCTCATGTTCTTTATAGACTTTAGTAGACAGATGAGATTTAATGTCCCTACAATCTCCCTTAATGTGTCTCTGTAATGTCTCTTATGTATGCCCCTTTTCTACGTCCCGTTTGTTTGGTATAGCGTCACTAAGGTGTCGGTAAGTATGTAAAGTAAGTAAGTAAAACGAGGAGATCTGTTTGAGAGGCTCCGAGATTGAGCTGAACCGAACATGATATCTCGTAGTTATTTATAGATGGGTTATTTATTAATTTGATTAGTTAGTACATTTTAAATCCATTCGATTTGTATGTCTATTTTTTTGTTGTTGTCTCTATAGTTTTCCTAAAGTGTCGCTAAGTATGCTAATTGTATGTCCCTGTTTATATGGCTCTATTTTTGTGGTTCATGATCAGCGTTTCCTTGAGACTAAGTGGCTGACTTGATCACGCGTTACTATAGGTAGGTGAAATGAATTTGATATCTATGAATAGCTACAACTTGTGGAAAGTCCTAAATAAAAATCAAGTCTATATTTATAGCCTCGACATTTCAAGCATCAAGCATCAATGACGACACTGTAATGGGCACTGGGGGGGGGGGAGGAAACAGTGTTGCAAGTGGCTGACCTGAATACTCGCTACGGTAAGTAGGTAAGTGTAATGAATTTGATGGCGACCAAGGAAGTTTTATAGGGACAAAGACAACAACACAAACACATACACACCAATTATCCTCTGTTAGGTTATATTACGTTTATGTTACCCAATAGTTTGTCTTTATACAGGCCCAATATTCTCATGTTAAAGTCCCATTGTCTCCAAAGTGCCGGTCCTGTATTCCCCATGTTAAATTCCCATTGTCGCTAGATAGTCCCAATACATTGTCACTCTACATCCCTATTTTCAATCCTCCTTGTTCCTATATTGTCACTATACATCCATATGTTCAATTCCCCTTCACGCTAAACAGACCCAATATTTTTTTTTTGTCATTCGACATGCCCAATATTTTCGATGTTAAATTCTCTTTGTCGCCAGAGTGCTGGGACACCTTTTTAACATGGATGTCCCATTGTTGATTGGGTGCCCCAATCCCTCTGTCTTTATGTTCAGTTCCCCATTCACTCCATGTTACATTTCCCATGTTAAATTCCAGTCGTCACCAAAGTGGGAGTAAATGCCCACGTTAAATTTCTATAGTTGCCAAAGTGGATATACTACCTGTTTGACAATACGGTCCCACTGAGCTAGGGTGTCCAAATCCCTTTTCGATATGTACAATTCCCCAATCATTCCATATTAAATGTCCTCGTGTTAAATTCACATAGACCCTAAAGTGGATACGCCCTTTTCGACACTAAAGTCCCCTAGAACACACACTTGTCAGCCGCAATGTCTTAAGTCAAAGAAGACGCCGATGTTCCTGCAAAAGACAATCATGAACTTGTCAAAAGACGTTAGAGCAGCAGCAGTTGCCAAGATTCCAGACGTGCCATACAAGTACGCTTCGATGATGAAAACACAAATACAACACAATAATGAAGGCTCCATTCATGCAGATCGTTAAGTACATCCCTCCTCCCCAGTGGAAACGCTTAGTAATCAAAGAACCATCAGGAAATGCAAAACAATCAAAGAAATACAGAGAACTTACCGGTTAAAAACAAGACCCAGGTATGTCGTTTGATGATTATATTAAAATACTTGTTATGACTAGAGAAGAACAGACACGTTCCCAAGCATATGATGCGAGACAAATTTTTATGGACCAATTACACGCGAAAAAGTCTTAGGTCTCGAATAACTACTGAAACACGGGTAGAACAGACAGTTGCTCCTAAATATACAAATGAATACTCGGATCAAATATGTGCAAAACAACAACATCATAAACAAACAAAACAAATTTCACAAACGAGCAGCACGTGTACCCAAAAGCAGGAATTGGCTGCTGCCTTTGCCAGAAAAAAAAGAAGAGTAATGAAAACAGTAAAAATAAAATTAGAAAAAAAAGAAATGGTATAAACCTGAAAAAACTAAACCTACAAAAGGGGAAACACTCGCTATATCGAACGTATGTTGCGACTATATGCTGACATGTTATGAAGATTGTTGAGAACAATATCATATATACTAAAAGCGATATCAGAAACGTCAGCTACCACCAAGACATATTTCGACCCTATATCCTCTCTATTAGATATTATCAGCGGACGAAGAACAGATATACGAAGAAATACCTTCTGCACCCTCACCGGATAAAGAGGAACAGAAAAGTGGCTGAGGTAACGAAGGCGACAAAGCATTTGCACCTGCACCCACAAAGGAAAAACGATAATATCGAAGTGGCTGAAGGATGAACATTAAAAAGAAAAAAGTGGACAGAGCAAATGAAAAATTAAGCAGAATGCCTTGGTTGATTGTATAACCCTAACAACATCAAGGATCAATTGGAAATACTCTTGTGATCAATTCGTGCTAGCTTATTACAGTTGGCCTTATATCCGATCTAACCGTTTGATGTCTCTGCGGAAGACTCATTTATGTTTTTAGCAGTCACTGGTGCCATTTAGTACAATAAAGAACTTCCATCGGGCACTTGCGACACAAAATCGATCAATGAAGAAATTCGACGAAGAATCACATGAATAACTGGCAAAGACTCTAAAATTTCTATACGTGCCAATACGTCTATACGCAGTTTTACCATCGCAATTGAATCTCAACGTGCGCAGTTGACGATGTAGGTCATTAATAAGATCAGTTTGGCCTTACGACATTTCAGATGATAAACGATTTGTACGTATGGGATATCATATCGCGTTTGACACTTTGAAAAGTACCCCCAACAAAGCAGCTCGTTATTGATACCCTTTAACACTCCCCAACATGATAGTTAGTTTAAGTTTTGAGTAACACCCTTGTTTTCTAAAAGTGTGTTTAAATTGAAGTATATGTTTTCCTTGTCCACCCATGTGTGTTTTATTTTTATTTATTTGTTTCCCATTTATATTAAAAATAAACGCAGCTCAGTTTAACTTGTGACATCATCAATTGTCGTTAAGAAAGCAGGTCTGAAACGACATGCGTAATTGTTCAATGTTATATACTTTCAGAGTGTTTGCCATTTGTGGTGCTAAGTGATTCCATATCAACTACGCCCTCAGTAACTGTGTATCGTCCATGTAATAACAAATGGTTGACACATAACCCTTTTAACCTGGTTGATCAAGACGGGTACGTTGTACATGTTTGGTGTGAAACATTGACGACACAACTGTACATTCGAGATCAAGCTAATATTTAATATTGTGACAGTTGTACTCAGACGTGTGAAACCCGTGCGCCTTGTTGGTGCCAAAGAACCTGTTTAAGCGACATACTATGGATACTAACGTTGTTCGTTGATTGTTTACAGGCGTACCAGAGGTGCTCACAGCCTTGCAACAACAACAACAACAACAACAACAATAATAATAATAATAATAATAATAATAATAATAATTTTTGTTTGTTTGTTTGATTAGGATTTTTAACGTAGCTTTAACAATTTTTCAGTCATATCGCTACGACGTATACTGTGAGGCAGTTTATAGTGATGTTTAGAACTGGGGCATCATGCTGCATACATATAGCATGATGTCCCCACCAAGTCACACTATCCTGACACCAGGCCGACCAGTCCTAACACTAACCTTTTAATGCTGAACGTCAAGCAAGGCAGCTGTCAGTACCATTTTTGTAAGTCTTTGGTATGACTCGGCCGGGAATCGAACCCACGACCTGCCGCTTCCGCGGCGGACGCTCTAACCACTAGGCCACCGGAGCGGTAATAATAATAATAATAATAATAATAATAATAATAATAATAATAATAATGTGGACTTTGTATAGCGCCTAATCTTTAGAAGCTCTAAGCGCTTTATAACTACTATAATGATATGACTATACAAATTATTTTAAAAAAGACCCAAAAAATTAAATTAGAGAACATAAAAACTGCTGAAAATATTTAAGGTCGGAAACAATTTTAGGGCTTTAATTGAGACTAACCAGACATAATTGAGTTACAGTTGTTCATGCAGTCGAAACGAAAAAGGAGAGTTTTGAGAGCACTCTTAAAAGGGATCACGGTGTCTTTGTGTCTAATTATATGTATATATATATATATATATATATATATATATATATATATATATATATATATATATATATATATATATATATATATATATATATGTTTTTGTATTTTAACACGGTTTTTGTATTATAACAGTCTGTCTTGTCTATGTTCTGTATTTGCCTTTGATAAAGACTCATTGAGAGTCGAAAGCGCTCAGGCTAGAGTGATACTAGTTTTTGCACTGTTGCTTGTCAGTTTATTGCATTTATCTTATTCAATCCCTGACACACGTGATCCCTTGCTGGATTCAGTGCATTTGAAAGTACTGTTATATGCCATATGATTTGTATTCTTTATATATATATATATATATATATATATATATATATATATATATATATATATATATGTGTGTGTGTGTGTGTGTGTGTGTGTGTGTGTGTGTGTACTTTTATGTTTAAAATGTTTTTTTTTTAATAATTATTATAAAACTTTATTTTTTAATTTAGAGGTATGGACTTTGTAGTCTGAAATAAAGAATTCTTATCTTATCTTATCTTAATTTCAATGGACAATCCATTCCACATTGTTGGGTCCTGGTGTGTAAAAGAGCGTTGTCCATAGGACTTCTTTTTCAAAGTTGGAATAATGAGTATTCGATTGTCAGAAGTCAGAAGAGGACCGCACGTATATCAATGGTGTGTACACATGATTGAGGCCAGATAGTTATGTTGAACTGGAATCCGTCAGTGAAACGTAGCACAGAGAACAAATGTTGTGTTTGAGTCTGGATCGAATGGATAGCCAGTCTAGGGTACAGAGCAGAGGGGATGTGTGCTCTGATCGTGGTACTTTAAGGATGATCCGAGCAGCTGTGTTTTGGACTTTTTTAAGTTTCTGGAGTATATATTGAGACTAACCAGACATAATTGAGTTACAGTTGTCCAGTTTTAAAAGTACTAATGAACACACAAGTGTTTTAATGACATCAACTGAAAGATATTTGCAAATTGAACTGATGCGTCTCAGCTCAAGATATGCCATCACGCGATTTTATTGTAATAAATTTGGTGTTTGCACATTTTGTTATAGCGCCCCATTTTAAGGAATTCTTAGATTTGTGTGATTACTTGTTTGATTTTTGGAACTCTGTGCAATGGAAATATTCCTTAGTCCAAAATAATTAGGCAATTGCTAGGCGCAAACGTCACGGAGTGAAGTGCTAATGAGTTTCCATGATGTAGTGGTTAGTAAAATCAGGTCTTAACCGCACGAATTTTTCTGTTGTACCACGATCCTTAATAAAAATCTAGTGGTGTGATTGTAGTGCCAATATTTACACAATGGACACAACGAGAAGGGACTCGGCAGAGTTAATGTCGCCATGATGGCAAATATGATGCAGTTGTACTGGCGAAATGTGCCTTGAGGCAATGACTTGATTGGCTTAAGGTGGCGTAGTAAAATATTTCCCTGTGTTATGTGATAGATGCATTGTTTCTACGGTTATTTGTTATTTTTGTTATTAATATAGCTGAAAACATACAATTTAACAGTACAAATAATGTTATCTAATTCGTACACTACACAACAGAAATCCGCATGCCCTATTCTAATTTCAAACTTAGAAAATTATCACTCTATTATCTTTATTTTAATATATTATTATCATTTCTGGATACTTTGTTAATTTTTTTATATCCTTCGATTTGCCAACTCGCTTAAATTATGAAATATTTGTAGTGCATTGTGGTCTGATGCGCAAGTATATTGAATAATATTAAAGTATAGGTTGAATATATTTATGTGCGTTTTCATTTTTATTCCATCCCGCTCTGTTTCTCATTTTGTATTTTATTTCCATAACTTTCCACGCCTGGTATCGTTCAATTTTTCCATTGATTACTGTTAGTTTTACAACTCTTTCTCAGACTAGTCTTCGAACTATCGTGGAATCGCTGATTTATGGCTGTACGTATAAATGAAACACCAGTCAAGTTTTGTGTTTATAAGAGGCATTTGTTAATGGTACAAGCGACAACATATGAATATGGATTTAACAGATGGGGAAAACGTTTTGCAAAATGGGAGTGCACTTTCCTCACGCCAGCCCCTAACCCAGGGTACAACGGGGGAAATGAGTAGGCCAAATAATTTACAACGAATCGCACAGAAAAAGGCTTTCGTTAAAAACTATTCCAGAACAAAGAAGTTGGAGAAACTCGCAGTATATTCCTCCTGCAAGGTTCATGTTTATGATAACCCATTTGATATATTATTAAATCGTTTTACATGATTGTGGAGAAAGATTTTATTAAAACGTGAATTAGAACTTGAAGCAGGACTCTGCAAGCGAGGATATCTTTATGTGCGTGTGTGTAATGATGCAGGCACTAAGGTTATAGTTTGACTAAACATCCCCTCCCCCGTTTTTTTAGTCTGACTACATCACCCTCCCCCGTTTGTTTATTAAAAAAAAAAAACCCAACCCAACCGATTTCAATAACGAAAACGTTTAGTGTGATAAAAGTGCATATAACTAAGTCAACTGAATCAATGATTTATAATTTGTAAGCCTGGCTGTGACCAGAATGGCACTGATACTGGTATCCGTAGTCCTACATATAAGACCCGACGCTGATATTTATGTTTTGGGCGTCAGGGTCTTACTGCCTAACGAACAGGGCTGTGTAGTGTGTTTTGAACTCTACTGGCAGGAGAATAAGAGGTGAAATTTTCATGATTATCACATACATGGCAATAAATATCAACATTCATCCACGTATTTAAGAGTTATTGATGTACTTACTCGTGATCGACTCTAAATCTGACACTAGCAAATGAACGCATTTTTATGTTCCTTTGACACACATTTCAATTGGTTGCAATGCGATGGTGGCTGAGGAATGCCGATGTAGGTTTCAATAAGGCCGTTTTATTTTAACGAAACAAAAATATCAAAGTATCAAGTATTTGAACAGCAAGTAACATAAGAAACATTTTTCGATTGGAATCTACTTGAACATACTTCGGCATACCTTGACTACTGTTGCATTTCAACAAATTCAAATGTATGTCAACTGAACAATAAAATGTGTCCGTTTGCAAGTGTCATATATTGATTCCACCAGGATAAAAACAGCACAGTAAGTATATTAATTAAACATAAATTAGTGGAAGAGTGTCGATATAGGTTGCCAAATATGTGCGATATTCCTGAAACTTTGACTACTCATTCCGATGTCGACGACATCGGAACAGACTACACAAGGCCGTTATTTGGATCGATTAAGTATGCATATACCCACAATGCAACACATGTGTACCTTCTGCCATTTTGATTCCCTAACAAACCGTTGTCAACATTAGTCATCATGTATATTCAAGATAATAATCTGATTTAACTATCGATAAGGATATTTACTTTATCGAAACGATACATAGATTATACTTGAAATTATATATCCTATAGCACAAAAAATACAATAAAGCTTGAAGTTCTCACGCTTATATCGAAAGACAGAATAGTAAAGTTGAACTGTAATCATGTTTATTGATATCTGAGAGAAATGCCCTTATTTTGTTTTACAAACAGAGAATATTGACATTTTTAAAAAGTCCTTTGTATCATATCCCTAAGCTTGTCTTCTTGAAAGAGTATTTCCATATAATGATTTTCTGGATACAATATCAGTCACGAAATAAAATTTCATAGCATGTATTTTATGCCAGAACTTTTATGTACAAATACTTTTCGTGACAACTTGTGTTTGTGCCAAAGAATATTTGACAAACCATTTAAATTAGTATGGTCAAATATTGTATTTGTGGTGGAGATGGTGGACATAGGATTATACTGAATGAAAGCGATGACTGGTCAAAGAAGTGTCATCTTTAGTGTATTCAAATGAAACACGTGTTTAATGGAACATGACTTTGTGTCGAATGTTAAAACGATGTATTCCTGAAATGCTTTTAAAAAATATGAAATTATATATTAACAATTAGCTTTTTAAGTTGAACAAAAACCAAAGTATTGACTTAAACCCATGACATTTTTGAAAATCATTACATATTTCTACTTGGTTGTGTATCCAGTTTATGCATTTGTTTATTGATCAATCTATTAGTTTATGAAAGAATAACAAAGATGGTTGAAATTTAAATATTTTAGTTGCAGAAAACACAAAGAAAAGTCACACATTCAATCTTGTGCAGTTGACATGCACAACAGAATATGATGTATTATTATAGACATGCACAACAGAATATGATGTATTATTATAGTCTTATTCACAATATGCCTTCGTAATTATGCGGTTAGAACAATGTTATTAGGTGACGGTTATGGGGCTAGGGACTCAAAATGGTGGAAATGGAAGTACACACATTTTGTGACATCACATGAAAACAAGCTATTGCATACACTATGGGCTAGCTTTTTTCCATCAGAAAACATAATGATGTAGTTAATCATATTCTGCAACGAGTTTGGAATTATATCCCTTTGCCATATAAAAATAGTTTAAACCGCTTGTTGAATCCATGTGAAAGGCAAATTTGTTGTTGCCATCTTTTCCTTTGCTTGATTTGACATTGTAAATATCTTAAGCAGACGACATATGTCTGTACAGCTGTAGTTGCAAATGGATCTTGAGCATGTCCATTATATTGAAAACTTAAGCATGAAGCATGCAGAAAATGATGGTATTAGGGACGCTCTACTCAGGTTAGAAATTGTAAATTGTTGAATGAATTGATTAAGTACCGTGCACCTTTTATCACATTAAAGGTTTCAAACTATTGAAATCAGTAGGGGAGTACAAACAAACATGGATGGATAGTGAGACTAAATTTTAATGCTAATATCATGTAACCAAAATCAATTTAATCATAATTATTGAATGTTCTGCACCCTAACTGCTACCAAGAAACTTAAAAAATTACTGATTACTGTGGAATTATAATGGTTTCCAGGTACCAAACAACAATCATAATATACCAACATATACTGTTTGACTAGCAGCCACTATTTGACTCACCAAGATATCCTACTTACAAAGTTCATTATTTATGATTAGCATATAATATATAGTATAGTGTAATTCCAGTACTATTAAAATTGAAGTACATAAGAGTTATTGCACCTGTATCACCAACAGTACGGGAGAAGAAAAAGAAAAACCAATATCAGTTTAAAGTTAATGGAAATAAAAAAAAATGTAGCAAGTTACAGAAGTAAGTCTAATTTGTGTTTTTATATATTCATTTGTTCCGGCTTGTTTGAATTTGTTCCGGTATATAGTCTGACCCGGTTTGTACTGGATCACACTATTAGGATTGCTTCATCCAAAAATGTCCACTTAAACATTGAATATATTTTCATTGAAGTGTGTAAATAATTACCTTGCAGAAGAATATGGAAATTAGAGGATCCAAATAAAGTGACTATTCGCCTTTTAAAGGTATGTGTAATCAAATTCAAAAATGTACTCTGTTCATGAAATGTTGTTTTTTTTGTAGGGTTTAACGCCACTTTTCAGCACAAGATAGGCTATACATGGCAGCCAGTATTAATGGTGGAGAAAGAACCTGGTAAAGCCCCCGGAAAGAACCACCGACCCATGCTACTGGCAAGCTTTCTCACATAACCACATTGGCCGAATCGGAGACTTGAACCCATGCAGACAGTGGTGAGATGGCAGTATTCTGTAATGGAGAGCGCTTCGGACCGCTGGGTCACTCTAGGCCATTGTTTATGAAATAGTCAGTGCTGAATGTATATATGATCTGTATGATCTTTACTATAATAAGACTAATACATCATTAGAAAATTAAAGAATCCTTTCCAGCAGAGAGAAGGAAGTATAGAATGTCAATATAAAAGTTGGGAAACAGGCTGATTTGGACATTGTGAAATATTATTACATTTCATCCAGGTTTTAAATTTGATATTTACATTTCTTTAAAATTTTATAAAGTATGACCCAGCTATATCATGCTCTGTTATTACACAATTCAGGTATTACACGTTTATGGAGTGGCTCCCAAAATTTCATATACATCTACTTAAAATTTGTTTTCTTTATTAGAAGTATGAAAAGAAACACATAAAAAGTTGATTATCAATTTTGGGGAAGAGATCATGTATGAATTGTAATCTAAGATGATCTCAGCTTGGCTTCTGCAATTTCATATACACATAGTTTTCTTGTACATGTACTCAAAAATAAAAATTTCTTCTTAAAAGTATGAAAAATAAATATTTATTCAGGGTTCATGCTGGGCTTTGCAAGTGTTGCACATTGCGATTCATGTTCCTTGCTGACCACAGAATATACTATCTGGTGATTTATTACCCCAACATTATTGACTGTTCAAATGAGTATATATAACCTTGGTTTAGAATGAAGAAATTCAGAGGTCAAGCAGTTTGAAGCTTCATGCATGAATGTAAACTTCCTAAAGAAAAGACTGATTCATTCTTTACCTCTATAAAAGACTTCTTTACATCCGCATGTAACTATCTAATTAAGCATGGAAACATTTCAGAACCTCATCTTAAAAATGCAGTTGTAGCAGATGTGACAAAGGGGCCCTTCATTAGCTTTGCAATGCTGGATTTCTTTGTGAAGAAGTTTCCAGCAATCATGCCTGCAGGAGCTTCACTGGATCAGCTTCAGATGCAGTTTTCAATATACCAGATTGAAGAACTACCTCCTGAAATGCTCAAGCCTAATTCAGCAGATGCCATGGACAAAACATGGATGACGATTGGTGAAATCAGAGATAGCATGGGTCAAGCAAAATTTGGACTTCTTGCCAAAGTGATGAGCCATATCTTCACCATCCCTCACAGCAATGCATCCTGTGAAAGAGTATTTAGTTTTGTGAGGAAGAATAGTACTGACTTCAGGAGGAGTATGTAAACTATGACACTAGAAAGACTTCTTGTTCTTAAACAAGAAGGTATTGTTTGCTCAGAGAGTAATTTTGATAAAGTTATGGTTAAAAGATGCTAAGGAGCAACAACTTTGTCTCTCCAGGACTAGCGTTAATAGAATTTCTTCACTGTTGAGTTTTGTTCAGTCTGTTATTCATACACCTATATTGTTATTTATAATCTGAAACAAAACCATTTTAGAATTGAATTAGTATATGTTTATTTGAAAACTACTTCCTTTATGTAAAAGTGTTCAACATGTTTTTCCCTGGATGAAATCCTCTGTGCAATAATTGAAATCTCGCTGAAAATTTTCAAAATCTCCTTTAAGGTCTATTATTGGGGTTGGCAGGTCTGCAGAGTCATAACAGGTATGTAATGAGCTGCACATGGTAATGTTGTTATGGTAGAGTGTTTTTCAGTATTACCTTAAGAGAATTTGAATTCTTGGAGTAATAGTCTTTCATTCTGGCTTTGGTTTCCTTGAGCATCACTTTTCCAAGGTTTTGTGGGTTTCAATTAGATTTTGTACTGGACTTTGCATTGATAAGTTTCCAAATAAGTTTCACTTTCAGCATATTGTGACATGTAAGGGGGCATGTATAAATGAATATTTACAACTTTGGTAGCGACCCTTTCCCCCTTGCTTTTCATTCTCAAGTTTTACTCTGAGATTGGTATTGGCACCTGAAAACTTTTCTCAAGCCAAGGTTCTTGTAATTTTCAAAAGATGATAAGAACAATGATTCCCCATATTGTCTTAAGTACTGCTTGAGTAATGGAAAGCCTTCTTCAGGCACTTCTCTTCTAGCCTGTTTCTTACAACCATTAACCTCGCAGTTATGATTATTGCTTATCTAGTCTTTTTTTCTCTGAGAATGATATGTATCAGCATCAACCACCATGCCTTCAGCCTTTATATGCATTACTACCATGTGAATCGTCATCTTACTCAGACAAGCATTAGAGGTCTCGGAAACGCTTAATTACATGTATTTGGACGCAAATATTTGGTCAGGAACGTAGAAAATCACCCGTGTAGGAGTCCTTCGTACGCATGCAAATATAGCTGGGCGGCAATTTCAAAGATTTGCTAGCCCTGCTTCAACAACCTACTGAGTGAGAATGTCTTGATTACTTTATCATTTTAGCTGTGCTGATATTTACAATGACAGAATTCAGTGGTTAAAATAGCCCCCAGATGTGTCTGCTGTATTTATAAAAGTACATCAAAAGAACATGTAGCTGGGCGGCAAGTTCAAAGATTTTAACTAGTAGCTTGGGTGGGAAAATGTCCTGAAATTTACAATGACTGAATTCAGAGAAGGAAAGATCCAGAGATGTACATGTGATTTTTATAATATTATATGAGTACACCAGATCTTTAGCTTCCATTATTGTGTTCATTTTTGATAGTAGCCAAATAAATAGTGCATGCGACCTCGAAATCAAGACATATCAAGGGTTGGACAAAACATTGGGGTTAAATGGCAAACTGAAGTGCTGAAGTTTCTAGATCTGACAGTTTGGATGGAAATAGTAGCCAAGTGTAAGAAAGTGTGTGATGCCTGGCATAGTGTTTGGAATACGGCCATTCATTGGATTGATAAAAATCAGTTTCACCCTGAAGGACTAACAAGAGTAATACCACTGTCAGGCTATTCTGTGTATCTAAAGTCACCAATTTTGGTGCAAAACCCATACAGAATTCAAGTGATGAAAATAAAATTCTGCAATGCTTACAAATTGAAAAGCTGCAATTATCACCAGAATATTTTATTCAAAATAATACAAAGTTTGGACAAATGGGATATCAACCCTATAATTCCGTGACTCAAGATATGGCGGCCTATTCTGCGCATAGCTTTCAAAAGATGTAATGTTTATGCATCAGGCTATGGAAACTAAATACATTACTTTGGACTCTTTCTGGCATTTCAGCCAAAAATTGAATTTTCAACCAAAACAACATGTGATCCATTGTTTACTGAAATGACATATCCTTGTGCAGAATTACCAGACACACCGAATATGCTGATACAGTTATACATGTCAGTGTCATAAAGAATGTGGAAATTAAATGCAATGGCAACCATCAGTTCTTCTAATCTGCAAAGTTCAACATTGTCTGGGATGGGACTGCAACTTTAGCTGGTGGGACTCCAAAATTACTAAAATGGGAGTCCTGGACTCCTAGTTTTAAAATCTTAGTGAGACCTCTGAGCATATTTCTAACATCCAGTTAGACATCTATATCCCATTCTCTGTAAAGGCATACTAATATAAAAAACAGCTGACTTAAGATGCAGGGGATTTAAGCTTCAATATGTTTACTACAACTAGGTCAGGTATTGAATAACTTGATAAGTAAGGTCTGTGAGTGACATATTTTTGCAATATTGGAAATAACTCTTTTTCTCCATGCTTGAAACTAATGATCTACTTGAGGGAATGCAAAAATAGCCTCCAAATAAAGTAAGACCATAAAAAATAGCCTCCAAATAAAGTAAGACCATAAAAAATAGCCTCCAAATAAAGTAAGACCATAAAAAATAGCCTCCAAATAAAGTAAGACCATAAAAAATAGCCTCCAAATAAAGTAAGACCATAGGAATAGCATCACATGAAAGATAAACAATATTCTGTGGTCCTATTATTGCCTTTATCCACAGGTATTGCTGTATTTTTCAATTTTTAGACCTTTTAAAATTCAGGGTGTCCTCAAAATAACAACTTTTGCTCTCTGTCCAAATATATATGCTCTCTGTCCAAATATATATACTTCTTTTGTAGCCAAATCTGCTGCGGTCTTGTACCCTTTAAAATTTAAATGATAGGGATGCATAAAGTGAAGATCATTTTCCATTTGTTGATGGATGGATATCATGGGGATAACTAAAGTTCGTGTTTACTCAAATTATATATTTGTTTTTTTATATATCCAGTCTGATGCTTGTAAGTGTAATGGATGGAAGAATCCCAATCCTCCACCAACCCCACCTCGTGTGGATGTGTCTCAACCACTAGCCAATCTGACAGACCCCTGTAGAAGTTGTGGACATGCACTGGGTATGTAAACTATATTTTTTTAGCTCACTTAGCCTTATGGTATGGTTCTCATGATTCAAGTATATACAAAGGATGCCAATGTGCCATCAAATATGCTAGTGTTACTAAAAATATAAAAAAAATTCTTTAAACATCTTTTTATAAGCTACTCTTCAAAACTGTACAAATTTGGACAGAAAAGATTTAGGGCCTTTTAAATTTAAAGAAATTATTGTACCAGTTTACTATTAAATATAGCCACTGTTTTTGCTCAAACTTTATCTCTAAAGCATCACTGGTAATCAAACTTGTCCAACTTTGATAAAAAGCATCCTGACAGAGGCTTGTCAATATGGGACAATGATGCTAATATCCCAACAAATAATGATGAGGAAAAAAAAAACTTGAGAAAGCCAGCTGTTCTTTCATTTTGCTAGTAGGCAGAAGTCAAGCAGTTGAGCAATATCGAGAACAATTGATCCTCCTGTTTTCCATTTGGCTCAAGATTTTGAGTGCAGTCAGGATTTATGCATTGTTGGTCAGTGTGTCTGCTTAGCATGTAAGCACTATATTCCTTTGAAACCATTATCAGAATTCCCATGCTACCAGGAAATCAGGGAAAAAAGTTGGGAGAAATGATTTTTTTTCCTGACGATGAAAAGTCCTTGAATTTTGCAAATATTGACAAAAGTTGGGAAAACCCTGAGAATTTTCCTCCACAACTTTGAAACAATTACAAAATTGAGTCATAACTGAAAGTGAGTTCAATTTATTGAGTTCTAACCAGAATATTAGGAAGTTGCAGTATGGATCATTTGGGTGCTTGCAGTAACTATATTTGTTGAGACAATCCATACGCTCAGTGGATTAGATTAGTCTGGTAGACTTTTTGTTTCAAAGACAGTTCAATTATCCATATCTTTTTTATATGGAAGGTATGAAAACCATTCTAGCATCACAAGAGGCCAACATAGGGGTGTTAATGCATAGCCACTTAGTGGATGGGCTAGCAAATTTAAATGTTAAATTGAGTTATATATTATATATATTCAATGAATATGAACGTGAATTTCTCAGAAATTGCGAACATTAAGATTTTTATCTCTTTAATCTGCTGAAAGAGATTTGAGCTGGTACTAGTGATTTCAATTGCTAGTTGCATGAGCACACAGACTCTCACAACCATTATTTTCAAATATTATAGAAGAAAAATTAAATGAAAGTTGTAGACCGGTTGTAATAGAAATACAAAAATCAAAGAGCATAAAATTCTCTATATTTATTCCAAGACCAACTTCCAAAGTTTTGTTGTATCAAGTGACTACCACTTTGACATGTGCTCTCTCATGCAGAGAATCAGACTACTCTGCTTGATGAATCAGACTGGCAGAGTTTCATGTAGTTCTCAAAATAAATGTTTACAAAATGTATCAGACTTTGATATAATATAATTAACATTTTGTCTGTCAGCGGATTAAAGACATAATGTTTATAATACTTGCCAATTTTGAGAACATAAATAATTTTCCAATGGATTTCATGCAGGTAATAGTTGATTTAACAGTTTAAATATGTCATGCCTGCTGTTAAGCTATCTTATTGTGGTGGAAGATTCCAATTTTTAAAATATGTAATTGCTCTGAACCCACACTCCATACTGAATGTCTAGATGTGAAAAATGGGTTTGGAATAATCAGCGAAAACCAAGATTAGAAACATTTTGAATCTCTGACCTGATCTTTAGTGCAAAACTATTAACTAGTAACATGTGGCTTGAAAATTCATTCTTTGTTCATACAACAAATAATTGTAAAGTTTAAATCAACCCAATTGTAAATGTTTTTAAATGGAGTTTTTAACCAAATTGTCTTTAGGAGTTTAGCCTGGTTGAGATTTTACTGGCATGCATAAATTTAGGGTTAAAGTTGTTTTTTTACAAGATAAGATTCTAATACTTTGCATTTATTGGGGGGTTTCAAACTGATAGGAAACATTTATCTTGTATAACATGCACATATATCGCTCTAGAATTCTTTATAATAAAAGTTTTGAAAGGAAACAAAATAATGTATGCTTAATTAAATTGTTTTCACATAGTGACAGTGCAGGTCAGCAAAGTAGAGTTAGAATTTGTATTATGTACATTGAAATGACTATAAATGCCAATTATAGGAATACAGTCATATTTGTTTTGTGTGACTCATTTTGTGGTTTTGTACATGATAAACTTTTCTGACATACATTTTGGAGAGTTTTGAAAGAGAAACATTTTCAGATTTGGAAAATGCATGTTTTATAATCCAAAATGTTCCTTAATTCCATTCAGCAATGGTCATATGTTAACCTTGAAAAAATTAATTTCATCATGGAAAAGACCTGGAAATTTATTTTTAGAAAAGCGTGGAAACCATGCATTATTCAGTCCACAAGTAAACAAAAAAATCTTTTAAACATCTCTGTTTAAATGGGAGGAATCAAGGCATTTTTTAACTTAATTTATTATCTTTTCTGTAAAAAAAACTCATGTTCTGACCCCAGTCAAATTGCTGGAATTTTAAAATGTTTTTTAAACACTTTATTCTGTTTGCTGCCCTTCTTTTTCATAGATTACATCATAAACTGTGACACAACCCCTGCTCTGTGACAACTACCTACACATCAAAATGGAGTACTGATGTGTTTTTATACATCATCATTTAAATATCACCGGCCATTGGTGCAACACAACACAGTTGTACACATTGTATTACAGTATGGCATTCTGATTTTTGTAACATTACAAAATCTTTGTTTATCTACATTATTGAAAACAAAATGTTTGTAATCTAAAAATATTCAAAAAAGTTTTCTAGTAATTTGTTCAATTTATAACCCTATTTAAAACATCGTGGACAAAGCATAAAATATCAGTGTGATGATCCTAGCATGATACTCAGTGTGATATTAATGTGGTAATGTTAGCATGACACTCAATGTGATATCAATATGGTCATCCTAGAATGATACTCAGTGTGATATCAATATGGTCATCCTAGAATGACACTCAATATGGTCATCCTAGAATGATACTCAATGTGATGAACCTAGAATGATACTCAGTGTGATATTAATGTGGTAATGTTAGCATGACACTCAATGTGATATTAATGTGTTCATCCAAGCATGATACTCAGTGTGATATCAATATGGTCATCCTAGAATGACACTCAATTTGATGATCCTAGAATGATACTCAGTGTAATATTAATGTGGTAATGTTAGCATGACACTCAATGTGATATTAATGTGATGATCCTAGAATGATACTCAGTGTGATATTAATGTGGTAATGTTAGTACGACACTCAATGTGATATTAATGTGATGATCCTAGAATGATACTCAGTGTGATATCAGTGTGGTAATCTTAGCACAACACTCATTGTAATAATCATAGAACGAGACTCAGTGTGCTGTTGTAATAATCATAGAATGAGACTCAGTGTGCTGTTGTAATAATCATTGAACGAGACTCAGTGTGATATTGTAATAATCATAGAACGAGACTCAGTGTGATATTGTAATAATCATAGAACGAGACTCAGTGTGATATTGTGATAATTATAGGATGACACTCAGCTTGATATTGTGATTCAAATCATCAATATTGACAGAACTTGAACAATATCCAGTAGATTCTAAAGTAAAACAAAATAATACCTCTTAAATATTTATATATGATTTGTCATATTCCAGGCAGAATTTTAAGATATTATTATTATTATTATTGTTGTTGTTGTTGTTATTATTATTATTATTATTATTATTATTATTATTATTATTATTATTATTATTATTTCTATATTGGTGTAGGTGCCCATGTGACTCACCTGGAGGAGGCAGCTGAAGAAGAACTGAACCGATTACTTAGGATTGTGGTGGATGTTGAAAACCTGTTTCTGTGTGTACATAAAGAGGAAGATGCTGAAACAAAACAAGTGTATTTCTACCTGTTCAAGGTGAGCTGTCATCACAGTCTTATCAACCCAAAACAATAGATTAGTTTATATTAAACATCCAAATATTGTGCTGATATTGTTTAAAATATATTTAAGACATTTATTACCTTTGGTCAGATTTTTAATTTTCAGAATAATACAGAGTATTATAAAGCACTGTAGTTAAAAATTTTGTGCATTGTTTTCATTTTGTAAACAAAGTTAAGATAATTTTCAAAACTTATGTCCTTGCAGTGCATGGCTAGATTCCTTTCACAGCTGTGGTTATTTATATGGATGTGAGTTTCAAAGTTTACATTTGGTGCCCAGAGTTTTGCTAAACATCCTCTCTTAATTTTCAGATCTCCCACAGTAACTCACACTCTTGCTCTAACTGTGGTCTGTATTTTTGTTGACCCTTTGTGTGCAAGTTATCAAGGGAGAGGTGTATTAAGTTTAGTAGATATTACATTTTTCAATTTTAGTTCAACTGGTCAGTAAAATGTCAATGGGTACCAAGGTACTTGATTATCTGCTTTTCATAATTGAAATAGTGCACGTCTGACCTCAGAAAGTTCTGTCACAATGGTCATATTAAAAGTCTTGTTACAAAGACTCCAGAATTGATGAACATGTCAACATGGGTTTTTATCCAAAGTCGTGGTATAATTTGTGTGTGTGTCTGTGTGCAGAAAACAGGATGCTGATCTTACATCTTGTATGGCAGCTATAGGGGCTAATTTGAAAATCTTTTCATACACAGAACTCATAGATGGTATCAGCACTCTGCAATTTAAAATAATTTTTTTATTCGACAAAATTTAGTCCATTTTAGGAATGCTTGTTTTGTTTACATCCACTCAATTGTTTTCTCTTTCATCTTAAAAGTAGAATGCTGTCTTTCCTAATATTATTATTGTTATTATTATTATTATTATTATTATTATTATTATTATTATTATTATTATTATTATTATTATTAATCTGTTTGATTTTTCAGCTTCTGAGAAAATGCATCCTGAACATGAATAACCCAACCATTGAAGGTCCTCTAGGAAACCCTCCTTTTGAAAAACCAAGTATTGCAAAGGTATCTTTTTGTTGTATGTAAATCAGTGTTTAGAGATATGTATTTTCATATCAATTCATAAATTCTGCTTGCTTCAAATGTAATCCATAATCTGATTCCCAGTTTATTGGTTATTATTAGCTCTACAGGTCATTTAACCTGTTGCTCATCATCTGACATCCATCTATCTGTTAGCACAATTTTTTATCACTAAAATTCCTAAACTACTTGGAAGATTGCTAAGAATTTTTACAGATTAATCACAGGATCTAGTTGGTCCTCAGTGAAATTGGTACTGCACAGACATACAATATGACAGTCAAAACAGCCATCTTGCAAGACTTGTTATGAATAGTCCTCTGGATCAGATGACTTTATCAGTTTGGGGTTTTATCTAAGGGACTTCTTATGTCAGATTGGTTCCAAATGAAAATGGTGTCAATCTGGTATTCAGTGTGACTGCTATGGCAACCATCTTGTTATCAGTACTCCTCCTGAATAGAAATTCATATTGACATGGAAGAGTTCCACCAGAACATCCAATATGTCCACCACAGTGGCCATTTAGAATATTTATTGCTATTTCTCACAAATGGATGGTCATATCAGTATGGAGTTTTCACTAAAAGACTTTTTATCATATCTAGGTGATGTTAAATAAAAATCGTGCCAATCGGATGTCCAATATTGCTGCCATGGCAGAAATCTTGAAATTATTGTTATCGCTACTGTGTATAAAGATAAAGTCATATTGACATGGGTTCTTCATGAAAATAGTTGTGATGTCCACTAGGCTCTTAGTGAATATGATGAACATGGGCATCCAATATGGCTGCCGCAATGGCCATCTTGAAAATATTGTTTTCACACCTCCTTTTAAATAGATGGTCTTATCAACATGAGGTTTTCACAAAAAGACATTACATGATGCCTAGTTGGTCCCAAATAAAAAATATGCTGATCAGATGTCCAATATGAGCACCATATCTTGTTATTGCTTGTGAATGGAAAGTCGTATTGGCATAGGGTTTTCATCAGAAACGTTTTATGATGTCTGTTTTGTCCTAAATTATATCATGTTTCCTGGAAATGCACATGGTTTTCACTTAAAGACAAATTATGAAAGGGGCCTCGAGTGGCAGAGTGGTCTAAAGCGCTTTCCGTTACGGATCATTGCCATCTCACCTCTGTCTGCGTGGGTTCGACTCTAAAATTCGGCTAATGTAGTTATGTGAGAAAGCTTGCCAGTAGCTTCTCGTGGGTCAGTGATTCTTTCCTGGGTTTTTCCTGGGTTATTCCTCCACCAGTAATACTGGCTGCCATGTATAGCCTATCGTGTGGTGAAAAATGGCATTAAACCCTACAACAACAACAACAACTAATTATGATACCTAGTTGGTACATAATACAAATGAACCGCAATCTGACCACAGTGTTCTAAATCTATTTTTGCTACTCCTTGTGAAAAGTAAGTCATATCAACATGGCATTTCGACTGGAAGACTTCTAATGATGTCAGATTGGTCTTAAAAAATTGTGCCAATCTGATACACATTATGGCCTCTTATGATATCTAACTTGTCGTAAACAAAACATGGTGCCTTGCAGATATTCAAAATTGCTGCCAAAATGAACATTAAGGAAATTTTGTCACTAATTCTCATAAGCGAATGGCATGGAAAATTTACCAAAAGTCTTATAATGTTATACCATTTATCCTAACATGGTGCTGATCTTATATCCAATATGTCTGACACTGGTTTATTTGAAAATCATATTGGCCTTAACTTGAATTTCTTTTAAAAAATTCATACAGTAGAGCATCAGCCCTTTTGATGGGCTCTTGTATTTAAACTTGGGTTTCATGTATTAGATGGCAATTTGCTGCTACATACTGAATGTACAAAACCATAAACTGTACCAAAATGCCAATTCTTATCTGATACGGAAACCTTTTGTGTAGTTCATACAACTGAAACTACTGTTTCCTTGTGTCAATGTATCATTTGTCTGTACCTTTGTGTGCTTTATATTATGTTGTTGAGATATCATTCTTTGACATCCAGAGCAACTGAATTTCCACCATGTTGTCTTTCAGGGTGTGACAAACTTTGTGCTTTACAAGTTTGGTCACCTGCCACAGAAGGAGTGGCAGACTATGTATGATCTGGCTAAGATGTTCCTGCACTGCTTGAATCACTGGAAGCTGGAGACACCAACAAGCCGCATGCAGCATTCTGGTATGGAAGACATGTCTACATACAAGATCAACTACACCAGGTGGGATTCTCATTCTCCTTGCTAAAAAACTTGCGTGATAAAATCAGATATGAGTGGTAAATGTACCCTTATTGCTCACTGCTTGTTTAGGTTCTAAAGTACCTAAAGTTACAGTGGGAGACAATTCTAATATTGGCCTACTAGCCCAGCATGGAAAGTTTATGAAAAGCTGTTTAAAAACTAGATTTTTCTTTCCTTTTCTTGTGTACAAATTTGGCTTGTTAAAGGAAACCTGAATAGATGAACAATGACTTTTACTTGCCCGGGCTAATCTGTATTGTTGACCCCATGAATTTTAGTTGTAGCAGTATGTTGTTAGTTATTCAAAGAGATTAGAAGTAGTGGAGATGGCAGTAGTATTGAACTGTCATTATCTTTGCACCTGAATAGTTCTTTGGGTTACCCCTAAGTATTCATTGCAAACTCAACTGTCCCTAAGCATTCAGTGTAAACTCAACAGTCCCTGAGTATTCATTGCAAATTCAACTTTCCCTAAGTATTCATTGTAAACTCACCTGTCCCATAGTATTCATTGTAAATTCTAATCTCACCATACTAGTACATAGTAAGTATCATATTCCTATCAGCAATCATGGTGGCAGTCTCAGCATATAACATTTTCCATTGTGTTATCTTGTCTTAAAGTTATACTGAGCAGATTATTATAACAGAAAATTATAATTGATCCAGAGTGATGTGAACAAGGACACTGTTTCAAGCTTTGCACAACCTTTTAAAATCCATAAATTTAGAGGGTTTCCTATTTTAAAAAATCTGAAATGTAAAAAAGTAGATTTAGCTTTTGGCTTGAATTGATATATAAAAAATACTTGACCTTCTTCAAAACAAACTTGAATTTTATCAATGCAGTCAAAGACATATTGCTAAAATGTAATTTAAAAATGACAAGAAAGTTCAAGCATTGTTTTTAAAAGAGCATATTACAGTAGTTTGGAATATTGGTACATTACATTTATAGGTATTGGAAGTTGTGTCCCTTTGCAGTGGTCAATTATAGTACGACAAACAGTGCAAATGGCTGACTTAGTTCACGTTAGACCTACCATGAACTGTGTATGCAATAGCCAATGAGAATATGATCACCTTAATAACATTTTGGTATAATTGATGGGAGATGAAAACAAGGTGATTTATAAAGTTTGTGTCCAGACATTGGATATTTAGAGCATGGGAGTAAAGACACAAAAGTGAGAAACACAAGAAATAATGCATATTGCATTCATTTTAAGGGTCTATGGTGAAATGTGAGAAACACAAGAAAAAATGCGTATTCCATTCATTTTATGGGTCTATCGTGAAAAGTGAGAAACACGAGAAAAAATGCATATTGCATTCATTTTATAGATTTATGGTGAAAAGTGAGAAACACAAGAAAAATGCATATTGCATTCATTTTATGGATCTATGGTGAAAAGTGAAGCTTATAAGACATTACCTATTGTCTTAACTGAAGTTAAGAGTGTTCCTGTCACCACTGTCATCAGTAACTGCTCTGCCTTCAGTCATTTATGATAATTATGCAATAAGGAATGATGTTTTAATATTAAAAATACAGCATTCCTGTCATGTACCTTACTCTTTATATGCTGGAAGTCATCCTCCTAAATGGTGATTTTCCACACGTCACATTGTTTAGTGGTACATTTTTACATTATTGATCGTTTTATTAATTTCATTTCTACTGAAACTAGGTTGTATAGGCAACACTGATGACATTGTGACAGTCTTGCTCAACTGTGCTTTATTCTCCACTGGTCTTTGGGACTTTGCAACATCCATGCCTGTCCACTCTTTGATGTTTTCGATATCTTTTATCGTCTGCCTCGTTTTCTCATTCCTCTCACTGTGCCTTATAGGATTGTCTTTTTGACAGGCCTGATGGGAGCTAGACATGACCATACCATCTTAGTTTGCATTTTTTATTACAATGGTTATTGATTATTCATATGGTCCAATTGCACCTTGAAAACAAAGTCATATGGATGTTTGTTTGCATACCAGGGCCCATCAATGTGGAATGAATTGTTCATTGAAATTAGACACAAAGACACTGATCCATTTTTTCAACTGCAAGAACCAACCTAAAGACCTAAAAATGTTTCCTATTTTAAATATTTTCAGCATTTTTTGTTTTCCAATTTCAAGGTTTTTGTTTTTTGTTTTTTTGTATTCATATCATTATAGATGTTGTAAAGTGCTTAGAGCTTCTAAAGATTAGGCACTATACAAAGTCCTCATTATTTTTATTATTATTATTATTATTATTATTATTCTAATGTACACCTCATTTGAGACATGGTCTAAGTATGAGATTTTGGCTATTCACTCCTATTTCCTTTTGGATGCCACTCATGTCATTTGTGATTAGCTTGTTCTTATCTGTGTTTATCTCCGTTCCATGACTTAGTGATGCTTGGATGAGTTGTCACATGACTTAGTGATGCTTGGATGAGTTGTCACATGACTTAGTGATGCTTGGATGAGTTGGCTTGCTAAAGTTTCAAGTTCTTGCTCATCTCCTGCAAAGCCAGTACTATCATCAGTGAAGTGGAAGTTGGTGATTGTTCTGCCTCCAACACTGACACTGCACTTATGGTCTTTCAAGGAACATGATCCTTCCAGATGAAAGTTCAAGAGAGTGGTGAGAGAAGGCACCCTTGTCTGATTCCAGGTGTGGTTCTAAAACAAGTTCCTATGTTGCCCCTGATGAGTACTTTGCTAGTTGTCTTGCCATGTAGGCTTTCTAGTTTTGTGTTTATGATGTATATTCACTTTCATCTGTTCTATAGTGCTACATCCTGCTCTTAAACCTGCCTGTTCTTCAGCAATGATGTCATCTGCCTGGGCTTTCAGTCATTTGAGGATGATATTAAGCATAACCATGCTGGGTGACTGATGAGGCTGATTATTCATTAGTGCTGCCGATTCCCTTTCTTAGAAAATGTGCCCATATGAGGACCATTCTCCCGTTGGTTAGATTTTGTTGCAGATTGTTGTGAGGACATCTATTATGTAGGTTTCACCTGCTTGAACAAGTTCCACTTGTTTATTGTCTATTTCAGCTAACATACCTTTCGTTTGTGCCTTTACTGTCTTTTATCAACTGGTATGCCTTTTTACTGTTTTTGCATGCCCTGGTCTCAACATGTGGCAGTTGAGTTCATCAGTGAACCTTTCCACACTGGCCATTGATTCAACTTGGAAAAACGTCTTCTCTGTGATGTGTTACCACCACTCTGTGTCTCCTATACGTTGGATGATTTGTAGAGGTGGAGTGTAGGGTACACCCCCATGGGGTGTTAGAGTAACATATTTATTGCAGCTTAATTAAATTCATTTTCTGGACTTAATATGGTATTTAATTTCTCTTTCTTGTCAGATTTTGTTGTGACCACCTTTTGTTGAGATAGGAAACTAATATTCTGTTTGATATCATTTATGCAGAGTTTAGCACACAGAAGGGTCTCACACCAGCATTCATATTAATTTGTGTGTTCAGTTGTACAGTAACTCCTATATTCTTTATAGTCAATAAAGGACAGGATTCTCTTTATTTTTATTTTATCTTATTGCCATGCTGGCACATACATGCCAACCATTATGCTCTTGGTGTAATCATTAAGTTTTTTTCTTCTCTAAATTAAGCCTTATGCATAACCGTCAATGGATTACTTTTTTTGTGTATCCACCTTCTAAAAAAATCTATTATTTATTTTCTTGTTTTTATTAATATTCAATTAATCCCACATATTGTATGTTAGAAGGGATGGCTTCTATGTAACTTCAATATAAGAGTATGCTTGTCCATGGACTTTACTAACAGTATCATGATCTAATTTCAATCTTTACATTTATAGCAACTTTAAACCTCGTATTCTTTTTTTAGCAGCTATATGGCTTAGTGAGGAGAGAACAGACTGGTTTTCTAATTTCAATCTTTACATGCAGATTCTTTGTTCTAATTGATATTTGAATGAGAACCAGTCTATGGTATTTGGCGCTAAAAAGTATATTTTGTTTTAGTAGATGTGTATATGAGAGCAAAAATATCTCCTTTTAAACAATTTCACAGATGGATTAGAAAAAGGCAAAAAATAAACAAAAAAATATAGCAGAATCCTATAAATATGGAGACATGAAGGCAGCATCACATGATGTCTGTTACAGGCCATGTGGAAAGAATTTTAATATTTGGCACTAAAAGTCTTCAGATGGATTCTAGTCAATGTGTGTAAAGCTAAAAGTGCTAGGAATGAAAACTTGAAACAGTAAATAATGTTAAAAGGCAGAAGAGGCAGATAAATCATTGTTCATTAAAATTTTAGCATGTTTTATGTGGATTATGCTTTTTCTGCCTGGATTCTGCTTTTTGACCACTTGAATTTGAATTACATTTTTTCCTTGTCAGGGGTTGGCATTTTGCTGTTCATCATTTCATGTAGTCAAGAATAAGTATTCTGACTTTGTGATTGAAACATCAGTTTTGTTATTGTTTTAATTCATATTAAATGGGACACTGGATAGATAAAGTTTTGCTGTTTTAATTTACATTCAATCTTTTCTCAATGCAATTTCTCATACAGTATATTCTGTATACAAGATTATTGTTCTTGTTACTTTCAGTAATGTTGAAAAAAACAATATATGGGGAAATGTAGGCACAAGAAAGTCACCTCTGGTTAGAGTAAGTCACTTGCACCTCTCACATAATGGATGAACAGCACCTCTCCGATCCTGAAGCCCATTAGAAGTGACAAGATTAAGCCAATATTCAATGTGCAGAGTTACAATCAAAGTTTACAAGATCTGAGGAAGGGTCTTACCAGCAGATCAAATTCACCCGATCAGCCATTGACTGGTGACTGGACAGTGATGGAGCGTGATTAGCCACTGGTCTAGGAGTACCTTTAACCTGTTTTTCAAGCCTTGTAGTATGTGGTTAGGGGTTGGGTCAAGACCCCCCAACCCCCTCAGGTTACCATTGAATCCATCTAGGGACTAGAAATCAAGAGAGGGACACGAGGCTAGATAAGAGATTGGACTGGTGTCCATCCTGTTTTTCCTGTTATCCAGCTCAGTCCTATGTGTGGGTATCCTTTGCGGGGATGCACATGGACCTTCACTGTTTGTGCAGCCTTGGATGTCTAGGCCTTGATGCCATACTACAGAGGTTTATGTTGAGGTCAGTTGCAAACATCACTCTCTCACACATTGGAAACTAAAAGGAAGGAAGGGATGTGCCCTTTCCTCCCAAATGTCCCCTTCCTTCTCAATTAGCCACCAGGGACATTCTGCTTATTCTCTGTGAGGAATCAAGTAATGAAGTTTCCCTCATTCCCAGTCTCACCCATAATCGAGAGATACCAGGCAACAAAGTCCTCCCTCCCATGAGCAAGAGCAGGATGAATATTTTATGCCAGTTCTTGTGAACAGTTTTTACAATACACTCCTTCCATGCATTTTAAATCTCTCACCTTGGATGATAGAGCCTCTCAAATTGATATTTCCATGGGGATTTCACCTTTCAGTCAAAACACTGGAGGATTTAGAGATTATGATTTTGTCACTGGTGACCACATCCTGACATGCTAATCTGTCTTCAGTTGGTCCATAGTTACCAGATGGAGCCATTTACCCAACTTAGACAAATCAGAGCTGGTCCCATATCAGGATTTCATATGCATAGTGATAAATTTCTTCATGAATAAAAGATGTGCCATGAAACAGAACTGACAGAACCCTAGCTCTGTTGGAGGTGGTCAATCCTCAGACCTAATTGTTTGTTTGTCTGTCTATTCCTGTTGGGAACTTTGAACTACAGCGCAGACCTGGTTCACTAAGGCAGACTGCACTTGTTCTCCCTCCATTTTTTCATTCTAGCACACTGGAAGTCACTGAGGAATTCTGTCGGAGATTCCATGCATGCCCCTGAAATTCACTCCTGTCTGTTTACAGACATGTTGGCTTCTAAGTTGGGCATTCATCAGGAGGCAGAAGAGCTCATTGATGGTTCATTGTCCCAGGAAAAATGTGCTCTCCACATCCACAATTTCAGAAGACAAACTAAGAAGTTGCTGTGAGTTGGTCTCTTTCAACAACATATCAGTGGTAGTGTACCTGGGGACAACAAGTTGGCACAACTGCCCTTCTCTCTGTGAGGGGCTTGGAACTTGCTTTGCTGGGTAACCTGGGAAGCTATTACCTCTTTGTTCACAACAGTCCTAAAAAAAGGAATATTTTGGTGGACAGGCTGTCCAGAATGGGCAAGATAGTCCTCAAGAAATAGTATATGAATCAATTGTTACCACATTCCCTGTTTTAACTTTGTGGCAGACCCGTGACAGACATTTTTGTGACAAACTTTACAGCAAGCAACCCTTTAAAGCAAAAACCTTCACTGCTCAGTTCATTTTGAGAGCTTCTATGCCCCCAATGATCATGGTTTGCTGATCTTCTCAACTTGATGGTAGATCAGCCCATGACATTGTTCCAGAGGAGGAACAATTTGTAACAGCACCTCTCCTATAGGAAAGCTAAGAGCTTCTCCATCTTCATGCTTGGTTCATCTCAAAATGACCTCTCCACCAGCACACACAGGATTTTAAGCAATGATGCTAATTGGGAATCAGTTGTAATTGATGCAGTAGGAAATATGTTAATCCTAGCTGTTCTTCTGTGAACGCAGTGGCTGAATTTCTTCTCTTCCTTTTTGAAGAGAGACAGTGCATGATTATATTTTTCTTTCCAACACAGATTTTTAAACAACCCAGTCATCAGTTCAGATTCTTATATTGCTGATCTGATCAAGTATTTTGAGCTGCGGAGACCCATATCTTGCTTTCTAATGCCATGATGTCATAATTTGTCTTTAAACACCTGTTTTGAACCTTTGGATGGAGTTTCTTTGGAGAACCTTACCATCAAGTCTGTTTTCTTGTTCTTCTTTGCATCCACAAGATGATGGAATGAGCTTTATGGTTTATACATAGAACCTGGCTGTCTGTGGTTCAGTGGCAATCATGAGATGGTTTCTTTCCATTACCAACCAGGTTTTTCCATTGGTAAGTTACCTCCCTTTACAGAACCCTGTTCTCAGTTCTATCTGTGTTGAGGATGATCAAGATCAATTTTTATGCTTTTTCTATTCTGCTAGCCTCTAAAGGGAGAAGAAGGTAAGAAGTGGCCTTTTCTTCCTCTGATTGGCTTCCATCTTTTGAGATGGGTAGTTACCACAATCAGTAGAGCTTATCAGTTCTTTACCAAAAGGGACTATTCATTCATGAAGATTAAAGCCTGTTAGGTTTATGCCATTGCTTATTTGTTATTGGAGAATGGGATGAAAGTCATATTTTGGCAATTTCACACTACCTTCTTCTTCAATATTTAATCCTTGGCACGCTAAACTGAAGGCATTTTTTTCTCTTGGGCCCATAGAAGTGGCACAAAATGTGGCCCAAGCAGATGCCATCTTACAGTAGTGGACACTTGTACTGTAATGGTAAATATTAAGTTGTTTTTCTTTTCCAGTTTTGGGAGGTCATCAACCTCCCACCAAACTGGTAAATTCAACTATGCAACAGCACATGTAATGTATTACCTATTTTAAATGTTGTTGCTGTTGCTGATGGTAGCATCAGGTAAATCTAATTCTAATGAAATAATACTTACCTGTTGCTATTGTCATATTTCAACCTTCCACTCTGTACTTATGTCCCTTTAGTGGTCTGTGTCCTTGCAGTAGGGTGAGGACTGCTGGGCATGTGTCAACATCCTGATGTCAACTTTTAAAACCTTAAAAGTCATCCCATGGGTGAATGAATTCTTGTGATATGGATAAGGGTAATTTCTGTTCTGACGAGAAAGCTAGACCATAGCAACAGGAAAATATTACATCATTAAATTAGTTTTCCACCTTGACATTGAAAGAAAACTACATTTGAAAAGTATTAATATTATGGAGTTTGAAAACTATGCGCATCATTCACTAGAAAAACAGTCAAGCTGTTCCAAGCAGTGTTTCTTGATAAAGACATTGCTCAGAGAAGTTGCTTACATTTGCATGCTTGATCTTGTCAACATATGCTAAAATATGTATTAAGGAACCATCTGAACAAAATGCCTCAATAATAATAGATAATAGGCTGCATATCTTGAACTGAGATGCATAAGGTCCACTTGCAATTATATTTCAGGTGATGCCACTAAAATATTTGACATGTATTTTTTAGTACATGTACTTTCAAGACTGGACTATTGTAACTCGCAGTGTTGTTCCGATTATCGATTATAATCGATCATCAGTTGGTTGAGCAGATAATCGATTTGTGAACTCCATAATCGATTGTGTGTAAAGGGAGACTACTTTTTAGGTGTATACAAAGCACAAAAGTTAGTAAAACTCCCAGCCACTAAAGTTGATTTGAAATTTATTAATTCCCGTCACAACTACAAATATGAAAACTTATGATTCATAATTAGGAACATATAGACATTATTACATGGTCAAGTTGTTAAAGTGTTGAGTTAATACATTTAAACACATTTTGTTGATTTGTTTCAGTCAAATTGCAACATCTTTTGTAGTATTTATAAACAATGACAAATAAGAAAAATATGTCCTTCTATACTTTAAATTATAGACACATCACATGTGAACGAAAGAATTTCGGGAGATTGTAGCAGTATTACAGTTACATATGACTGATCAGCCATAAAAAGTTGCGTTCATTTAACAAAGTTGTAGAACAAAAGTAGCACATAATATAATATTATTGTCAGGTTAAAGTATACATGTCATTAAAAGAGATTACTCCTGTACATTGAACTCTTGATCAAAGATATAACTGTTTAACACAAATTAAAATTTGCTCTTAGTAACCAATTATAATCTATGATCAGTTGGTTAAAGGGAACCGATTATCGATTATGAATTTTTGACCGATTCCTATCACTAGTAACTCAGTTATGTTTGGTTTATCTTAATATCTACTCCAGAAACTTAAAAAAAGTTAAAAACACAGATACTTGAATCATCCTTAGAGTACCACAATCAGAGCACACTGCCCCGCCCCCCCCCTGTACCCTACACTCAGGCTATCTGTTCAATCCAGAATCAAACACAATTTGTTCTGTGCTACATTTTACTGACAGACTTCAGTCCAACATATCTATTTGACCTCACCCATGTGTACACACCAGCGAGATACTTAAGCTCCTCTTCTGACACTCTTGTTATTCCCACTATGAAAATGAAGTCATATGGACAACGATCTTTTGCATACCAGATCCCAGCAAAGTGGAATGAATTGCCCACTGAACTTAGACACAAAGACAATGCAATTTCATTCAAGAGTGCTCATAAAACTCACCTTATTTTGATTGCAAGAACAGACTTAAAAGACCTAACAATGTTTCCTTACCTTAAATATTTTCAGCATGCTACATGTTTTCTAATTTCATGGCGTTTGTGTTTTGAAACCATATCATTATGTGTTGTCCAATGTTGTTAAGTGCTTAGGGCTTCTAAAGATTAGGTGCTGTACAAAGTACTAATTATTATTATTATTATTATTATTATTATTATTATTATTATTATTATTATTATTACTATATACATGTAGGATTCTGAAATAAAACTGTTCACAAAGTAGAGTCCAAGATTCTTTTAATCTTTTACACGTTAAGTAAGTTTACTGCACATCATGATAATTTGCAAATTGAGATCCATTGTTGTAATTTGCTTTTTTTAAAATTGTAATTATATAAATACATGTAGTGTGTTATTTTCAAAAACTAACTTTGGCATTTTATTTAGTTGAGAAGAACATGAAAATGATGTATGTGTGAATGCTGTGTATGCTTTTAGGCATGCATAGCAGTTTTCAGTGACGTATCACATACATTCACATACAATCTAGAAACTGCCTGTGGTCTAGGATAGCGAATTGTTGTATATTGTTTTCAAAATTACTTTTATTGTTTATGAATTTCAGCTTATCTTTGTTGAGCTATAGTTATATGATTTTTCCCTTTGGTTTGTAAGTTTGTTCATTTGACAGCTTTGATTAAGTTTTTTTCTTTCTTTATATATTATTTTCAACATATGTAATTAACTGTGATTACTATCACATCATATTTGAACTCCATTAAGGTAATGTGCAGCGCTCGAAGCAATTTTTTTTAAGGCCCAGGGCTAGTGACAAAAAAAATCACATGCTCAGACTTAAATTCCATGTGCCCAAAAGGGCCCTATTTGTTTACTGTTATTTATCCCACAATATTAAAATATCACCTTAAATATGAAAAGGAATTAACAATATCTTAGTAAATTAACTTGTGTGTTTATTCTGATCTCTAAATAATTCATGTAAAGAAATGTTTTCCTCGAAGTCCTGATGTGAACTATCATCCATTAACGTCATAAAGGTCTTTTTATACTCATTGAATCAGCTGTGTTCATGTTCAATAGCATCTGAAGTGTGTCTTGCTTTATACAGCTTCTCTTTACACATCTCATTTTGTTCATAGGTGCCACTTAATATGTTTTGTCAGTGTCAAAGTACTTACTCAATGTTTTGCCAAATCATATCTTGGGCGGTCTTTTCTTTTTCATCTCACTGCCACCAAAGGACAATTTTTAATCAAAGACTTAAAAGCCATCATTGATATCTGTTCAAAAGCAGTAAATTTCAACTGTAAAACCATCCAGATTACAACAATAAGGAAATGAAGTATTAGCATGTTGTGTACATTTTTAGCCTTAATTCAGTGATTCAGACAGGTGTTATTGCATTGGTCACAACAACTGATGTAATAGTTATCATCCCTGGTAGATTAGTTCTTGTTGGTTTCTGTAATGCATGGATAGATTGAGTCAGAATACCATTGTTTTATTTCTTTTTCGTTTTTCTTCAGTTTTGGAAACAATATCTGTTAATATTCAAAAGCATGAGGTTTCAACCATAAAATGATATTTGTCATACTGCAATTGAATAACATATATGTTAATGCCAGGTGGGCACTAGTTATAAATAAGCTAGGCAATCTGTTCCCCCATTAATAGGTAACATTCTTGACCTTTTACACATAACCTACAGATTTTTATATAACTATGGTAAGTAGATGATCTTCACAAATGCAGGGGACTTACATAAAAGATTTACCAGTCTTTCAACAGCAGCAGATTAGATTTTTGTTTTATATAAGCCTGCTGAGCTCTTCACTTACAGTACAGGAGGGACCTCATCTGAAATTAGAGGGCCTTGGTCATCAGGATATCTACTTTTTTTTTTTAGCACCCACATATATTAATGTACCTGTGTATCACATGCCCCGTCCCAGTTATGTCTATAGCTGAAAGCAGTTTTGTTTATCGGTGCATCACTCTTGCTCCTAGTGATGCCCATAGTTGGAGTTGTACGATTTGGGAAGTATAACACTTATTTAAATTTTGGTACTTACATTTCAAGAACCTCTTTCCTGATTCACTTAATATTGAAATAGGATGAGCACAGGCTTGCCTTTTTTTCTTTGACCATCATTGTCCCTGTGTGAAGCCATGAGATCAGGGGTTATGCTGTTGAATCCATGTTCAATTTGTGTCTAATTTGACATAAGCATTGTAAGCATTGTCAGTCTTTTTTTAACTTATCTTTCATCACTATGTAGTGACATTGTTCTTAACTTGCATTTCTGAACAGCACACATACACACACACTAAAAAGCAGCTTAGGGGCAAACTTGATACATACTTGTACATTAATTTTACCTTTCTTGTTAAGTTTTTGTATATAGATCAGGCACCCTTTTGCAAACAGCAAAGGCAACACCCAACCATGCAGAATTGCCTAGTTTTGCTTAAGTATGTTTGTGGAGAGCAAGAAACAGCAAGGTATTTTGAGATGCTCCTTGACATTAGAATACCATATTGTGCATCTTTTGCTAACAAAACTGTTTTTAAACATAGTTTTACACATTCCTCATTCCATTTGTGTAATACATTTTTCTTTTTTGATTATTGTTAGAAGTAGTAAATACAAGTGAGATATTAAATCACCAATTTAACTGGAATTTGATTTGAAATCACTGCCAAAAAATGAACGTATGTTTATATAGTAGTAGTTGTAGGGTTTAACGCCATTTTTCAGCACATGATAGGCCATGCATGGCGGCCAGTATTATTGGTGGAGGAAGAAAACCCCCGGAAAGAACCACCAACCCACGAGAAGCTATTGGCAAGCTTTCTCACATAACTACATTAACCGAATCTTAGACTCGAACCCACACAGACAGAGGTGAGATGGCCATGATCCGTAACGGACAGCGCTTTAGACCACTCGGGGTCCCCTGTGTGTTTATGTTATGTCAGCAACAGGAAGTGCTGGTATTTGATGGAAGCATTCCTTCCAGAGTTATTGTGAATGTGTTGGTATGAGTACAAAGAGATGTTAAGATGCAGAAAATTCTGATCCAATAGACTGTAAATTCTTGTTAATACTATTCATTACATCCAACATTTTTCTGCATGGTTATATTTTGTGCTGTTAACATTTCAACTCTTATGGTAATGAAACTTTCTTAAATAAATCAAAAACAAAATGTTCAAAACAGTTACTGTAAATCATTGTCATTATCATTATTATCAAAAGGTCATATTCTCAAGAAACTTGAATACAAATTGTTATAATGTCTGATGATAAGAAGTTTTTCATGCACATAAAAAATACATGTGAGCTAAAATAAGAAGGCAGTTTAAAAGGGAATCGGAAGAATATTTAAAATGAAAAGTTGACCCATATTTTATCCATCACTAACTTGGGTTGAGTCATAAGCACTATTTATGTTAGAATCATCAGACCCTTGATTGGATGCATCCTTGCCACACCCTTGCAATGAATGAAGGTCATTGTGACCTTCATATTGCATATTACTGGCATAGGTTCAGTTTTTGTTTAACTCTTGACCAGAAAAAAAAAATGAAGACCAAAAAAATATACCTCCTGTATAATAGTCAAACTTTGTGACTGTGCATTTTAATGAGTACACTATCAGCTAACAGTAGATTACTGTGACACATATTTCATACATTAGTAACTTTCATTCACTTTTGATTTGTTAACAGCACATGCTTGAATCATTTATCTCTATGGTTACATACATATCTCTTAGTAATGCAAACATACCAATAAAGGTAACTGAATTACATTTCAAAATTTACTGGCTTAGGTTTTGTTATTTGCATTTGGCTCATCAAGTCCCAATAATTTGACATAAGCTTTGTAAGAGTATGCAAGTTACAAATTTTGTGTTTTTGATATTTGTTTCTCAGGTACTGTTCATGCTACAATCATAAAATTTTTGATGATATGAATCTGTTACAAGACCTATACAATCAAAGAAGGTCATCATGACCTAAATTGCAGCTTCTGCAGGCTTTAAGTTTTGCGTTTAACTCTGTTTACATCAGAATGGTATGTTAAATGGATACCATCATCCCACCCAGAATCATGAAACTTGGTGTGCAAGTTTATCTTGGTCAGATCTACATCCTTGATGCAGAGAGAGGTCATGTGACATATTGATGCTTCATTGACTTTGTTAAACGTTTATATTAAAAAAGTTCATTATTTAGAAGTTGTTTATATTCCAATCATGAAATTAGATAGTTGGATCTATCTATTTTAGAATGCCACTTTAAAACCAAAAGGTCACAGTCTACATTTTATGCTTTACTAACATGGGTTAATTGTTTGTGAGTATTATCACAGAGATTTATCTATATTAAGAGTTGCACACATCATAGCTTACTCAGAAGACCATTATTATGACCCATGCAGTTGGGAGTAGGAATAAATATGTTCATTCACTGGTACACTTTCAATTTTAATGACTCCTGGATGTAATTTGTGATAGGTTACCCTCAGCAGGTAAAACTGTCTATTGTACATGTCAATGGTTATAGGAATTAGATGAGTTAACTGCATGATGCATGCTTTTCATGTGAAATCTGGCCTATAGTTTCTAAACAATTGTTGACACATGAACTATGTTTTGTACTGCTGACAGACACTCCAAGGTTACTCTTTCACCCAGAAAAAATTTCTGTCAGGAGTGAACAGTTGGTAATAACTTCTCAAGCAGAATCTTCGTATATATATATTTTAATGCAATACAAAAACAATATTAAACAGATCTTTAAAATACATTAATTATAGTACCTCTTATTTGATATTATTAACATGTTTCATGTTAAATATATCCCCTTTTATTTGGAAGGTAGGTGGGTGGGTGAATAGGTAGGTAGGTGGTATGACAGTCTGTGAGGATAATACTGGCTTTATAGTAACACCTGAACATTTAAATTGTAAACTCCCAAGTTCTAAAGATGATAAAAACTTAAGTTAAATAGAGACCAACATTTTATTGCGAAGATATCTTAATTCTGAATATATTTTTTGTATTAATATGTTCATAATCACTACTGGAGACTAGAGTTGCTATATAGAGGCAAGTTGATATCACTGTTGTTTTAAGATATACATGTACTTTACTTTGAATTTTGTTTTTAGGTGGATGTGCTACTGCCATGTTCCAGCATTCTGTGATAGTCTGCCAAGATATGAGACAACATTGATATTTGGAAGAACTCTTCTACGGTCTGTCTTCCAGACAATGAGGAGACAGCTCCTCGACAAGTTCCGAGCTGAGAAGGATAAGATGCCATCAGAGAAAAAGACCCTTGTCTTGACACATTTTCCAAGGTAACTTGAGAATGTGTTGTTAATTATATAATTTATTAGATCTATGCAACTTAAGACCATGTAGATCATAATACACTATCCACATATTTTGTCTTACCTGCGGGCACTGGTATTGGTGTTGTTACATTGGTTAGTAAATAAAACTATTGCATTTAGCTTCTTTTTGATGACACTTCTACTTGTCATAGAACTTGAAAAATTCAATATTCAGTACTGTAACTCTTATGTTGAATGTTCATTGAATAAAGTATATACCTGACATCCAGAAATTGCCTTTGGTACCTGTATAAGTGGGTATATCAAGTATTGTTGGCTTAGTGGAGGTCTTTGATCTTGTGCTAACTTTGGGACATACCTATGCTGCATGCACAGTGTCTTACAAATTATCGGTCTTCTGTTTATGCGTGTATTTAAACTAAAAGAAACAACTTGTTTATTTTAACAAAATTGTAGATAATGAAAAAAAAACAAGCAGAGCAGAGAAGAACATAATCTGTATGCAGTAACAATATGGGAGAGACAGATAGAGAGGTTCTGTATTTGTCACACACAGCCACATTAAAAGGTCATGTTCCAAAAAGTGTACCAGTAAAAGTAACCGCTCCGTTGGCCTAGTGGTTAGAGCATCCGCCGCGAGAGCGGGAGGTCGTGGGTTTGATCCCTGGTCGAGTCTTACCAAAGACTTACAAAAATGGTATCGCTTGTTGCTCAGCATTAAGAGGTTAGTGTTAGGACTGGTCAGTCTGGTGTCAGGATAATGTGACTGGGTGGGACATCATGCTAGACGTCTTTAGCAAGCATGATACCCCAGTGCTAGACATTACTACAAACTGTCTCGCCGCATACATCGTAGCAATATGACTGAAATTTTTTTAAAGCTAAGTTAAAAATCCTAATCAAATGAACAAAACCTGTAAAAGTATCTGGATAATAGTCACTATTTACTCATCGTTAGAGATGTTTAAGTCACATGTTTCATGTAAAACAACATAAACAAATTTAAATATATCAAGTCCTTCTGATAAATAATAAATAAGTTTTAAGTTTATTACATGACATGAATTCCGACTCGAGAAAGTAATATGTGCCATTAATGGATCATCATCATCTTATTTTTGAAGGAACACTGTGACAGTTTTGTTTAAAGGGAATTGTTGCATATTAATCTAAATACCAGAGACTTAAAAATGGTACTAACAGCAGCCTGCTATGCACCCAGAATTAAGAGGTTAGTGTTTGAACTTAGTTGGTCTGGTGTCAGGATAATATGACTGGGTGGGAATTGATGCTACATGTCTGTGGCATGATGCCCTTGTGGTAGACCTCATTCTTTCTGATCACATTTTAGCAACTGGTCCATTGATATGTGATTTTCCAGTATACTCTTGGACACGCGCTAGCAATTACCAGCATAGCTTCGTCATTGATCGTATTTATCCTACAAAGGGATGTAATCCATATTAATTCTTGCATTCTAGGATTATTTATAAATTACCATGGATATTGCTTTCTACTGAAGCCCCCAAAACATATATTTATAATTGTATTTGACAAGTTTCTCAAATATGTTTTAAACTAAACTAAAATCGTATATAGTGGGCGCGTATGTATGTGTGAAACTAAGAGATGAAAAAATTGTCAATGTAGACCATTTTTTTCATTTGTTGCTTTTGAAAAGACAAAAAGACAATTTCAGTTACCTGACGATTCTGATAATCCTTATGCATTATGACCCTACTTTATTCCATTATCAATAAATGTTGCTAAATCAACAATTCATTCTTGTTTTAATTACGATGTGCATTGTCACAAATAACCACATGGCTGTTCAGTGTTATTTACATCATGGTAATTAAATGTGTTTAGCACTTTGGTTATTATCGAAACCAAATTGAGGGCAATAATTCACAGACTAGGTCAAATCAGCAATGCTGCCAGTAGGGAAATGATTATATTTAGGGAAATGAAAATCTGTCCATGCTCTATTGAAGCTGTTGTCTTTAAATTTTTTATAAGGACAAGAAATCATATGCATTACTTGTTATTCAAACTTGGCAATAAAGATAATAGATGGTTATATCGTTGAATAGATTTTCAATAAAATATAAATTATAACTACATCAAAGTAGAACAAATACTTAAAAGATTGTATATGTATATATATGAATCTATTTAATGTAGTCAGTTACTTTCATATTTTTGATAGAAAATGACAAGGTCTTTATATTTTTTGTTTGTATGACTATAATGAAACAATAAGACTAGTTGACTAGGGGTATGTGGTGTTCACTTTAGCATCTACTGAGATGTAATTTTTGTTGTGTAGGAAAACATCAAAGGGCTTCAAAACTCATTTTAAAATGCATGTGGTGTTTTGTGACAGTGACAGACTTTATAAGGAGAACTAGTTAACGATAATAATTAAAGGTATAGTATGTAAAGTCCTTTGTCCATTTGTTAATAAACACCAGTAGATATTGTAATGACAATAAGAGAGCTTATGCATCAATCATTGTATTTGCTCACCAACAATTATTAATTTTATTATGGTATTGTTGATCTTTTTTTGCATTTGTCCTCACTACAAAGTCTCTCATTATGGATTATATGCCTGCACACATCATGCTGAGACAAAAGTGACGATTGAAACCACAAAGACATTGTTAGGCATCATCCCAGGTGGTATGACAAAGTTACTACAGTGATTAGACATTTCAGTTAATCGCTGTTTCAGAGCTGTGCTTTGGAAGTTGTAGGAACATTGGATGATGGCAGGAGAGCACAGCTTCGCAAATATGGGATGTATGCAGCACTCAACATTTTCCCAGGTTGCACATTGGGTTAAGGATGCATGGGACAGTGTTCCTGAATCGGCTATTGTGCACGGATTTAATAAAGCAGAAATTATCAGCAGAATAGAGAAGCCCGATGAAGATGATGAGATGGAGACAGATGATAATGAGAACAGTTTTCATGATCTGAGCTCTGAGATAGTTGCAATTTTTCATTCTGATAGAGAAGACAAAAACTTCAAGGGATTTTCAGATATTGGAGATTAATCATTAATCATTATTTTCTTAATTAGTATGTGGAACAGTCCTACTACAGGTATTTAAATGAATTACAACATTGATGTGCTTTCAGTTATTATTGACATGTTAAATAATATGTATTATAAAACTGTTCATTTGATTATTACACAGACATGTTAAAGTATAATAAAAAGTATTTTATGAATTTTTTGTTTGTAACTTTTCTGTTTTCTGAGTTAATTTTCTTCACATTTCTGATTTCTCTATGGGTAGCCTCAATTTTGTATTGTTAGCCTCACTAAGTTTATCTCATCTGTTGAATCTTGTACTCAAGACTGGTTTCAACAGGAATAATCAGGTTAACACTTTAGACCTTTAATTAACATGTAGCATGCACAGCCATGTGGCTCTTGTTGCATTGTGTTTGATAATTAAAACAAGAATGGACTGTTTACAGCTGTGTCAATTGATAACAGAATATAGCAGTAAAATCACGAGCATGTTAGCATTGCTGGTTCAGTTTCACGATTGCTGGTAATAGGGAATATCATACAGTGATACCATTAATATTCATGAAACTGGAAGTTACTAGTGTAAAATACAAAGCCAGGTTATTGATCTGGCCTCGTCTTATACTCCGATTGAACTTATATATGGATGAAGGATGAAAAATGTCCAAAATTTGTGAATTCAACATACACTCCGCATCTGGAAAATACGGTACTCGTACATATACTGTATTCAAGAAATATCATTTATAGATTTTTTTTGAAGAATGAAATATTGAACCCAGATTAATATTTACCTGGTAGGATAAATTTTAAAGATGTTTATAAAGCCATTATGTAAGAAAGGGGACATTTTGCAATGTCCCATTCCATGATCAACTTCAAAGTAACTTATAGTTTCTTGGTATGAATAACACGATTAAAATGAAACTGAAAATGTTATCATCACTTACAATAAATTGTTCTTGAACTCTGGCTAGGTTTCTCTCCATGCTTGAAGAGGAGGTATATAGCAACAACTCCCCTATATGGGACCCAGAGTTTTCACAGACCAATATTCCTACTTCTCCCACCCAGTCTCAGGCTGCGACACACACCCTGCTGAAACCAGTTGATGGTAAGTGAAACAAATCAACCTGAATAATTAATTTGCTAATTAGGTCAGGGAAAATATTGATTTCCTTTCCCTTGTTTTTTACATTTTTGAGTGATGAAGGACAACATTGCTTCTGATAAAGTTTTGAGCAGCGTGTGTAGCAAATGTTTTAAGTATGTTATTTAATTTTGGAATTTTCTTTGATAGTCATCAAACTTGCAAGGAATTCTTTTTTTTATTCTCATTGAGTTTTGATAATGTTCATTTGAACTAAGTTGTGTATCATTTTTATTACAAGTAGAAGTTTGGAACAAGCTTGGAAAGAACAGATAACCATAAAAGTAGCTTGCGTATGATGACCATGATATAATCTAAAGTTACAGGCACAACTCTACTTTCTGCTATAATACATTTACATTTGCGGCCATATCGCAGAGAGCATAGTGTTCTAATATTTTGTGTCAGCTGAATCTTTTGTTTTTCTGATCATTAAATTCAACAAGAATTTGTGCTCCACAAATAAAATGTACTTATAGTGTTATGACTTTATGGTCTTAAATAAATAAAAGAAAAGAGTGAAAAGCAGCAAGCTATGTAAAATTCAACAAATAATTTGTTTCCCTAGAATACAAAGTGAAAAATTTAGAAAGAACTTGTGTTATTGCCAGCTAAAGTCCTAATGATAAAGTTTTGAATAAAGTTTGGTGGAAATCCAAATTAAATCCAATGCTGGAAACATTGATGAGATTCTTGTGGCTCATGTCATGGTGATATGCCAACAGTCTATTGTTGAATTACAAAAATAAAATCCTTATTTGAATTTCACTATAATTTTTAGTTAATGTTTCTTTCCAAGAATATAATTTGAGAATGATGAGCACTTTGTATTTCCATTGAATAAATAAATTCCAGCCCGAATGAAATACTTGACACAACAATAATGCAACTGATTCTGCATGATTCTCTAAAAGCATGAATAAATAATTTCTAGAAAAGCAAGATTATATAGATCTCTGCTTGACCTTAGGTCAGAATTAACATTCTTTTAAAATCCTATAACCTAATGGAAAATTTTGTTCTAGAAGGTTCCTAATATTTACAAGATAAAATTTTAGTTATAATTAGAAGGTCTGTTAACTAAAGTTATAATAAAGAACATGGAAAACATAATGTCCTTGACTCAGATCTGGATAAATTGTATTTATTTCTGTTAATAAAATCATCCTAATATTAAACTCATATAGTGAAAAATTTAGTTTTGTATTATTGTTTTGTATTATTTGTTTACAGAATTTACAAATTGTAGGGTAAAAATGTATTTGATTTTTTCCAAATTACAATTATCTATTGATTACAATGAAATTTAAAAAAAAAACCTAACAAACAATCAGTACAAATTAAATATATTTAGCATTAGTAATAATTTGTTTACAAAACATCATTAGAAAATGTCCTATTTGATGAGCAGTTGTCACAATGTTTGAAGAAATATAACATGCTGATCAAGATCACATCATATATTGCACAAAATACAACCCAGCAGGCTACAGTGGTCTAAAGCGTTCACCGTTACGGATCACTGCCATCTCACCTCTGTCAGCGTGGGTTCGAGTCTCAGATTCGGCTAATATAGTTATGTGCGAAAGCTTGCCAGTAGCTTCTTGTGGGTCGGTGGTTCTTTCCGGGGTTTTTCCCGGGTTCTTCCTCCACCAATAATACTGGCTGCCATGTATAGCCTATCGTGTGCTGAAAAATGGTGTTAAACCCTACAACAACAACAACATAGAGAAAACTACATGTGATTTTTTTAAGCAGGTGGGAAAAAATAAGAGTTTAATGTATTCAAGGCAATCAGACCAAGAATGTCTCTACACCTTATTAAATTAGTTCTTTCCCCTAACTTGACTGAGGCCATGTATGTACTGCCATAGCTGCATCATCAATCTGTCTGCGTTACATACATGTATTTACATAGATTTTATCTGTAGTCACAGGCTTGTCAATATTTTTCCTCACTTCTTAAATTGAAAAAAGGTTTTGCACCAGAAAGTAGCACCTCTTCTTACACTCTGCTTCCTGAAATGACACTTTACTTTCAAGCAAATTTCAGGGCATTACTTGTAGTTTTACAAACCACAGTAATTAAATATAAATTCAGTTTTAAAAAGAAAGCTCATTCATTCATAGTACATTCTGACTACCGGTATCTATTTTATGTTTTCAATTTGTTTTAATTATGCATTGATAATATCAGCATTCAATTAAGAAATCAAAGATTTGTTGTTTTTTTTCAAACAGAGGAACAAGATTTTAATATTCATTTGGATATATTTTAACAAGAAAATTCTAAACAATATTGCAGTATTGATTTGTTTTCTTTCAATTTTCTGATTCAGCAATCACAAGAATTTAAAATGTAAACATTGTACCCCAGCAATCTTGCTAACACTGTATATAACGGTTGTAATAGTATTGATATTTCAGAAACTATGAAGCTGAAATGAATTTTAGTTATGTTTGGTATTTTGGATAATTTACATAATGGAATGTTCTTGAGAAACAAACCTGGAGCAAAGCTTCATCCAATCATGGGGCATTGCTAACCATGCTTTGAATCTTGACACGACTCCATGAGCCTTTCTTACTTTGTCTGGATTGTTTAAAATTTCAGTACAAGATTTCAGGTGCGAAAATACTTGCCGTCTTGTCGCTGTCTCTATCTCTCACATGTTTAATATCACTTACCTCGTTGTCAAACATTCTGCCTAGATATCATGTGATGCTCACATCCTGCCCTTCACTACTTAACGGTACTCCCCATTATCCTCAGTGCCAAAAGTGACTATTTTTTACCAAACATGAATGCATTTCTTACAAGGACAAACAGGTTTTGCAGTTTTTAAAATAATTTAAAATATGTAGTAATAAATCATTCCAGACATTTTAAAATGGGACTATTGTTTAATATTTTATCTTGTAAAAATAGTTTCTGGCTGGGTGTACAATATGGAAGCTTTAGGTGTGTAATTCGGAATAATGATTGAACATCTGTATGAAATGCCAGATCAGCCATGTAAGACTAAATGCGTATGTAATAAATATATGTGAGTTTTTTTGTATTTTGAGTTGAAATGATGACGCTCGCGATTTAGGATTTATTACAAGATGATATGGTATGAAATAAACTTAAAAGAATACAAAGCACATACTTAGAATTCAAGATACAAGACAAATACAATACAGAATATAACTGAAACAAATACAATACACAGTACACAACCCACACACAAGCATTTATAATTTTAAAAATAAATACAAATTATACCTTACCAGACTTGAGCATATAATTTTTCCAAGTTATATTCAATCCCTGATCTTTCACTTGTGTGAAAGACAAGAGCTCTTCAACTTCACAGCTTTTACTACTTGAGGTGTTGTCTGTCTCAAGAACTAGATAGAAACACCATAAGCTTTTTGTTAGTTTGTTGGGGTTTTGATTTAAAAATTTGTGAAGCACAGGAATCATGCATAATGATCGATTACTCGCCCACTCAATTACTTATGATAAACACGCACATTGGTACACGATACGAGTCCCCAGTTCACATATGTATAATGACTGGTTATTTAAGGCATGCAACCTCTTCAGGCATAATGACATTCTGACCCACTCCAATGATGGTTTCTATATCACAGGTATATATTATAATCATGCCATATAGGCAGTTATATATCAAGTGTGCTATGGCTAGTGTATATGAAGGATTCTGTCAAGTATTTCAAAGCCTTTCATAATCCAGTAGTCTGCATCATGAAAGGCCCTCAGGATCGGTATCCCCACCCCACCACCTAATAATAACAATAATAATAATGAGTACTTTGTAGAGCACCTAATCTAATAGCCAGTGTAGGGTACAGAGCAATGGGGAGGTGTGCTCTGATCATGGTACTCTAAAGATGATCTGAGCAGCTGTTTTGAAGTTTCAGGAGTAGATATTGAGATGACCTAGACAGAACCAGATAGAATTAAGCGCAATAATCCAGTCTTGAAAGTACTAATGAACATACTATACCATACACCAAAGTGGTAAATTTTGTAAATGATGTCCCCTTTTCAAGAGACCGTCATTTAATAAAGTTATGACCTCCTAAATAATGGAACCAATATAGTGCCATTTCAGTTTGAAGTCTGTTCGTAAATATCACACAAAATGAACAATACAATCTTGGAGGATTTGTTGGGCAATATTACTATGAATAAGAATTTGAAACTATGTGCAACTATTCCATTATTCAAGTTTAGGTCTTATAAAGAAATGTAGCTTTGAAATGCATTGTTGTATATTTTTCCTGATGTTCCATTGAACTAGGTTCCCCACCTACAGGAACAGGAGTAAGTGGTCTTAATAGGTTCACCTCAACTGGATGCATTCCAGCAGGGACTGGGCAGATCGAAGATTTTACATCCATCAATGTCAGCCCAGGTCTTGTTCCAACACGACACCCGTTCAAGTCGCAGGAATCTATTGGTAAGCATTACAGTTGTCAAGAAATATTGTATTCCCATGTATGTAAATTTCACATGACAAATTAAGAGATATTATAAATGGAGTTAAAAGCACCAAAAGTACCAAACTTTTAGTGTTTTAACAAATTAGCTGATAAGCTCCAAGATATCATTAATGGTTCAAAAGTCTCGTGGAATATGGCAACATATTTCTGAAGCCAAAAAGAAAATCAGAGTATCCACTTATGATTCATATTAACCAATATCATCACTCTGGTCTTGATAAAGCAAATTTTTAATAAATATTTTTCTGAATAACCCAATGTAGATGATACTTCCATGACCCTACTTTCAATACCACAACATTACATTTTATCCACTAGCCTGCCTTCTGTACCACTACTGTCTGCTATACCACTACCTTGCCTTCTATATCACTACCCTGCCTTCTATACCACTACCTTTCCTTTTATTCAGATACAATGCCTCCAAAATCACTACCTTGCCTTCTATACCACTACCATACTTCTATTCAGATACAGTGCCTCCTACATCACTACCTTACCTTCTATACCACTACCTTGCCTTCTATATCACTACCCTGCCTTCTATACCACTACCTTTCATTCTGTTCAGATACAGTGCCTCCAATATCACTACCTTGCCTTCTATACCACTACCATACTTTCTATTCAGATACAGTGCCTCCTATATTACTACCTTGCCTTCTATACCACTACCTTGCCTTCTATATCACTACCCTGCCTTCTATACCACTATCTTTCCTTCTATTCAGATACAGTGCCTCCTATATCACTATCCTGCCTTATATACCACTACTGTCTGCTATACCACTACCTTACCTTCTATTCAGATACAGTGCCTCCTATATCACTACCTTACCTTCTTAATCACTACCTTGCCTTATATGCTACTACCTTGCCTTCTATTCAAATACAATGCCTTCTATACCACTACCTTGCCTTCTATTCAAATACAGTGCCTTCTATACCACTACCTTGACTTCAATGCCATTACATTACCTTCTATTCAGATACAGTGCCTCCAATATCACTACCTTGCCTTCTATTCAGATACAGTGCCTCCTATATCACTACCTTGCCTTCTATACCACTACCTTACTTTTTATTCAGATACAGTGCCTCCTATATCACTACCTTGCCTTCTATATCACTACCTTGCCTTATATACCACTACTGTCTGCTATACCACTACCTTGCCTCCTATATCACTACCCTGCCTTCTATACCACTACCTTTCCTTCTATTCAGATACATTGCCTCCTATATCACTACCTTACCTTCTAAATCACTACCTTGCCTTATATGCTACTATCTTGCATTCTATTCAAATACAATGCCTTCTATACCACTACCTTACCTTCTATTCAAATACAATGCCTTCTATACCACTACCTTACCTTCTATACCACTACCTTGCCTTCTATACCACTACCTTCTATACCACTACCTTGCCTAATATTCAAATACAGTGCCTTCTATACCACTACCTTACCTTCTATGCCACTACCCTTGCCTTCGATACCACTACTGGACTGCTCCGGTGGCCTAGTGGTTAGAGCATCCATGGTAGAAGTGGGGGGTCATGGGTTTGATCCCCGGCTGAGTCATATCAAAGACTTACAAAAATGGTACTAACAGCTGCCTCGCTTGGTGCTTAGCATTAAGAAATTAGTCTTAGGACTGGTAGGTCTGGTGTCAGGATAATGTGACTGGGTGGGACATCATGCTACATGTCTGCAGCATGATGCCCCAGTGCTAGACATTACTATCAACTGCCTCACTGCAGACATTGTAGTGATATGACTGAAAAATTGTTGAAGCTATGTTAAAAATCCTAATCAATCAAACTATACCACTACTGTCTTCTATACCACTACCTTGCCTCCTATATCATTTAAAAGTAAAATTATTAATGAGAAGAGATCTCAAAATAAGCTTTCACTTGTTGCTCATTCCTCTATATCTCATTTGATTTTGTAATTTCCACGAGGCTTATTAATACTATTTAAATAAATATGGCTTTGTTTTCAGACTTCCTTAAAATTGCTCATGGTTTGTGATACAGATTGATTAACAGTCTACTTTTTGTGTCTTTTGAATATTATTTAGGAATTTTTTAAAAATCTAAAAACACCAAGAGTTTTGGACATTCAGTACAAATACACTTCGCCATCTGCTGCATTGTTTTTATTTTAAAATAACAGTTTACCTTTGTTTCTTTGATCTGTTAAAGCCAACTCAGAAGTGGGAATGAATCAAACTGCACTCTTTGACAAAACATTTGTTTGGAGAATATCTTTTTTGCAGAAGTGGTTATTTATGGTTCAGATTTCCAATAGGTTGTATGTTTTAAAACCTTTTTTGTTTTTATGGTTTAGATTTCCGATAGTCTCTGTTTCTGAACCTATTTGTTATTATGGTTTAGATTTCTAATTGTATGTTTTAAACCTGCTTGTCACAGGTGAGAAGAGGAAAACAGATGATACAGGACTGGACTTGGAGGTAGCTAAGAAACTGAGGATAGAGGGAGATGTGGCCCCAGAGGTTGTCAGTGACATTATTGCTTCCATTAGTGATCCCTCAGAAATGTTGGGACCTGATGTAAGTATACATTGTTGGGTTCAGAATGCTAAAAACACTATATCTTCAATTACCGGTATATGAGATTTTTTAAACATTTATTGGACAATATATTTTTCCCAGGGTTACCACTTTACCCATGTCAAATGTAATGATATTTCCTCAAATATGATTGCACCAGAGACTTGTATCCTAATTAACATTGAGACAAATGTGTACCTGTGAGAATGGGAATTACAGGTTATTAATGGCTTGTTCGATTTTTTTATTTATAAAAACAAGTCACATCAGAAGTTCAGCATTATAAGTCACAGTAGTGTTCTAATTGTCAATAAACCTTCACTTACCTTTATCTGTCCATGGCCATGGTTTGAACATTTCAAGTCAACCAGTCTCTTGACATATTTCCCAATAATATCACTGGGGGTAGCTGACTATTTTAATATCAGTAATACATAACCTGTTTCTCTTGCATATCTTGCTCTTTTCCAGATGGGAAATACCCACAGCTGTACAATGGAAATTCATCCACCCACCAGGATGACTTTCTGGAAAGGTTTTGTGTTTGTCATGATTCTGACCCATGTGCACTTGCTCTTGTTTAGTGGCTACCATCATTGCGGCAGTTTTAAGTACTGTTTAAAGAAACTTTCCTTCACTTCAAATGATGTGCCATGAATTGAACATTTTCATCATGCACATCTCTTTTCTTTATTGTGGAATTACACTTGCTCAGGCATTATTCCTGTTGGAAATTAGTCCCCAACCCCCATTCCACCATTAAGTAACAGCTGTGTCAAGTGTGTCAGTGTAGCATTTATTGTGATTGACAATTATTTTATTATTTTTTCTAGCTTGGGAGTGGTATTTAGTTGTCCATACCCATGCTGAACTGATGTGTAATCTCATCTTGATTCTGGTTTGTTGTTTTTAACATGGAATGAATCAACATAATTCATATTCCATTAATTCTGACTGTTACTATTTTTGTTCTGTACAATGTCATACACAAGTCCTTACTTTCAATTATGTGTTAGGGGCCCAGAGTGGCAGAGAGATCTAAAGCGCTCTCCGTTACAGATCACTGCCATCTCACCTGCGTGGGTTTGAGTCTCAGATTCGGCCAATGTGGGTATGTGAGAAAGCTTGCCAGTAGCTTCTTGTGGGTCGGTGGTTTTTTTCAGGGGTTTTCCCCAGGTTCTTCCTCCACCATTATTACCGGCCGCCATGTATAGCCTATTGTTTGCTGAAAAATGGCGTTAAACCCTACAACAACAACAACAACAACAACAATTATGTGGGGCTCCTGAGTGGCTGAGTGGTTTAATTGCTCACCATTACGGATCACTGCCATCTCACCTCTGTCTGTGTGGGTTCGAGTCTCAGGCTCGGCTAATGTGGGTATGTGAGAAAGCTTGCTGGTAGCTTCTCATGGGTCGGTGGTTCTTTCTGGGGTTTTCCTTGTTTCTTCCTCCACCAATAATACTGGACTATGTATAGCCTATCTTGTGCTGGAAAATGGCATTAAACCCTACAACAACAACAATTATGTGTTTTGTGTAAGAACACCTTTCATTATTAAAATTCAATATAAGATAGTATTCTTTTTACTTGTTTTTTCTACTAGGTAGACTTTCTGCTGATTTTTGTTTCCAGTACTCTTAATTAAAAATCATTGCTGATGTCATTATCAGTATATTAGTATTGTAATTGTTTTAATCCCTTTAGTCTAATATTTGGCATAAGCATTGCTGACTTTATTGTTTTCAGTTTTTCTCTTACAGAAATCCCTAAGCAGAGTCTGGGGAGGTGTGAGCCTCCACAGAGATACACCTCCCACCTGCCTAGCTTATACAAAATTATGAAAGGCAGACATTTTTTTTCTCCATTTAAAAGCGGAATTCCACTTTTCTTCTGACTTTAATTAGATTTTTCTTGGTATAGTCAGTTTTTAATCTTTTTAAAAAAGATGTATGAATGCATGGGATTATTTGTATATAATTGATGTACTTTGGTGTGGTTTTTTTACAGATTTGTTATGAAAAGAGAGAAATGTGATATATCTGATGCAAAAATTGACAAATTATTGTGACTTAGTTATGATGTGAACACTGACATACAAATGGAATAACTTCAGCATCAATAGTATTGGATAACAAATTCATGTGACAACAAATATTGTGAAATAATTGAAGTCAAGTTGAAAATTTTTGGTAAGTTTATTAGTTTTTTAAAATGATTATTTTGGTTTATTTAATAATAATAGGGGCCCCGAGTGGCCAAGTGGTCTAAAGTGCTGTCCGTTACGGATCACTGCCATCTCACCTCTGTCTGCGTTCAAGTCTACGATTTGGCTAATGTAGTTATGTGAGAAAGCTTGCCAGTAGCTTCTCATGGGTCGGTGGTTCTTTCTGGGTTCTTCCTCCACCATTAATACTGGCCGCCATGTATAGCCTATATTATGCTTAAAAATTGCGTTAAACCATAAAAAAACAAAAAACAAACATAATGATAATAAATTGCACCAGGAGCAGATGCATCTGATTCCATGTAGATTATCCACATGGAGCTGGAAGTTCTAATTCTTAAGGGTTGGTAGTGTTTGGAAGAATCCATCCATCAAATTGACAAATTGGAAGGAAGTCCAGTTTTCTTAGTTCTTCAGGAGTGCATCAATAAAATATAAAGGCATTGCATGATGATCATCTCTGTCAGCACATCAGTGATCGCATACCACAGACAATAAGGAGGCCCACATGCCCACAGTTTTATAACATATTTTGCTGGGTAACATCGGAAGTTATTATTTTAGTGCATAGTTTGTCTAGAATAGGCAAGCTGGTCTTCATTAAATGGTCTCTTCACTAGGGTATAGAACATTCCCTTTTCAAACTTTAGAGGATGCCCTTGGTGGACTAGGTTAAACAACCAGCTTCCTTTAATGTTTCCCTAGCCCCAGACCAGTGAGTCTGGGTAGTGAATGTTTTCAGGCTGATACAGGATCATCTATCTTTTCACTTACTCTTGCACAAGTGCATCAAACACTAAGGACATCCATTGCTTAGCTCATTTTAAAACCCCTCTGTGGTCTTAATGATCATGGTTCAATGTTCTTCTCAGCCCATGGGTAGACCAGCTCAGGACATCACTCCTGAGAACAAGCATTTTGTGGCAGCACTGGGACTTTCTTCTACTCAAGAATCTGCAGATTCTCTATCTTTAAGCTTAGCTTATCACAAATGATCTCTCTGCCAGGGCAAGTTTTCAAGTAAAATTGTCATGTACATCATTCAATTCAAGGTCTATGCCAAGGGAAGAATCTTTTGTGCTTGGTGCAGCAGAAAATGAGTTAATCCTAGCTGACCCTCTCTGAGTGCAGTTACTTAATTTCTTCTTTTTCTTTTTGAAGAGATTTCGTGTTCAGTTTCTGCTATTTAGGACAATAGGACAGCCAAATCCAGCACTCATATTTTAAAAGCCTAGCCATTGGTGCAGGCTGTCGTAGCACACTCAGTTAAGTATTTTGAGCTGTAAAGATGTCTCACTTGATAATGCATAGATCAAATCTGTTGCATGTCTAGTGGTTTCTAACAAAATCCCATTTCCTTTTTGATGTCCTTAACATCCTCAAGGCGAAGGAGCAAGGTTCATACAGGGCTGTCTAAGATTCAGTGGAAATTATGAGTCTGTTTCTCTCCTATCCTGGTCAAAAACCAGGTTCCACTGATTGTTCCACTCTGTTACTGAAATTTAATTGTAGTTGGGATGGAACTAATTTTAATGATGTAATACTTATCAGTTGCTGTTGCCAGAATACCTTCTCCTGCATCACACTGATGTCCTTCTCATTTTAAGGCTTCATCCTGAAGAAGAATGAGGGCTAGTAAAACATAGACCAGAGTCACAGATGAGACATGGGTTAGCTGGTTGATTTTGTTCAGAATCCACATAATGGGGGAATGAGTTTTCATCCTTTGGTTGTGGGTATTTTTCATATGTGAAAGAGTAAGCTCAGCATTAGCAACATTTAATTATAACATCATTACAATTAGTATTAAACCCCCACGCATGCTAACTACATATCATGATTAGGATAATGTCCTGACTCAACATTACATTTTATCAGATCTTGAATCGGAGTCTGCGTGATTGTTTTCTTTTCAAAGTCAGTAAATACTTTTTCTCATGAGATGGTTTATTAATTCCAATACAGTTGAACCCGGTTATCTCGCCGGCCTCGGGGTTTGCCAAAAAGCGTTGAGATAACCGATGATCGAGATAAATGAAAACCAATATGGCGGCAATATATTAACATGTGCTTGAAATTTATTTATGTACATGATGTGCGTTAATAAATGAGAATGTAATGCACGTGTTTTTGGAGGGTTTTTTTTGCACAACAGCGTTGCCGCAATTTGTTTGATGAAGCGATCGGCATGCTATAAAAATGTACATACATGTTTGCTAACAACAAAAGGCATATGTGCACTAACTGACGGCAGAGATTTTCCATTATACAATACAAACCACCGTTGATTCTCGATACAAACCTTTATTATATTCTCAAACATTGCAAACACAAAGATCGCTCACAAAATCACAAAAACCTGCGTGATAAAAATTCTGAGCAAATTACGAAATTCGCCAAAATCTCCATTAAATGCTCTATTGCTTCCTAAATCCCAAAAGAATGATCACTGAATGCTGTATAAATTTTCTTAACAAGCAAAATAGGATCTCCATTCCCACAATTGAAACTTACACGTGTCAACACCTGACAATATTGGACCGTATATATTATCATAAGTTAACACCCAATATAGGGATTCTTTCACTCCAGTATTTTGAGAAATACATAATTATTGTTTATTTGTTGTTTGCTATTTCTTCTTGCAGAGTTTAAGTCTCTGTAACCGTAACACGGGATTGATGGCAAACGGAAAAGATCAATGAGTAAAATGCACAAATATTATTTACACCGCCTGGATTTATGTTTGGTGACATACTCTTTCTTCAAAATATCAAAGCCAGTTGTAAATTAATTGACGAACTTTGCCTTGATACATACATCATAGAACTTCTGTTTTATCTTTTTTTTATCATATCTCAGCCAACAAACAGAAGGATTAGCCATTAAATTTTATCTGTTCTATTCGCGTCTTCAGACGTCGGTCAGTTGTAGGTATAGTACGGTAGAATGATTGACTGTCACAACATACAGTACTCGGCCCAGATGTCAGCATAAGCAGATTATGATGTAACAATGCACTGCTAAGATGGGGTTGTCGATACAAACAAAGGATCATTTGTGGCATCGATAACTAACATTTTCAAAAGCCAGCGATTGGTCATGGGGATCGAGATAACTGATGTTAAGTGGAAAATTTGGCCCTCTTTTGTGCTCGAGATATTAGGGTTCGGCCACATAAAAGAATCGACATAACCGATGAGAAAATGCTAAGACAAAGAGAGAATTTGGCAGTTCCACTTCAAAAACGTCGACTTAATAGGGTTGGCGAGTTAACCGAGGTCGAGATAAGTGGGTTCGACTGTAATTTCAAATCATATTGTCCAAATAGAGCCTGCTAAATCAACATGGCTTTTTCAAGAAATATATTTTTATTTCTTTGCAGACATCACTGTTTCCCTCTCATGCAGCTCGAGATGAAGGGGCAAGAAAGGAGGAGTTGAAAGGAGTCATAGAATTCCATGTTATTGGCAACTCCCTCAGTCAAAAACCCTCTCGACAAACCCTCATCTGGTTAATTGGAATGCAGAATGTGTTCTCCCACCAGCTACCCAGAATGCCAAAAGAATACATCACCAGGCTGGTGTTTGATCCGTAAGTGAGGCACTGTCTTTGCTAATATAGTAAATAAATAATTGCTTTAAATTCATTTATTTTCAATTATAACATTTTTGTGATGCTTTTGAAAAAGAAAATATTTATTGCACTTAAATTTATAAATTAAACTTTTGAAACTTTACGTAGCATATGGTTCAAGGAATCCAGAATCATTTAAAAATGTACAAGTTGATGTGCATTTTCTTGCACTACTCTTCATGGAGATATATTCCATGGTAGGAATGATGCTGCTCTTTTAAGATTAAATATTCCTTGGTAGGGATGACAAAACTCTTCTTAGATTATATCTTCCATGGTAGGAATGACATTGCTCTTTTTTTTAGATTGTATATTCCATAGCAGGAACAACGCCTCTCTTTTTAGATTATTTATTCCATGGTAGGAATGACACTGCTCTTTCAAGATGAAATATTCCATGGTAGGAATGATGCCGCTCTTTTTAGATTATCTATTCCAGGTAGGAATGACTCTGCTCTTTTTAGATTATCTATTCCATGGTAGGAGTGACACTGTTCTTTTTAGATTATGTATTCCATGGTAGGAATGACACTGCTCTTTGTCAAGAGGGCCCTGAGTGGTTTAGTAGTCTAAAGTGTTTACTGTTATGGATCACTGCCATTTCACCTCTGTCTATGTGGATTCAAGTCTTGGGTTCTTCCAATGTGGGTATGTGAGAAAGCTTGCCAGTAGCTTCTCATGGATCAGTGGTTCTTTTTGGGGGGTTTTCGGGTTCTTCCTTAACCTTTTATACTCGCTGCCATGTATGGTCTAAAAAAAATGGCATTAAACCCTACAACAACAACTTTTTGTCGAATATCTATTCCATGGTAGGAGTGACGCTTTGTGAAGTATCTATTCCATGGTTGGGGTGACACTTTGTGAAGTATCTATTCCATGGTTGGGGTTACACTTTGTGAAGTATCTATTCCATGGTTGGTGTGACACTACACTTTGTAGATTATCTTGTCAGTGGTAGGAGTGAATCTATTCTATTGTTGTTGTTGTTGTAAAGTTTAATGGTACTTAATGGTCTGTAAAATTCCTTGTTGTAGAATAGATTAATTCATTGCTATTTTTTAAAGCATACAAGTTTACAATAAGATAAAGTTAAGCACCGTGAATGAATTCAGTTCTTTAATCAAAAACAAAAATGTTCATTGAGCAATATGTACAAGATGCAGCAACAACAAGCAGAAATACCTAAGCTTAGATATATTAGACTAAAATGTCTATATTGAATCAAAATCAATGTCTAAAAAGGAACAGGTGGTTATTCCAATACAAAATCAATTGTGACCCTAGCACATCAAATTGCAAATTTACACAGCTACAAGAAGACATTAGTAGAGCTTCATGCAGTAAATCCATTCATGCATACTTTTAAAAACATATGGATAAATAATCTTTTATGAAAAGTCTCTGAATCGATAAATTTAAGAACCATCTTAAAAAAATTATTACAAATATAGCTAAGTTATGTATGCACTTCCTTCGAAAGTTACACCAAAGATTCAGCAGTATAACTTTATTGCAAGTAATACAAGCTTGATAAAGTAGCAACAGGTGTTAAATTTCTGTATTAACTTATTAATATTTTCACAGAACACTGCTTTGATTATAAATGATATCTTAAGATTTGCGAAGGTCATAACAAAGTATAAAATTTCACTATTCAATACAACTGAGACTTACAGGCAAGTTAACAACTCTAGGTTTGAATAGTCTATAGAAAGTTTTATACAATATATCATTTTCAGTAACCTAGTCATCACAGATGGTTAGCAGTTTCTACAGGGCTTCTACAGTAGGAGCAATTACAGACATCATATTATCAGCATTACAAAGTGTTTCAGGTTACAAGTACATCATAAACTGACTTTTCATTTCATTTGCAGATACAAAGAGTGTATTTTCGTAGTATTTTGAGTAAAAAAAAGTTTCACAACCAGTTTAATTAATTCAAAACTAGGATTTAAAACATTGAAATGAAATATTTGTACTGAATTCCTATTTAGGAATGTATGGTTTATGATCAGTTCTTCTATAATGAGTGATTGAAACAAGATAATCTAGGCGTGCAAGGTACAGAAGGACTAAAACCTTTTACCTGTACAAATTTTGAATTACTGACCTTTCATTTTATTCAGTTATTGCAAATTAAAGAATTTTTATTTCAAGGATTTTTGAAACTTTGAATTAAAAGTTTAAGTACTTGTATTTTCTATATGCACTGTTTGAAATAAACAAAGGTTTAATTGATCATTACTAATAAAGTAACTGTTGATTTATTCACAGGATTTCTCAAGATAAATTTTATGTTGGTTGTTAGATGGCTGACTTATATGGGGACTAGGACAGTGCATACTACTGCTGAGCATTTTATGTGATAAGTCTTCATGTTAACTTTTTTCTTTCTTCCTCAGGAAGCACAAGTGTCTAGCTCTAATAAAGGAGAATAGGGTGATAGGTGGTATCTGCTTTAGAATGTTCCCAACTCAAGGATTTACAGAAATAGTCTTTTGTGCTGTTACCTCAAATGAACAAGTCAAGGTAGGTACAATTACAAACTAATTTGACTAGTGGTCAAAGGGGTTGGCTGTTGAGAGTTTAAATTTGCAGATGAAAGATGGGGGAAAATTTTGACTGTTTAAAGGAGATGACTGTTGAAATTTTAATATGTAGATACAATGAAGAGAAGGGAATGTTGGATTTTGGCTAGATACAAAAAGTTTTTTGCTTAAGGGAGGTAACACTGTTGGCCATGAAAACTTATTTTCTTTAAAATATGCTGTCTTTCAAGTTAGAGATACTGTATGTGTAATTTATGTTCTGTGAGCACTTCTGATGAAATCAATATTTACTCCATATGATAATTTTGATGACTTATTCTTTGTTTAGAGCACCTGCACGATTTTTCATATTATTATTTTTATACCTTCATACTTGTTCACTAGATACAAAACTTCTAGAATAATACAAGATTCTGATCTGAATTGAAGTACCATAATAAATGCAAACTTGGAAATAAAAAATGTCTTGTATTGGAGCTACCAACCCAATGGTGTGATATACAGACATGGTTATCCAACTCATTTTTTTAATAATGATTTGTTTTGTTTTGTTTGATTTAGATTTTTAACATTAATTTAACAATTTTTTAGTCATATTGCTACAATGTCGGTAGTGAGGCAGTTTATAGTGATGTCTAGCACTGGGGCATCATGCCGCAGACATGCAGCATGATATTCCACCCAGTCACATTATCCTGACATCAGGCTGACCAGTCCTAACCCTAACCTCTTAATGCTGAGTGTAAAGCGAGGCAGCTGTTAGTACCATTTTTGTAAGTCTTTGGTATGACTTGGCTGGGGATCAAACCCACGACTCCCGCTTCTGCGGCAGACACTCTAACCACTAGGCCACGAGAGTGTTTTTTTTAATAATGATATTATTTGCTTGCCTTTAGGGTTATGGGACCCACATGATGAATCATCTGAAGGACTATCACATCAGACACAGCATCCTACACTTCCTTACATTTGCAGATGAATATGCCATTGGATACTTTAAGAAACAGGTAGGCACAGAGCCACAAGCTAAATACAAAGTAATTGTAGAATAATAAGAGATATTGAAATATCTATTTGTAAAATTATCAATTTATAATAATGGACAAATAGAAGTCACTTCAACACTGCCTTTCCCATTTGTGGCAGCACTGTCAACAGTTTATTTCATTAAAGTTTTGGATTCACGTATATTAAGATGAAAAACCGTCAAAGGGTTTTAGAAACTATATGCAAATGCAAACCTTTTATGAAATAAACAGTGGACAATTAAACTAAGATAATTTATTCTGCAACACACTTGCTTGACCTTTGACCTTGTACATTGGTATGCCACTTTTTTAAAAAATTGTGGCGATATTGTGTTGGACATATTTATCTTATGCACATCTCATGAAGTAACTTTTCGACCCGAGTGTATACCCCTCCTGGTGTAATTTTTGACAGTGGAACAGGCTAAATGTTTCAAATTCTACCCTGATTTTTTTAATGTGAATTCATTTAAGAAACTTGATTATTTACCACCAGAGAAAGTCTTAAACATTTTGAGGAAGAGTCATTTATATAAAAAAATTGACCCTTTATTTTAAGGATTTTACACTTGTAACAAGTATCTTCCATAGATTTATATGTTTATTTGAATGGGTTGATCTTTGAGATTATTTGCAATTGGTACAGTATAGCCATTGATATGATGCTGTGTCATTAAACCCTAATACATGCATACTGTAACTGGACGAAACCAAGTTGATATTGGATCCAGCAAAGGCACTGATCAAAATTTAGTAAATGAGCAGTTTATTATGTAATTGAATGATTGTATCTGACACATACATGTACTATAAGACATAAATAAATATCTTGCCCTTTGTGTCATCAAGACCAACAGTAGATTTAACATAATGAGGTGCACAATGGTACAAGAAAATGAAAACATTCCTAATCTGAGGATGTAACTTGAATCAAACAAGTATCACTGTATGGAACTCAGAGAAATATGATTCATATATGGATCTATCTTCATGCATAATCAATGTTATATAGAATTTATAACCAGTCATTATTGATATAGATCTATCAGGATTGATCAGCGTTTTAGAATTTATAACTAGTCATGATATAGATCTATCTGGGTTGATCAATGTATAGAATTTATAACCAGTCATCATTGATATAGATCTGTCAGGGATAATCAGTGTATAGAATTTATAACCATCATGATTGATATAGATCTATCAGGGATAAACAGTAGATAGAATTTGTGCATGAATATAAAGACTATATAGTTCATCAAGTAAGATGTATGTATATTTGACTTTCATTTTTTAAGCAATATTGAATTATATTGATTCAGAAATGGAACATGTATGTATCTTGTGGTATCTGGTTGACAATCAGTGTATTTCCGGTTCCTAAGCTCTCATACGAAGGTCAAGGAGCAACCACATGTGGCCTGCACCTCCCAGTCGACCAGTTGATCTCAGATATCTGGAGAAATCTTCTTCCCTATAGACCCATTGGGTTTGAACCTTTTGCTCCTCACTGCAACTAAACCAATACCATCTGAGGTTCTGATATCACCATTGAACACAGCATCAGGGTTACATGAAACCCCACATTTTACAACTCCCCATGAGACATTAAAAAATATAATAACTGAGCTGTGTAATACATAAGACTTGGTTAAGTATGAATATAATGCTAATATGTTATGCATGTGCACACATGAATTGGCTTAATTATTCATTATTTCATCGGAATGAGATTATTATTATAATAAACACATTCATTTTTATATTTGTCTATGACTAGAATAATTGCTTTGCATGAAAAGAATTAAAAAAACAATTCATCATTGAATTCATGCAACATATATTTGGATTCAACTTGCATTTGGAATTGTTTTATATATTGAATTTTTCAGAATTTATTCTAAATGTTACAGAGGGAGAGCTGTGCCACATAATGCCATTTTGAAACAGGCTAAAGTCAGTCAGATAACATGGCATTATTTAACACAACTATGACTAAAATTTAGAATAAATTCTGAAATATCCAATCTATCAAACTATTCTATAACATAGAATGGATAATAAGTAAGAATAGTTTCAAATTGCACACACCTCTACAGCTGAAGGTTGCTTCTATATAATGGATACTTCTTGACAATACTGCACTGTATTGTGTTAATACAGTGAGATGTTACTATAAGAACATCTAGTCCCACAATTTGACTTGTAGATTTGTATGGATAGCTGTGAAATTATGGTCATCATGCAAAGATGCAGCTTTTGTAAGATTTTTATTGCCTTTTTTGTAGATCAGTAGAACTGTTCTGCTATGATAGGCTACATGTAGACTTGTAGCTCGACAAAGACTACAGATTAAAACTGTTCAGGTTTTAGGGGTGGAACAGTTTACTGTTATAATGAAACTTAGTACTCTCTGCTTTCCACATTTATTAGAATACATTATAATGTGAATAGAGAATGTTTTACCTTTTTCATCCATTGTCTTGTTCACATGTCAACTATTTTTTTTGGATTCCTCTTTATCTGTGAAATTGAATGGTTGACTCCCAAACTTAGTTGAGGGAGGAAACTAGTTCTAGTAGTAGAGGTTACACTGTACAGTTTCCAAACTACACAGGGGCTTTTGGCACACCTTTTCCAGTGTGTATCTTCAGTACAATATAAAGTCAGTACCCATTTCAGTTAAAACAGTTATTTATCAAGCCTGAACATGTGCTTTTTAGCAAAAATTTCCAGTGTCTGGTACAGCCATTTCTAGCCCATAAAAATATGACCAATTTGACATTCTGGCTTATATGACTAATTATGTAAACATGTTTTCTATACAGTAACATTAGTTCAACATCAGAGAACTGGACCATAATTTGTGGATGGCTTACATGTGATGTAAGGAAGAAATGTTTTGCTTTTGAGGCCAAAAGGTCAGAAGTCAAGGTCGAAAGAAGAAAAATGGTTTCTGCACAGTAACATTAGTTACACATTACAGATCTGGACACAACTTTGAATAAAGTGTATTTGGGGTAGAGAAAAAAGAAACCTATAGATTTTGGGATCAAATAGAGGAAGGTCAAAGTCATCAACTGAAGAAGAAAAAATACTTTCCACACAATTAACTAGTTCTACATCAAGTCCTGCTCTTTACATTGTGGCTGGCTTGCACTTGAAGTATGTACAAGCCTGTTGATTGTGGGATCACAAAATGGTCAAGATTACTATGGCTGAAAAATGAGAAAATGGTTTCAGTTTTTTATGTACATTCATTAAAGTTTTTTGATGGCTTACACATTAGATAAAAAGAAAGCCTATGATTTTGGGAGTCAAATGTCAAAAGTTATGGTCACTGTGGGTCAAAGAAAAATTAAATGTTGTACATTAATTTTGTTCTAGAGTTTGTTTTGTGTCCAAACGTTGACTGGCTTGCACTTAGGGTAAGAAAGAAAACTATTGACTTTGGAATCTAAAATTCAAGATCATGATGAGTATAATTAGATAGTTTCTGCACATGATCATCTGTTAGGATTCCAAGACTGTTGACCAAAGGTTAAGGTGATTGAGACCCATTAGTCAATTATATCATGAATCAACCATGCCTAACTAATGCTAACATAGAGGGTTGGTGTATATTGTACATACCATTCATAGTGCTCTTGTGTTCCTCATCTATCACTGCTTTATTGTTTAAAAGTTAGCTTGTCTTACACTTTCTACTGAGATGCGCAGTTTTCATATATTCTCATTTTTCGAAACAAGGGCTTCTCCAAAGAGATCAAGATGCCAAAGTCAGCTTACCTGGGTTATATCAAAGACTACGAAGGGGCAACATTAATGGGATGCGAACTCAACCCCAAGATTTGCTACACCAAATTCTCCCAGATCATCAGAAAGCAAAAAGAAGTCAGTATTTGGTTTCAACTATTATATATTTTAATGCATTATTACAATAGCAATTCATCAATGGAATCTACAATGTTTGTTAATCATGTCATATAAACTAAGTGAAAATTAGAGATATTTCTTATTCATCTGTCGGGATTCAGATATGTTATCACTTCAGTGTTTTATATCATTTACAACAACTGAAGTGTGTGATATCACTCCATGTAGAGATCAAAACACTTTTGTTAGAAATTCAAGTGGAATTTGGAATAGGTGGGTGTGTTGGGGAGTCATCTGGTATAACCACAGAAGTTACACAACTACACATACTAAATGGGGCCACAAGTGGCCAAGTGGTCTGAAGCGCTTTCTGTTACAGATCACTGCCATCTCACCTCTGTCTGCGCGAGTTCAAGTCTAAGATTTGGCTAATGTAGTTATGTGAGAAAGCTTGCCAGTAGCTTCTCATGGGTCGGTGGTTCTATCGTCTTTCCAGGGGTTATCCTGGGTTCTTCATCCACCAATAATACTGGCCGCCATGTATAGCCTATCGTGTGCTGAAAAATGGCGTTAAACTCTATAATAAAAAAAAACCACACACATACTAAAGATTAATTTACAGCAGTTTAATATTGTAATACATAATAGTTGAGCAACAATTCTAGTTTTGACCTTCTAGTTCAGTAAAGCTGATGCATGGGGAATGGTATCAAAATTCAAATTTGTGTTTCCCATCTAAAAAATGATTTTTTTGTTTTGCGATATTTAACTTATGATTATTAGCTTTACTATATAGACTTTAAAGTTTAACCTTGAGAGAGAGAGAGAGAGAGAGAGAGAGAGAGAGAGAGACAGAGACAGAGAGAGAGAGAGAGAGAGAGAGAGAGAGAGAGACTTTTCCCAGTAGAAGAACCTAATCTAACTGTACCACAAATATAGATATACATAACAACACCTAGCAGTTAAAGAATGAAATGTTCTGTTTCATTACTGGAAATATTTGGTCACCCTGTTAAGCATTAGTCACAATGAGGGTCTCTTGTTTAGTAGTCTAGTTTAGATGGGTTAGGGAATAGTCATCCCTTACATATACATATTGTACAAGATCACACTAGACATAATTTAAAAAAAATCAGTTGTGTCTTTGGACTAATGCAATTTCCAGTCTGTAAAGTAATTATACTTAAATCCTGCAATTCTGCTTTCAGATTGTGAAGAAGATAATAGAGAGGAAGCAGGAGAAATATCAGAAGGTTTACCCTGGTCTGAGTTGTTTTAAGGATGGAGTTCGCCAGATTCCTATTGAGAGTATCCCAGGTCTACAGGAGGCTGGCTGGAAACCACCAGTTGATGCAGTGTGAGTAAATTACAAAAGTACCTGCTCTTAATACGGTGTTCATTAAAGAAAAGAACATACATAAGAGAGCACACATTTTACAAGCCAAGTTGAGTGATGTTCATGCAACCTTGGCTTTGCATATTTAAATCAACTATTAAATTGTAGTATAATTTTTGAAAAAAGAAATATATATTTGTTTGCTACTCTTTGTTTGCTAGTCAAATGGAAAGAAAGCTTTAATTGAATTAATTGCCTCAGGATCTCAACTTTAGATGTTACAATAATCAGTGCAAGTCCCTTACACCAAGTGCTTTTAACAATGTCAGAACAGATGAGACATTCAAAAAGTAAATACCATGTGTACTTGTTAATAATACAAACATCAAAAACCCTGAGCTGCCATCACATACTGCATATGCAGATCGTGGTCTATATTATTTATTCTGGTGATTTCTCCAAACAAACTGCACAAACCCAGATGAGATAGTGCATGAGGTGATGGCAGATTGGACTTGTCTTAAATGAGTATATACTGTATATGAAGTCTAATTAAATAGAACAGAAGAAATTAATAACAACTAACCTTCATTATCAACACATACCACATTTAATAATCTGAACAGTAAAATATCATCAGACTTGATCATAAAATGACAATTAGTTGTTACTTATTTCATTGTTATAAGTCTGCTAGTTTTACAAAAGGAAACAAATTTTAAAACAAGATTGGCATAAGGCACTGTCATTGGGTGAAATTATATAGTCTAGTTTTTCTTAATGGGAGAAACAAATCGTTAAAAAAAAAAAGCTTCATATGGAAGTAGTGTGTAATGGAAGAGTGGTACTTAAACTGAAGCCAATTTAGAACCAGATATTCATGTCTTTAAAAATGTACATCAGTTGTTTTTTCTTCAACTTTTTATTCCTCTGAATGCTTTTATATTCATTTTTGCAAATATCTAGCTACCATGTTAATTTTACAAGGAAAAATATCAAACAAGAGCCATCTGAATTTCAGTGTGTGTATTTGATATTTTATCGTGTTTTTCATTGTTACATTTTCTTAACTTTACTTTTATGTTGCCACCATATAGCCACTGTTTTAATATGTTGCTGTAATAAGCTACTATAATTACTACCACTACTACTACTACTACTACTACACACACACACCATAATTTTAGTACATTAAAGTATATATTTTTGCAATATTTAGTTTTCATGAAGATTTGGTTAATTTAAGATGCTAAACTTGCAGTATATACTTTTAATGAGCATTTTTAATTCTTACAGGATATTTACAATTGTATTTTGTATTTTTATATTAAATCACAACATTGGCATACACATCATGCATAATGGATTGTCCACTTTATCCATTTGACATGTACAAGCAATTAAGTGTCTACTATGAATAGTAGGTTGTCCAGTACCTTTGGTTGATTTCCTGCAAGGCTAGTGGACATCCACTTTTTTACGTTTTATGGCAATCCTCACTGAATTTATTGCATTTTCTCCATGAGCTGACCTATCATTCTGGTGGCCTGGTAAGTGTGTCTGCCTTGGATGCAGGAAGTTATAGGTTAGAACCCCAGCCAAGTCATTGCAAAAGACTTATAAAAATAGTATTAGCAGCTGCCTCACTTAATGCCCAACATTAAGAGATTAGTGTAAGAACTGGTCGGTCTGGTGTCAGGATAATATGGCTGGGTGGGAGATGATGTTATGTCTGCAGCATGATGCCACATTGCTAGACATCACCATAAACTGCCCCACGGCAACCATGGTAGTGATACAAGTAAAACTGTTAAAACTACTTTAAAAAGCACACATGCAAGCATGCACACACACACATACACACAGATGGGAGAAACCACTACTCTGTAATTCCAACCAGCAGGTCTCAATTTCATACCTTTACCTGCACAAACAATACAGTAATAACATTTCTTGTGACATTTTTTACATGTTCTGTGGTTATTTTTTTTTTGCACACACTCCTTAAAAAGGATAATCAGGTCCAAAGGTAAAAGTTTTTAAAACAATATTCTCTTGTCATTCCAGAACAGTTTTTCAGGATTTGTCATGTGCATTATGAGAATGTGCTGTTATGATGGAGAAAATGTACTGTACTAAGAGAATATACCAAAGGAAATTGTATTGGAATAAACTGACCATAATACCCAATACTAAAATACTTCAGTGATTATGCTCTTTTGTCCCTTCACCTATAACACAAACTTGCAGTTATAACTTTGTTTGAGCTGTTGGCACAAGAATGCATTCTTAGTAGAGTCAGTGTAAAAACAGTAATGATATAGTAAAGGTCAACATGTATCTAGTTGTTGAGAACATGTGATCAATTAATTTGTATTTTTGATACCACATTGTGGGTCCCAAGCAGCTGAGTGGACCCAGGCACTTTACGCAAGTCCTGAGGCTCAGTCAGTGTGCACTGGGTATATGAGAAAGCTTACCAGTAGCTTCCCCAGTTCTTCCCAGGGCATTCCTTGGTTAATCCTACAATTGGTAAACTGGTGGCCATAATTAGACCATCTTTGATGGAAAATGTCTGAATAAAGTAGTGCATGTTATCAGTTACAGTGTTTTCATGCTAATAATTAAATTTGATTTCTTTTTTTTTGTTTTGTTTAATAAATGCTCTATCACATTGCTAAACTTGTTATATTCAGCGAAGTACCTAAATATTCTCACAGGATTCTTTTCTTGGAACTGGATCTTATCTCATACACAATACATGTGAATTTTAGTGGACATATTTTTGAACATTAAACAATATTATGTACCACTTAACAAGAACTTTATGCACTTAAGCTGTAACTCTTCTGACCGCTTAGTTCCACACATGCTGTAGTGGATAGACACTATTACACAACTATATTGCTGCACCTTTCTAAATATGGGCTATGAAACTTAACCTGTTCACTATGAACCATGATAAGGACATCTACAATGACCAAAATAAACAGTCTGTGATGAGCAATGGTATACATGGAATAATTTCAACCATGGGAATGTAGATTTTCAAGAATCATAGCCTTATTCTTGTCTGTTTTTTGTCTGTCTGTCCATCACACTGGTTAAATTTCAGGAATGGAGGGGTCTGTATTGTGCATTTAAGTAACTAGATAAAAGCCTGTACAGCGAGATTTCTTTTTTCAACTGATATAGTGCAAGATGCAAACCATGGTTTTATAACAAAAGGTGAAAGGCAACATTGCAGTTTTGGTCTTCTTTGCCATTAAGTACAATGAATAAATGCAGTTTTGGTCTTCTTTGCCATTATATACACTGAATGAATACAGTTTTGGTCTTCTTTGCCATTAAATACAATGAATGAATGCAGTTTTGGTCTTCTTTGCCATTAAGTACACAGAATGAATGCAGTTTTGGTCTTCTTTGCCATTAAGTACAATGAATGAATGCAGTTTTGGTCTTCTTTGCCATTAAGAACAATGAATGAATGCAGCTTTGGTCTTCTTTGCCATTAAGTACAATGAATGAATGCAGTTTTGGTCTTCTTTGCCATTAAATACAATGAATGAATGCAGTTTTGGTCTTCTTTGCCATTATGTACACTGAATGAATACAGTTTTGGTCTTCTTTGCCATTAAGTACAATGAATGAATGCAGTTTTGGTCTTCTTTGCCATTAAGTACAATGAATGAATGCAGTTTTGGTCTTCTTTGCCATTGAGTACACTGAATGAATGCAGTTTTGGTCTTCTTTGCCATTATGTACACTGAATGAATACAGTTTTGGTCTTCTTTGCCATTAAGTACAATGAATGAATGCAGTTTTGGTCTTCTTTGCCATTAAGTACACTGAATGAATACAGTTTTGGTCTTCTTTGCCATTATGTACAATGAATGAATGCAGTTTTGGTCTTCTTTGCCATTATGTACAATGAATGAATACAGTTTTGGTCTTCTTTGCCATTATGTACAATGAATGAATGCAGTTTTGGTCTTTGCCATTATGTACACTGAATGAATACAGTTTTGGTCTTCTTTGCCATTAAGTACAATGAATGAATGCAGTTTTGGTCTTCTTTGCCATTAAGTACAATGAATGAATGCAGTTTTTGTCTTCTTTGCCATTAAGTACACAGAATGAATGCAGTTTTGGTCTTCTTTGCCATTATGTACACAGAATGAATACAGTTTTGTTCTTCTTTGCCATTAAGTACACTGAATGAATGCAGTTTTGGTCTTCTTTGCCATTATGTACACTGAATGAATGCAGTTTTGTTCTTCTTTGCCATTAAGTACACTGAATGAATAGTTTTGGGAAAGGATGTAGTATGGAACATTCTCGTATCTGAATTTTGTGTTTAGGTCCTTTCAATCACCTATAATCCATGAACACATTTCTAATTTATAAAGGAGTACAACCTTTTGTAAGTAAACAAACCTTCTTTGTTGTTCTTCTTCCATGAAAGATTTTTTCACATAAAATTACACACATGTACAGTTTTGAGTAAATCCTGCTGTAGCATTTTGTCATCGAATTTTTTAGATGTATACATGTATTCTGTATTTTATCAGGAAAGAGACAGTGATTGACCCAGATCAGCTATACAACACCCTCAAAGTTATTCTTAACCAAGTCAAGGTAAAGTGGAAATGTTTGTAAGGTCACTTAATGTGTGAATTTACACAAGTTTTAATTATTGACAGAGAAATAATCCACATTATTCCTTTTCATTAATCTGGATCCATGTACAGAGGAATGGCACCATAAAAAAAACATATTTACATTGTTTCTGTAGTTGACATTGATACTGCAATTTTATTTGTTGTATATGTAAAAGTAAAAAGTTGTTTGCAATGTATTTACGAAGGTTTAATTCATGGTCACGTCACGTTAAGAAGTTCTAGTTTATTTTAAACACCTGAAACTGATAAAATTAATTAAATGACCTTTCATATAATGAAATACACAGTTGATTTGTATTGTTGATATGAATTTCATCAATGCTGTAATCCATGTTCTAGAGGAATATTGAAAATACTGTAGGGCAATCTATATGTCCAATATCTTTTTGCATGCTTTAAAAAGGCTTCAGATGTAAAATGAAGCCATTTGGACCACCTTGTAGCCCAGGTATTTTTAATTCTACATCACAAAAACTTTATTGATGTCACAACAGCTTGGCATGTCATCACTAACATAAAGCAACATTTTGAAGCTATTGAAACACATTATTTTTATTTTTGAATCTTTTCCTTAAAATGTTCCATGAATAACATTAAAAATTAAGACGATCATTTATCAAATAGTTAAAATATCAAGTATTATATTCAGGAACTATTTTCTTTACAGAAAATCCATTCATTGTAAAGCCAGCTGGATTGTCATCTTCTAAAACTTTAGCAATATAACACTATAGATAACTACCATGTCTGTTTAAGAAGTGTCCGAGTTACATCACTAAGCAGAAATGGTGAGGATATACCAGTTGTACCTTAATGGAGTTACAAAGCACATCTTATTAATTTGTATGATGTAACTTCCATAACTTGTGAAATACTGTATTTATGAACAAAATTTATTCTGATGACAAATTCTGGTATCAAATAACCTGTGTATCATGAAATTATTTCTGATATATAGACAGTCATTACCGTTTTTTTTTTTTTCTTCTAATTATTTATTATTAAGTCATAGCCTGATGTTTGAAAAGATATAAAAAAAATATGATTCTTTCAGACCCATTCAAGTGCCTGGCCATTTCTAAAGCCTGTGGATAAGTCTGAAGCACCTGATTATTATGACCATATTAGGTTTCCGATGGGTAAGCAGTTGATTATTATGACCATATTAGGTTTCCGATGGGTAAGCAGTTGATTATTATGACCATATTAGGTTTCCGATGGGTAAGCACCTGATTATTATGACCATATTAGGTTTCCGATGGGTAAGCAGTTGATTATTATGACCATATTAGGTTTCCATTGGGTATGCAGTTCATTATTATGACCATATTCGGTTTCCAATGGGTAAGCAGTGGATGGTGCTAAAGCTGCCTTAAAAAGCAATTACTTTTTTCATTTTCTTGTGCTGTACAAGATTTAATTTACCCACACCCCAATTTGAGACAAAGTTGAATTCAGTATCAAGGTACTTTTATTCAAATTCATTTTAATGTCTAATTCAATAGCCAGCTATGTGTATCCAAATGAACATTCATTCAGTAAAATTTTAAATAATGTAGAATTCAAGAGTCAGCTATGTATATCCAATTGAACAAATTCTTAAAGTTATGTTAAAAATCCTAATCACACAGACACACACATAATGCCTCAGTGCTATGTATCTTTATAAACTGCCAAACCACAGACATCATAGTGATAAGACTAAATTTTTTAAAAAGCTATGTTACAAATTCAAATCCAAATCACACACTCTCAAGACTGGTTACTTTGTTATCTCCCATGAATAGAATTGTATTATGAATTTATTGTGGATATTTGTATATAATATCTTGCTCCATTAGTGGTTATGTTTGATCTGTTTGGATCATCATGTATAATTTCCTTGTATTGTGAACATCACCTCCACATCCTTATAAACAGACCCTTGAAATAACCGACCAATTGATATTCATAAACAAGGTTTATGAATAACAAGGTTGTTTTATGTATCATTATCTTGTTTTTGGGGAACATCAAATTTCTTGCCACTGATTAGGCACCTGAACCATTTACCTATGCCACCTGTATGGTTGGTATATTTAGCAGTCAGTTATAATATGAGCAATATGTGTCCAGTTCTCATATTGAGGAGTATAGTATTGAATATTGGTTTAGTTTACCGTGGGTCATAATAAAGAGGAATTTGAATACTGTTGATTAATATTTTGGGTGTCACTTGTATAGTTGGTTTAGACTGCCATGGGTTATAATAAGAGTAATTTGAATACTGTTGATTAATATTTTGGGTGTCACTTGTATAGTTGGTTTAGACTGCCATGGGTTATAATAAGATTAATACATTTACTGTTTTCGTATAGAGAAGTATTTTGACATATTTATATTACAACATTCATACAAGTGATTATTTAAACTATAAGTGGATCATAACATGGTTTTCAACCTCTTCTTCAGTTTTGTCAAAAATATGGTCATCTTGTTGCAGATAAGAACTGGCAAATTGAGCTTTTAGTGAACCTGTAAAGTAGTTAACAAAACATTAACTCCCTTGTCAAAAAGTTGGTTACCTCCCTTGTCAGAGCCAAGACAGACTCGATGTATAATGTGTTGAAGTCATTCTGAGGGATAGATAATTATAGCATTGTAATAGATGCATATTTTTGACATGGGAGTGAGTAATCATAAATCCTCTTTCTTTGACCTATGCACAAACATATTTGTAACTTCTGTTGCAGATCTGAAGACAATGACAGAAAGGCTGAAGAACAGATATTATGTTCACAAGAGACTGTTCATCGCAGATATGAATAGGATAATCACGAACTGCAGAGCTTACAACAAACCTGAAACCGATTATTACAGATGTGCAAACACTATTGAAAGATTTGTACAAACTAAATGTAGAGAGGCTGGGCTTCTAGATAAATGACTAAATAATAATCTTATCTTTTCTTCCATCTGATTCACAACAGCAAACTGCAAATGACTCTTTAGATGTCAATGTTCCACATACTTTGCTGCTGACTTTATCTCCACATCTGCAAGCATATCAGTTCAGTGAAAGTTGATGTGTTTACAAATACTGCCATAGTTTCTATCATACTACTATACCAGAGTTTCAGCCATCATGTGCATTCATATGAGGAGCAAATGTATAACACACTTGTTTAGAATGTTCACCAAGCAGAAACATGCTTCACCATCAAATACATTACTCAATTACAATAATGGTATGGAATAACTGCTACCTAAAGCATCCAGCCCTCCCTAGCTTGAAAAGTCTTATCTATACTTTATTCAAAGGGAAGTAATTCTTACTAGGTGGCACTCCAGTTACCAGATGTCATCAGTTTTAACTTTTACTGTCAAAAGACATCCGAGCATCCATGTATTTGTTTTTTTATTATTATTTTCTGTTAACCATCAATCAGTATTTTGTGGTGGTACATTTAGTTGATCATAATACTATATTTTTGTGTATTTTGCTGAAATTTAAGATATTTTGTGCAATTTTGTTACCACTTAATATGACATATTTTCATCGGTAATACCATATTAGAGCTAACAAGTGCCACAGTACAACTGTCCTTGTTCACAGCTTTGCATATTTGCACACATTATCTCTTTATCTCTTTATTCTGATATATTTATAATATTATCAGTATTTATTTAATTACCATTTTTCTTTCCTTGTTAAATTCATTCAGTAACTGTTCCAAACACAGACTATTGTTGAGGACATCTAATGGATATTTACATTCATATTTTGATATTCAGTAACCTTAATCTCCCATTGTATTTACACATGATGTGTTTTCCTCTTAATATTTTCAGATAGTCTGTGATAATATGGCTATTAATGTTAAAAATGCAAGCATTTAAGGTGGCAGGAGACGGTCACAAATCCTGCCTTGCTTGCACTAAATACTTACTGTTCAAAAGCTGCCAGCTATGATCTCCTTGGATAGATATTCTTCAAAAATAGCTGAAAGGCAAGGAATAAATGGCTTTATTCATCAAATCTAGAGATCAAGACATTTTAAGTTTACACCCACCCTCTAACTTGTTGTTTAGTGTAGCTAAGGATGCAGGAATGCATCCCCTCTCCCCTTGCATTGTATGGGGAACATAATGCAGATTGATGCTTTATTATTATGCTGTAAAAACATGAGACATAACTTAGATCTAATATTTGCAGTTATTTCTAATTATTAAGACTTGCATATTGTTAGCACTATACATTTGTCATCTGGAAAACATTAATGGAAAGGGATAGTTGATTGGAGTTCATAAAAAAGTAATTATTAGTTCTCAGATAAGACATCTTTATAAGGTTTCTGGTGGTGGTGGTAATGGTGGCAGAAACAGTCTTATTGGTATTATGATTTTTTTAAAACATTTCAGGTGGTTACATCATAGTGTGTGCAACACTGTGTTCCACTGAGTCCATAAAATTGTGAAGTAATATAAAATCTTGTTCAGGTCTAGGCCTTCTAGTTTATTATTAAAAATATGTCCAGTAGCGAAAAACAAGTAAGTTTGTTCAGGAAAGACTTTTTAATGTTAAGGATGTTGATTGTAATTTAATATATCATGTTAATGTTAAGTGTGTTGATTGTTATTTATAATAATGATCAGCTTTCTAATCTCTTTTGATGTTGATGGCTTAAAATTCAAAATTTAAAGACTGAGTCAATATAACAAAACATTAAAAATGTTTCAGTGTTGTAAAGTCATACGACTATAATATTACAATATGTACAGTAGGACAGTGTTATTAAACTAGTTGCAGGCTACTAATTAGAATACTAATAATTAGCCTTATTATCAGATATTCTTATAGATTCTCTTTTCATAAGTTGTGGAGTAATTTCACTTTTTGTGTATTAAATGACTATTTTTTTATCTAGAAACTTCTGATGAATATTTATTTATTAGTCCCCACTCACTCTACTAAAATATTTCTATTACAGATACATTTTTTTTAGGTGTTATGATTGTAAAAGATTCAAGAAGAGTTCATCAATCTCATACTGTCCTTCCTCAGTACCTTAACTTATTCAAAACAAATTGCAATTAAATATAAAGAAAGGTATAACCAATAAAGTAACAAAAAGAAAAGTAGTTATCTTTTTCATAATTCATCATCTTTTGCAAATTATGTGCTTCTAATTCCTCTAAACTGTCTTACCTTGAACATTTACCCTGTACTTTAAGTTTCAAACTTTTTACTACCTTAGACCTGTCTGGATGTAAGTTCATGAACGTCTTGAAACGGTCTTTTTTTATGTCACCAGACATGCAAAGTTTCTGTGATGTATATAGGAATAATTCAGTCCATCTGTCTATCCATCCTTCCATTGGACACACTATCCTGTCCAACCAACCTTCAACTGGACACACAGGCCTGTCCATCTATTCTTCCACTGGACACAATTCCATCCATCCATCCTTGCACTAGACAAACAGTCCTGTCCATCTATCGTTGCAATGTACACACTGCCCTGTCCATCATATTCCACTGGGAAAACTGTCCTGTTGATCTATCCTTTTATTGGATTGGACACACAGCCCTGTCCTTCCATTGGACACAGTCCTGTCCATCTGTCCTTCCACTGGACACTCTCCTGTCCATCCATATTTCACTGGGCACACTGTCCTCTTCTTCTAGCCTTCCAATGGACACAGTCCTGTCCATTTATCCTCCCATTGGGCACACTGTCCTGCCCATCTATCCTTCCATTGGACACAGTCCTGTCCAACTGTTGTTCCATTGGACAGTCCTTTCCATCTATCTTTCCATTGGACACAGTCCAACTAAACCCTTTCGAAAATTTCACTTGAAATTCGAGTCATGATTTCTAAGAATATTATTTGAAAAGCACTTTGTATTTCCAGAGAAGAATAACTTGAATTAAATAATCTATATATATATATATATATGAATGTTTGTTTGTTTGTTTGTTTGTGTCGTATGCGTTCCTATACCGTTCATCCGATTGCGATTAAACTTTGGTGAGTTGTTCTGCGCACGCCCGCGAAGGTTTCTGACTTAGTACAACCATTAAAATTGTAACAATTAACAAATGTGTTTTTGCGACATTTACCGTGTGTTCGCAGTGAACTGTAGGCGCCTTTAGATACGTCACGTGATCTAGCACTAGGCGCCTTTAGATACGTCACGTGATCGAACAGTAGGCGCCTTAGATACGTCACGTGATCGAACAGTAGGCGCCTTAGATACGTCACGTGATCGAATACGGTCTGTAGCGATACCTAATTTCGTGTGTCTTCGGTGTGAACTGTAGGCGACTAAGATACGTCATGTTTACTTAGTTACGTTTTGTTCGCGCCTTGGTTACGTCAAACAATCGCGGTGTGAATTTGTACGTCACGTGATCGAACAGTAGGCGCCTTAAATACGTCACGTGATCGAACACGGTCTGGATTGGCTGAAACTATGATGACGTAAATCAACAACTGTATGAAATTCATAATCGGTGTACGTCATGTTTACTTAGTTACGTTTGGTTCGCACCTTGGTTACGTCAAACAATCGCGGTGTGAATTTGTAATACTAATAGTCGTTACAAAGCATTACTTTTGCTGTCTAATCAATTATGCCACCTAAATGAAAAGCTATTGGTCGATCTACACCTCAAGCACGAAAGATAAAGGCATCACGAGCTTCAGAAACAGACAGCAATGGAAAGCAAGATTGGAAACCGTTCGAGTTTACACTGCTCAAACTCGATCATCTGAAACAGACGAGCAACGGAAAGCAAGATTGCAAACCGTTCGAGTTCACACTTCTCAAGCCCGATCATTTGAAACAGACGAACAACGGGAAGCAAGATTGCAAACCGTTCGAGTTCACACTGCTCAAGCCCGATCATCTGAAACAGACGAACAACGGGAAGCAAGGTTGCAAATCGTTCGAGTTCGCACTGCTCAATCCAGACGAACAATGCACGCAGATTTAAATCTTATTGCATTCCATTATAATGCAAATTATGATTACAGTCTTCATCCAAGTGTGCTTATTGGAAAAATGGATAAATCATGCGTGTATTGCAATGCCCTCAAATTTAAGAATGAAACACCAGGAATGTGCTGCGCGGGTGGAAAAGTGAAATTGCCAGAATTACATTCACCACCCGAACCATTATCAACGTTGGTATCAGGTGACACAAGCCAATCGAAACATTTCTTGGCAAACATACGGAAGTACAATTCAAATTTCCAAATGACATCGTTCGGTGCAACAAATATCGTGCGCGAGAATTACATGCCAACATTTAAAGTGCAAGGGCAAATTTACCATCGTGCAGGATCACTACTACCACTACCAAACGCAGATCACAAATTTCTTCAAATTTATTTCATGGGAAACACTCATGAACAAATCGATCAACGTTGTCAATTCAATACTGGCACTAAACAAGAAATAGTCGCTGCATTACAAACTTTATTCGATCTACACAACGAATTAATTCGATTGTTCAGAACTGCCCTTGAACAAGTGCCAACTGATGACTACAAAGTCGTAGTTAGAGCAGACAAAACACCTGTCGGCCAACACGAAAGACAGTACAATGCACCAACAATTGATGAACTGGCGATCGTTATAGTTGGCGAAGAATTTAACTCGCGTGATATAATTCTTCATCGCACAAATGGTGATGTTCAGCGAGTCTCAGAAACTCATCGCTCATTTGACGGATTGCAATATCCGATTTTATTTTGGCAAGGAGAAGATGGATATCATTTCAACATCTTAATGAGAAATCCACAAACAAATGAGGAAACGAATAAGAAAGTCAGTGGCATGAAATACTATTCATATCGATTGATGATTCGTGAAAACGCTGAAAATCATATCTTGAAATGTCGACAATTGTTCCATCAATACATTGTCGATATGTATGCGAAAATCGAAACCGAACGACTCCTCTACGTTCGATTAAATCAAACCAAGTTGCGTTCCGAATAGTACATTAATTTACGTGATGCAGTTGTTAATGATGGCAATGTGAATCTCAATGAATTCGGAAAAATGGTCATACTACCGGCCACATTTACAGGGAGTCCACGGCACATGCATGAATACGCACAAGATGCAATGACATGTTCGCGCATATGGCCGTCCAGATTTGTTTATTACCTTCTCATGCAATCCGACGTGGGATGAAATACAAGAACTTTTGTTACCTGGACAATCATCGTCGGATCGTCATGATATTTCCGCGAGTGCATTCAAACAAAAATTGAAATCTTTAATAGATTTCATTGTCAAGCATCATGTTTTTGGACAGACACGCTGTTGGATGTATTCCATTGAATGGCAAAAAAGAGGTTTGCCACATGCACACATTTTGATATGGTTCATCCAAAAAGTCAAACCAGATCAAATTGATCAAGTCATTTCAGCAGAAATAGCAGATGTTCTTAATTGATAAAGACTTATTTTAAGTCGTCACCAAAAACATGATTCATGGTCCATGTGGCTTACTCAACAACAATTCACCATGCATGTCTGATGGGAAATGCACGAAACGATACCCACGACACTTACTTGCAGAGACTATCACCGGTAATGACGGATATCCACTCTATCGTCGGCGATCAACTGAAGATGGTGGCAAATCCATAACTTTAAAAAAAGTACGAAACAATGATGTTGAAGTCGATAATCGTTGGGTTGTGCCGTATTCACAGTTACTTTCGAAAACGTACAAAGCACACATCAATGTCGAGTATTGCAATTCGGTGAAATCTATCAAGTACATTTGCAAATAAATATGTTAATAAAGGAAGCGATATGGCAGTTTTTGGAGAGGGAAATGCAAATGCATCCATCGATGAAATCTACCAATATCAAATGGGACGCTACATTAGTAGCAATGAAGCAGTATGGCGCATTTTCTCATTTCCAATCCATGAACGACATCCAACAGTTCTTCATTTGGCAGTGCACCTTGAAAATGTATATATACTTCACAGCAGAAAATGCACATACAAGAGCATTGTCACCACCGCCAACAACGTTAACTGCATTTTTCTCATTGTGCGGGAATGATATGTTTGCAAAGACACAACTTTACTCTGAAGTGCCAACATACTACACATGGAATGCATCAGTGAAAAAGTTTCAACGTCGCAAACAAGGTCAAGCAGTTGAAGGACATCCCAATTTATATTCGACCGACACATTAGGCAAAAATTCACAAGATGTTAACATTTACATGTTATTAACATATTTCATGTCTAGCTCATAAAGATGCTAATATTTACATGTTATTAACATATTTCATGTCTGGCTCATAACGATGCTAACATTTACATGTTATTAACTTATGGCATGGGGGGGGGGGCGAGTGGTCTAAAGCGCTCTACGTTACGGATCACTGCCATCTCGCCTCTGCGTGGGTTCGAGTCTTAACATTCGGCTAATATAGTTATGTGAGAAAGCTTGCAAGTAGCGTCTCGTGGGTCGGTGGTTCTTTCCGGGGTTTTCCCGGGTTCTTCCTCCACCAATAATACTGGACGCCATGTATAGCCTGTCGTGTGCTGAAAAATGGCGTTAAACTCTACAACAGCAACAACAATAACTTATGGCATGTCTGGCTCGTCAAGATAAGTGATAAACCTCCTTGAAAAGGAACATTTCTCCACATTTTAGATGATGCCTAAATTACCTAAACACGAAATTGAAAGCTATGTGGAAAACTGCAACTTCTCGATTTAGATGACAAACTTTTGTTATTATGGGTGGGAATACTGGAAAAGTTTTAAACCGTTATCTTCATGTAAAACATAATGTTTTCTTCATGCATTGGGCCCATTTTAGTGTTGTGTTTGAGTACAGTTCAAAGTCTACATGCTTTGGAGATGTTCAAGACTGTTAATAAGTGGGGAATATACGAAAAAGCAATCGATAATTGACGCACACTAGATGTTGAGTAAACGTTGAACTTGATAAGTGTATATAATGCACACATTTATTCTCAAGCCATGTTTTCCTCGGCACAACCAATTTTATCCTGAGCACTGGAACGCATGCACACGCGCGCGCGCTCATGCATACATTCATACATAGTTGCTCGCCTGTCTAAAAAGTCCAACAATAGATCTAACAGAAAGGTGCTCACCGTTTCAACAACCGATATAAGGAAATATCTTATCTAATTGGAACTAATCCGACTTCAACGAACAATCAAGAAAGATATCTAGGATTGATATATACATTTTTCACCGTGGACCATTAATGTATGGAATCTATTTATTTACAAATATGAATAGCCAATAGTTATCATTTCTATTTTAAAAAAGTAAATAATGGAACGTCTTATCCCCAAATGTGATCAATTTACAAAATATGATCAAAGTATATATTTTTTATTTTCACCCGTATAGTGATATCAAATTATCGATTTCACGCGTATAATGATGCTGATTAATATTGATTTAGTAATGAAATATATGTATGTCATGGTGTCCAGTTAACGAGTACAATGTATTTCACGTTCCTCGGCTCTCGTCGAATGATCAAGAACCACCATACATGCCCCCCTCCCAGTCTGCTGAAGATCCATTAAGAAGTTCCTTATTCCCTGAGGACCTATTGGTCCGAAAGGTTTGGTCCCTCCCTGCGAGTAAATTAATACCGTCCGAGACAACGTCACCATCGACAGCAGCGAGCGGGTTCCACAAAACCAGAGCGAGTTCTTTGACAATGTCGCAAAAACAGCTAAACACGACTGAACTGTGTAGTATATTCAACACCTATAAATACGTATTTATAGATGTATGCTGCGCATACGCGCACATAAATTGGCTGTCAGGTATTAAATCATTTTATCATCACTACTGTACGTGCTTATAATTATAAAAACAACCTTCCATACCATCTTCGGTTGCCAAGGTTATGTTTATCTTATCTACACCTTGGCGGATGGATGAGATATTTTAGTGCTTAAGAGTCTGTGAATTTCATTGGATGCGGCGGGTCCGTGTTTGTACAAATACACCTGTAATGGCTTCTCTATGGTACTTTCTACGTAATCTTACAAAGTATCAATGCCTCGACCATTTTCGGCCGATGTACCGCGCACCGCTGTTAAAGCACTAATATATCTATTGATCCGCCAAGGAGGGGCCGTCCATAAATGACGTCACGCACCAATGGTAGTGGGGGATCGGGTCACAGATTTGTGTTGATGTGTGAAGATGGGAGGGGTGTTTAAGAAATGTGACGTCACATCAAAATGCGCAACTTTAAATAAAAGTTCTACTTAAATGTTTGATTGCTTACAATTTATTTAATGACGTTTTATATAGCTTCACGCGTGTCGTGCATAATAGTGGCTTTTTCCAAATAACATTTTTCCGTTTCCAGTCCGCTGGTGTCGACAAAGCGAGGTTGAACTGATCTTTTTCTCGCCAAACTTACTTAGTGATAAGCGAATTTTCTGCGATATTTCTTCCAGCGAACATTTTGAGTTTTGAAAGTAATTTTAATTGTCTCGGGGGAGGGGGGGTGTAGCAGAGCTTTGTGAAGTCATATTTGAGGGGGGGGGTCTAACTTTTTGTGACGATGTGTGTGTGTGTGTGTGTGTGTGTGTGTCAAAAATCGGCCAAAATCGCATGACGTCGTTTATGGATGGTATCCAAGGTGTATATAGCTTTAACGTATCAGCACCTTGGCTAGCTAAGATGCTTTTATATATGAATCCGATGTCCAACAAGAATAAACTGGATCATTAAGGTTCTAACATTACTCATCATTCAATGCATGCAATGTTTAATTCAAATCAATTTGTCTCTACAGTTATAAAAATGGCTAACTAAAAACAGATTAATGGAAATCAGAGAGCATGACTATACATTCGACTTTCTTTAAACGTTACGTTCAATTCACAAGCATTAAATCTACAAAATAATTGTATTGTATCAAACATAAAGCAAGAAGAAAGACACATAATTCTGCATCTGAAGATTGTCCAGTAAAGAGGAGAGCTCCTAAAATAAACCCTCGTATTATAATAAAGAACGAGAATTTACCCTATATAAGTACCATTCATTTGTGGTAAACGTAAATAGCCAGAGAACGCAAGGTATTATGACCCTATAAGAACTTTGCGTCTGTAGCAATGTGTAAACCTAATTCGTTATTATGAAATAACCGAAATAACCACTGCTACGTCGACTCTTTATTATTTATCTGGCGAAAAATAATAGTATGTGCCTTCGACAAGATAACACCGATCCTCAAACCATCTTTACTATTTGTGTGCTATAAAATCATCATTGAATACAGTGCTTCTTTTGTATTTACAAACAACTGAGGAGTAACAACAACTTTATGTGAATATAGTACCGTACTTAATCATACAAAGACTGGTAGAACTCGTTCAGATTTTGTTACCTTGGTTATTCTAGCTGTACTTCACTATTAGGATAGTTTATAAGCTGTGTGAGTGTTGTTCGTCCGTCGATTCGACAAGGACCTTTCTAGTCATCCGATGGTTGGAGAGGCTGGTTCGGTTGTGCGCGCGTGCAGGTGGCTGATGAAGCCATCCCTTGGACGAATGTTCGTTTGCATAAGAGACAGGTAATGAGTGGGACATCTCCAGGAGGGTTGATGGCACGTGCTTTTCTGGCTTGCCTCTTGGGCTCTGCAGCTGCTGTCCTGCTAGATTCGCACAACTTGGAGCCTTTGTGCACAGAGGAACGCCAAGTGACTCGATCGCTTGCTGTTTTCTCTCCAGAATCATGTATGTTTTCAACGCAACTTTCAGATTGTCTTTGAAGCGTTTTTTCTGACCTCCGTGGGATCGCATATTTTTTTATTATCTTGCCAACGTTTGAGATATTTGAGTTGTACATTAAATTTAGACGGATAAACATATTAAATGCATAATTTGCACCCCCACCTCACCCCCTTCATATTGCACTTGTTTTATCAGGTTTCTGCCCGGCATGACGTTGCTGTTGCTACGGTTTTGATCAAATAAAATAATCTGTTAATTTTTATCATTTCTGAAATATTGGAGATTTACCTCTCTATATTAAAAATTGACAGATCATCATTTTTTGTTCTCTTGTATGGTATTTTAAAGCATAACTGGCTTTCATCATTTAAGTTTTAGCGTTTGGGGGCGGATCTGGGATCTTCCCGTCGGAGATTTTTTTATATAAATACAACGATCTTTATATTTGTTATGTTATGTTATGGAGAAAATTAGATCTTTTTTTCAAAACACTCATATAAATGGTATTTATTTCAAGCAATTTGTTGACCAAACTTGTTTTCTTTTTTCTTTCTTTCTTTTAAAAATACACAATGCCTGTCCCAACCGCTATTAAATTTTTTAGTCTCCAATGTACAATTTAATTTTAAACCACACAATATGTGTACAGTCTCCGAAATATTCCAAGAAGCGATTAGACTATAAAATAATAAGTCCAGACAAATTTCATTACAACTTATCGGCCCTGGCTGTCGGCACCATCATAACATATCGTTGGTCTTTGTATGTCCAAAGAAAAGTTAGAGCTATTTCTCTTAACTAAATCGATTTAACCATTTAATGTTAAAGTAACGTCTATGACTTCTGAGATATCCAATTCGCTTATTGCTTTATATATTGTACATGTGTGTGTGTGTGTGTGTGTGTGTGTTGGTGAGTGTGTGTGTGTGTGTGTGAGAGAGAGAGAGAGAGAGAGAGAGAGAGAGAGAGAGAGAGAGAGAGAGAGTTTTTTTCTCTCTCCAACAAATAACCAATGCCTAGCTTGCTTGGGCAGAACCCGTTATGTGATGTTTTGCCTTGCATGCTTTTTGTTTATTCAAGAAGTTGTCCTTTAAGTGGACAGCTCTAGGACAAATTTCGTTGTTGTTGCTCTGGTTGGCTACACTAATAAAACAAAAAAACGAGCCCCGGAATGCATTGTTTTCTGTCCAACGCCAAATAAAATCAAATCAATGAACCCAGCACAAGTTTTCTAAACTTAAAATACTTATAGATTCTCCCCGTTTTCATTTTCCATTGCTGACTGGAGATGGCGCTGTGATGGAATGGTAGGTCGCTGCCTGTATTGATTTTCTATAAATGGATCTAATCCTGTTGTTGTGAAATGAATCCTTTATTGCTGTAACTGAGCTATATAACTGTATAACTGCTTCTCCAGGATGGCGTATATTTATCGGACAAAGAAGGACTGCATTGATAGAAAGCACGTTTTGAAAGAAAAAATAACGCAGCGTAGCCTAAAAATATGTAGTTGTGAATGTTAGATAATTTAAGAGATCGCCGCTGAATAAGACGGCTGTGTTCCAAAAAAGACAAAACTAACAGTAGAGAAATGTTTCCAAAAGCTGAGAGCACACATTATAAATGGATACGCATAACACGTGATTTCTAGACTGATGGATTCAGCGGAGTTAAGCGCATGTTCCCTGTTGAAGTTTGGTTTACAAAGGTGAGTTCAAATATATATATTGTCGAGAAAGATTTGCTAAATGAGGTAAGGAGAAGGGAGGGGGAGGTAATGTTGTTAAGAGGAGGGAGGGGGAGGTAATATTGTTAAGATAACGATTCATACGTCGAGTTTAGGGTTATATTCTGTATCTGACAAAATTATTATAGGTCGCCTGTAATTTCTATACACCGGAATTCTTTTACACAAAAGATTATCGACTTTCATATTGAACGGTTCGAAGCAGGATTCAGGATACATAATTGTAAATTAATTAGGTTGTTTACTGACTTTTTCACAAGTGTATATGATGGTACGCATTACTGTAACATTGTCCGTGTTTCTCTTTGGCATAAGTGTCAGATTAACACCATGGATGGTGCTGGCCACATATTTACCGTGCTTTAATATCATAATTAAAGTACCTGCCATGTTTGTGCTGCTGAACAGTTCCAATGAGTTAAAATATTGAAGAGAATTTCAAGGAAACTTTGCAAAATAATCCAGAGTACTTATGGTATCAATTAACGATGATTTATTTAAAACTATGCCTGTGCCATTATATATACTGATACCAGGCAATATGAATATATTGGTATGCTACAGTTGGTTAGACTATGTGTTAGAGCATCCATTTTTCTCTTGTCTGCATGAAGTATGCCTAGATCAATATTACAGTATCTTGGTATCAGTCTTTGACTATAACAACTGTTCAGACGCCTTTATATGCATACACTAATACCTGAGTAAGGAATGAATTATAGGTTACTGAATTTGTATGGAAAGTCTGAACGAGTTTTTCGAATTGAAATAATTCACGACCATGGGAATACAGTAGATCCATCCGACAAAACGATTTCATATTTAACGATACAAATGCTTTTTTATTATATGCTAATTTTCTTATTCTGCAAAAGGGTTAATTATATAAACAAAAAAATACACTACACGAAACAAAGCAACTGAATGTATGCCTAATTCCAAACTAAATACACAATCACAGATTCATCATTACATAGCAACATTATTAATGCGCACATAACTCCGCCCAGATAAATTTGAACTTAGTCTCGCGCTAGACATACTTTTCGAAATAAAATGACGTTTTTGGTCTACTTCAAATTGAAATTTTTATTCGTATTGTGAAAGAATGCGCATTGCAACAACGTTTCCATTTTAATCTGGAATGAATAGATTTTTTGGTATTGTTGTCAATTCTACGAAATTTCTTGAGTATGGACTGGATTATCTGTACCAGTTCCACATGAAGTACATCTGACTTCAGCAGCGTGTTGTCGTCTGCAAGTGTGTTTCTGTTCTGTCATGGAATTTTTGAAATCATAATATGAGGGAAAATGTCTTTCAATTGCAACTATCAAAAGACGCTATGGAATATAATGTTTATTTCATTTTGAATGTAGTAAGGAGGATGCAATTCACATGGAATATAGTCAAAATTACTGTACAATTTCGAAATGTGTAATCAAGCTTGAGAACTCATGATATTGCTTATGAAATTCGGATTGGCAGGACTAAGAAAGTACATGTTGAGGAAATTCAGGATGTAAAATTGTAAGTATACTTTTTGCCATTCTTATTACAATCTAAAGAAGACAGTTTATGCCTTGTCACTTGCATTTATTTGTAAGGAACCTGTCTGGAGTCTGCTGTATAGCTACCGGTAGTCTAAATCCGAAACATTGTATCAAAAAAGTTAACACGGAATGCGGCAACGCAGCTGGTATGTCGGGACAGTCCACGAAATATTTGCTTTAGTTAAATCAAGAACCAAAATATAAAGCGCCTATTATGTGAGTGTACCTGATTTGTTTATAAAGTACTTTCTAATACACTATTGCGCACACAAGAGTGCAATATGATATTCGCGTGAGTGCAATTTCGTAAAATACTGAAAGTTTCTAAATATGTAAAGTTATCGGAGAAAAACTAGGAGCATATAAGAATCGCCAGTCTTTGACTATAATAAATGTACTGAAGACTTTACACATTGTCATTTCACAGGAAGGAGTTTTACCATATATTGTACTTAAAATGTGCCCCATCTGCCTCATTCACGGCAGATGTGACTTTTGCTAGTTGCACTGTTCACGAAAGTTACCCCGCCTGCCTTTCTAAGAGTAAGAGTTGTTGTGTCCTTTTGCTCGTTTCACTGTACACGAAAGAATTGTTGAACAGGACTTTGAAAATTTCTCCACTTGCCTCCTTCAGAGTCGTTGGTTATTACAACAGGTAATATTAACTTATTGTTTAAGATTTTTCTCGTTTTCACTTTGACAGCTACAACAGTTTGAGGAAGTGATACCACGAGTTTGTTCCAGACAAATCAATTTAAACTTAAGATAAGGGGCTGTAATAATATTAAAACTATATGTGAAATATTTATTATAATGAAACATGGCAGATAAAAACCCCACTTTGAATCAGACGCGGATAACTTGAACAACATATTCTATGAAAGATGTTATATAAAATGTTTTTTTTTAAAAAAAAATATATACTGATTGGGTAATCGCACGACCATTTCATTAAACCCATAAAGATATAGTGCTTTCTGAATTAATTTACATCAAACCGATTTCAAATGTTTGCCGAAAGAATTAGTACCTATTGCAAAAAAAAAAAAAAGTTCTACCATAAGAGCAGGTATAATGGAGTTATCTTTCCTAAAACGTAGTTCTGAATATGTCGGACATAGTCCAAGGTTATTGTAGAGTCCAATGGAAATGGCCTGGTCGCATTCCGACTGAGCTTTATAACCTCTAATGTTGCAGCGTTTCGTGAAAATGACGTAGCGTAACAAAGGCACCAAATAACTGGTTACTTATTCCTTATTCAATCGGGAATAAGGAATAAGGAATAAGTAACCAACTTGATGTCAATTGTCTAATCTGACTTTTTTTTTCGCTTGATCAGCTCTGAATATTATAAACAGGTCGACTATATATGTAATGAACAGTTTAAAAAATACACCAAAAAAAAAAACAAAACACTATCTTGGGAAAACATTCCACCGAAAGTTTTATTTAAAATTTTAGTTCGAGGCGTGGTTTTGAACAAAGCAAACATTTGCAAGTTGATTATCTATTTTATTTGCACAACAAAACGAAATGCATGTCATTTTCATGTTCAGTGGCTAATTTTGATTTATTATCTATATAATTAGTAAGACGAATATGCGGATTTTTTCTTCTGAGACTAAACCTTGTTGAATTTTACACGACCTTCTTGTCATCGACTCAGTTATGCCCGGTCGGAAGCGAGTGTACAGTTTTATTTTGCGCCTTAATCGACAGCGCTCGAATAATGATTGAAAAACGTATATATTTATGAGGCGACGTAGCGAACAAAATCTGGTCCAATCAGAACGTTGCAGTTGAAATTTAAATGTCATATATTCAGAATTCTGATGTCACATGTTGTATAAAAAATTCTTGTTCTTAAAGTCCCATTTTATAGGTCGAGATTTTAGATCGTTTATGTTGAATTAAACAGTAGTGGTGAAAGTTATATTTTCTATGTCAAGGTTTTAGATTGTGTCATTTGAGATACACGGCGATGGATGAAATTTGAATGTCATCCGTCGAGTATTCCTAATTTACGTTTTGGTTCAAGGAGTGTATGTTGAAAGTCCAATTTCATGTGCTGAGTATTTAGATTTCATTTGTTGAATTGCACAGCGTTGGGTGAAAATTCGATTTCCAATTTGAGTTTTTAGATTGTATCTTCTGAATTACACGTTAGTTGTTGAAATTGTAATGTCATATGTCTAGAGTTTCAATTTAACATGTTGAATCACATTGATTTTACTGAAAGTTTCATTTCGTATGTTGAAACTTTAGATTGTATCTGCTGATTTACACAGCGCTGTGCATGTCAGACTGTTTAATTTTATGATGAAATGCTGTTTTGGTGTTAAAGTAACATTACACAATGTCCATTTAACAATTAAAAATAATATCGAGTATTAAGATACATCGTTCGCGTATTCAATTATGACGCATCATTACATTTCATGCATTTACAGTTTTAAAGTTGACATCCACAGGTCAAGAATTACTATGAATTTCATCGCTAGTGGTCGCTCTCGTAAATGGATCGTGTTTTATTTTATAACACAGATGCTGCTTCTCGTTGGTGTGAAATTCATCTGATGAAATCTAATACAAATCATATGAAGTAAAACTTAAGTCACAAAGTTTGATAAACAGTTACACAAAACGTGTGAAGTAGGGATTCTCTACATATGATATTGAAAATTTCAGCCACCGCTGTGTAATTTAAAATATACATTGTAAAACTGTAAAACGTCGACACATGCAATAGAACATTAAACTACCGCTGTATAATTCAACATATAAATCTAAAATGTCGATCTAGAAAATGGAACGTTAACTCATTCAGCCCCAAGACACTTACCATTAACACTGTTGCTGTGCCTAAGCAACACCAAGCTTTGTCTAGCTGCTTGTGCCCCAGAGTGTTTTACCATTTGGAAAATTTTGTAAACACCATGCACATGCATTCATACTTACCTTATTTTATTTACTTACATCCAATAGTAATCCATGAAATTTTCACCAATTAATCCAAATGAATTTGTCAATACAGAGATGTATTTTTTTTTCTCCATTTTTCCAAGTCTTTCACAATTTATTTATACACTATTTACAAAACTATGTGCAACATTGTTAGGAATTTCACATCAGCCCTTTTTACAAAAGTATGTGCAACATTGTTAGGAATATCACATCAGGAAATTTTAAAATATGATATGGTTTGAAACATGTTATACATAAATTAACCTGACATTGTTCACATCCATGTACTCGTTCAGATCGGACTTTGTTCAATGAACACATTTTGCAGGTTTTTCTCTTTGGCATGACCACTGGTAATGTTGACTACTGGTATTCTGAATTGGGGTATGAACTTCTACTTCCCTTTTCCTTTTACCTACGAATCCTCCAAGATGTTGATGCGCAAGATTCATTCTAAACTCCACCTGGGTTCGAGCTCTTTCCATGTTGTTTCTGGTAACAATACCATGGTTTTTTATTCTTTCATCAGCAAATATGAATTTACAACTGAAATGTCAAACAGGAAAAAAAAAACACAAATACTTCCACCATTTCAGGGACTTTCTGCCAGTACTGTATGTAGCTCGCATTTGATCCGCATGATCTACTCAATTCATGTACATGTTGTACAGTTTGACTGGGAGTGGACATGGAATATTTTTGAGCGATCCATCTTTTTGCTTACGGCTAACAGATGTTGATTCACCGTCACAGTTGGTACAAAGCAAAGTAATATTTTTTTTTGTCACGCCAACTTGTGACCCTCATGATGCCTTTCTGTTTACTTACGCTTTGGCCCTGCTCTTTCAGCTTCACTTTTTGCAATCCAGATGGCAGACATTTTCTATTTGAACGAACTGTTCCGCAGCCATACGTACCTTTTTCCTGAAGATGAAGATATAATTCTGGAGATGTGAAAAAGCTGTTGGTGTAGACATGGTGTCCACGGTGAAACAAATTTTCCATCAAATCGATAACAACCCTTTTACCAAGATTCATTTCAGGATTGTTGCCAACATATCCGTTGTGAGGATCCGCTCGAACCCAAACTTTGATGCCTCTTTTGGTTGGCTTTAAAGGCACGTACTGTTTAAATCCTAGTCGCCCTGAAAAACCAATCATGGCTTCATCAATGGATTCTTCACAATGTGGGTTATATTCTTTGATGCCTCACCACTGCTCTGTACCCTACATTGGTTATCCATTCGATACAGAATCAAACACAAAAGTTGTTCTCTGTGCTATGTTTCAATGTCAGACTTCAGTCCAACATACCTATCCGGCCTCACCCATGTGGAGACACCAGAAAGATACTTACACTCCTCTTCTGACAATCGTATACTCATTGTTCACACTATGAAAACGAAGTCATATGGACAACGTTCTTTTGCATACCAGGGCCCGGCGATGTGGAACGAATTGGCCATTGAAATTATACACAAGGACACAGTGGTCCCTTTTAAGAGTGCTCTTAAAACTCACCTTTTTCGACTGCTGGAACAAACTTAGAGACCTAATAGTGTTTTTGTTTCTATGTTTTCAGCATGTTTTTATGTTTTCCAATTTCATGGTTTTTGGGTTTTGTTTTTCTGTTGTATAGTCATATCATGATAAATGTTGTAAAGCGCTTAGAGCTTCAAAAGATTGGGCGTTATACAAAGTCCTCATTATTATTATTATTATTATTATTATTATTATTATTATTATTATTATTTCTCGACATCGAAATTTCAGCCGAAACTTTCTCATTGGACCAGTTTTTGTCCTGTAATGCGCAACATATTATATCTGTGGCATAGGTAACGCAAACGTTTGGCCTCAGATCAGAGTCGGCGTAAGGAGTACGCGGGGCCGACCAAGATCGCACGGAGCCAGATTATCGGTATCTCGATTGGTATGCAACTGCAGTGACGTAGCGAGGATATTGGCGCCCAGGGCAAAACACCCGAATTTGCTCCCCGGCTGTCCCTGTTGCGCAGTTATGTTGATACTTTGGGCCGATTTGTGCCCCATTTGGCGCCCCCTAGCCACCGGCGCCCAGGGCGAATACCCCACCTGCCCCCCCCCCCCCCGGTCGCTACTCCACTGTGCTACTGCAAACACTGATTATGTCTATAAGGACAACCTTAAGCCTGAAGCGGCGCAGTCCCCTCTGATGAGGGGGCGACGGTCGCCCCACCTGTCGCACTCGAACGCCGTGTCTGCTTCAGATTGTCATGCCATTTAGTGATATAAATTGATCTCACAGCGCGGCTGCTTTCAGTAGCATAATAAAGGATGGCAAACACTGCTCGATCCAATTTCTCTGTATAGACTGATGATCTGTCGCTTGCTTTCATCGATTAAATGTGTGACTTATTTGGTTTCTAGCATAGACTTACAGTAACATTTAATAATGTGTATTATCTGTATAATATATATATCTATAGAAACAGGCATGCAAGATCCACATAGAAACAATTTAATCAAATTAAGTATCCTCACAATCGTAACAAATAAAAAAATGATTTCAGACCACTCATTCCCATCATAAAGATGTACATGAATGACTTCGTGTTGATACTCTAACTATACGATTTTTAAGCGGTTAGATAATGTGCGAAACGTCATTTGTTTACATGGGTTTCATGACATGATAATGAACCATAGAACACAAGTAATTATCAAATAACTATTACTTAGTATCCCTTAAAACAGGATTGTTTAATATTTACATGTGTATTTTATTATTATATCTGTCACTTTTCAATAGCTATCTGCTTGTCTGTGTCTGTCTGTCTGCCTCTGTCTGTCTGTCTGTCTCTCTCTCTGTCTCTGTCTCTCTATACGTTTTGGTAATCTCGCCTATTTCAGCGGATTACAAAGGTACACTGTTATGTATGTATATATATATATATATATATATATATATATATATATATATATATATATATATATATATATATATATATATATATATATATATATATTGGGAAATCGTGGTTACTGGTCTTCATTGCAAGTGACATTTTAATATGGCTGAGAATTGCACAGAATAATAATAATGTTTTTGACGCTAGACCAGAATGATGTCAATGCTGCATAAATCGAAACCAATCGCTGTTATTTTCGATTAATGTCTTACTTATACATTATGTTAAATTAGAGAATTCAAGTATTATTTGTCACTCTTAATTGGGTTCGATAGAAATAAGCAAAACTACCTTTCAATTTAACACTAGGTCTCTTATTATGGTATCCAGGTAATGACAACAACAACCCACCCACCCCACTCACGTGACTATATATGTAAGGCACGAAGTGCAAATTGTCGATTTCGATACCCGTTTACTGTCTTCCAGTGACGTTGTGTTGTTACAGTCTACCGTGGGGTTAAGTTGGATAATGCGAGCATCGGCAGACATGGGTTGCTGATGTTATAGGATTTTCACACACTGTTAGCCTCGCGCATTATCATTGTACTTCTCTTGAAGACGTAACCATATCAGATACATTTTGTTATCATAAGATCTATAACTGAATGACTTGTTTCAGCAAAAAAGACCTAACAACTCGATTTTTGATTTCGCAAGGAAATAATAATTTTTATATTAGACATGTTGGCTCTAAGTACCTACTCAGTTATTGAACAGATTGACAGAATAATGTCACGAAAATAAACGACTTAGTTATTGAACAGAAAGGCAGAATAATGTCACAAGAAAAGATTCAGTTAATGAACAAAAAGGCAGAATATACTGTCACGACGAGAAGCAACTCAGTTATTGAACAGAAAGACAGAATAGTGTCACGACAAGAAACGATTCAGTTAATGAACAGAAAGGCAGAATAAGGTCACGACAAGAAACGACGAAACAGGTACACGCAGACAGTTTCTACTCTTGAATTTGTGTTTGAATTTTGGATGCAGTGATTGTTGTTATAATAATTGTGTTGGTGATAATTAGAAGTCAGTTTTGAGGGATATTGTATGTGCGTGCATTTTCACGAATATTTTTGTTTGTTAGTGCACATATGTTCTTAATAATGTTACTTAACTATAATGTAATAAATTTAGAGTATGCGCATTCAAAAGCGCCCGTTTTTAGCAATTCTTAGATTTGTGTGATTATTGGGATTCGGTGCCATGGAAATATTCTTAGCCTGAAATAATTTGCCAATTACAAGGAGCAAGCAACACGGAGTCGAGTGTTAGTGAGTTTGAGTGATGCCATGGTTCGCTAGTAGTGAATTCAGGTCCAAACCGAACGACTGTCCCCGAGTAAGATAGTCCATATTAAAATCTAGTGGTGTACAATAGTGGTGTGGCCGAGGTGGCAGTATTTACGGTTGGAAACCGGTAAATTACACAATGGAATCAATAAGAAGGGACTTAGTAGACACCGTTCATGTGTCCATAGTGGAAAATGGGTGAAATTATATTGGTGTAATGTGCCTGTAAAAGCGTACATTGACTGCCCTAAGGTGGCGGAGTTAAAATAGTTCCCAGTGAAAAAGGGGATACTAGTGTATTTGTCTATGGCATAACCGGCTGGCGGTACTGAAATCTAATGATGATGAAAAAAAAACATGCAAATGTGCGGTTGATGGACTTCTGGCAACTTGATTTATATGTGGTCTTGTATTGATTAAAGTAAAATTTAGTATATAAAAACAGACACGTCTGACTTTCTAATTTACAACTTAAATTGTATGGAAGTCTTTGGAAATTTGGGGGAAAATATGACTTCCAGCAGGATTCGCGCAGAGGTTTGACACCGCTCGGTTGAGTAATACCCCTGTGCGAGTAACAATAACATTGTTTCTAAACGGATGATTCAATGAAAAAATCCATTGCACCATGTTCATCTTATAAAGCTAAACCCCATATTAGGCTCGCAAACTATGCTTTTTCTAATTGATATCAAAGATTTGAAGCATTGAAGATGCTGAAAAGATACCTAAGCCATTTTATTTTTTCACATTATACATTTAATCACTGAATACACCTCTCTCTCTCTCTCTCTCTCTCTCTCTCTCTCTCTCTCTCTCTCTCTCTCTCTCTCTTATTGATACATTATCACAAGGATAGTGCAAGAGTTAGTTTTTTTATATAAACATTATTAATGAAGTGTGTTATTAGTTTATCTTCTGCTTGAATTACTGGTTTAGATTTAATCTTTACTCTGTTATAGGGGCCGCGAATGGCCTAGTGGTCTAAAGTTATCACCAATACGGATCCCTGCCTGCGTGGATTCGAGTCTCAGATTCGGACAATGGGTATGTGAGAAAGCTTGCCAGTAGCTTCTCGTGGGTCGGTTGTTCTTTCCTGGGGGTTTCCCGGGTTCTTCCTCCACCATGAATACTGGCCACCATGTATAGCCTATCGTGTGCTGAAAAATGGCGTTAAACACTACTATTGCTACTCTGTTATATGCTCTTTCATTTGTATTTAGCGTCTGCCGACAAATTTAGTGTTGTTATCCCTGCATACATGACAGTAAACCTGCACTGTATCGAATAACTGACGAAGGTGGTGAATCTGTCAGCTGTTCGTATACTTGCCACTTAATAGTACGTTAGAGTGGCTTTTTTCTCCTTCAGCTCAGTCACCTGCGTTTTTTTTTTAATTCGTATTGACATATTATTCGGAATATCAGAATCATAAAGAAATGTCATCTCAAGACCTTGGGGCGCCGAGTGTCCTAGTGTTAAAAAACTCACCGTTACGGATCACTATAGTAGTGAGAAGGCCTTACATCCTTCTGCGTGGGTTCGAGTCTCGGGCTCGGCCAATGTGGGTATATGAGAAAGCTTGTCGGTAGCTTCTCGTGGGTCCGTGGTTATTTTTGTGGTTATCCTGGGTTCCTTATTTACCATTAATACTGGCTGCCATGTATGGCCTATATTGTGGTAAAATATGGTGCTAAACCATATAACAGCAACAACAATATAAAAAAATATGTTAAAGATTTTGCATCTAATTAATATAGTAAATTTAAATTTTCGTCTTGGTTTCTCTTATGGATCCATTATTTGAGACACATTCAGGCATCTTTTACAAATGTAGATCTTGCATTTAAATTAGTATTTGATTACCTTTTCTCTTCAAACCATTTCGCTCTAGCCTTACATTTTCTCATTCTATGTTCTCTTCAAGTTCTCTCGTTTTTAAAAAAAGGTTTAGTTTTCCTGTCAATCTTAAGATTTTGGTTATATAAATATAAAAATGGTACTGTAATTTCTCACTTCCATGTTAGAGAATTGGGACTAAACTTAATCGGAAGTTCTTTCCCCGAAATTCTTTGTTTTCTTTGAATTTTCTCTCTACGCTTTACCGCCAAATTACATGGGTCTTCCCCTGAGTAACCCTATATTGCTTCGGTAATCTTCCTAGTCGAGATTAAGTCGTCGCTTGCTAGTTAGAAATTATAATTCGTATCTAAAATATTACCAAACTCTGTCTCAATTCCGATTGGGTGTCACTCTGACCCTATCCAGTCAACTTAGCGGACGATGTCCTTCTCGCTGTCTGTCCACGTGGGAACGAATGTAGAACATTCCCCTTTCGCGCTTCCTCTTTGATAGTGTGTGTGTGTGTGTGTGTGTGTGTATGTGTGTGTTTCGTATGTCGATTCGACGAGGACCACTCTAGTCATCGAAGGGTTGGAGGGGCTAGTTCTGTTCTGTGCGTGCGCAGTTGGTTCATGAGGCTAACCTTTGCACGGAATGTTTGTTTGCATAACGAACAGGGGATGAGTGGGGCATCTCCAAGAAGGTTGATGATACGTGCTTTTCTGGCTTGCTTCTTCATCTGTTCAGCTGCTGTCCTGCAAGATTCACACAACTTGGAGCCTTTGTGCACGGAGGAACGCCAAGTGACTCGATTGCTTGCTGTTTTGCTCCAAGGACTGCTTTCAATGCAGTTTTCAGATTGTCTTTGAAGCACTTCTTCATACCTCCACGGATCGCTGTCCTTACCATGGAAGAATCTCTTAGGCAGCCAGTGGTCTGGCATGCGTACAACATGTCCGGTCTAGTGTAGCTGGGACTGCATCAAGATGGTTTGGATGCTGAGGAGACCTGCTTGGGAGAGTACCTGAGACTTGTGGTGTGAAAGGGATTCAACTTCCTGGCATTGCAGGTTGGCTTCTGAGCCAGCATTGAAGGCGCATTCACCAACAAATAAGAAGTCTCTGATGGTGTCTGTTATAACCTTGTTTTTCGCTTGACGCCTCTTCGGGTTGAATATTGTTTTATCTGTACGGTATCTGATGCTGACTTCAACCTCTGCATCTCTGAAAGCATTAGTCAGCATAGCGAAGAACACTAGACTGAACAGTGTAGGTGACAGAACACAACACTGCTTGACACTATGGGTCACTGGAATGACTCAGATGTCTTTCAATTGTCCCGAACTCGTGCCTGCATGACGTCGTGAAAATGCACCACGATGGCTATACATTTCTTTCGTGCATCTGTACATTGCCATTACCTTCCACAAGCCTTCTCTGTTTACAGTATCAAAGACCTTTGTCAAGCCGACGAAGATGGAGAAAAGATCTGTGTTTTGCTCTTGACATGTTTTCTTGTAGCTGCCTCTCAGCAAACACCATGTGTATTGAGGCGGTTCAGTAAGATTCTGGTGAGTAAATGTCATGCAATTGAGAGTAAGGATATAACCCGGTGGTTGTCGCAGTCCTGGCGGTTTCCTTTGCGCTTATACAAGTTGATTATGGAACCATCTTTGAATTCCTGGGGGATGGTCTCTTGCTGTCACATCAGTAAAAACAGTTGGTGGAGTCGTCCTTACAGGCTGTGCTCCATTCCTTATAGATTTCAGTTGAGATCGAGTCTGAACCAGGTGCATTGCCACTGAAGAGCAGACGTATCGCTTTCTGTGTCTCGAACATGGTTTGGGGTCATCCAGTGCTTCGTTGATGGGTAGTTGAGGGAGAAGACTGATGACTTCATCATTGATGTATGAATGGCGATTCAGGACGCTGTCAAAGTGTTCGGTCCATCGTTGTGGAATCTTAATTTTGTCAATAATTAGTATGTTCCTGTCTGCGTTAAGAAGAGGGATGATCCAGAGAGGTTGGTTCATACACTTCTTTCATGGCATTGTAGAAGTTCTTCATGTCATGGTGGTCTGAGTAGCACTGGATCTCAGCAGCTTTGCTGCTCATCCATGTGTATCGCATCTGACGAAGTGTCTGCTGTACAGTTCTGCACATATTGCTGTACGCATTTTTCCTAGAGGTGGACTTGGTATTGTTGAGGTAGATTTGAAGGAGGCGGTGTTTCTTATCCAGCAACAGCTTGGTATCTACGCAGTTATCACCAAACCGGTCTTGATGCGTTCTGGTTGAGTTCCTGGGATTTCCGAAGCTGTGCTATAGACTAGTTATCTTAATGCCGCCCAGTTGGACTTTAGTGGGTGAAGAAATGGGATGGGAAGATAACAAGAATGACTTGCGCGGTGACTTTGTTTAAAGTGAGGAAGAGTTGCTCAGTTCGTTAACCTTAGACTAACTATTAACACCAGGTGTGATGACGGCAAGCCTTTGTCAAATGACGCGAGCTGTCACCTACACTAACTCTAATTTCCCGTCATCCTGCGGGTCATAATAACCTTACATAAGAGTTTAACTCTAGCCTGTGGCAATGTTTAGACATCAATACCTTAGTTTATTCGTGTGTTGTACACTGTGGCTAAACAATTATGCTAATCTGAGTCTTTTAAAAGTGAATTATTTCTTTTTTCCAAAAATTATTTCTTGTAGTTTACTAGTAAAAGACTTTTTTTGTACCCAAGTATGAATAGTCAAATGTCCTGGTTCAATGATAATTATTTAAACTATTATAACTACATTTTTACACATTTCAAATTCATCTCACCTCTGCGTGTGTTCGAGTCTCAGATTCAGCTAATGTGGGTACGTGAGAAAGCTTGCCAGTAGCGTCTTGATACGCATGCATACGTACGTATATCGAGGAGATGACCGTCCTCTATGTAATTGCCCGGTTCGAGTAAATATGTGGTGAAACTTATAGATAAAATACATAAAGAGATCTGATCAGATATATAGAACAAACACGAGCTCCCGTACTGGTAAACAAACAATTTAATCAATTACATAATACAACTATCTTTAAGAAAACAAAATTTTCTCGATTTACAAAGGAAAGCACAAATGGATTCAAATAAAATAGCTGATCTGTTTACTAATATATTTAGTTCATCATAGGATCGAGTGAACAATCGAAGTCAATGTCTTATATGATTTCATATCCTGTTCTTCGGTTCGCTCGACTTCCACTGTTAGCTATTCAGACGTCAGTATCTCCAGATTCCACCCTCAACAATCCGTCCCATGACACTGAGCATTCATAAGTAGCAGGATTACGTCATAGGATTCCACCCTCAACAATTCGTCTCAAATTCTACTCTCAGATTACACTATCAGAACTATTTTCTCCTTTGGCTGCAAACGTCGATCCAAAACAATTCGTCTGATTGCTTGGACAACACCTTTTTTTAACGAGGGAATTTCTTGCAAATTCCTTGGAGCCAACACTGGTTTCTCTTGCAGAAAAGCTTAGACTGATTAGAATTTCCGATGTGGCGATATAAAATCTAGGAAACATGGGGTGGGAAATACACACCCTTACCTAGCGTAACCAATCATTCAAATTTCTCGGACCCTTCCTCAGTTGCGCAAAAAATCGGGGTCAGTTTGACGTGGTAGTTTGATAATTACAGAGATTCTGCAACTTTTCAATTGTGACAGCTTTACCCTGAAAATAACGTTTACTCTGTTCTTAATAGTCCGTCTTGCTGCTGTCCAAACAGTTGCTTAATTAAGGATAGCATTCTCCCCTCGAAATGACATTTTGAACATGGCAGTGTGACGATTGATTCGCGTCCATTCTCTAGAAATCTAATTAATGGTTCTCTGGTCTCAGCTAAAGGATTCAAGATAGATCGCCAGAAATTTGCCCGGTCACAGTTTCAAAACGCGAACCAGTACTGTGACCGTTCAGGAATTGAAGTGGCAAGAATAAATGTAACGGTACACAAACCAAACTTGTAAGTTCATAATCCAGTCAGTCTATACTGCAATGGTAAAATGCAAGGGTCTAGGCAGAGCAATGCGTCAATTGTTAAAAGCAATTCTATGGCTACACAAATTTGCTACCATCTTAGAATCGAGTCACCTTCAGTAGCTCTTCACACAATGACAATATCAGACGTGTTTGTTCTGCGCATGTCTACTACACTACTTGCCTTGAATTTAGAACCAAACAATGCGTCACTCATTGTGACTTCATTGACTAACCGATAGTATCCACTGTCTTAGCTTCAAATAGGGTTCAGTTGTTATTCTCAGAGCGAGATTAGACGTATTTTTCTGTACCTGTGAACTAGTCACTTTGCAAACAATAAAGCTTATGCACAAACAATCGTAGTATGTGTGACTCGTAAAAATTTCAGTCTTGTTGCGAAATAAATCATGGCATGTTTGGATGTACTATTTTGTAAGAACTTTACATGACGTTTTTGACAGAACTATTTTAGTAGGTTATGTCTTAAATTCACTCTTGTGATAATTTACAATAGTAGTTTTTTCCTAAAGGAGTAATTATTACAATGAGATGAGTGTTTTTGAATTTTGTAAGGAAAACATACGAAACAGATGTAAGATTCGTGATACTTTTTAAAAGTAGGTATAACATAGTCTCTTTCTATCCGTCGTAATAAGTTTGATTGAAATCCTAATGGCATCTGATCCCGTTTGAAATTGAAGATATCTATCCGAAATTGTCATCATTTGTCACCATTATTACGTGAACTGTTACGTTTCTCGTTTTATATTTTTTCAAAACTTGCACCCTATAAATGTAGAACGATTTTTTTTTCCATCAGTAAATCGTTGGATGAAATAAAATCTTGAGTCGACGTGAGCTTGTACAATTCAGTTATCTAAGCTTGATCACATTTTTGCATTACAATGTGTCACGAAAAAACTTATAACATTGGATCTAACGTTAAAATGGTGTGCCTTTTTGTTTTTCTCTTTACCAATTCTTTCTTTCTCTCGCATCAAATGCTAATTCTGTCTGCACATCTCTCAAAACGCAAGTGTGCGTGTATGTTTATGTGTGTGTGTTTTATCTTTTAAAAGAGCCTTCTCCCTACACTATATGGATATTATATAGTGTTTTTTTAAAAAAACTTCCTTTCTGTGTTGAGATTTGATAGTGTGTGTGTGTGTTCGCGTACGTTTGTGTGCCCGTTAGATAATGGGGTTTGTATGTTTTCGAGTACGTTGAGTTGAAGGCAGATGTTGTTTTTATCTCTTTCCATTTTGTGTGGATAGTAAATATCAGTTTTTCTTTTAAATAATCGATATTGGTTTTTGTTTAACCTTCCTTCCTCAGTGGATAGTATATTTTGGGTATGTTTTTTATCTTCCCTTCTGTATGGATAGTAGATATGGGTGTTTTTTTTAAAAGCTTTCATTCTGTGTAGATAGTATATTTGGGGTTTGTGAATAGTATATAATAGTTTTTTTTCCTCCTCTTCGCGTGTGTGAATAGTATATTTATTGTGTTTGCATGAAAATCGAAGAAACTCAAATACCTTTTTCAGTGCCACTCATATGCCTCAAAATATATTTTTTTCGTTGTCATATATGTGTATGTTTGTTTGATTGTTTACCCATCCCACCAAGCTTTGTTTTATTAACATAGTTTAAAAATTATGGACTAGCTGAACCCACCATTCACTGAACGTTTCCGCCACCCGCTGAACTTACCAGCCACCCGCCACTCACTGAACTAGCACAACTTAACTGCTACTCGCTGTCACTGTTTGCTGTTTGTTCCGATTTAGGTCAGCTACTTGCCACATTGTTTTGTGCTTTGTGAGTTTAATGCTATGTTAGCAGGAAGAACCACAATCCACGGGATGGTACTTGCAAGCTTTCGCACACAGTATCGTTAGACGAGCACGCATCGTATGCCATTATCCAGCTCTACATGCATTATCAGAGGCACGTTTAAAGTCAACCTAATCAATATAACAATGTTATTGTCAATTGTGGAACAGCCATTTCCAAATCCGGCTTGAATCTTAGGTAGCAATATATTATAGTCAAGGAATTTAGACAACCTTAAATTTAATTTAGTTGTATGTTTTTATGGTTTTTGTTTAATTAAAAATGGGAGCTACCTGTATGCATAAATGTGTGTCTATATTGCACCCCAGCAAGGCCATCTTGTCAAGCAAGTATGCTTTGCGATCAGTTTATTAATATAACTAGGAGAGACCCTCAAACTTATCGACGCGAGATAACTGAAGCGAAAGAACAGCTGCAATATGAAATCAAGAAGACTGTGGTTCTCATGAAATATAAACTTGTGTATGTTATCATGGATGCGAAGTGTGGACTTGCAGCGTTAACAAACGTTGGCCTTGGTGTGGCCGGAATCACGATTACGGCATCTCTTATAGGTATACCAATCGGTAATACTCTTGGGAGCCATACCAATAATTATTATTTATATGGCTCCAAGAGACTGGCGGCACTAGTTATATGATTTTGTTATAGTTTTGTTTGCGCGAACACGTGCCTTTTCAAAACTTCACAATGTGTCCCCATCACGACTGCCGAACTATTCTCGATGACCATCGAATATCAAACGATTAATATAGGAGAGTTTGCAATCAATGTAAATCGCTGCAGTTCCCCCCCAAACCCCACCCCCAACAAACAAACAACACAACAACATGCAAGAGATAGGACATACAATATTTCTTCATATTTACCTATTTGCATATTATCTCTGCTAATCAGAATTGAATGTGATCCAAATTATGATCGCTCCAAAACCTGTACTGCAATTTAGACCTACATTTCGATCACAATCCAAATTCCAAAATAAAACGTACTACACAGGAAAGTCATTTGGGGTGGGTGCCCCCCCCCCCTGAATTTGCATGTGCTGTAAATTTACTGTAGCCTGTACACGAAAATTAACAAGCCCGTCAAGTTTTGTCCCGCCCCCGAAAAAAAAATGAAATGACGTCCTTGGTACTACACTCGAAAACAAAATCAGTGGTGTAGCGAGGATGTTCGGCACCCGGTGCATGGTTCGTATTTTGCCCCCCACCCCCAGCATAGCGGAGAGTATTGGGCGCCCGAGGGACTGGATAAGTACCGTGACCATGAACCAGATAATCTCAATCATCCAGACATCCTGGCACAGACTTAGTTGTTTACTTGTTGTTTCTTCTGAAGCACACTTTGTAGAAGTATACAATGAATCCTCCAATCCTCTTCTTCCCCCTAGCTACGCCACTCAACGAAATGAATTTTGAATTTCCTTAACAAACAATATTTAATTTCGTCTTCTTGAGAGTTCATTTTAAATAAGTTTCCACCGTTTCATTCCAAACTAATAATGACAGAACAGAAATGCATGTGCTTGCATCAATTAAGCTAGTCCCTCCAGTTACATATATATCGTTCGGAATTGACAGGGCTAATAACAACGACAAGCCATCACGACTAGAAATGTAGAATTTTCTTGGATCAACAAGAACAAAATCCCTCTATTTCAATCCAACTGGTAATGTTGTATCAAAATCACATTAATTAACAATTACTAATTTCAATTTTAAGTAGATCAAAATGATATTTCTCTTATAAATTAACGACTGAACGCCTGTGCCGGATTAAACTCTGGTGGCTCCTAGGCAGTCGAAATCTTGCCCCCCCCCCCTCCACCACCACCTCCTCCCTAGCAAATTATCTACTATCAGTATTATTTTGATCTGTTGTCGCGGGGCCCATAACAGCTGTGGGGTCCATAGCCTAGGCCGGTGCCTACTCTGCCTATATGGTAATCCGGCACTGTATAATAATCCTACAATCACGGTTACAAATGGGGTTCCATATAGGGTGCCTCATAGAAGGCTCACACTGGTTAAACGCATGTGCGTAAATCCTCAGGTGAATCAGCAAGGAGGGTGAACATACCTTTTGCTGGAGCGTCATGTTTTGAAACATAGGGCTTCCTACGAAAATGAAAAATATAAACGTAATAACGCCAAACCAAAGCCTCTAACTGACCGATAATTTTTCTAATTGGGTTTGTTTATTTTATTACTTTATCAGTCGTTAGTGGGGGTTTTCAAATTTTGTATGTTCGTTTACCCACTTGACATTCATTGAGGTCGCACCTTCCCTGCTGTTGCATTTATCATTTTATCAAGACCTATACCAAATCGCCATCGAGTATCATATAAATTGATTATTTTAACTCCGTGTGGGGTAGCTTGCGCACGTGAAAAGAAGTTTTGAATTTAATTATATCCATGTCACCACTACACCAGGTTTGATGAATATTTCGCAGCGTCTGTGTATCGACTACATTAAACAGAGCTAAATATTACAGTTATCTCAAGGATATTCATCTGATTTAGTTGGCATTAACTCAAGGATATCCATCTGATGTAGTAGGCATTAACTCAAGGATATCCATCTGATGTAGTAGGCATTAACTCAAGGATATTCATCTGATGTAGTAGGCATTAACTCAAGGATATCCATCTGATGTAGTTGGCATATGGAATCACACCACAATTAATACTTCCAGTTCAGTACCCACGAATGTAGTTCCAGTCTATTTTTAGAACATTTTTTCCTCTCTCATTTTGGTGGTGGTAGAAGAGTTATATTGATGCATATTTGGTATGGATTTAAAGGTAATTGTTTATTCTTGAGAATATGAGCAGAGAGAGTGGTTGTCAGTGTGTAATTTGGCGACAGTGCACATGGAGTAATAAGGCCTTGGTGATGATCCGGAAGTGAAATATGTGTTCTGTTTACATGCTGCTCTGTTTACAGTGCAGCAGCTCAAAAAAATGCCGATCAACCCTTGACAAGAATTTCACCGTGAAGTCATCTTTGGAGGTATTTTAGATTAACATATGATTTGTATTGATTGTCACACTGTGGAAAGGTCAGTACTGAGAAATATATGTAGAGAACATATAGTAAAATTAATTGTGGTCTATGTCCTGTACAGGCAGTATTGATGAAACTTTAATATGCTATACAATTTTTAATATTAATGATAAACACATGAAATTTGTAGGTGTTATATATATTAACATTTAAAATAGAAAAATGCCATTAGAATTTAAAAATTAATTTTATTTTTTAAAATTTTAATAATTTTTTTTTTAAAAATTAAAAAATTAAAATTTGCCCCTAAAAATGCACATAGATAATATTTTTGGAAATTATATCAAATGATATCAGCATGTTTATACTTCTACACCATATACAAGCTACAGTGATGGATATTTGTCAAATTTTGTCAGAGAAAATATCTTTGTAAGTCAAAATGAGACATACATTTAAAATGTATGAAAGACAGATTCTATTTTGTATTGATCATTCAAACTATTTATTAGGGGTCCAATCAGATAATTTATGTGTTTATGATGGGGTGACTTCCTGAGTAACACATATATGCTTATATAGCCTTTAGTAATTGTTAACAAATATAGTTACAGGGTGTTTAGTGAGAGGACAGTGATGAAAACTTCATACTAGAACCTACTCAAGTTCTCTACTAAATCAGTTTAAACTTTCTGAGAATGAAATGCAGGCTGAAGGGATAAAATATACTTCCCACATGTATATTTACCCTTGGATGTAAGAAAACAGCAAAATGATGTAAGGTGAACACAAAATGCATTCAATTTTATTGTTCAGTTTGGTTAAGATATTGATTAGTGAAGCGCGGCATTGTGGCCTGTATGATGTTATGTGAATTCTAATGATCTATCTTAATTTATGCATTGTTAATTGCTAATAATATTTGCTAACTGACACTCTAAAGATTGCATAAGATATATTCAAGCAGATATTTTGAGTTTAACTGTGTACAACTGATCTTAGCATGGTTACATATCCCACATGAACAAATATCCACATATTTTACAATGTTTGGGATCCAAAGTTCACATTCAGTATATCATATAGGCTGACATTGTACCTACAGTGAATCTGTAAGACACATTTTTGGCTGTGTGCACTAAATATATCCCAAAATGTTATTTTTTTCATTAATATGCCCATGTATGGTAACATATTTCAATTCAGTACTTGGATAGAGTGCGGTATTGCATTATCAGCTGATATCTGATTCTATTGAACCATTGAGGTTAATAATTGGTATCAAACACCCTTAAAAATACACTTTAAATGTTCAAACAGATCATTGGAATTATTTTTGCACATTTGATCATAACAATTACATTGTATATGTCCCACATATGCAAATTTCCATTCTTGTTTACAAGTTTTGGGGATCAGAATTTCACATTTAGTTTATGATATAGGATGTATTGGTACCTGTAGTTGATATGTGTGGCCACATTTGGCTGTATTCTCTTGCAATATCCAAAATTATTATTTCCCTCATGAATAAGATTGCTTATAGTAATATATTCTTTTTTACTACATTGTCGCTTGACTTTCCTGTATACTGGCATGTACTAATGTTTCCACCAATGATCAAACCTCACCGTCCCCGCATTTCCTTAAAGTTTGTGATGCATAGTCTACCTGATTAGTTATTTCACCTGTGCATGACCAGATATGCTTATAGAAACTTCATATACTTTTAGGATGAATTTATTACTTTAATACATGACTATTACTTCACATTTCTGAGTGTCACTCTGTCAAGTTTAATATTTATTTCCTATGCTTGCAGCCTGAATGTTATTTGTAAATCACTATATCTAACACATTTTAACTTCATTTGCATACATCTTACTGTTTTCTAGATATAAGTGAAACATTTTATATCTTTTCAGGTCTAGGCTGGTATCTGTAACAAAGTGTTAGTGGTGGATCAGCTTGGAAGCTCTCCAGTAGTCAGGTGGTGATAGCAAGGTTTCATAAGGACATATGCAGTGTACTGCCATAAGTGATCATGATATCACAACACTAATATAAAGCACCTCAAGGATATGGCTTAGATCTTCATGAGAGAGATTAGCACCATTGTTCAGTAAGGTAAAGCCTGCCTAAAAACTGTATTTTCCTATCTTATAGTCGCTTTTTGTAGTTATCGACACTGAAATGTAATGCAATTTTCCTATAAAACATGGAAGTGGTCCCATCAGATGTTTAAATCTGAGTGCACTATTAGTTATTCAAATAACTGCCTATATACCTGACACAATAAATATGGAACATAGCACTTATTGTTGCTTCTTTAGTGTGTACACCTATATGCACCTTGACAGTCATATTGCGGTTTGTGGCCAAAATCACTATGAGTCATGCTACTTCATTACCCCTGGGAAAATTGTTCCCAGTTACACAGACCCAAACCACCATTTATTTTAAAGACCATTGATTGATCAACTTTTCTGTCTAAACTTTGACAAAATCTGTTTTCAAATTTTTATGAAAATTTAATTTTTCAATAAAATTTAGTTTATAAATTTAAATGTTTATTTAAATTTCCATTAAAATTTTAAATGATCCAAATGTATAAACTTTAAACATATTTTCAGACAGGCCTCATCTTGTAGTACAATTAGGTTTTTACAGCATTGAAAAAGTCCTATAAATAAGGAAGATATAGCAAATTTAGTTTTGGTTTCTCAAGAACACATAGATCAGCACGTGCACCCTGTATAACACCAGCACTACACACTTTCCAGCAGGTGTCACATGACTTGTATGCAAGGAAATTCAAAAAGACTTCATGTATAAAGTTCAAATAGGTGTGGCATTCAAATATAAAAGTTTTACTAAAATTTGCCCCCAAAAGTTGGGCCTGTCAGGAGTCACACCACAATTAATACTTCCAGTTCAGTACCCACGAATGTAGTTCCAGTCTATTTTTAGAACATTTTTTCCTCTCTCATTTTGGTGGTGGTAGAAGAGTTATATTGATGCATATTTGGTATGGATTTAAAGGTAATTGTTTATTCTTGAGAATATGAGCAGAGAGAGTGGTTGTCAGTGTGTAATTTGGCGACAGTGCACATGGAGTAATAAGGCCTTGGTGATGATCCGGAAGTGAAATATGTGTTCTGTTTACATGCTGCTCTGTTTACAGTGCAGCAGCTCAAAAAAATGCCGATCAACCCTTGACAAGAATTTCACCGTGAAGTCATCTTTGGAGGTATTTTAGATTAACATATGATTTGTATTGATTGTCACACTGTGGAAAGGTCAGTACTGAGAAATATATGTAGAGAACATATAGTAAAATTAATTGTGGTCTATGTCCTGTACAGGCAGTATTGATGAAACTTTAATATGCTATACAATTTTTAATATTAATGATAAACACATGAAATTTGTAGGTGTTATATATATTAACATTTAAAATAGAAAAATGCCATTAGAATTTAAAAATTAATTTTATTTTTTAAAATTTTAATAATTTTTTTTTTAAAAATTAAAAAATTAAAATTTGCCCCTAAAAATGCACATAGATAATATTTTTGGAAATTATATCAAATGATATCAGCATGTTTATACTTCTACACCATATACAAGCTACAGTGATGGATATTTGTCAAATTTTGTCAGAGAAAATATCTTTGTAAGTCAAAATGAGACATACATTTAAAATGTATGAAAGACAGATTCTATTTTGTATTGATCATTCAAACTATTTATTAGGGGTCCAATCAGATAATTTATGTGTTTATGATGGGGTGACTTCCTGAGTAACACATATATGCTTATATAGCCTTTAGTAATTGTTAACAAATATAGTTACAGGGTGTTTAGTGAGAGGACAGTGATGAAAACTTCATACTAGAACCTACTCAAGTTCTCTACTAAATCAGTTTAAACTTTCTGAGAATGAAATGCAGGCTGAAGGGATAAAATATACTTCCCACATGTATATTTACCCTTGGATGTAAGAAAACAGCAAAATGATGTAAGGTGAACACAAAATGCATTCAATTTTATTGTTCAGTTTGGTTAAGATATTGATTAGTGAAGCGCGGCATTGTGGCCTGTATGATGTTATGTGAATTCTAATGATCTATCTTAATTTATGCATTGTTAATTGCTAATAATATTTGCTAACTGACACTCTAAAGATTGCATAAGATATATTCAAGCAGATATTTTGAGTTTAACTGTGTACAACTGATCTTAGCATGGTTACATATCCCACATGAACAAATATCCACATATTTTACAATGTTTGGGATCCAAAGTTCACATTCAGTATATCATATAGGCTGACATTGTACCTACAGTGAATCTGTAAGACACATTTTTGGCTGTGTGCACTAAATATATCCCAAAATGTTATTTTTTTCATTAATATGCCCATGTATGGTAACATATTTCAATTCAGTACTTGGATAGAGTGCGGTATTGCATTATCAGCTGATATCTGATTCTATTGAACCATTGAGGTTAATAATTGGTATCAAACACCCTTAAAAATACACTTTAAATGTTCAAACAGATCATTGGAATTATTTTTGCACATTTGATCATAACAATTACATTGTATATGTCCCACATATGCAAATTTCCATTCTTGTTTACAAGTTTTGGGGATCAGAATTTCACATTTAGTTTATGATATAGGATGTATTGGTACCTGTAGTTGATATGTGTGGCCACATTTGGCTGTATTCTCTTGCAATATCCAAAATTATTATTTCCCTCATGAATAAGATTGCTTATAGTAATATATTCTTTTTTACTACATTGTCGCTTGACTTTCCTGTATACTGGCATGTACTAATGTTTCCACCAATGATCAAACCTCACCGTCCCCGCATTTCCTTAAAGTTTGTGATGCATAGTCTACCTGATTAGTTATTTCACCTGTGCATGACCAGATATGCTTATAGAAACTTCATATACTTTTAGGATGAATTTATTACTTTAATACATGACTATTACTTCACATTTCTGAGTGTCACTCTGTCAAGTTTAATATTTATTTCCTATGCTTGCAGCCTGAATGTTATTTGTAAATCACTATATCTAACACATTTTAACTTCATTTGCATACATCTTACTGTTTTCTAGATATAAGTGAAACATTTTATATCTTTTCAGGTCTAGGCTGGTATCTGTAACAAAGTGTTAGTGGTGGATCAGCTTGGAAGCTCTCCAGTAGTCAGGTGGTGATAGCAAGGTTTCATAAGGACATATGCAGTGTACTGCCATAAGTGATCATGATATCACAACACTAATATAAAGCACCTCAAGGATATGGCTTAGATCTTCATGAGAGAGATTAGCACCATTGTTCAGTAAGGTAAAGCCTGCCTAAAAACTGTATTTTCCTATCTTATAGTCGCTTTTTGTAGTTATCGACACTGAAATGTAATGCAATTTTCCTATAAAACATGGAAGTGGTCCCATCAGATGTTTAAATCTGAGTGCACTATTAGTTATTCAAATAACTGCCTATATACCTGACACAATAAATATGGAACATAGCACTTATTGTTGCTTCTTTAGTGTGTACACCTATATGCACCTTGACAGTCATATTGCGGTTTGTGGCCAAAATCACTATGAGTCATGCTACTTCATTACCCCTGGGAAAATTGTTCCCAGTTACACAGACCCAAACCACCATTTATTTTAAAGACCATTGATTGATCAACTTTTCTGTCTAAACTTTGACAAAATCTGTTTTCAAATTTTTATGAAAATTTAATTTTTCAATAAAATTTAGTTTATAAATTTAAATGTTTATTTAAATTTCCATTAAAATTTTAAATGATCCAAATGTATAAACTTTAAACATATTTTCAGACAGGCCTCATCTTGTAGTACAATTAGGTTTTTACAGCATTGAAAAAGTCCTATAAATAAGGAAGATATAGCAAATTTAGTTTTGGTTTCTCAAGAACACATAGATCAGCACGTGCACCCTGTATAACACCAGCACTACACACTTTCCAGCAGGTGTCACATGACTTGTATGCAAGGAAATTCAAAAAGACTTCATGTATAAAGTTCAAATAGGTGTGGCATTCAAATATAAAAGTTTTACTAAAATTTGCCCCCAAAAGTTGGGCCTGTCAGGAGTCACACCACAATTAATACTTCCAGTTCAGTACCCACGAATGTAGTTCCAGTCTATTTTTAGAACATTTTTTCCTCTCTCATTTTGGTGGTGGTAGAAGAGTTATATTGATGCATATTTGGTATGGATTTAAAGGTAATTGTTTATTCTTGAGAATATGAGCAGAGAGAGTGGTTGTCAGTGTGTAATTTGGCGACAGTGCACATGGAGTAATAAGGCCTTGGTGATGATCCGGAAGTGAAATATGTGTTCTGTTTACATGCTGCTCTGTTTACAGTGCAGCAGCTCAAAAAAATGCCGATCAACCCTTGACAAGAATTTCACCGTGAAGTCATCTTTGGAGGTATTTTAGATTAACATATGATTTGTATTGATTGTCACACTGTGGAAAGGTCAGTACTGAGAAATATATGTAGAGAACATATAGTAAAATTAATTGTGGTCTATGTCCATATGGAAATACTGGGAGATGTAAAACAATTGCAAAGCGGGTGATTAGGCCTGTATGTGCAGAGACTGGTGAAGAAATGATATTTCCATCAATAAATACAGCTGGCAGAAATTTTGATAATAATCCGCGTTCGGTACAATGTGTCGTAGATAATATTACTAAATCGGGCGTTTTCGCAGAAGTATAAACAAAATAAATCGTTTCATTTTTTTTTTGTGAAGGGAGATAACTCTGAAGGATACGTATTACAGTTAGAGATATCTCGCCGGTATTTTATAGCAGTTATTTATAAATTAATATCTTTATTTTGGTTTATTTTCTCTTCTTCGGTACAGCAAGCAAATCGGTATAACAAATAATGTAATTTCAAAGAAATACAAATAGAGGTATCTTCATAGAATAACAGTATTGTAAGACAGAGTAATTTAAAGTTCTATAACAAATGATCTGATATAATCTTAAAGAGATCAAGAAGAAGAACGATTAGATAAGGTAGAGTCTGACATTTTATAAAACGTTTTTTACTCATTGATGAAAAAATGTTTTTGGGATGTTGCTGAGAGAGAGAGAGAGAGAGAGAGAGAGAGAGAGAGAGAGAGAGAGAGAGAGAGAGAGAGAGAGAGAGAAACGGCAGATAAATTGGACAGGGACGGAAATTCGGATGAGGACAAAATTGACAGTGAAAGTGAAAATAAAAATGACAGCGACAACAGATAATATAATATTGAATCAAAGTACAGGGATGGAGGCTAACCTCTCCTGCTAATTTAACAAATAAGTTTAATCCCTGCGGATTTTATACAGGAAATACACAATAAATTTATTAGACATCTGAAACGTTTTAGCGAGGAAATAGAAATTGAATAATAAACTTTTAGAGGATAATTAATTTATACAAGAATAACAAAACCACATACATATTTTTGTATAAAAGGTGAATATAGATATTATAAGTGGGAACAATCTTTTTAAAAGGAAAGCATTTAGTTATTCAGTTAGTAAGAAACGAAAAACTAATTATGGAAAAAATGAAATGGAAATGCAACTTGAGAGAAGTAAAAAAGTTAGACAATAAACTAAATCTAATACTAAAGGTTAAAAAAGCAGAACAGGGTGAAAAGGGCAAGGAAATGTTTACTAAATTATACAGGAAAGCCAATAGTTTAAATTAAAGAAAAGAAAAAAAGAAGATGAATGGGGAAAGTATTAGAAAATTTAAGAGATAAGGTAGGAAATGAATTAAAGAATAAAACAAAATTTTAGGATATATAAAAGATTACTATAGTGAACTCTACAGGACACAAACAATCCAACCAGAAGAAATAATCACTTATTTAGAAGGATTAGAATATGAAGTGATATCATCAGAACATAGGGACATATGTGATGCTATCATTTCTAGTAATGATAATTATAACAAATAATTATCAAAAGGGAGAAGATGGACTCGCCGCAGAACTCTATAAGCAATTCGGCGGTGAGGTGTCGCCAACTCTAGAATGGTTATTTAATAATATCCATTTAAGAAATAACGAAATGACAAAACCAATGAGGGAGGGGATAAGTACAGTACTATATAAAGGGAAAGGTGAAAGAGAGGTACTTGAAAACTGGAGGCCCATCTCCCTCCTAAGTCTAGATCATACTATTCTAAGTAAAATCCTGCAGAGAGTTGTAAAATATGTAAAAATACACAGTAATCAAATATGAGGAGCAAACGGAATAGATATACAAAATATATTAAGCATAAAAACAGTGTTGGAAATATACATGAAACTGGTCAAACAAGTGCCATGGTACTCTTTTGACCAAGAGAAAGCTTTCGATAGATTGGGACACAACTTCGTCCAAAACGTCTTGGAAAAATTCGGGTTTGGACAAATTTTCCAAAAATTGATTAAACTCCTGTATAATAATTACATTAATTAAACTTCTGTATAATAATAGAACTGCACAGTTACAGGTAAACCGGAGCTGTTACGGAATAATTTGATATTCAAAGATCAGTTAGGCAAGGGTGTCCACGATCGATGCTATTATATCTAATATCAATTTAAATCTTAAGTATAAAAATAAGACTCAGTGAGACAATGCGAGGTATAAAAATCCATAATATAAGGGAAGAAGTAAAAATGCTCCAACATGCAGACGATTGCACAAAGTTTTTAAGAGACCCAAACGATTTTAAATACTTGGAAGAAGAAATAATAATTTTGGTAAAGCATTTGGGGCGAAAATAAATCAGGATAAAACATAAATACTCAAAATAGGAAACGGAGTGACAATCACCCATTATTGCCACCCCATTTAATTAAAGTTAGAGTGAATGCGCTTATGATACACTATGGAAAAGGAGAAGAAAAAGAAAACTGTAAAGCAATGATAAAGAAAACTGTGAACAACTTGGACATCTGGGCCCTGACGCCATTAACTCTAAGTGGCCAACACAAAATGTATTCAAACATAAATTGCGTTATTAAAACTATAGATTTTAAAAGCGACGCATTATATAGCATTGATAATGACATAATAAAATATATATGGGCCTATACAACTTACTACCTAAGCAAAGAAATTTTATATAGGGCAAAGGTGGGGTGGGGATGGGAAGCGTTACAATATCCAGTGTGGATGAAGGGTGCAAATATTTTAAACAGGTTTAAAACTTAAAAAGCTAAACCAAAGTCACCATGAGAGGGGTTATACATATATTGGTATGGGTTCACAATTAGAAATAGGAGAAGTATATACCGAAATAATACATTTGTCAAAAGTTAGAGATTTCAAAACAGTTTAGTGAGATTAAACAGGTTTTTTATAGTAAAATATAGGGCATGGGAGGATTTATGAAAAATTTAAAAAATGAAACATAAATGGATAAGAGAAGATTAACAAAAGGAAAATTTACTCTATTTAGATGGAAATTTTAATACAAAAACTCTATATAAAATCACACGTTATATATGAAGCACCATCATGTTATCGTCAAGTGATCACTAATTGGAAAAAAGAAATAGTTGCAGAAGGATTGTGCCCCCCCCCCATTTAGACTTCAAATTATGAAAAGGGACCAGGGACCTGTGTGTGATCCAAGTAGGGGGCGTAGACATCCAAGAGCTGTCATAGGGCATTAAGCAAAGTGAACAGGTCAGAGAGAGCACATACAGTAAATGGACATGCAGTACATGAACACCTAATTTAAAGGATAGGAAATATTTGATACCCTTGTTTTGAAAAATGATAAGTATTTATTCAAATTTGGCCAATAATAAAGCCATAGAGGAAACATATGAAATAAAGAAAATGTGGCTCCTCGTGGCAAGACTAACAGACCTTATTTCAAATTAAGGAGAAACGATACATATGAACACGCACTAAAAACACCAGGAATTTCGTTTATTTTTTTCTAGCTAAATATTCAAATATGATAGAACACACCTTTTCTCAAAAAATGTAAAAATGACAAAGGTAAAAGGTCCGTTTTTAAAGTCCAAATAAAATATGATAACACAACTGGGATAAAGATTTGAGATAATAAGCCGTCTCTACACCAATTATATTTTTGTTTGTTTGATTAGGATTTTTTTTTAACGTAGCTTTAACAATTTTTTCAGTCATATTGCTACGATGTCTGTAGCGAGGCAGTTTATGGTTATGTTTAGCACTGGGGCATCATGCCGCAGACATGTAGCATGATGTCCCACCCAGTCACATTGTCCTGACACCAGGCCGACCAGTCCTAACACTAACCTCTTAATACTGAGCGCCAAGCGAGGCAGCTGTTAATACTGTTTGTTTTTTTTTAATAAAAGAAGTCTTTGGTATCATTAACTGAAATTATGAAATAAGTGAAGAATAAAAATTATAAATTCTGATAAACAAATTTCAGTTAATGATATTTATTATGTAATTTTCTGTTTCTCAGTTAGATTTTCATTATTTTAGTACCTAGTATCCCATAAAATTATGAAATTAGTCCTATAATTATTAGTTTTAATACCATTTTACTTCAAATTTGGACAAGAATCAGTATTTAATTTTTTTTACAAATCTATATGATTTTTTTGTTATTATGTAATTTTTGATGACATTTTCATTGTTTTAGTACCAATATATCACACATTTTTAAGACCTCAAAATCCTTAGGATCAAAGATCTACGATTTTAAAATCTTTAAGATTTTACATACAGATTCAAATTTAAAGTTTCATATCTTAAATCAATCAAGTGTTCGCTTTGATTGCTAAGTTTGAAATGTATTCTACACCGTAGATAAAACGGAGGTACTTGCTCAGTAAAATGTAAATAGAATATATCATTGCTAAGCTTGATTTAATTCTTCAAGATTTGCTTGATAGCTGCCATCAATTGCATCACATACAACATTTACTGCAATAGGTAATGCCAAATAATTAACGGTTTCTTGTTTAATATAATCGAGGTCTGACCCAATTTGATTTAAATGTTGTATTGTTTCAATGAATTTATTATTTAAATCATTATTAGGATACTCCAGAATGTGATTTTTACAAAATTTACTCTAATTTTGCAGATATAAATATCTATTTATCTTAAATTATTTTAGGTAGTGATTTAAAAAATTGATGTTTAACATAATACATACAATCTTTAAGATAAATAGGACGATATAGTTATTTATTATGTAATGGAGATTCGTTTTCTCGTTATTCTGGAGTTGTACATTTTTTTTTCGTTAGTAGAAAAAGCATCTCGTCGCAGATCTGATGGTTCTTGATATTCTGGCGGGATTTTAGGCCATCCTAATACAGATATGATTGACGATATATATAAATATATATATATATATATATATATATATATATATATATATATATATATATATATATATATATATATATATATATATATATATATATATATATATATATATATATATCAAAGGTATAATCTAGCGAGTATAATTCAATCGCACCTGATATAGTTGGTTCGTGAACATTTATAACTGTTTTTTATTCTTTTCCTGTAAGATTTAATCCGGCGCTGAATCTCATTGTTGATTTGTTCAATATTTGATAACTTCCCGTGGGTACACAGAATTGGAAAGTTGACGTTAAATGCAGGGTTGGTCGAGCTTGCTAATATCGTTGTCGTTGATGGAGTTTTATCAGTGACGATATCTTGTAGTAGTTCTTGCGATGACGACATTATTATTATTATTATTATTATTATTATTATTATTATTATTATTATTATTATTATCACGTCGTCATTGACTTGTTTTAAATCTTAATCATTTATGTAAGCTCAGTATATTATATTATTTCACCGCTAAGGCCTGATGATACCAATGAAAATAATATTGAGTATGCTAGTGTCGTTGTATGTAACTTTATTATATACTCACGTAGATATTTGTGTCACTGATATTAAAAAATGACAGCAATTGCTGTTGTCGCTCTAACACAAATCGTTATAATTATTTCCATTGCTGGCAACGGTGTTATTGTTAAATGTAATTACCTGTTCCAGCGATAACAGCTGACGATGAATATACAATTATATCAGCGACAACTATATGTCTGAGATTTTTTTAATACTTTCGCTGTATACTAATTAAATATATTTTTCAGTTTGTTTTTTCATTTACGTACTTGATTGTATCTAAAACATTGCACGTTAATTGGGCAGCTCATAATACTATGTATGTGATAGTTTAGCTACAATTTTCAAGACACAAATGTTAAATTAAGTCGAGTATTTCCTTCCCGTTCCACTTCAATTGCTACTTCGTCATTTGGATATAGTAATACTCAGAGGCGTAGCTAAGGGGGGGGGGGGGCAGGGGGGTACATATGTCCCCGGGCGCCAAGGTACAGGGGCGCCACAACGTTACATTATAATAAGTAAACAAGGGTAACAAATCGGTCACAAGATCACTGGGGCGCCAATTTTATAGTTCGTCCCCGGACGCAAAATATCATCGCTACGCCTCTGGTAATACTAACAGATCCAGAAGATTTTGTCAGTGATGACGCCGTAATTGTAGTAGATATCGTAAATGTTGTAACATCGAGCGCTAAGAACCTAAACATCAGGGCGGTGTTTATTACATTTATTAGGTGGCGACCATACTACTTTTCCAGACGCTGCAGTATATTCTACGTTATCAAAGATAGTTTTATGTCAATGAGCTTAATATCAAAGACTGCTGAATTTCCAAAAAGCTCAGTAATGTTTATATTCATGTTTTTACGAAAACGAAAGAACGTGTTGATGTGACTAACGCGATCAGATCTAAGATTAGTCAATTACTCCATTAAATTTAACGGTAATATCTTGCAATGAAATAGTACACGTTTTTAGTATTCCTTGCTTTTATCTTAAACATTTAACTACTTTGTTTGGATCTACATTCGCGAGAGCTCGTCCTTGACCTCGTCAAGAGTAGCATATTTAGATAAGTCACCCTGCTAATTCCTACTCTGTGTAGATCTTTCGTAAATATCTACCAATATATTTTTAATACTTGTTTAATGTGTATTCATGTACAACTTTCAGGTGGTGCTGTTGATAAAGATTCAGCGTTGAGTACAGTGAATACTTCACGGCCACACATTTGTGGATCTGTTAGTTTTTGTGTTGGTAATGTGGAATACCAGATTGGAATATTTTGAAGATCAGTAATTCGTATTGTGCCGACATATTTTAAAACTTCTGTTGGTGGTGCCAGTTCATACGAATCGAAATAAACATTCCACGTGAATCAATTATGTATGCAACCCAATGAATACCTGGGCCATAAATAATGTCAAAGTCAAGATTAATGATACCGGTTTCAACAGTTTTTAGTCTGGAAAGTAATTGATCACTTATAAAAACACATCTCAAATTCTTGATATTTAGTTTTGTAGCGGCATTAATGAAACAATATTTATCATAGGAAGAAGACGTTCTAACGATGGTAGTCTTAGATCCTTTCCCTTTTCAAGAAGTTTAACTTTTCCTTTTCCTGTTGCTTTCTTTATTGCCAATTCAGCAGCGGTTCCGACAGCACCAATTTCGATTGTTTTTGCGACAGCTGGAGCAGCAGCCAGTATTAGTGCTGGTATAGCTGCAAGATGTTAAAATATACCACCTGTTTTTATTGAATCTTTAATGGAACTCGGAGAAAGATTAAATTTAACTCCAGTTTTGTATTCTAAAGCTTTGTTAAGATGTTTGAGCTGAGTTTTAGTTTATGCTAATTTGTTTGGACCATTATAATTTTCTTCAATATTTTTGTTCCACATCTACTTGCAAGTCGTGATTGCATTTTTTTTTTTACCTGACCAGGAGTCAGAGTGACATTAACGTGACTATATGACATTTAATAAGATCATGAGCGATTTAATTACATATCGTTTTGTAAACGACGTTACATGTTTTTTACTGGAGCATCAATAATTTTCATTATTCAACCAACACCTTTTAGTAACGTTGTTTTATCGCTGAGTATAACATCATTTTCTATGTAATTAGCAATAGCTCCAACATCTTTATCTACACGAGCTCGAAAGTGTATATCAACTAAATATCGTTTAACTAAATCAAGATGTTCCAGCCAAAAAGTAATATAAATTTTGAAAATTGAATTGTGACATTTGTAAACCCGTATCTACATTTAGTAGATAAATTTTGAAAATTGAATTGTGACATTTGTAAACCCGTATCTACATTTTGATCATTTTCCATAAACATCGTCAAATGATGAAAAACACGTGCTATATGATTTTGATAAAAATTAAGTAAAACATCTTCTGACTGTTATTGATGTCCATTAATTCTTAAGGAAACTTCGGTAAATCCGAGTTTTTCAAATATCATTATACTTTCGTCTTGATTGCGTACTCGTTCAGTATTTTGAAGGGCATTGCAAATATGCCTTGGTGAAGAAACACCTTGTTGTGATGCTACATGCTAGGTAAATAAACCATTAACAGTACTTTGAACACTGTAGTTACCATTAATCATGATAATGCTAATTTACCTCCATTCCATAAAACAGAGTAATTTTTGTTCTTCAGCAATTTTAGGAATCATAACTTGCAACCACAACAAGAGTTTGTTAGTATTACTTATCCATCAGCAGCCGCAATAGCCCACTAGATTGCATCGCTGTCATCACCTTTTCGTACAAGTACAACTGTATTCTTAGCACCTAAAATGACTTTTTTTAACATTTCTGTAAAATTCAGATATATGAGAGTGGAATTGCGCATGCAAATCTTTTATTATTACTCTTTCACATTAAACTAAGTGTCGCAAATCCTAAGTTGTGATTTTGGTTATTGCTAATGAATACCGTTGTATCTCAGCATATGCAGCTTTGGCAAAGTCTCTTGGTCGTCCTACATTAAACTGTCAGTTTTCAGGAAAATCATTTAACGTATTTAGTGAAGATCATTGACGAACCAGATAATCGTTGGAATATGTTGCTAGGCCAACTATGGTTGCAGCAACATCAACATCTTTATGACTTGAGTCAATATTTTTTCCATCAATCATGTATGACGCTCCACCAAACAACACCATAATAAAATCATTAACAAACGCAATTCTATCATCAACGGCATACGGCGTATTAGCAGCAACGTTTGTTACAAGTTCGCTTTCTACTTCAATAAATGCTTCCGTTGGTAAAAAAAAAAAAAAGTCTACTAGTATCTTGAACTTGCAGTTAAATTCTTCCACACTGGCCTGGTAACATCGTAGGAATAAAATTGATAATCGCGTACAGACTCATCTTTGAGAACTGGTTTGTTTAGATCAAATGCTATGTCATATACGTTTGAAGATTTTATTATAAATATTATCGTCTAACACAACGACAATTCCCGGCTATTAAATTTGAAGTTAAATTTCTTTGTACTTCTTCAGACAGTTTTTTTTTATTTGCAGCTTGATTTATTATTTTACTGTCCTTTGCAGGCATCACTTCAGTGCTGGGTAATTTTACTTGTTATCGTTTTCGTTGTATTAATCGTGCTAATGTATTTTTTATTGCCGAGAACGCTTTACCGGCAACATAACCAATAACGCCAGGAGCTTTTGCCACGAACAACGTCGATAGCTGTCATTCCTAGTTTCTTTGCAATCGGTATTGCTTTTGGGGTTATCCTTATAAATAAACCCTGAACAACAACGACGAGTCCATGACTGTAGATCGCTTTTTTATATTAGCAAACGTATCATTCTGACCATGATCTGTCCACATTGAGCATTGTGAATGATCATCTTATCTGTTATTTATTCATTTAACCACTGTGATACTAATAAATAATTTCATCAACGAGAGAACGATAAACGTTGATATTCATAATTCCGCCAGTAAATAATCGTTGACAAATAGCAGCTGCATCGATATTGTATTCTGGGGAATTATTTCCTGCGCGTTTTCCTCCAATCAAAATTTCCAGTCATTCTATGTCGGAAAGAACATTGTTAGGACAAGCGATACAACCACTTCATCTTGATGTAAACAGGGAAGGAAAGCCACTTTCTGCTGCTCTTTCTCTCTTACTTGTCGTTTCCGCTTTTTCCTACATAGTCTTAAGGGTCATTTTTTCTACTCATGCTTTTCTAAGTAGCTCTTCAGACTTTTCGAGTTCCAACATCAACTCTTGGAGCGGTGAAAAAGATCGTTGTTGTTGCATTTGTTGTTGCGGTGGAAAAGGTTTAAGAGTCTTTTTATAAAGTTGTATTTCGTCAAAGAGATTTTTATATTCAGAATTATAGTTTTCGACTTTTTTGTTGTAAAAAAGGGGTATATCTATTTAATAAAATTATCATCATTTATGGTTTCATAACTGGGTTTTCAAACATTAGATTTATTTAATAGATTAATATTATTTTTTGATAATTATTCTCCATTAGTTTTATAAGTTCCTCTATAAAATTATCTCTAAATCTTTAATAATTCAATTTTTTAAATATTTTTTTTTAGATTTTGGTAAAATATCTTCCTTTACTTCAACTACATCAGTATGAACTTTGCCAATATCTTCAAGTATTTCTACTTCTCTATCAGGATGTTGAGCTATAGCTATATCAGCCGGAAGACCTTATAACATTATTCTTGTTTCTTTAGTTCTACTCGCTATCTTTTCAGTTTGTTTGGTGGTCCGTTTTAACGTTGGATGAAGACCTTCAGTAGCTTCTGTAACTCCTTCAGTAACTTTCGTAACAGGCTTAAATAATTTTTTCTGTACCTTCCACATATTCAACTAGAGATTCTTGACGTTCTTGTAGTTTTCGCCAGACAGAATCACAAACAGAAAGAAATTTCTTGATCGTTTCAAATCTCTCTCGAGCTAATCTAGCTGTGCATGATTCTTTAGGTCGTGCCATATTATTGATATACTAATTATTTAATTACATCAGCAGGGAGGGTGCGACATCAATGAAACGTCAGGTGGGTGAACGAATATACAAAAATTTGGGAAAAAACCCCACAAACAACTGATAAAGTAACGAAATAAACTAAACCAATTAGAGAAGGTCTCGGTTAGCTAAATGCTTCGGTTCGGCGTTATTCATTTTCGTAGGAAGCTTTATTTTTCAAAAAATGACGCTCCAGGAAAAGATCTGTTCACCGTCCCTGCTGCTGGTGAAAAATTCATTGGTATGTAGAAGGGTTTCGGGATTTGGAACCGTGATTAGTGGGTTCGGTCTGATGTATCTGAAATGTTCAAATGCTCTTTTCCATTTTTCAAATTTTCCTACCTTTCTCTCTTTTATCGTTTATATACAAGTCAAAAGCAAAAAAAAAACATTACTTTTTACCAAACTTGGTAATCGTTGACGCCAGTCCAATACATTAGAGAATTAATATAACCTGATAATGCAAACATGAGAGGACCTCTTTAGTTTTATTTACTATTTAAATATCAATATACATCCCATAAAAACAAGCGATCTAGGCGTGCATTTCTAAACACATTCTATCGGGAAAGTCGAGAGAGATTTATTATTATTATAAACCTTTCTGTAGAGTTCCTAAATAGGAACACGAATCACTTGACACCTCTTATCATGGGATACATGTTAATTTTCTTATATTTCTGCATATGCATGAAAGTGAGTTTAAATATCGCATGAAGTTTTCATCAGTCTGTAGTTGTAGAGTAAAACGGTTCCTAATTATTGGTGTATTTTTTTAAATATACTCGACATATAACCTTCTAATATTTTCTCATTTTTGCGTCAAAAGACCTATTTTAAATAAATGCACTAGACAAAAATTATTGAAAATTCTTTCTGTCGTTTTGCACCAGAGATGCATTTTATAATGCACTATACAGATAATCTAGCTATTGTTTCTGTCATTTTGCGTCAAAGACGCAATTTTTTAATGTACTAGACAAATAACCATGGTAATTTGTCTGTCATTTGACATGAAGGACTTATTTTTATAATGTACTAGACAGACAACCTTTGCTATGTTTTCATTTATCTTGCGTCAGAAACGTAATTTTATAATGTACTGGACAAATAACCTTGCTAGTTTTCTGTCATTTTGCGCCAAAGACGTAATTTTATAATTTTGCGTCAAAGATGTAATTTTATAATTTTGCGTCAAAGGCGTAATTTTATAATTTTGCGTCAAAGGCGTAATTTTATAATTTTGCGCCAAAGACGTAATTTTATAATTTTGCGTCTAAGACGTAATTTTATAATGTACTAGACAGATAACCTTGCTATTTTTCTGTCATTTCGCTTCAAAGACGAATTTTATGTGCGATTGGAGCAAATACAGGAATATTATGTGATCTAACCAGCGATTACGTGCGCAAGAAAGAGTCATCATCAGTTGTATAACCCAGTCATGCTATAAAATAAATAGATACGTGAATTTTAAAAAAAGATTGATAAGCGAGTAGTAATAGATCAAAATCAATGAATAGTTATTAAGCAAACTTTACCATTGACTGTGTAGCGCCGTCTCTGAAAAAGTGAGTGAACGTTGTAGGTCATTTTGAAGTGCTTCTAGCTCATCTCATAATCTGTTCTCAGACTTAGAAGCTGAGTAGTGTACATCCTAACAGGCACTTTACTAGATGTGTTATAATTAGAATTGTCACATGACCCGCACTGTTACAGTTGGAACTGCGACCTGCCATGAGGAGTTATAAATGTCAAATCGACAATTGGTTTCTAATTTACACAGAGCGCCCTTCTGGACATGGAATATTAAAATCCGTATTCAAGTACAGGTACATTGACGAGTGAGAGCTGTACGCATAAATTATGCTGGGCTGGTGTCGTTTGGAAACAACACTCAAGGTAGGTGGATGATAAAGGTCAATTGAAATGTACGAACACAAAGGACACTCATGTTAATCTTTGAACCCAACTCATCTAATCCCGATAGTCATTTATCTAAAAGTTTAATTTCATTTGTGACTAGCCAAGGTGAATGTGTTGATACACCAATATTCTTCTTGGTCGATTTTGAGTTTTGCAGCTCCAATATGAGTCTACATAATAGATCTCACTTTTGTTGAGATTTAAATTTTTGTGCTATATGATCATTTTTCCTGTCTGCAGGATGTAATTCGTTTAGTTTGTGATCAACCTGCTGTTCAACTGGCAAGTGATTAAAATTTAGGCGGTTCTTTTGAAATGCTTAATAATTGAACTTGTGAAATACCGTCCACTTTAGAAGGCACGTCAGATTCTGATGAGTCAGCGTTTTCAATTTCTTCATGTATGATATGGCCAATGTAACGAATGTTTTCTGCTATTTTAGACACACCAGTTGCTTGTAGAATACCAGAAGCACAACATACCAAGAGCTAACATACAGGCAACATATTTTAAACAAAAAATTTTGAACAAATCTAGTCAAATTAAAAATGATTTACTTCAGAAAAATATAATTTTTTATTATGTCAAAATCATTTTTTTTTCAATACAAATTATGCAACCTCACCAATTTTTTTTTCAATTTAGAGGCATGCACTGTGTATGCCTTTTATTTCAGTGCTTACATCAGTTACTTTGCACTTGAAAACTATTTTATATAAGTTGGTATAAAATAGATCTCCATATAGTGTATGCAGAAATAAACACATTTGACTTGATTACATGGTTATCTTGTACCAAAGTAAATTTTTACTAATTAATGCAAATGTAATCATTTGTCTCGTTAATGTGCACTAAATTGATGAATATGATAAAAGCTTGACTCATGACCAAGGCAAACTACGTCCATCAGGGGCGTAGCTACCATGTAGCGAGAAAATGCAAAGCAAAGGGGCTCGTGAAATAGTTGTGTATACTATGTATTATGCCCGGGTATCGATAAGTTTTGTATAGGGGCTCAGACAGGGGCCCAATTATCCTATAAACGCCACCGACGTCAGTTCATACGTTTTTAAATCGACGAATTTGAAGACAGTTTGTGCTCCACTAAGCAACTTCAACTAATCAGCCGTAATTATATTAACTTTATGACGTAAATGTGCCATATGTTTTGTTTCAGAAATATAGCTAGTAATCAAATCTAAAGCAAAACCAATTCATGTCTGCTACAAACATTTACCTCATGTTAATTTGATTACAATATCAGCACTATAATGACCTAAGTGTAATACTTAAGCCAGTTTTAATAAACAATCAATGAATTTAATTCTGGGTGTTATCACCCTGGTATCAGTGTGCAGCATGTCGTTTTTTGTTTATCAAGGTCTGCAGAAAAATGTTAACTTTGTATGTAGGAAATTATTTATGTGACCCTTAAGGAATGTTTTCTTTGACATAGTGGGCATACTATTCAACATGTGAATTGAAAGGTCAATTCGGATACATGTGTATTGTATTGCTGCTACTTGAATCGTCGTTGTAGTTGTTGTGCGTTTTTGTATTCGGTTCCAGCCGTGGAGAAATTTTGGAAATGTGTTTTCTCCAGAAATAGTCGACGGATTAAGCGCAATGAATTTGTGTGCATCTTTGCATGAATTAGTAGCAACAACAATTGAACTTACGTGGCTTCTATTCACACTTTATCTTCGTCCCTTATTACGTTTCAGTATACAGTATGTGTTCATTGTAGGATACGTCTGGCAAAATGCATGTTTACCACAAAATTAATGTTTGAAAGCTAAGATGGTTTGTAATGACACCTATGTACCCCAAACAGTAGCATATTTATTTAAGACACCTTTTTCAAGGTTACTATCTTTCTTTCAGTCGACTGTTTTGTGTATTCTGTATATGAACGTACCACACTTGGTGGTGCGGGCACATGAGCAAGTTCTTCTTACATGTATTGTCTTGTAGCAATATTGGTTGTATCGACATACTCTTTAATATACACAACCGACACGCCGGTGTCTCTGATTCCACTTTTGTTTTATCATAAAATTTCCTTTCCACTTGACAATCATATTATAAACATCCGTAGTAAACTCAGAACAATCCGCTTTGGTTGCAAATCGGCTCGGATCCACATTTAACAGTGTCGTCGAGCAGAGAAACGATCGTAAATATTGAGAGAAATGGTTGAATACGATCACACATACTTTAATGTGAACTCAACAAGTCCTTGCAGGGTTAGTGAGCACTGCAGTGCCCGCAATGCTTCAACAACAAGATAGCCACACATCGGCCCCATCCTATTGTGCATAATTGAATGAAACAACTGTTGATCCTCATACTTTGATAAATAAATAACTACTTCGAATGCGGCGCAAATCCATATAAGTCAAAATACAAACTATGTTGATGTGTCATCACGTCTGCGACATGGTGAGTGCCAGGGTCCGTGGATGAACCCCGAATGACGATGCTCGTTTCGCGTGTCAGGCACCATTGATGCAAGTTCATCTCTCATGGAAAGGCCACGACAATGTATTTGACGATACATGCCTGATAATCGAAGGCCTTTTCCTTTTCTATGCGACCGCCAACCATCTTTTTCAAAATGGAAATATTCCATTGGTCTTTTGCATTTGTTCCACCTCTGATGTGAATAATTTTAATGCTGCTGAATTATTCGTGTAATTCTCCGTATTAAGCTGTGCGAGCCGCTTTTGGGTCAACAATATGGGGACATTTTCAGTTGATGTTTCTGCAGACAGTTTCTCTGTGAACCCAGAATTGTTTTTTGATGGTGTGTTTGATTTTCCCCATGTAACTTTTAGTAAAGCTTACCACCACTTCGTGCTAGGACATGATTATTTTCAATTATAATTTTTTTTATAGGTGCATGGATCACTCTCATTCGAACTCCAGCACCCTCGAACAACAGCGTCTTGTCGGAAAGTATCACAGTTGAGCATTTGTAATTAGTATCACCAGCATTAAAAACACGTGCATGAAAATGCTCGTTGCCATCAGACTGCTAGAATAACTCCATATGTTCCAGTGAAATGTAATACATCGGGTACAACGTACGAAAGTCTTGAGAAACTTACAGTCCCGTGTCAACGTTTCAATGCCGGTCCATGTACGACTACATGTTATGATATGCCCGTGCAATTTGATTGGCATCTGTGCAGTCAAGCCACATTTCCTACGAAGGTTCTTGATGACCATTTAACCACAAAGTGACCACATTCACTTATAATACGTCAAATGCCATTTTATGTTGCACATGGTCATTGTCTCCTACTGTAAGAACACGTTTGGATTTAGTGAGACAGTCATGGATACTTTATTCCATAGGTAAATTGTCCCACAATACCAGTGGGCGGGTGGACGTCTATGTATTTGCAATAACAGACAGCGTTAATGTGATTCCCGGCTTTATAAATAGCAAGCATGACTGTGCTCAGTCAAGGGGATAACACAGGTATCCACACCATAAGTGCATCTGGCATAACTGCACAGACAAGAGCGAGCACTTGCAATGCGTTATATGGCATTGTTGGAATTTGTTTTTGCAAAACAGGGTGACGGTATATTTGCCATCAACTATAACCTTGCGAACATCTCTGCAAAACCCAAATACGTGAATGAGGGGAATAGCACACGAACATCATAATGAGTCTCACGAAGTTGTGATCGACGTTGTAAAAATTAAAGATTGAAATTTGGGTTAGGAAACGCTAAATTATGTACAGTTGCATCATCATCGCCAGCATCATTTCAATGCTCTCTGATTATATTTGCTGTCTGATCTGCGTGTTTAGTTGCATCCTTGGTAATTATAAAGGTTTGACCAGCAGTTCTTGTGTCTAGTTGTTTTAATCGATCCACGGATGCACCTTTAACAATTTTGTCCACGACCCGCATGGCCAACTACTTGGCGATGGGAATAGCAAGGGAGGTCAGCGATGTGAGGGCTTTTGGTGAGCTCGAAAATAATCCACTAACAACACCGAGCCCAGTTTCGTAATAGGTCATATACGCGGATTCTCGCACGTTAACTACGTGATTGGGCTTTACAGTCCACGCATGACTTTCATAGAGGCTATTATATACCATGCCGATCTCTAACGTACAAATGTATCCTCAATGTTTCAATCCCCAAATCTACAGCGTGTCCGTCTTGATTCACCACGAATAAAATGAATATGGATCATTCAATTATTATGGCATGTGCGTTACACAGGTTACCACCGGGCTTATAGAGATCAAGTCACATGGTTCAACGTTGGATGATAACCCAAACAAAATGTACTACTGTACAACGATCAAACTTCTTCGTTGAATTTCTTCATGGACGGATTATATGTCGTGCGCGCAGAATGTTTGATCGTATCCACCACACGGATGTAATCGGATATTATGAAACTGTACTACACTCAAAATGAGACCAGTATGATCTAAAGTGTGCGTGAGTTCCGAGCAGTCACAGGTGCAGAAAATGGCACACTGAATTCTGGTTTTGTGGCTGAGATGGTGACAATCGATATAACGCTCTGGGCTGTATTTACTTTCATCTATTGCATGCATGCACATATTTCACGTAACAAGCACATCTTTTGAATAAGTTTCAAAATTCATCAAAGGTGTTGCATATTTCACAAATTTCTTTAACAGGTTTGTGCATCAGCCCACCGTATCAGTCCATGAGGTGACCGGGGAACAACAGCTGTCAAATCGATGTGGCTTCATTAATAACTTCGGGGGTACTTTTGTCCGCACTATCTGATCCAAAGAGTATTTATCAATAGATTCACAAGTATTTCAGGGTCACAGTGTCCACAAAAGATGAAACTTCAAGTTGCACGCACCCCGTGGTTGTTTTCTTTCTTCTCTTGTTCATCTCCCCATCTCTGTCATTCTTCTTCTTTCAGTATGAGTTTGTGTTTTAGCATTGTTTTCGCAACGTTGATAGTTAACTCTTTGAGGAGTGATGTCATGCATCCACGTTTGGATTGTTACTTTGTTGAAGATTTGGCTAAACCGTTTACTTTTTGGGGTTTTCCCACCTTCTGGTCAGGACGTTTATATTGTTCGATTTTCCACATGAATCTTTTTTCCTTAGAGTGAAATTGAAGTACAGGTGCTGATGTCTGATCCTGTTTAAGTTCGTCTCTATAACGCTTCACCTTTTTCAGCTTTTTCTTATGTAAATGCAATATGGATTTGTTTAAAACCATCTCACCGATCACCTGTATCTTTTTTTTCCCCCATAAACTCCCTGAAAAATACTTTGGACCACTCACCATTCATGTATTTATCATGTGTCTTTCATTGCACATTGATCGTGTAGTCTTTCCTGTTCAGAGCCTACCAAGAACGACACCCATTGGAGTTTTAAAAATAGTCCGGCGAGCTACTGCATTAATAAGTGGAATTGTGTTGGAAACTATTACTTGTAGTCGGATGGCACGTTTGGGTTTTGGACAAGTGCCTAACAGCATCGCTACACCTTGAGCCTCACCAAGTTATTCGATGTCTTTTGATCTTCTCAATCGCCTCAGGCAAACGTGTAACTATCACTGCAGTTGCTGATGTCGCTGTTTTGATAGCCTTGGTGCGCTTAGTTATTTATAAACGGGACCCGTGGCTTCATTGGTTCCAGTGAGCGTTGGCACTCGTGACCTTCTAAAATATTCTCGGCACAATCGGCAATATCTTTAATTGGCGGTTCAACTGTTTGTTCAAACCCATTTCTGAGGTCTTCTAGCGCAGTCTGTCGTTACTGAAACATAGGTTTGACCCTTTTGCGGCCCTCGGTTACTTTCCGAATTAATTCTTGCTGTTCACGAGAGACTTTATTCTTGCTGTTCACGAGAGACTTTATTGCGTCGTATTTCATACGATTCAATGGTAACTGTGAAGGACATTTTTAATTTTTATAGGATTTTTTGTTAACATGATGCTGGAGGCACTGTGAAAGACATTCGTGTTCAGACCCGCACGACATTTGCGTGGCCCACCATTAGATTAATCGTGATAAAACTAAACTTGTTCGAGGTAATCTGCGTATAATGTCACAATATTCACTGTTACAAATTTATTTACCCGTAGCTCGAAAGATTTCTCGCGGTTTTTTGATGTCCCAACGACGAATGAAGTTTATCTAGCTAATTTGTTTTTTCTTCTAATGCGATTGTGTCCATGATGAAGAAGGTAACTGACGCACCAATAAATGCCCGCTCACTGTTATCGGTGCGGTCAGTCGATATAAAGTAGCTGACGTCTAAAAATTCTGCCAGTGCAACAGATGCACTCATTCTCATTTATGAACGCGGCTCATTCATGGCACGTTTGATTCAAGTGGATCATGGCAAGGAATTTCTGGAATATCGCGGTCCCGTTAGTGACCAAAGATCGCGTATGCGTACGTGTCAGGCATATCAGTGTATATCGTTACCATCTGTTGTGGAGGGATTTAATCGCACACTTATGGAACGGTTATTCGGTCATCAGTACGCACAGGAATATCTGGTAAGACCAGAGAAGTCACAGAAGTGGGTAATCCGACTTCAATTCATCATAGCTGCCCTGAAGAATGAATTCACACACACGACGGTATTGAATCCAGCCAATGTGATTCGACAACGACTGTGGCGGTTACTCATAAAATAACTTCACAGTCAGCACCATTACAATCGGTTGGTTATAAACTTGTTTGGTATTTGCATGTGCATAGAGGTTTTGAAGGTGGACCACAACGCCTTGCCACTGACCCGGTGTGGATTGTGGGTGTGTTATCATTGGATTGATAATCCAAGACAAAACGAAACAGCTACCAATTGGGTCAATCATGCTTGGTGGAGCAATTACAACCAGCCATACATTTGTGCGAGAGGAATTGTACGTCGCTTCAGAAGACACAGATTTGCGGCAGAATTTGTGTCGACTCTTAGTTAACGCGCGCCATTTGCTATTGCGCGATGACCAAACGCGTATGTGGTGATGACATCAGAGAGTAGCCACTGGGGATAGTATTCAGCAGAGAAAAACATGTCTTGGTGCATAGGTATACATCTATGTAATGGTTCTTACACCGGGTCATGTGTGCCGTGTATATAAACTCACGATGGTCTCAATCATATTACCTGTACAGTGCGTGCTTGAAATCTTTCTGCACCATCACATGTGGAACACTGTTGGCTTTTTAAAAAATGTTTTTGATCCCGACCGCAACTGAGGGCAGTTTGGGCCACAGTCCCACATATTCTTCGATTGGTTTACATGAGCAATCATCTTTAAACTGGCCCAACACATGTATGGTACATGAATGGATAGGAGGGTGTATATTAGCTCGTATACAATTTGCTGGTTAGTCCTGGCTGGGAATTGTCTGGATATACGTTGTTGGTGTTCATGTGAAGTAGCAATAAGTCGATGTACATCATCACGACGCGATCCCGATAAAACGGTTTGATCGTGTCGAAGTAAAATTCGTACACGCACAGCTTCGACAAGTCGAACACTAACGACTCCACGTCATCTGAGTTTGGTTTCTTCTGTAAACGACCACAATATCGCAAAGATTTTTCCGGTCTCGAAGAGTCTGCATTGGGCTTTTAGAGTATGCCATGCTCAGTACTTTCACGGATAAGATCTCCGAATTCGCTTGCTCAGATTCTAATTGGTTTTCCCAAACACAGCATTGTTTGTGAGCTTGAAGAAATCGCAAAATTCCTCAAACACACCTGCGAGCAACACTACTGTGCGCAAATACAGATTGTGAGAGTCGGTAAAATTTGTTGCTATCAGAGGTAGACCAAACGTTTTTTGAATGTTCGTTGTTGGTGTCGGAAATACCTTCGCGTGACAACGATGAATTAAATGGTTCGATTGGTGGCAGTAGAGTTTCGGTAAATATGTTGCAGTTGTACATGCATTCCGCGTGATCGGGTAATAATTGGCAGGACAGTAACGATGAGGGATTTTCAAGTTCTTTTCCGTCACATAGCTGATTATCATCTCTAGGGACGAGTTCATAAACTGGACTGAATAGATGAACTGCAACCATCTTAGCCGAAATGCTGTGTATTTTTCCATCTTGTTCGGGATCATGTAGGTCGGTGATTTAGATGCCGTACCTACTGCTTGCATAATCAAGTGGCCATTGTAGCCACGCAGATTATGAAGCGCTAGTGATATGGAAATAATGATAAACGTTTACAACAGAACGTTTACTTTTGTCGTTGAACAGGCTTTGCGCTTTGTCATTGAAAGCTTTTCATAAATCTACAAATGAAGGGCTGCAGAAAAATAAAGATTATTATCCATCTTATTTGAGTCTGCTGGTGAATCGAGCTGTTGACAAATCCATTGCGCCGTGACTTCGATCAGTTGGATGAATATAAACCTCCACTATGTCCGGAACCCAAGAACTGGGTGCGATAAAGGACCCGTGACTCTGATGTGCCATCGTATCGAACCAAAATGTTACAAAACCCTCATGGAACTTGTTCTGCGACTAGTACTATCTAGTCCGCCTAGTTGCACGGTCAGATACTCAAAATCCGCTTAGAGTATGTTGGAGGCCTTCATGTTTTGATGATCTGCAGTACATTTGATGGTGTTTTAACAGGCTTGGGCATGATTGTGCGCTGAAACCTTTTACTGAAACTTTCGTAACAAACGTCTTGACTAGTGAGCAGTGTGTGAGTGATAGACACACGCATGCATGCATGCGTGCAACGTCTACACTTATATTTCTTGTTGTAGTACTTGGTGCAGATTAAGCAGCCGACAATAATATATTTTATCCATACATAGTGCCAGACCGATTCTGAGTCTTTCATTTCAGTCAGCAACAGAATTATCAATTTGGGTTCGGCCGTTTTGACCGTTGGGAGATAGTGTGAATGGATAAAAGCCTTCGTCATAGACGAACAGATTAAGAGCAATACCTATTTTCAGTGTTTTAAATATATTCAAGGTGGCCTTGGTCACTTGCAAGTTGAAGTCGATATCGCCAAAGTTGAGTTTAGCAAGGTGTTATCGATATATTTTTAGGTCTCTCTTGATTGTCACTGGCCTGGTATAGTGCCGATACGATGGCCTACTTAAAACAACGATTATCAAAAGTCTTCACATTGATCACTGACCGTGGTGGGATCCACTATGGTGTTGCTGTGTAACAGGACAGAAAACGGATGATACGGAAAGATGTGGACATCGACCAGGAAGTATCTTTTGCGTATCCATCCTGATCTTGAACTAATGTATTTCTTCAACGTTTCGATAATCTTTTCGTTGCCTCTGCCGGTTTCATCGCTGATTGCGCTGCTGTTCTTGTGGTACAGAATAAAAAATCCACCGAGTAGTAGTTTTAAATCCATCCTAGCATGACCAAATGAGCGCCGAGAACAGTGTCTGATTTGGTTCAAAGTTATGTAACACCGCTATGACTCCATGAATTAAAATTGTCAGCAGTTGTCGAGCATCTTTGCTTGGTGTGTAGGTGGGCGTGTTAATGGTAACGTGATTTCCATCTCACCACTACGTTTCTGAAATTTTAATTCGGACACTTGTGGTTGTTTTTGTTTTTCCACGAATATACTGAGCCGCTTTAATAGCAATAGCAGAGGAGGGACTTTTTAATTCTTCTTCAGCACAAAGATAGTTTTGTTAATACGAGTCTATTATTGCAAGGATATCACCTTTTCTTGCACCACTGGGATTTCGGATATGGTGCTCGCACGCAAATTGTCTTAGTTGCTTTACCGTTGCTTATGGTGTCGCTAATGCTGCCGCTAAGGTAGTGACATCCGGTAGTCGTGGTCGCGTTTGCTAATTCAGGACAAAAATTGTTACCAGTAATTCATTATTGCCTGCTTTTCACATCTGATTTGGTATGCATATACCACGCTGCTGTATAAACCGTCTTAGCTGTGGCACCCTAGACATGTCTATACTAAGTGTAGGCCGAAGAGTCCTTTTTAATTGAGAAATTTTGTCAATTATCATTTATTTTTTGTTGTTGTAGCGGTGGTGGCATCAGTTTGTGTTTGTGATTGGGAAGCCAGGGGAGTTTTGTGGTTTCAATTTCTGTCTGATAAGTATATATTACTCCGGAAAAGATCCATAAGGCTGGCAAAATTGCTTTCGATATTAAACTTCGAAGCCACGCTAAAGGTAAGGTCGTGACCATAATCCTTAATGTAATATTTGCGTTAGTATTCTGCAATACTCGTAATGGCATGATCTGCTACAGGGTTTGTATTTTCTATATCAAGTTGTTTTAATTTGTTGAGTTCAAATATCACGGGGTGTCTGTGGTTCATTGCCACGAAGCTTCCTATTTACATAAATTTGTCTAACTGTCAAAAGCATACTCAAATCGTCTCAGAGGCGTAGCGATGATATTTTGCGCCCGGGGACGAACTATAAAATTGGCGCCCCAGCGATCTTGTGACCGATTTATTACCCTTGTTTACTTATTATAATGTAACGTTGCAAGCCTCATTTTGGCGCCCCTGTACCTTGGCGCCCGGGGAAATATGTACCCCCTGCCCCTCCCCCCTAGCTACGCCTCTGAATCGTCTTTCCCTGATTTATCAACCAGCCTGAGTATGACTGCCACTCGTCGCAGCTTTATCTCCTCCCCCCGCATCAGGTAGTACACGGATTGCAATGCTAGGTGGATGGCATGCCTCACCGAGTCCATTTCGCGACTTTATGGTAAATCGAAATTTCAGATAGGCATTTTGATAAACAGTGCCTCATCCTTTTGGAGTTTGCTCTCATAACGTTATCTGTAAACGTGCGCCAGATGAATTTCAGCTCCGTATCAGTCCAGATGAACTCAAATGACCTATCACTGAGTACTGTGCCACCTCTAATACGACCAGACTATGGGTGCTTGTCTACACTTACGTCATTTTTCTGGGAGCGTTGTTAAATGTCCTCAATCGTATTTGCTACAGCACTTTTAGCAACAGCGTCATAAAATAGTTTCAGGTGCTTGGATATTTCCTCTTCTGCGTCGCTGTAATACGTTTCGCATATCCACTTGAGTCCGCATGCCGTTCTTATATGTATGGTCTTAAAGCGTGTATAATTTGGTTGCTCTGAAACATCTTCGTTGCTTACGTAATCAAAACCACCACTCGCTTCAGACGCAATTTACGAGTTTACCTGTTTCTTTTAAGGATTCACTCATTCATTAACGATATCCTGCAGTTTATTTTTGTTTCCTTTCTTCATAAATATGTCTACGTTTATTTCGTTTCATTTTAAGATCACTGCCAGATTTACCAGCTTGTTAGCGTACTCTGGCTTTGTTTCGGATACTTTGAACAACATCGTTTGGGACTCTTTTATAAATGTGTATGACGCATTTAAACGATTCTGTGATTTTAGTTTTTCTACTATATCTCTGATCTTCCAATCTTTAGCACGATTACGTCACTGCTTGATACATCAATAAACTAATTCGAATGATTTGGCAATCAATTCCCTGTCTGCCGCTCAGCCTATCCTTTATTAAGCCACTCCCAGCATTTAATAGAATCTGTATTCACAACTCCGTTATATTTTTCTGTTTCCCCAAAATAAAATGAACAAAATACATTCAGCGTACAATGGAAAATAATATAAATACTCTGCAAGCTAATATAGTAGGCTTAGAATGCTTGTGTATATCGATCGCTACCATGGATCACCACTCACTCACTCTGAAGATGTTTTGCCTTTTCAGTATCGCTGCAGACTAGCACACTGAGTAGTACAGAAAGGGCTGTTTGACTTTATTGTGTACCATATGGGGATACGGACAGCCGTATCAGACTCTAACCCCCATGACTGGCACACTCGCATCTCGTGTGTGTTGACACCCCTGCCAACTCATTAGCAGAAAAGTAACCAAAACATCAAAGTCGCGTGGGGGGAGGGGACGTAGCTTGTCATGGAGGTTAGAAGCGACGACACCTTCTTGGAAACTGGAGTGTGAATTGGACATTAGTAAACTTATTGGCCTCTCCTTGATATATATTTGTGTGCGATGGTTTACGTAGACATGCAGTCCTATAGATGTCGTCGTTCCACAGAGAACCTGCGATTTGAGAAAAGGTGTTAGCATTTTACAAATCAATATCTGGAGCGTTGGTGTCTCCTTAAGATGTGATCAGTTTTAATTCAGTTGTGCTGAGCTTTTAAATTGTCATCTTCTGAATTATTTTTCTCTTGGATTCAGCTGCTGTACGCCATAAAGCCGAGCAGGTCTTACTTGAGCTAATCCGAATCTTGTTAATGTTTCCGTGACATGCATGTCTTTGTATTCGTTCATAATACCGTTCTTTCTGTTAAAGTGTGGATCTGGAATTTCTTCGTTGACATAAACGATTGACTTGTCAGCTCAGCATTAGATTCACTATGACCTCAATTTGCTGGTGAATTCTCAATGAGTACAATGTCGGACAGAACTGTGTTCGAATTGTCAAGATGGAGTTGGCAATGTATCTTTCTGTCGAGCATGGTTGTTTTGTTCGCATAAAAGTTGCATAGCACATAAAGTCTCCGCCTAGAATGAGTTAAGAAAGTTCACTGATTTTTTTAAATACATTTTTCATGTCCTTCAATAAATCTGACATGTGCACATAATTACTAGATACAATGGGCAACTTTGATAGATTCAGGGCACCAAAACATGGTTATATCATTTGGGTATGTGGACAGAAATAGATTTCAATATATCTTTCATATTATGTGCAGATTTATCCATATCCTTCCACTTCATCATTATATTGTCTGTATTTACCACTGATAACAGGGTCTGTCTTGCTTCATCAGTATCATTGTCACAATATGTGGCCACCCTAGGAAAACTTTTCAGTTATGTTACAAAACAATAATTCTCCCTCACAGATAAGAACTCAAAATATATAAACATTCGAACAGCTATTGGACACAATATTTTAGCGACACACACACACACACACACATCATATATATATATATATATATATATATATATATATATATATATATATATATATATATATGTATGTATGTATGTATGTATGTATGTATGTATGTATGTATGTATGTATGTATGTATGTATGTATGTATGTATGTATGTAATGTGTAAAGAGATATACGGAAACAGACAGACAGATACATACAGAAATGCAGACAGATAAAGAGACCGCTCAGGTGGCCTAGTGGTTAGAGCGTCCCTCTCGGATGCGGGAGGTCGTGGGTTGAATCCCCGGACGAGTCATATCAAAGACTTATAGCGATAGTACTAACAGCTACCTCGCTTGGCGCTAAGCAATAAGATGTTAGTGTTAGGACTGGTCAGTCTGGTGTCAGGTTAAAGTGACTGGGTGGGACATCAATCTACATGTCTGTGACATAATGTCCCAGTGCTAGAGATCATTATAAACTGCAACACTGCAGACATCGTAGCGATATGACTGAAAAATTGTTCAAGCTACGTTAAACATCCAAATAACACACACACATACACACACACACACACACACACACACACACACACACACATCTATATATGGCTGACCAGTGTTTACGACAGTGGGTACTGTTTTGTAAGATAAAATAGTCCTCGCATATAATAGCTTGTTTTGTTGTAGCGTTGCAAACATAATTATTCCAAACAAACTTAAGCTACTCGTACACAATGCGGTTACTCATTGAATTATTTAACTACCACACTGCCAATACAATATGCAGTCAATCTATGACGTGGCATGGAAATTATAATCTCAACTGCATGTATGAGGAGCGAATATAGATAGATAATAATGAGTTTAAACTTGACTTATCTTTACATTCATTCCCTTAAGAATAGTGGATCAGGACGGTTACAGGTATAACTTGTATTTTTGTTGCTGAAGAAACACGATTGAAAAATAACTTGTAGTATATTAGTATATAGGTTGTGTACATTGTTTTTACATTTGCTGTCATTCTTTTCAAATTTCTAATCGAGAAAGGACTTTTAAAAATATTTTTTGGTAGATTTGTTTTTATGGAGATTCATACACAGCTGGGTAATAATCTCGGGCTGATTTTGATGCAAGCATTTAACTACCATACATATATGTATTTGCTTCTTATTGCTTCTTATTCTGTTATTTGTCTGTTCTTCTCACCCATGTCGCACCTGTGTATCTTCGACCTGAGTGAGATATATATACATACCACTACATCAAATGTTAAGATAAGTGTGTCTGTGCATCTAAATTAACTTGGACACATGCGATCTGACGAGGTGTATAGTACTATGTATATATTAACCTCACGGCGAGGACACTGTTATGACTAAAGGTTTGTATGGTGTGCAAAAAAGGGTTATAACGACGAGTAGAGTTGCAAAGGTATTCAATTATATTTGCAACGGTTTCCAGTTACCTTTTTAACGTTAAATTTTGCGTTATCAGAGATAAACTATTTGATACATCGCTGGACACTATTTTATACACCACAGGACACTACTTAAAATCTGAAGGTAGTGATTGATTATGACAGTGGTTTGTAGACACTAACAAATAACGAAGTACGTTGTCTTGACAAGACGATTTAATTGAAAAGATTTCATGCTATTGGAGGTTATGAAAAATGACTAATATGTCACTATGTGTGTCCCATACATTTGAAATGAAGATAGATTGCGCAATTTATTCCATAACTGGAAATAAGATGACCGATATGCTCACTTTCTTACTATAGGATTTTGGAATGTCAGATTAGATTTCAGGTAAGTCATCCAGTTTTTCATTTGTATTAACACTGAAACATTTAGTAGCAGATCTCACCTGGTTGACCTGCCATGCTTTCATGATACGAGTAACCATTTCTTGGAAATACTGTTTGATTTCAAGAAAAGTTCATGACCAGGGCAAGAAGGCAAGATAAGTTTGTTGAATGGTTTGGAATATAAATCAATATTAGATTAGGAAATCTAACATGTGCTTTGTTTTCATTTACTAGTAGAAAATATGCATATTGATTCATTAAGTTTATACATAATAATATGTACCATTTATGTCTGCCTACACACACACACACACACACACACACACACACACACACACACACACACACACGTACATAAGAAAATATCATTCTGGATATTAGGGTATATTTATAACAATAGCAAATGAGTCCCAAAATACAAATATGCTTAAGTTCGAAAACTCACTTTCTAGCAATAAAGAGCAAGAACTGATATTTTAAAATTATTGTAAATGATATTTAAATTAATAGAAAACATCGAGTTTCTTGTATGTTACAATGAATATGTTTCGGATCATAATACCCGACTCTTAAAGACATGCACACGACACAAAAACTTACACCAACTTTATCAAAGAAGGAAGAATTTTAAGTTGCCTGCATCTTAAGTTCACTCTTGTGATATTTGTAATTATGTATTTTTTATGTGGACTTTCAACTTTACATTATAATGCAAATGTTCTCTCTCTCTCTCTCTCTCTCTCTCTCTCTCTCTCTCTCTCTCTCTCTGTATGCGTGACGCAAGACGGTATGATATTGCCCCTTTGTTTATTCTAATTTCTCACCACAGCCGTTTCTTCTTGATTGCAAAAATTTGGTTTGACTAGGTTTCTCACGCAGCAGGTCACTATATTAAATTAGTGTCTTAGAGTTTTTAGCGTATCCAATCAGAAGGTCAGAAAAAACGCTTCGAAGACAATCTGAACGATGTATTGAAAACGTTCAACATAAACCCTGATTCCTGAGAGCAAACAGCAAGCTATCGAGTCACTTGGCGTTCCTCTGTGCACAAAAGCTCCATGTTGTGAAAATCTAGCAGAACAGCAACCGAAGAGCCGAGGGTATAAGCCAGAAAAGCACGTGCCATCAACCCTCCTGAAGCTGTCCCACCCATCCCCTGTTCCTTATGCGAACGAATATTCTTTGTAAGGGTTTTCAGCCACCTGCTCACAAACAAAACAGAACCAGCCCCTCCAACCCTCGGATGACTAAAGAGATCCTCGTCGAATCGACGGATAAGAGCCGTTATATATGTAAGGTAGAATCTGATTGGTAGTTGAATAATTTGGTCGATTTTGTTGGCTACTGACTTGTTCATGTTAATTATGTTAGATTCAATCTGATTGAAAGTTTAATCTCTTGGTCGGTTTTTATACTTGTGTTAGCTTGATAGTGTTAGTTATGTTAAGTCGAATTTTATTGGAAGTTGAATAATTTAGCTAGGTTTTCAATTTGTTGTTTTTAGTTATGATAAACAGATTGGATGTTTGGTTCTCTGGTTTTTATTAGTCTTTTAACTGATAAGTTTATGTGGAGAAATGAAACGGTGTGCTTTTCGGCGGATAGTAATTTGTCTGTTTGGTTACGTTGCGCCATTCCTTGGTGCAATTCCACCTTGCCTCGTCCAGACAAATTAATCAAGAAGTCCGACATTCGCACATAAACATAGGATTGTGGTAGTACCATTTTCACAATCCCGACCAATTAAGAATCTTGATATTCTAGACTTAACCGATCGCAAAATCACTCTAGCTGAATAGGCGACCTTAAATTATATTCCTTCGTTCAATTGCGTTAACTAGAATTAATAAACACTGTTTGAGTGTATAAAGTGGCTCGAATTCCTAATCCTGTAAATAATTGTTTAGTCCGTGTAGTGAACATAAACGGGACGTACATGCTATGATGGGCAAACACGTCTATAATTCAATCAATCAATCAAAAATTAAGTAGCAAACTCTGTGGAGATAAATGGATTGAGGGACGAGGCTCTTTTCTTTTTTCGTCCCCCTTAAATTGCAGGAAATGGTAGATGATACTAGAATGGTAGAAGAGACGCTGGTCAGATTGGAGGATTATTTTTCAAAGCCAACACCGTGTAAAGATGGAGATTAAAAATTTAAAGAAGGCTATGGAAAGATTGAGACAAATTATAAAGGAGGCACAATACGAAAAGGAGGAAAATGAGGAACAGGAACAAATACGAATATAAAGTGAGAAAATTAATGAAAGAAGTAGAAAACGAGAAGAGTTAAAATGAGAAGAAGGAAGACGAAGAGGAAGAGAAAGCGGACAAACATGACAAAAAAGCATCCATTCTCTTTGCTTTAAAATATTTTCATGAAACAATGTTTGTATAATATGTATATGTCTCTAATCGTGTCTATAACCACGTCTCTATGTCTATGTCTCATTTGTCCCTAGAGTAACTCGTATTGATTGAAGATAGACACAGGCAACATTGTTGCCAGTGACTGTACAGGGACGTCACTCGTGTTCAATTCCTATTGAATGTATATCGGCCCAAACATGTTAATTTTTTCTTCTTTTTTATATACAGGCCCAGGCTTGTAACATGACCTCCCACCCAGTCACATTATTCTGTCACTAGGCCGACCAGTCTTAACGCTAGCTTCTCTTAACACTAACTTCCCAATACTGAACGCCAAGCGAGACATTTCTTAGTACCATGTAAGCGAGTCTCGGCCGAGAATCGGACCCAAGACCTCCCTCATCCGAAGCGGACGCTCTAACCACTAAGTTACCGGAGTGATCAGTAAGGAGAGAATCAGAATGTAGTAAAAATGTAGCACATACAATTGTTTCTTATGCAAAGTATGTTACATTGTATATTGCAATGTCATGTTTCAGTTTCAACATAGCCAGCAAGAAATTCAGTACTTTATTTCAGTTCGACAAGAAAACTCTTCCTTGTACTGTATATTGACATCATGTTGGTGAGTCATAATTCTATAATGAAGTGTTTTTGTTTTTGATATAGCCCAGGAAAGTTGCTGTTCTTCACCATTAACGTAAATCTGGTTTAATACAACGATTTTGCCCCCTCTCTTTTGACGACGAATTTACTTAAGACGATATTCCGAAATAATGGGAAGTTTGTTAATTTTTCAATGCTCATTGTTTACTTATTAGTTACCGTTACAAAAATAATCCGTTAAGGGTCAAACGTTGAGTGGGCGTTTCCGCATGTGACTAGTATCATTATGGTGATAACACCAGGCTTGGTCGTAAATAGCTTTTCGGTGCATAGCATGTGAAGATGGGATATACAGCTCACAAACAGGTAGGCGTTTTCGTGTCCAAAATGATGTTATTCGTTGTTGCGTTCTTGAGTAATGTTCCAACATAGATGAAAGGATGAAATTCATCATTCAATTTTAGTTGACAAGAAAACGTTCCTGGTGCTGTGTCAGTGATATCATGTTGATGTGTCATTGAATTGTAGTTTTATGTACAATTTAATTTTGACATAATTTGAAATCACTAATGTTTGCATACTTATGTGTGTGTTATTTACATTGCACATTACCGATGGTTTGCTTTCGGTAGTTGCACATTGTTAAACCATTTCAGACGTTATACATATCAGCTATTAGTAGGACATGTACTTGTTATACATATCAGCTATTAGTAGGACATGTACTTGGTTTTTAATTTGCATAACTGTTTTCTTTAGTGTCGTAAAAATGTTCTTAAATACATTTATTCATCATCTTTCATTCAAGTTTTTTCTTTCTGCGTTTCTGTGATATTTTTGTTAGAATAGTTCATATCGGTCATATTTTATATGGTTTTGCTTCTTGTTTGAAATGTTCTGACTAAACGAGATATTTTGCTACAAGGGCATTGATTAAAACTTTGTTTTGTAGCTGACACAACATCCTTTGCATCTCCTTTTGCTATAACTATTTCAGAGAGAGAGAGAGAGAGAGAGAGAGAGAGAGAGAGAGAGAGAGAGAGAGAGAGAATGGACATGGACGGAAAGAAGGATGAGGACAAAACTAACAGTGAAAGTAAAAATAAAAATGACAGCGACAGCAAAGATATCAACGAGACGAGTTACGGAAACGAAAAGGAAGACAAAGAAAAAATGACTAATAATATGATATTAAATCAAAGTACAGGGAAAGAGACTAACCCATCCTGCCAATTTAACAAATAAGTTTAATCCCTGCGGGGGAATGTATCAATGTACAATCTAAAAATAATACAGAATGATTTATAGAAACATGTGAATAACATACATATATTGAATATGACAACCTGGAGAGATAAGGAAAATGAATGGATCAAACTTTCGAATAGCATCAATAAATGCAAATGAAATAAAAGGGAAAAATATTAAACTTATGCAAAATAAATAATTATAGTATTATTTTTTTTTTATACAGGAAACACACAAGTTTATTAGAGATATAAAATGTTTTAGCGAGGAAAACTTGGTTGGATTTTAATCTTGAATGATTTTAAGGGGGAATATATAAGAGAATGGGTAGCAAATTTTGTAAGGAATAAAATCTGATTAAACTGGGGAAAAAAGATGTCTGAAATAATTTTGTATAAATAATGATACATATCATAATTGAGAAAATAATTTTATGAACGTATGTTTTCCGGCTAACAGATACAAAAAGCAAACATTGATAGAAAACCTTTCTTTTTAGAAATTTAGAAAAGTATTCACTTGAGGAAGTAATTTTAAGAAGAGATTTTAACTGGGTAACCGATGAGTTAAGCAGAAAAGGGAAACTAATTACGGTACTAACGATAAATGATTTAAACCAGAAATAGAACATTTCTTTTCGACGCATACAGTGTGTGTGTGTGTGTGTGTGTGTGTGTGTGATTAACATACATATCTAGACTGTGATAACCTGGAGAGATAAGTTAAATGTATGGATCAAACTTCAATAAATGCAAATGGAATAAATAGGGGAATACAACGGAATATATTATAGAGACTTTACTTATGAATATAAGGACAACAAAGGGAGCAGATTAGATAGATTTTATTGTACGAATTCTGGTCACACAATTACACTATTCAAATGCGTCTATTTTTGTTATAACTATTTCAGAGAGAGAGAGAGAGAGAGAGAGAGAGAGAGAGAGAGAGAGAGAGTTATGAATAATACTGCATAAAATACTACTATTACTTATGAGGCAATCATCGTAACAATAATGTATTTTATTTCTCTAGCATATATATTATTTTATATTAGTGTGAAGTAAGTTTTCTTCTGGTATTTTAACATCAAGTGGCTCAGTTACTATTCGCAATTATTGGAGGTGATGAGGTTAACGCAACTGGTAGGAACGTGAGTGTGACTGAATAAGAAGTAAGTCCGTCGCATTTTGTTTTGTAATGTCTTGATCTGAAAACTAATAACTAAGAAATACATCTGAAGATATGTCAGTTTCTTTAGAAATATATAGATATCTAACTGAATTTTTTTTTTATGACTTATGATTGAATCATTAATCCGATCCACTCTGACCGTTTCATGCACTAAATATACGTAATAATTACACTTACAAATGATGTTAAATAATAACTTTCCAAGGTGAGTTAGCCCGATCTCAGAAGGCATCAGAAATAAAAATGGTTACTGCTTATTGACTAAGTGACCACCAGTGACTCATTTATTTAGACGAGATATTCAATATGTCTGGAAAATACGAGTATTAAATGCCTTTCAGCCGTTGCTGTTTGTCTTTATGTCGGTTAGTTTCTTTACCAAGTGCACACACACACACACACACACACACACACACACACACACACACACACACACACACACACATCCTGTATAATAAACCCCAGTACTTGCAATGCATATCCCAGCATAAATAATTTGGAAGCTTTCAAATAAAATAAAGTCCTAAATAGAGTTGGTATTTATATCTACAAAGTATACATACATGTTTTTGAAGAAAAAAAATACTGTAATTCAACAGATACAGCCTTTATTTTAAGAATTCCATTTCCTCCCACATTATATGCCCAAGGGAGTCCTTGCAAAATTAAAACTCTTGCTATATTTACTTTTTTTTTGGGGGGGGGGGGCACCAGACAGATGCCCCCCCCCAATCAAAAAAAGAATTAAAAAAAGTTTATATGTATGTGTGTTCCCCCCAAATGTTATTATGTTGTTTTTTATTATTCTTTACATCTAAATCCATTTAATTTTCCCCATCGGGGTTATAGAATAATTTGAAAAGGGGTATTTTTATTTCCCTAGTGTTATTATAAGTGTTCCTTTCTAGTTGGGATTCGATCTACCCATGCTTGAAAGTCACTTTTAGTTTGTTGACCATGGCTAGTGGTCACTTTGCTATATTTACGGACTCAAATATTATATTGCGGGCAAAACTGAAGGATTTAGATAAATTCTATTTACAAGATACATGTACTGTGTTAGAGTCCATTTTTCCTAATGACTATGTTATCGCTGTCATGGAAGCTGTGATACTTGTTGTATATGTATGCTCAAGGGCTATTATATACAATGTCAATATAGTTCTTCATAATAAAGCAAATGCGTAAATAGGTAATCAGACCTAATTTATTCCTATCAAAACAATGGTATCATTGGTAGTTGGGTGTCAGGTTACTCACGTAAACAGGTAATCAGACCTAATTTTATTCCTATCAAAACAAATGGTATCATTGGTAGTTGGGTGTCAAGTTACTCACGTAAACAGGTAATCAGACCTAATTTTATTCCTATCAAAACAATGGTATCGTTGGTATTTGGGGCCAGGATACTTACAGCAGTAAGTCAGTTTTCAATGGCATAGTGGGGAAAATATATCATTTTCCCAACTTAAATTTTAATAAGTGTTCATATGATGTTATATGTTGTTTTGTTAAAGGATTTATTGGCTCTAATCTACAACATATACATGCCCTAATATAAAGAATTACCTAGTACTCTATTGTCTTTTATGTTTTCTTCACTTGTAAATTCTTCTTAAAATATCTTTTTCCCTTGCTACCAGTCCCCCCACCAAACATAGTATCCTGATTCTAATTCAATAGACACACATGCACAACACAACAGTTATTGAATAAACAAATAAACAATCACATGAGGTTATAGAGGATCTCCAAAAATAAGAACTGGACAGAATTGACATATGCAAACAAAGCACACAGTCAGGATAATACATAATTCATATACGTTGTACTGTTGCATAAATGAATGAATACATAAATTCATCTTTTTAATAATTGAAGTAGTTTGTACATGCGTGGTTAAGGGTCAAAATAAGATTTTCTAAGTAATATGTATGGAGATCAAAGTATGACGAAATGATATTCCTCTTCGATTTCATTATATACATACGGTTCACATACCCTTTCATGTCGTTCTTATCCTGCATATTTATTAAACTCGATATTTAATTGAGACTTGTAGATTTAAGTGCTTCACTCATTTCGTCCGTAACGGAGTCTTCAGCATAACGTCAGTTTCGTTAATGTCATATTTCCTTACCTAAGCCGGAAATGGGGTTTGAAATAAACAGTTTGTAGGCAAAACATTTAAACAGTATAGTGCTGGGTTTATACCTTGACTGAAATTACGTTAGAAAGAAAGTTTGAATTTCTTATAAAGCAAAAATAATTCTTCCTTCCCCGAATGTTGTGCATATATCTCAAATTGTCTTAAAGTCAAGTTATAATAAAACCATACCAATAAATCAATACTTTTTTAATATTATGGTGATTTATTCCCAAAGCATTTACATGTATTCACATCACTCATAACGGATAATTTGTTTCTTTTTGGAAAGAAATTTGAGGTCGTTAACATATGCCGTCATGCAGTGAGGGGGAAGGGGTCAACATTTTATTACGAAGTGTGACGAGGTTCTTTTATTGTTGAAGAAAAGTGACGTCAAAATGTGTGTGGAATGCTTCTTTAAAAAGTAATGTCATAGCGAAGAAAATCAGGTGACCCGCGTCCTCAGCCCATTATATCCGCATTAGATAACAAATCTCTCGTGGATGACTTATATTAATATTGTTATCTCAGCTGAAATATAGAGTAATTGTTATAACTTTTAACTGGTTTAACCTGTTCTCTTTTAATTATATAATTTTTTAATATAACTTGATATAGACTTTAGAAACAAAAAGTAGACTAAATAAACTGCAGGCCCACTGGTGATTAAACTTAGATTTTGGAAAAGTAAAAGAATATGCTAACAAGTTATCATCATCCTGACAGCAGTCTGATGAGATCAAAGATACACGAGTTTAGCAAGTTGAAAAACGTATTCGGTCCCCAGTGAGCGTTTAAACTTGTAATATTTTTATGTGAAAAAACAACAACTGTAATTAGCAGAGTAGCGCTAACGTTGGGCCCTGTGTTGCGCTGGGACGCCGCATATTAAAGGCAATAAATATATCAAATGTTAGCTGTTTTCTTTCTTTTTATTGAAAGGCTTCGGACAACACTGAAGTGCTAAATTATAACCGGTCATACTAGTACAAAGAGCCTTTAAAGCTTGATTACATTAAAAAAGCAGTTTAAAAATATAGAATGAGGGGAGATAGGAACTTTGAGTATTGAGCAAGCGGGTGGCACTATTAACATTTACGCTATCTAAACCATACAACGGTAAGATATATTAGTACATCAGTTTTTTTTCATGACTTTTCGGCAGCTCATATCAATATATATATATATATATATATATATATATATATATATATATATATATATATATATATATATATATATATATATATATATATATATATATAAATTAAATTTGTAACGTCACATAGAGGGGAGTTTGGGGTTTTGTGACGAACTGTGACAAGGGGAGGATGGTGTTTATAAATAAAATGGCTAACATGGCGTGCCGTTATATGTGGACGCCCTCTTCATAAAGAACATTGAAAGTGAACAATTTGCATATATCTTTTTTGTTGTACAGTCTTTTGACTTTTGTCAATATGTTTAGAACTCATACTTACTCTTAGTTTATGCTATGTTATGAACATAACTCACATTCAATACCAACGACCACGAATATAGTTTTTTCTTAATCCTAGCTCTATTGAATGAGGTAACTCGCCGTGAATATTCATCGTCCGTTATCTTAATTCCGCCTGTTTATTACCAGCTGTCAGTCAAAGTCAGTTGCTATATGTTCGAAAGTACCATATCTCTGACGTTTTCTGCCTCTGGCAACGTTAAAAAAAAACAACAAACAAACAACGAAATTATACCTATTGCATGCGACGGCTCCGGTGGCCTAGTGGTTAGAGCGTTCGTCTCTGATGCTGTAGGTCGTGGGTTCGATCCCTGGCTGAGTCATACCAAAGATTTACAAAAAAATGATACTATCAGCTGCCTCACTTGGCGTTAAGAATTTAGTGTTAGGACTGGCCGGCTAATATGACTGGGTTTCCATTGCTAGAAATCACTATAGCTGTCTTACTGTATAATATGATATGACTAAAAAAATTGAAAGCTACGTTAAAAAAATCCAAACCACACACACAGCTACTGCATGCTGCTAGAGTAAGAGACTCCAAGGCACTCTAAGTGTTCGACATCGTTTCCTGCTCAATCATTTTTGTTGTGGGAGGGGGGATAATGTAAACTTCAATGATTGTTTTATTTACGATACAGATGAAACTCATCTGCATTCTTAATTTTATAAACTGCCTTTAAACATATGTTGTTGTTATCCAAAATCGCAGAACACATGCTGAATCTAGCAACATCAAACTATAATATTAGACCACGAGCTCGGTATCTTAAGCTTACGTTGAAAATTATATTGTATATTAAGGTTGCGCTGATACATAAAACTAAAATTTCACGAGATTTACAGTCTACGTAGTATCGGCATTTTGTTCCAGCTGCACTGTTTGTACAACCGTCTACACCAGTCGATTAAAATTCATACTGTATTTATTTTATTTTCTGCTGTAATTAATTCTATTCCTACAAGGATTATATTGCAAGTATTGAGAGAGAGAGAGAGAGAGAGAGAGAGAGAGAGAGAGAGAGGCCATTTATAGACTTTCGTGTACTGAAAGATACTGTTAAATAATATAGCAACAACAGCAAATAAAAGTATAGCAAAAGGATCTGATATAATAAATTATCTTCTGAGAACCCTTAATGTACAAAAGATAAAGATACGATAGCGTCTATTTGTAATTCATCTCTTGGCACACACACACACACACACACACACACACACACACACATATATATATATATATATATATATATATATATATATATATATATATAATTTCACCTAGTGATACAAAAATTCATATTTTAACGAGTAGCGAGACTGTCACGAGTATTAAAACATCATATTTTTTTAAAGCACAGGATGAAATGTATTCGGCGTTTGCACATTTCCTTTTTTGTTATGTACCAAACTTGGCTGCAGGATCAAAGCTTACAAGAGTACACTATTCAGCACCCCACCTCACCCCCCTACCCCGTTTTTGTGTGTGGTAAATTCACATCACTTTTAGAGGCTGTTGATACAACTATCAGTGACGTAATAGAACGGCAGGATGAGCAAATATTGTCCTTGGAAACGACATTTTCGACATTTTGTCAACTGCTTGATTATATCTGACAACAAAGTCCGATTCTGCAATGCATGACATCGGGCTTATCATTGTTGTCAAGGAAGTAACGGGATATAACTTCATCGAGACGCTAACGGAGCTGAATCACATTTCTTTAGCAAAGATCAGACATGCATTTTCTATTTATTTGTTCTAGCTTTCAATGTGTTCGTTTTTCTTGCGACATGTATTAACTGCTGTACACAATCAAGCGTCGCATGGCATAATGGAAATATTTCATTTCCCATTATGAAAAGTAGGAATGAATATATATATATATATATATATATATATATATATATATATATATATATATATATATATATATATATATATATATATATATATATATATATATATATATATACATACATACATACATATATATATATATATATATATATATATATATATATATATATATATATATATTAAAATGTATTTATTTTTTATTTCACCAATGTTTCTTAAATTTCACACTAAAGTATATATTAGATATAAAAATTAATTCACCCCAAAATTTTATTTTATATTTCATCTGTATGAAAATTAGGTTTGTAGACGATAGGTACACATAAAATGCTAGCTAGACAGTGTGTGCCAACATATCCGTTGAACTGTATGTTTTGTAGAAAGCACAAAATGGTCGAGGGTCTACTATCGGCCTGAAAGAACCAGGTTAACATCTCACCAGGGAATGATTCTTGTTTCTTTTTCATTTCTTTATTTTACTAGCATTTTGAATATGTTAAATACCACGAAGTTCTAGAAATTTGAGATAAAGTTTAGCAAATTGTACAGTTTTTTCAAACAAGTACGGTAAAGAATATTTGAAAAAATACCGATTTAGAGATTTTCTTGTCGTAATATGTGAATTGTGTATGCGAGTGTGCATCTTCGAAATATGCGTGCAACACATGATTTTCTTTTTTTTACAGATGATCAGCAGTGAATATTATGGGATAATCTTGAATGGATTGGAGTAAAGATTAGGTGGGTAATTTGGGTGGTCTTCTAACTGATTTGAGTAGAGACTACGTTTGTGGTACTGGTCTTATTTAGAACTGATGCTCAGCACGTTTATATCATTTACTTTCAGAGTTGCCCAGAATACTTTAGAGTTTTAAATATTTTATAGAAAATGTATTTTGCACTGTCTCGGTAGCTATTGGACTGAAATCTAGCAAGTGAACACAATTAATATAATATTTATTTATTTATTTCTCTAGCTAGATGTATAATTGTATATTTATATATTTATTTCATCGCTTTGACTGTATTATGTGTGTTGGGTGTAACATTTTGTTAGGCTGGAAACTATTATTAATATAAGGAATATTAAATTAAAAAAATCTTCTGTAATGAGATTTCACTTAAAACGGTCGCCATCAAATTTCTCGCCATGGATGAACAGGCAAGACTTGGGTATAACAACGATGACATCATTGACTGTATAAAAGGTTTAAGTATAGGCGTTTTCAGTGGTAAAGCCACAAATCAGCAAAGATATAAGCAGCAGAGAGGTCTAACTGACCAAGTTTTAGAATCGCCTACTTGCTAAACTAAAGCAGTTTACAAATATTAAACTATAAGGCCAATAACGTCAAAATGAAGCCTCTAACTAACCGAGAGTTTCTATGGGGCATTGGTGTTTTTGTTACTTTATCTTTTTCGTGTTTTATCTTTTGTCGTGTTTTTTTAATATTTATTTTAAATTTGTACGCGCGTTTTGTTTACCAACCAGACATTTTATTGAAGTCGTGCCCTCTCGGCTGCTATCCAAACATTTTATCAAGTCCAATTCGATATCTTGATCTAGGATCATGTAAATTTATTTAAATTTATTATTGTTATAAATCCATGTGAGGTAGTTTGTGCACTTGATGAAGAAACGTGACGTCGATAAACGACGAGGATATACAGCAATTCATAGTGATCAGGCAATTGTTGAGCGATTTAATTGAACGCTTGATGAGTGGTTATCTGGATATTAATATGCGAAGCAAAAAATTAAAAAAGATACGAGATCTTGTGAATGAGTTACAATTCTTCCAAGTTTAATAACTGCGTTCAATAAAGATTTTACTCATGCAATTTCTCTGAAACTCGTTAATGCAATCACAACAAAAAACTTGTACCAATACAACGATATGAGTTTTTAAAACAACCCTTATTAGGTTATGTGCCTATGAGTTATTTATATGAACCCGATAAACTGAGGGGTGGTAACATAAGAGTAACTGATCCTCTCTGGATTATTGCTACACATACATTTTCTGTTTTTTTTTTTTTTTTTAACTCTGTCAAGGATTCTCGTATATCAACGTCAATATTATGTCGTCGTGTATCAAACAGTTGATAACACAACGGTATGGGTAGATTTGAAAATTTTCTTCATGTAATATGAATAATTTCTGCTCAAGTGTATCACGAGCGATCTTTCTACTTGCCAATGTCAAATCGTTTGTTTCCATTTTTACCAAACATTTTCATAGAAGTTTCTGAAATTATTTGACGGATTAGTTCGCACTGAATTTTATTTGGGTGTAATCTGATTAATTTATTAAGCTCTTTTAATTCTGAATCAAGCGCTCTACAATCATCAGTTATTCCTCGTAAAAATCTACACACTTTTTAAATCATGCGTGTGGAGACAATACAACATACGGTGGTGGTTGACCGTGATCACTACATATTAGCACCGCGATAATCTTTAATAATAACCAATCAAGAAACAATTTTGACACATCTCATGAAACGGTGCATATTTCATCCGAAATTATTATTTTAGGTATATATTTCTCGCCTATTTGATCAGGAGTCCATTTATCTCTCTGCGATCGAACAAAGCTGTGATAAGTAAACGATATTACACCTTTCTCTTTTACTTCTCTCGCAAGTCTGTGCTAACACAACTAAATCCAGGTCCGTTTAGATAAACAGTCTTATGTCTGGATACTGGATCATATACGGATGCCTCTGCTGAAAAAAATATCTGATAGTTTTTACGATAAATATCTGTAATGGAAACATCAGGGGATTCGGTATAACTGTGTAACATTTTTTTGTTTTATTTTCCACTCTCCCCAACCAGTTTCTGTAATCTTCAGTGATTCTAACTATTTTATATCAGTATAATATGAATCCGTGGGAACTATGACCACGGTGTAAAAAAAATGTATTTGTCATCGATAATAGATTTATTGAAACATACGTGAGCATTGATGCTCTTAAATGGTTATATTGCGCACTCACCATCAGTATAACTTACAATTGTACCTAATTTACTTTCGTTTGACAGGAGAGCTGTTTCCTTACCAATAAACTTATTCCTGCAATCGGTGTCAGCAATTATACAATCGAATTCAGAACCATCTATAATTAATCTTGTACAATGTCGTTTATGATAACAGGATCCACCATGAGTAAATTTATCGATTATGTTTCTGCCAAGATCTTTCATGACATTTTACGCGCTTATATTTAGCCAGAGATATATTATAAACTATTTTAGTAATCTCATTTTCGCTGAGGTGAGGAAAATTTTCTTTGACTTTGTCAAGGGTAAACTTACCTGGGTGTGGTAAGCAAACTTCGATCTGAGGACGGTATGATATAATTGCTTCAGAAATCGACAACAAAAGCAGTATTTTACAATCAAGCATATATCGTAATAAAACTATTGGAACCCATTTTTCTTTCTGAAAAAAGTCTACCAAATCAAACAACAAATCGGGTGTAAATTCTCAGAAAATTCAAATGACTCTTAACGGGCAAATCCAGTCCAGTTAAGGTCAGGTAAAATTTCAGTTTTCGATACTCTAGTTATTCTCTTAAGCAAAGTTAGCTGCAAATGACGCGAGTGGAAAACAATTATACCGCAATTTTTTAGTATTGTCAGTCTGCAATGAAAATTTCTTGGCAGGATGTATCCTTTTTTCGTGCAGAGATTTCGCTGTTAGATCATACAAATTGGTAAATTTTTCGTCATCGGGTGAACTTCGAAATAACAATATTGATACTGGATCATGTTTACTTATTTTCATGATAAAATCAAATATATCACTGCTATAAAACTTACGGTTCTGTTTAGCGGAAATAGTGTAGCTGCATTCGTCCACCCACGCGCATTATGATCAAACTTTTTAATCTTAGTTCCACTCGATTCATATTTTGATTGGTGTAAAATTACTCCCGTTTTTAAATTTAAAAAAAAATATTATTGGAAATTTTAGTGTTTTTTTCTTCTAGTTTAGCGACATCATTAATTGTAGCTCCCGTATTCTTGACTAATTCAGCCCATTCACTTATTTTTTACGACGTTGATTAGCTAACCAATCTCCACGATTCGCATTTGTAAAATGTTCCGTTACTCGTTCGACTACACAATTTATCTTTTAAATTTAACTTATTTTTTGGAATCTATCAGATTTCTCGTTTCATAAAGATTTTCTCAGCTATAATAATTAAGAAAATATTTTAAACGTTATTTTTTTTAAAATGTAAATGTCCATGATCTAACTCATAGTCGCCATGACAATGTCAAGGGAACACGAAGGCCACTTTCCGCAATTAAATTTGCAGTTATATTTTTGTGCTTCATCAGACAACTCTTTTAGTTTCTGATTTGCAGCTAGATTTTTTTTTAATGACATTTGCAGGCATAATTTCAGTGCTGGCCAGTTTCACTGGTTGTTGAGGTTGGAGCAGTTGCGGTGAACCTCTTTTTGGTTTACGTATTAATCGTGCTCGTCTATCTTTGATAACGAGAACGCTTTACCGTCAACATTACGCAGAAGCTTTAGTTGCTTCGAAATTGGGTGCTATCCTTCTAAAGATGACCTGAACAAAATCACCGAGTCCATCTCCGTAAATTGCTTTATAGGTTGGCAATCGGGAATTTATTACCCTGACCATTACGGGTCCACCTTGAGCATTACGTACGATCATTATTCGTTATTTTCTTTTATCAAATTACTGGGATAGTCATCAACGATTGCATGAGAAAGAGACTGATAAACGCTAACTTCCATTATACCACCTGTAAATAATCGTTGACAAATATAAGATATTTCAATACTTATTTCTGGAGAATTATTTCCAGCTCGTTTTCCTCCAATCAGAATGTTTAATCTATACACGTCAGAAATGAATAATCACTTCCATTAGCGCTAGGAGGATCTTCTGGATCACAATCTTCTTCTTTATCACGTTCTTTCCGTTTTTCGTCCACTTTAACGTTCAATTTAACAAATTTTAGATCACCCGTACTATTACTTTTTAATATGACAAATATTAAAGATTTGTTTTAACGATACTTATCATCATAAAGTGCATGATATTATGGTAAAATATCAGACAAATAATTAGAACCATTGGCAATATATCCAGCTAATTCATCATTATTCATATTTTTAATTTTTTCGAAATGTATCAATTCATTTTTGAACGGATGCAATAATCTTTTGTGGTTTCTGTTGTTTTTGTTATTCCTTTTGTTGTTTTTTTTTCTTCCCTTTTTTGCTGTTTTCGTTCTTCATATTGATCATACACACGGTTTACCGCATTGGTGTAACCTATATACGATACACTTTTTGTGTCGATTCGACTTTTGTTAGTTGGAATTTTGTAAAAAAAAAAAAATACATCAGCCCAGTCGTTTATATTGTTGTTAGTATATTTTCTGTGCTCCGGGTTTAACACTTGATTTCTCGTTTCATAACTCGTAATTTCAAGAACTGGAAATTCGTCTGGACCAGTTTTATCGATTACTTTCAATTTTCAGTAAATTTATTACGTAAATTCTATTATTTCTTCATCGTTTCTTTTTTCTCTTCAGCAACAGGGGATGCTGATTGAGGCATTCAACCAGGAAGATCTTGTAAAAATTGTGATGTTTCTTCAGTTTGTTTCAGCTAATTTGTCAAGTTGAGTAATTTTTGTCTGAAAGAATCGCGAACGGGTAGAAATTTCCTAATTGCTTCTAGTCGCTCTTCAACTAATCTAGATGTGAATTATTTTTATGCCATATTATTGAGAGGGCACGCCCTCAAAGAAGCGTCATATAGGGCAAACTCACGCACATACTTATTAAAAAAAAACACTAAGACAACAATACAGTAATTCTAAATTAACCCGATGAGAAACTCGGTTAGTCGGTTAGTTAGAAGCTTCGGTTTGGCATAATTGTCATTATAGTTTCATTTTTGTAAAATGCTTTAGTTTAGCAAATGATCGCTTCTAAAAATTAGTCTGGTCGGCATTTCTGCTGCTCTATATAATATTTATGCGAGCTTCTTTTCACCGTATTTGTATATTTGCATTTAATGCTCTGTGAAGCACACGAGAGAGAGAGAGAGAGAGAGAGAGAGAGAGAGAGAGAGAGAGAGAGAGAGAGAGAGACAGACAGACAGAGAGCTACGAGTTAGTATATCTTTTTCACATTCTATTATACACTGGCACATGTGAATGATAAAACTGTCCAAATTTATTTTCACTGAAAACCTTTTACATTTGTCACATTTTTATCAAAAGTGAAGAATCAGCATTAAACAATTTTCCTGTATCAATACCACTGGCTTTGTGGAAGAAAGTACCAATTCATTCAATGATGTGTGTGTGTGTGTGTGTGTGTGTGTGTGTGTGTGTGTGTGTGTGTGTCTGAGAGAGAGAGAGAGAGAGAGAGAGCATTATAATGTAAAGTTGAAATTCGTATTCAGTGTTTCATTGTTGTATTCTGCATCACTAACTAGAGTAATCCTTTGAAATCGACGTGATTCATCTTCATGCTGAATACAATGGAATATCCATCGATATTTTCAGTCCCATGTGTATATTTGTAAGACAAGGCTTTACAGTTGTTACAGGAAATAGCATTGCCCATTTGTTTCTGTGTAAGCACAAAAAATACAAATACTTACATGTTATTTATGATGTAAATACATTTTCTCTCTTGTATTTTATGTCCCATGACATTTATTTCCTTTATATTTTTTCAGGCATTGATAAAGTGCAATAGCATTGGCTGCTTTATATCTCGTTGGTATCATCTAAGTAAATGCGGAGAGATCGTACATGACGATGTACTTCGTAAAACAAGGAAAAGAAATCGAATAAAAATGAAACAGCACACGCATATTTAACAATCAAAACTTTCATAATTGATACATAGATTAAATGAATGAAACATGAAAGCCATTGTTATGATCAAATGTATGTTATGGCGATTATAGCAGTACGGTAAAACATTGACAAGTATTTTACATTTCTGCTATTGCGTCATAAGACTAACAATCGAATGATCTTTAGGTTGTACATGCACTCAACGTTTCAAGTAGTTTGAGGCGTATACTTTCCAAGAACGTGTAACTTGAATTGGGTAAGAGACAAGTTTATAGTAATCCGTACAAAGCAAACACGTACTCATATTCATATATATATATATATATATATATATATATATATATATATATATATATATATATATATATATATATATATATATATATATATATATATATATATATATACGACTGTGTGCGTGTACACCTACACACTTTGATAGTAGAATGTCCTCCGAACAGTCGTTTTACAAGTCCTTTATTTTGTCTAAATTATAGTAGCTTATAATCGGTCGGAGAAGTAAAATGCAGTGATGTAAACGGATCACAACGCATGTAAAACGATTGATATGACCTCTTTTTCGATCAACTTCCTGTCAAAAATATGTTTTTTAAAATCACTTTTACGACAATGAAATATCGCATTTAGGGAAGAAGAACTTGTCGGCACATCAGTTTGATCAGCTTTACATCTTGTTTCAAGTACACTTTCAGTTGTTCTTTATTTTTTGTCAAAGCTACAAATAACATAACGTCAGTATCAGAACTAGATGCGTACAAGGTTTGATCTTCTGCAAACAAATATGTATGTGTTGATTCATGATTTAATGGTACATCATTGATATAGATAAGAAAGAGGAGAGGGCCAAAAACTGAGCTTTGAGGTACCCCTGAATGAATATTGCGAGTTTGAGAGTTAATATTGCCAATGCTTACTTGTTGAGATCTTTGGTTTAGGTATAATCTAAACCAGTTTATAGAAGGATTGTAGAAATTGTAATAGTTAAACTTTTGCAGCAGAATTTCATGATCAACAAGATCAAAGGCTTTCTTGAAGCCAAGGAAAACAATTCCAGCCACATGTTCATTATCCTTTTCCTTCAGCCAAAGATCGATTAATTTGGAAAGTTCTGTTTGGCACTAGTGGTACTTTCTAAATTGGGCTTTATGAAATAGAGAGTATTTTCCTCGATTTTTCTAGACCTAAATAGCTACATGCTTTTCAAATAATTTTGACATCGCCGGGAAATTTATTTTGGTCTGTAATTCCCTGGATCCCCATTTTCTCCTTTCTTAAAGATAGGTGTAACATTTGCACATTTCAGTATTTCTGGAAAATTACTACTCATTATACTTAAGTTTATGAAGTGCGTTAGTGACTTTGTTATTACTGGTGCAGCATTTGTGAGAATTCGTGGACCAATGCCATCTAATCCAGAGGATTTATTAATATTCACCTTAATTAGCAAAAGCATCAGCTTCACTAACATTATTGAAAAGTAAGTATCACCTAGAAGAGCATCAAGTTCAGTTGAGATTTTAGTCTAGTTCTGAATAATGTTAGTGGAGATGCTTATGAAGAAATTGTTGAACATTTCCACAATGTCTGGTACAGATGTTTCTGTATCATCATTTGACTTAAGTATATGGGAAAGACAGTTGTTCTTGGGTGGGTTCAGCTCTTTTAGATGCTACCCCAATGCTTCCACAATGTTTTAGTACTCTTGCTTCATCAATAGCCTGTTCATAGTAGTTCTCTTTTGCCTTATCTATCAGGTGCTTAGTTTTATTCCTCCACTTTCTATATATTTTCATGTCTTTTTGTCTTGTGGAAATTATTATTTAGGTGCCAAGCGTCATTGATCTAAGGGATAATCCACTTGTGTGTAACTTGGTGTTTAAACGTTTTGGTTTTAATTGGAGCATGCTTGTATAAGGCTGCATCCAATACAATTTGTCAGAAGAAGTGTTGACATCAGCTATATTGCAGCCTGATTGGAAGGATTCGAAAGCTAAATCATAAAATATTTTAAGTCTTTGTATTGTATTTCAACGTGTTGACCATTTAAGATGATTTCAGAACATGTCAAGTTATACAGACTGGGCGGTGGTCACTCAGTACATACACTGGCAGATATATGTCACTTATGTTTTCAGGTTTATTAGTATAGACATGATCAATGATAGTAGCACTTTTATCTCTTACTGTAGTTGGGGTGTTAATTAATTTAGTAAAGTTGTCAGTTTCAAAGTTACGTATCTATTATATGGTGGGGTTTTCATATAGTCAAGTAAGATAATAAGATAGTTTCGAAATATTCCTTTAGTGATGCTTTTTGAATTTGCACCTCAAATGTATCAACCCAGTCAGCTGTGGAGCTAGGTGGCATGTAAACTGAACTGAGTATTGACTTTGATTGGGCAAGGGCTACTTCAATCCAACTCTCTACCACAAATGTATCTAGGGTCTATATCGACACGTCCGTTATAGCTACTGGAACTGTCTACATAGAGAAGAATACCCCCATGGAATCCCAATATTTTCTTTCAAACGTGAACCTCTGTATATGAAGAGCCAAGTCATCAGTATCATCAGAAAGAAAGGTTTCACATAGATCCAGAATATTGACTAATCTAGTTTCTAGTAATATTAACTTATTCAATTTAGGGAGAATGTATTGAATATTTAGGTTGATTACTTGCAGATCAAAGAAATTAAAATTTTGATCATAGGGGTGAATTTCAGACAAGGTGGTGCAATGTATTGTTTTTAGACTTGGCATAATTCTTTTCATTGCCTTGATTATTTACATAAACACATGAAGATTATACCATAGAAGATCCATCTGTCGTACCATGATCACATGTAGTGGATAAATGAGAATGTTCAATATGAGACTGATCTGCATACCTACAAGAAGACATTTATTATATCAAACACTAGAGAAGCCTTAGAGGGATAAGTAACTTGAACAGTATCACATAGTTTTTCACATGTTAACAACTTGCACTTTGTACACAAATCAGATAGTATCTTAAACCTGTTAATATAATTATAACTATTACATTGAAAAGTATCCATATATTCTAACGCATTTTCTTGCTGGATATGTGTTGCATAGGTCTGTACATCATTGATTCTATCTATTGGTATGTGCACAATTTTTTTAGTATGTCATAGTTCGTTTCAAAGATAGCAATGAATCTGTTTTCCATGCAGACACCGCTGTGTTACATGACCGTGCTCTCCACAATACAAGTATTTTCTAACTCGACCCAACCCCTTTTATAACTATTATGTACTGGTCTACATTTCAAAGAAGTATGGTAGTAACTGGTAGACAAGTGGATTCGGTCTCTCTGGTTTAATTGTTGGTTCACTCGATTGTCCTTGAAGAATGTCCTGAATTGCGGAACAAAGAGTATTTAGAAATATTCACACAACATACGTAGGGTATCATTCAGTGGAGTCATTCATTAGTACATCCCTTTTTGGCGGTAGACCTGAGATGATTATTTTACACTCTGTGTTTTTGGAGATGATGGCATACACAAAGCTTTCATAATAATCCTCAATGTTCTTTAAAGATTGGCCATTAATGTAAGTATTGCCACCAATGAATAGGATTACAGTACGGTATGGCGACAGATCAATTCTAATATTTTTTCTGCAATAGTACTGATAGTTGCACTTCTGTGTGTTTTTATGTCAGTTTTATTTAATACTCTTGTTCTTACTCCTTTGATTGTTTATACTCTTATGAGAAGAGATCTTTCTTTAATTATGTTACTGATTTTGACAAGTGGGAGATTCAGATGCATTGCTTGGACATCTTGATTTCCATGATTAGAATCACTAAGAGTTTGGAGAATGCTGTATTTGTGATTAATTTAGCTTCTTGCTGTGGGTTCCATCTGTACCTGGATTTAATGTTGAGTGAAACACATGATGGTCAGTGTTTACAGGATGTGCTTTAATTAATATTTGGCTCTGTTAATCTAATACCTGTAGAAAAGACTCGTCTTGTTTAATTGGTGTGTGTATATCATGATGTTTTCCTAAGGTTGGTTTATGTGTGCCCTGACATGCTCTTGTGTTTTGGTCCGTTGATTTGTTTGTGTATTGTATTGTCTGGGTTTCCTGTCACCTTTTTTGCATTTGGTTTATTTATTCGAGTGCTGTGTCGACTCTTTGATTTTAGTGTAGATATCTCCTGTTCTAACTTTTCTACCTGGACCTGGAGTATAACTATCATTACTAAGTACTGCATTGAGGTGAAAGTCTGCTTAGGTGTTCCATTTAATTCAAACCAAATTTGTTGTACCCATCATAAACTGGGATCCTGGAGTTTCCTCTACATTGATATCAAGTCTTTCAGACATTTACAATTCTTACTTACGATAAATATATTAAATGCAAAGTATATTAGACCATTTAAGGATCAAAAGTTACATACCCATATTTTTTCTCACTTTGATCACTGCTAGACTATTAGATGCACACGTAACTAGGATCTTTAAACGTATTGGTCTCGCTTAACTCTCTAAATTGTTTAAATGACCTGATCACTGGAGAGGGCTGTATTCAACCTAAGGTGTGTTACTGATATTATATATCCATTTATAATTCTGTTACGCGGTGGGAGATACCGGTTTCATAAACACAAAATCTTGATAAATAAGATAAAGCATTACAGGTTTAAATCTTATTTTTAAGATAAGATTTAAATCGATCGTGTAATCAGCGCAGTAGTTTGGCTGAGGATAAAATATCCCCACAACCTTAATTATATATATTTCATTGCATATTGCCAGTTAAACGTTAGTGGCTTCTAGGAATTAAGCGAGCAATGCTTAGGCATATACTTCACTCGTTAATTGTCTAAATGTTGAAGACAAGTCGTGATTCATCTTGATTTTGTTATATATTTTAACGTAATGTCCACTTTAATATTTCAAGGATTAACATTTCTTTTCCTGTATAAACAATATTTGTAAAGCAATAAGTAAAACAATGTTCTTTTTTTCTTTCCATATTTTCGATAACTGTATATGATCTAATTTCTTCTTTTTCAGACTGGGTGATCAAACTTCAGACGATGGCTGACATTTGATTCCATATTTTCCAATGAAATGTCTTCCGTATTCTACTAACTTCGTCCATTATTATCTTTTTGTGATACCATGTTTCCGAGATTATCTCATATGCACAGATTTGTTGCTGTATTTTGTGTCATTGTAGTGGCCACTTTAATGCTATTCAACGCGCAGACGACATTTGGGAAAAACAGACGATTTTTACGTCTGAATAGCATCATGGTAGAAAAACTGCAAGACGGTTATAGTGCCAATTTATTCCAGTCAGTTTTACCGATTCGTATGCTTGAATCGACAACTGAAGTTCAGATGACTACAGCTCCACCTATAGTGAATCCGCATAACTTCAGTTACATAATCAATCCGAAACATATATGCTCTGACAAAAGTTTGAAATTGATAACATACGTACATACTGCACCTGTAAACTATAAGAAACGGCAAATGATCAGACAAACATGGGGCTCACGGGAGATCCTTACTAAATTCACGGGTACACTTGTATTTGTGATGGGACAGGTTGAAGATAAAAAAGTCATGGATGCAGTAAAACTTGAGAGTAATAGGTATGGTGATATAGTTCAAGAGGATTTTAATGATTCCTATAAAAATTTGACTTACAAAGCCATTGCTGCCTTAAGATGGATTTCCATGAACTGCAAGCAAGTGAGTCTGGTACTAAAAACAGATGATGATATACTTGTGGACATTCACTCGTTAATGGAATATATGAACTCCACTGTTATGATGAAACAAGGTATGAAAAAGATTATTGTATGCAATCAATGGCTCAGCATGAAGGTGATCCGTGATAAGAAGAGTAAATGGTATGTCCAAGAAAGCGAATTTGAGAAAGAATTCTTCCCACCATATTGCTCTGGTTCCGCTTATGTTATGAGTTTTGATGTAGTTCAGGCTATGTATCAGGTATCTTTTTACACCCCGTTCTTTTGGGTCGACGATTTTTATATTACGGGTCTCCTAGCTGGAAAACTCAACATTACTCACATAAGATTAAATGACGGCTATATCCTAAATGCCCAGGCAGCAATGGAAAAGTTACAACAGGATAATAAACAGGAACTCAAGTTTTTCCATGTACACAAATTGACAAATATATACAAAATGTGGACTAGTTTAAATCGGCGTAGGAATGTATCAAATACTGGCGTCATGTATCATCCGACGACAGTTGCCGGAAATAGCTCCATGAAGAAAAGATGATTTGTTTATTGACACATACAATTTAATGCTTTGTTGTAATGTTAGACGTTTCATCTGTGATATCATTCATGTAAAGTAAGTCTTAAGGGCAAAGCCATAGAAGTCTTTTGGAAAGGGAAACCTACGTCATGAGGGAAAAGCCCTATAGGTCTTTTGGAAAGGGAAACCTACGTCATGAGGGCAAAGCCCTATAGGTCTTTTGGAAAGGGAAACCTACGTCATGAGGGCAAAGCCCTATAGGTCTTTTGGAAAGGGAAACCTACGTCATGAAAGCAAAGCCCTATAGGTCTTTTGGAAAGGGAAAAGTACGTCATGAGGGAAAAGCCATATATGTGTTTTGGAAAGGGAAATGTACGTCATGAGGGAAAAGCCATATATGTGTTTTGGAAAGGGAAAAGTACGTCATGAGGGCAGAGCCATATAGGTCATTTGGAAAGGGAAAAGTACGTCATGAGGGCAAAGCCATACAAGTCTTTAGCAAAGGGAGACGTACGTCTTGAGGTCAAAGCCATACGAGTCTTTAGCAAAGGGATAGGTACGTCTTGAGGGCAAAGCCATACAAGTATATTGGATAGGGAAAGGATCAAATTGCGTGTGGTTTGTTTTTTGTTTGTCAGAAATATGTGTAAGTGTATATAAAGACATCGTTGTATTCATGTGTTTCACTTCGGTCATACAGCCAGTTTTAACATGCAATCCGTTTATTCATGAACAGACAACTCATATTGAAGTCTTCAAAAGACGGAGATGATCATGTGGAGGATAGTGATGATGGTTTCTTTTTTCAAGTTAAATGAAAGCGGTGTTATCCACTTCAGTTATGTAGAAAAGCTTCAACCTTGGCTCAACTGCATCAAAGTTTTCTAATTAAGCTTCCGGATACCGAACGCTGAACTTTACTGACGCGGAGAGAGTGCTTATTCTCAATTATGTAGACTTCCTGTGATAAGTGTCATATTAATTCAATCAGTTATTCCACAGTAATGTTGTGATAACAACATGACAGTATTATAATGTTACAATAACCTCTAAACTGGCTTTTGTCTAAATTTATCACCAAAAAATAACTCTTAAGATGTTATTCTGATTAATGCACTTGGCAGATGCAGCTTCCTTCCGTGTGCGGGTCAAATATAGATTTTTAAATGTAACCTTATGATGTAATTATTACCGGTGACATGCCGACAAATGGTTGCACATGCGTGAAGCATTGACTGATAATGATATTGATCGAATAGGCCAGATAGCGTTTTCTTAAAACTACTTTGTGTGGGATAATTGTATAACTAATTCCTGGACATTGTTATGAAATGTATACAGATAAATGAGAGATCAATGTTAACTTTGTTATTTTGTACATAATCCTGTTTTGTTGGTGCCTATGTTCAAAAGTTGCATTTCGTGTTATGGTTGCCGCTCCAAAATATTGCCGTGATGAAACGTCAAAAAACTCTTAGGTACATATTATCTCAGTCATTTGTTTTTTGCGTTTTGCATTCAATCAAAGCTAGCAAAAAAAGTATCGCAATAAACAATGATCTCATTCAGGTTTGTGCGGAGTTATAGTAAACATGCACAGAACAGGTTTGTATTTTTTCAGCGTCCTTAGATTGTATTGGCAAATTTTATTATCTATGGATAACAGGTGAAATTTAAAATTTCATCTCAGGTTAATAAATATGTTATTTTTGAGTAGATCCAAGCATAAGAAATAACAAATTATCAAACAGAAAGTGAATGCTCCTTGTCATGGTGTTTAGTGCAAAAAAAACTTTTTTTATTTACTGCAGAAAAAAGAATTCTCCAAAATGTGATCATTTTATATGCAGTGTATATATTGAAAACAAATCTAGTAATGTTGATCTATGCTCAGTTGATCTGTGTTGTTGGACCTGTTCTCTTTATTCTACACACTCAGCCGCTCTCAAGTGTCACAGATCATCATCCAGTGTCTCATCCATTGTACGCTGATGAAATCCAAATATATACAAATCTAGCCACCCAACTGAAGTTGATGCTATCATCCAAGGATCAGAGAGGTGCTAACTGATGTGAAATACTGGTGACATAGTAACACCTAGGTTGCAGTACTGAACTGTGATGAATTAAATGTGATGTTCCTGATAAATTATTGTTTCAACATCCTTTACCTGAAACAATAATTATCAGGAACATCAACATTAAATTCACACAGTCAGTACGAAACCTAGGTGTTACTCTGTACAGTATTCTCACAGTGCACCATCATGTCATGAACATATGTAACTCAAGTCTGTCTGGTTTGTCTCGATATCTACTTCAGAAACTTCAAAATTTTCAAAACACAGCTGTACCCTTCACTGGCTATCCATTCGATCCAGAAGCAAACACAAAATTTGTTCTCTGTGTTACGTTTCACTATCGGACTAAAGTCCAACATACCTATCTGGCCTCACCCATGTGTGCACACCAGCAAGATATACGCTCCGCTTCTGACAATCTTATAGTTATACTCATTATTCCAACTGAAAACGAAGTCATATGGCACGTGGAACGAACTGCCCATTGAAATAATAATAATAATAATAATAATAATAATAATAATAATAATAATAATATTAACGAGGATTTTGAATAGCGCCTAATCTTTGAAAGCTCTAAGCGCTTTACAACATATATAATGATATGACTAGGAAAAAACCATAATGAAATTAGAACTAATTAAAAACATGCTGCAAATAGTTAAGGTCGGAAACATTATTTGATCTTAAGGTTTGTTCTTGTAGTCGAAAAGGCTATGCTTTAATAGCACTCTTGAAAAGGATCAGTCTGTGTGCAATATGGTGTCGTGTTAGTTCCGCTAAGCATGAGACGCGCAGACGATGAAGGTGTTATGTCATACAAGTATACATTTGTATTAATCTTTTATTACAACTACATTAATTTCATATCCAAAGGTATCAATCAGGTTTTAACCTATTTTGTAGCAATGATGATAAAAACAAACTGCTATAGTCTGTGAACACATCCCCGTTTGTTTGTACCCCCACCCCCTGCCGAAAAGCATAAACAAGATAAAAAGTCAATAAATCTTACTCAGTTCATTCATTGATTTATAATTTTTAACTCGATTGCAACCAGTGTGTCCATAACACCTTCATCGTCTGCGCGTCTCATGCTTAGCGGAAGTTTTCATACTAACACGACACCATATTGCACACAATTTGGGCAAATCTATTTTCCAGAGTGACGTCATTGCTCCTATTTGGTTACTCCCGAATACTTCCCTCGATTACGCATCTGCCCCTTCTCTGTCTCGGACATTATGTTAATTTTAATAGGGTGTGGGGTAGACGAGAGAGAATATTTGTACAACTCTCATGCTATCTCAACTCTATCATATTTATCATTGAGACGTAGCTCCCCACAACTTAACCGATATTTTATTGATAATAACTCCAGTTTGCTAATGAATCACAGACGTTAGATGATTTCAGATGCAGCACGTACACTTCTTCAACGGTGTCTTAATGATAACTATCGAGTGAGTAGTCTTTCTCATTTCAATAGCATCCTTGAATGATCTCAAATATCTTTATAGAAAGATCTGGGCACGTTTAATTTCATACGTCGAAGCAACACAAATTACAAAATAAACTTGCCATGTCGGAATCACATGCTCATCTTTAGTCTAGAACATATCGCTTCTTGTTGATGGTATAGTAAACACATCTTTTGAGACACGATATCGAAATCAATCTCCGGAAACAGCCACGGGAAACACAATCAATATATCTAGTGGGGTTATTTTAATATCAAAGAAGAAAAACAAACATTATCCTATTGTACTTTCTTTACCTTATGCTAGTAAAAATAATGCGAGATAGCATGATTTATTTTCAGTTAAGAACGGTGTCGTTGTTTGCTGTTTTGTATATTTTTCTGTTCAAGTTTTTAATCTAGAGGTGGACATAGTATGTGCAGAAATATTGATATCATTCTGTTTTAAATACATTTATAATTATAGTGTGTGTGTGTGTGTGTGTGTGTGTGTGTGTGTGTGTGTGTGTGAGAGAGAGAGAGAGAGAGAGTTTGTAATGCGTTTATTTTTCAATTGATTTAAATTAAAACACCTATAATACACTTTTAAAACTTGTTTTTATTTCTTGTAAATAATTGATATAGTAACTAACACATTCAATCTTAGGCAATTATCTATTGTTAGCTCTGGTGTTGTTAGATAAAATCTCTTGTTTGCATATGTTCGAAAAAGGGATTGCTTGCTAGTTTATCTCTTACCGGACTTTACTGACACAGTTTTAACCCCATGTATAAAATGCGTGTCACTCACTATTCGTTAGTCCCAACAGTATATACATGTACTGACAGGATCTCTATCTTGAAATTACAGCCTTCTATATCGTCATTGTCCTGAGCGGTTTAATCACTGTATGTGATGTGAGGATGTGAGGCTTGTGAAGTCACAAGCGGTTTAATCACTGTATGTGACGCGAGGACGTGAGGCTTGGGAAGTCACAAGCGGTTTCAAAACCTTTATTTAATTTCTATACATTTTAGAATAAAAACGGGCGGGTAATTTTTTTTTAAATTTAATTTTTTTTTTACTTGGATAACTCAATGACAATACTTTTGATGGGCGAGCACAGCTGGCAATACATTTCACTAAACGTAGTAGGTGTGACTTTACGAATAATATCCGATTATACTAAATTTAAATAATTTTGAACTCGAGGAGACAGAGGTTAGATGTCTGTAAAGGTCAGTGCCACCCTGGGCCACTTAGTGAATAGATGGATGCGTGAAATTAAGATATAATAAATTTTCCCCTTAGTTTTAACGATTAGATATAATTTCATTGATCAAATATTAATACTGAATCATGTATGTATGTATGTATGTATGTATGTATGTATGTAACTGAATTGTAAAAAAAACATTAGGATGATAAAGCCTTACATAAGAATGTATAACTTAACACAACAGGATAAAATATAAATCGTAGAGATGTAAATGCTTTGTAAAATGTTTATAAAACAACAGCTAACGGTAAAATATTAAAACCGCTGAAAAGGTTTCGACATTCTGTCCATCGGCCGGGCTACACCAGGTCAAGGCTCTCCGTTGCCTGGTGACATTTATAAAGTCAGTAATATCAGTTGCCCGGTGCCCGGTGTTCGTTCATAAGATCAACATTGTCCGTGTCCAGGTGGCCATACACCACAATTAATTTTACTATATATTCTCTACATATATTTCTCAGCACTGACCTTTCCACAGTGTGACAATCAATACAAGTCATATGTTAATCTAAAATACCTCCAAAGATGACTTCAGGGTGAAGTTCTTGTCAAGGGTTGACCGGCATTTTCTTGAGTGGCTGCACTGTAAACAAAGCAGCATGTACACAGAACACTGATTTCACTTCCGGATCATCACTAAGGCCTAATTACACAGTGTGCACTGTCGCCAAAATACATACAGACAACCACTCTCAGAACTCCTATTCTCAAGAATAAACAATTAACTTTAAATCCATACCAAAGATGCATCAATATAACTCTTCTATCACCACCAAAAGGAGAGAGGAAAAAATGTTCTAAAAATAGACTGGAACTACATTCGTGCTGAACTGGAAGTATTAATTGTGATGCGATTCCAGGTGAACATTGTCAAGGTAGGTCATCGTTGTCAGTTGCCCGACGTACAAAAGACGAACCTTGTCCATCGCTAGTGTACACCCTCCTACGATTAGTGCTCTCACTCGCCCGGTGTACATTTGTAAGATGAACGCCGTCAGTCGCACAGTGTACATTAATAAATTCAACGTCGTCGTTTGGGGAAAATTTATCCGCTCCCTGCCGCCCGTCACCTGGCATACGTTTATAAAATGAGAGATTGTTTGAAAACATGTTTGATATTTAACCTTATCCAACGAAATTGCATAAATTGCTAAGATGTAGCTGATTCGAATGTCCCATTTGAATAAACTAATGGTGCTGTGTATCTAATTTTGATTAAAATCGATATCATCTTATAATAAAATCAGTTGGATACCTATGCGAAGTCATGTACTGATGACCTTTTGTTTCACCAATCAACTTACAGCTTCCATATTTATAAAAGGAAACAAAATCTGATATTTTTGGCAGGCCTTACTAAATAGATTTCTGATAGAATTATCCATCCAACATTTTATTCCATATTACAAGTAATTGTCGATTACTCCATTACGCCCGCTCATTTTGAACACCCTCTCCGGATGGCCCTAGGATCTCTCCAGTTCACCATATGATTGCTCAATCGCACCAGACGTTCTCTTCAGCTCACTCTTACGATTACTCATATCACCCTACTATGGAAAGCCGCAGGTACCCCGGCGGAGATCATAATTTTCCCTATTATTTTATATGGGCAACAATTAGCGGCTCCAACAACAATTAGTATGGAAAGCCGCAGGTACCCCGGCGGAGATCATAATTTTCCCTATTATTTTATATGGGCAACAATTAGCGGCTCCAACAACAATTAGCGGCTCCTAAATGACGGTGATTACAATTTTTCCCTATATTTTGATATGAACTACAATTAGCGGCTCCTACTACCAGCTCATCCTACGATTTATCTGGCTCACTCCGCGATTACTACATCTCTCCAATTCATCCAGTTTTAACGATTAGGAGTGCTAGAGTCACGTGGTTCCTCTCTTTGTCCCAGTTAAAACACTTAGTTTTGTATACTCTGCATGATAAAACCAACTATGTGTTAAAAAAGTACCATTAAACACAACACAATTACAGCCAATATCTGGGTTAAAAAAATCGTAGTCATTGGTTCTTATGTTAGTTTTTGTATCAGAACAATAGTTTGTCTGAAACGGAATGACTATATAAAATCCTGTTCAGGTGTATATTAAATGAATCCATTGTAAACACAAGCCGACTTAATGACGTCATTAATAGACATTGTGAATACAAGCCCACTCTGAGACGTTTCTGGTATTATCACATAGTAGGTATAGTTTTCCTTTAGTATGAGCAGTTTCATTTTTGTTGGTATTACCACAAGATAAATATCACTTTATATGATTCTGATTGGTCAAAAAAAGCCCATAACATTATTGTGCATTATCCTCTTTAATGATTGGCTGGAATCGTGGCAAAATGTTTTAACCCGCCTTCTGGAATGTTTGGCTTTGAATAAACATTTATGGCGGCCATTTTTGAACTCGACTCGCGAATGAAAATTGAAGAAAAGTTATCTCAGCTGTCTGAATATGGATATGTTACTTCTACAGGGGTTTGTTATATCATGTATAACCATATTATGAACAAAATGGCGTAAAACTACAAGACAAGAACAACAGTAGGAAGTAAAACTAAGGGTATTGCTTTTTATGGCTGGATGGGGGAGGGAGCGATATATATGTAACATAGATATAGAATCCACCGTATATACAAGCGTGGTTTAAATGTTAGCTTACATAGGTAAATAAACTCACCTCTGTTCACTTACGAATTTGGACATAAAAGGGTGTCCTAACTGACAGAACTTTATCCAACCACATCATCTTTACGCAGTATATATGGGATGCAAATTCGACTTAACAATACATGTGTTTACGTCTTCTGTACTTTCTATTGTTCCAGTCAAATTCTGCAAATATCCGGTTACAAATGCATTGCAGTAAATGTGGCAATTTCTACATCCAGTAATCCTATTTCACAAGAACAATGTAATGTTTGGTACTGAAAGTGCCATTTTATGGTAAACATGTTTTCTAGGCCTATTGTTTACCATATCAAACATTGTGGCATCATATATCATTAATCATTCTGTTTTGAAAAATGATTTTGTCGTTATAAAATGTTCTGTGTATTCGGATGGAAGCTTTTATTAATTTATAGTTTGTAAAAAAAAAAGTACATTGTACTTTTACTAGTTCAACTTTGTTTGGGACTATATTTTATGCACATTAAATGAAAGGTGCATCGGCTGCAGAATGAACAAAAATATTCCTTCTTTTTATCTAAATAATTTCCACTAAAATATATACTATGTGATCAAAAGGCTTACAAAAGCTGGACATTCAACTCGTTCATAACTTCAGTATTACATCGTTACCCATTTGAGATCCTCTGTGTTAGTGTAAATAAACAAAATTTGGGTTGTTACTGGTAAGAATGACCAGTCAATTTAATCTTTCAGTATAATATAAGTTATGTGTTTAATTTTTACCGGCTAATCGGTTGTGTTAAGAATGTAAGCCCTGGCCGCGTTCTGAATTGAGAGATATCTCAATTTAGTATATGGGCATTAGCTATAGGAACACGTGCCTTGTTAGTATATCTGCGAAAAATTCACGATACTTACGACTACGAGCATACAGAAAAAGCACAACTTCCATTAAGGATAATCATGAAATTGCGGATGCAGTTATTATGTTTATAGCGGCATACATAATAGTTCAAAATTAAACCTTCGTCGTATTATAGCGCAAATCAATTAAGAACTATCTTGATGTGGGGATGGCTGCTGTAACTAGCAGACACTGTTTCGATTATCAGAAGAGGACGAATTAAAAATTCTCTTTCCTAAACGATAATATTTTTCTCCATATATAATTTCACTTCTTAATAGCAAGAATCTCACGTCGGGAAGTCACTCGCTAAAACCTTGCTGTTCTTGATAACTTTCTTAGCAGCAATGAAAGGGAGGTAACAGTGCATAGCAATATACCACGGTCCAAATATAATCTCCCTTTCGCAAGTTGACATGTATTTTTTTTTTTTGTTTATCGTTCAACAAATCCTAAGATGTTTTGTCGCTTTGACTTTGCTGAAAATATCTTCACGTTTTTTTTTAAAATGGGAATGCTAATGCCTACAACTGAAATTTGATCCACTATCATTAAATTATAAAAAGAATCATTTAGTACGAGAATCAAAGAAATGTGATCTAAGCGTCTTGTTATTTAACGAAATAAAATTTGCATGTATTTTTAGACAATCATTCTACACGCCTATGATGACACGTACAGTACTGAAAGTGAATGCTACAAAGCCACCAAAGATTTTTAAGTTTAAAAACGTATATTAGACACACAATTATGATCCGTTTGTGTTCAGCCATATAAGTGGTACTTTAATGAAAAGAACCAGATATGTTTAAAATATTTAATTTGTATTGAGTCGCTGACCTTTCTCCATGATGGAGGGTAGGAGTCAGGGCCTACCTGACTAGCATATTTTTGGTAAAAAGCATATCACATAACTATTGTTTGTCTGTGATTGCTGATTATAATATATGATAATTATTATCATTTGTAAGCAAACATGTTTAATTAGACATGTGTTCAGGACATTGGCATTGGCTTGCCACAACTGACCTACCTAATGTTTTACATGTTATTTACTAAATATATGTATGTATGTTGTTAACATTCTATGGTCTTAAACTAAGTAGCAGAAAGAAGGCGAAAATCTGTAAATTTTGTAAACTTAAAAATCATTTATTTTCGTAGAATATACATTGAAAACTTAAAATATTGTGAATTAAATCCCAAACAAATCTAAATGTTATATCATAGGTCCAAAAGTATAGAGTTCCGAATGAATTCCAGTGGTGTTCCGAATGAGTTCCGATGTTTAATGTGGTTATGCACCAATAACATACAACAGTGTTGATGTGCTAACAGTCGATTTATTATTATTACATGCTCATTTTTGTCTCCGTTTACTTTATATTGTCAGAAGGGTCCCTGAGTGTCTGGGTAGTTTAAAGTGCTCACCGTTACGGATCACTGCCATATAACACTATCTGTGTGGGTTATAGTTTCCGGTTTGGTCACTCTGGGTATGTGAGAAAGCTTGCCAATAGATTCTCGTGGGTTGCTGGTTCTGTCCAGGGTTTTCCCTGGTTGTTCCTTCACCGTTTATACTGGCCGTCATATATATCCTATACTGGCTGAAAAATGGCAACAAACCCCACAACAACAATAACAACATTGTCAGAATCGTGAACTATTTTACGATATTGAACACCTTCATATTGCACGCACGTTTACGACGCTAGTACCGAAAGATCAGTCCCGGATTACCCATTAGGCAGAGTAGGCAACTGCCTATGGGCCCCGCGACTTTTATGGGCCCCATCAGGGGCCCCCATGAGACCGTGACCGTGGGTCTGGGGCCCCAAAAGTTTGACTGCCTATGGGCCTCCACGGTGCTTAATTCAGCGCTGCGAAAGATATGATAGTACATTATGAACTACTTTGTAAACAAACCATACACACTTGTATAGTAGACGCTTTAAGTTTTGGGTGATTAAACTTATTTGTGAGTGAATTAAAGCAGCTGCTTCGTCAGTTTGAAAGTAGAGCTGATAAAGTTCACGATGTGGACTAGTTCATTGAGTCATAAATGAAAACTTTCAAATAAGCAAATGAATTAACGTGATATTAACAATGTCAACAACAATTGTGAGAAACAGTAATTAAATATACCGCTCTGATCATTGAAACAGTTAATAATAGAATAATCCCATAAGACTTCAAGCCAAAACCAAGGCCACGACAGACACCATCCGGGATCTCTTAATCGCTGATGACTGCGCCCTTAATGCTTGCTCAGAAGTCGATTTGCAACCAAGCGTTGACAAGTTCAGAATATCCAGCTCCTGCACAAGCTTTTGTCTCACTATCAGTACCAAGAAGACCGAAGTCCTTCATCAGTCGGCCCCTGGAAATGTCTATGGTGAACCCAACATCACCGTCAACGGCCAAAAACTCAACGTAGTGAACCGCTTCACCTACTATGGCAGCACACTGTCACAGAGTATCACTATTGACGATGAGGTGGACCTTCTCATTGCCAGAGCCAGCGTAACTTTCGGCATATGATATTCCAACTTCTGACTTAGAAGAGGCGTCATCATCCAGACCAAACTAAAGGTCTACAGGGCAGTAGTGCTCCCCACACCATTTTACACATGCGAAACGTGGACGGTGGAACAACGCCACGCCAGGAAGCTGAACCACTTTCACACCACAAGTCTCAGGAAAATCCTCAGCATCAAGTGGCAGGACATAGGATCCGGACACTGAGATACTTGCCCAAGCAGGTCTCCCCAGTATCAACACCATACTGATGCAGTGACAGATACGCTTGGCGGGACATGCCAGACCACCGGCTGCCTAAGAGACTATTATATGGTGAGCTACAGCAAGGACATCGATCCCACGGAGGTCAGAATGAAACGCGTCAAAGACAATCTGAAAGCTGCATTGAAAGCATTCATCATAAACCCTGAATCCTGGGAGCAGATTCACTTGGCGTTCCTATATGCGCAAAGGCTCCAAGTTGTGGGAATCTAGCAGGACAGCAGCTGCAGAGATGAAGATGCAAGCCAAAGAACCAGAGAAAGTATTTCATGACCAAGAACTCTTTTATTATATTAGTTCATCACCTCCATTATTGTATTTAGTGATCACATCCCCATTACGTTCACTGGCAAGATGAAAAACAAAATTAAGAGATTATTAAGGTAGAGTTTGATGTTTCAGAAATATAATATTGATATATGACAGGTCAAAATAAAAGATAATCTAATCGCATATGCACTTTCATGTGTATAGAACTATTGATTCTTGTATATTGTGTAACTTTCATAAGACTTAAGTTTGTGCAATTTTTAATCACATGTAAATTGAAGTAAAATTTAAATGACAGCTTTAGTATGTGAATGTTTCTTTTTATTGAGGCAGGTGTTATGTATATTTTCATTTTCAGTTTTATTTTAAATTCATTATATACTGTATAATTGTATTTTTAACTTAACCTTGTCCAAAATCAAGTTCATATTGTTCCTGGCCAATATCTTTATTTTGTAAAATAAATAATACCTAGTTAATATTTTTGCTGTAAGTGTGGGTTAAATATTAGGATCATTATCAATATAAGTAAACATATTTATTAGGGTCTGGGCCATGCTTATCAGAGTTCTCACATAAAAATACCTTCACATGATGTTTATAACATTCTGTATTATAATTTTAGTAATAATATCTTCTAGGTCAAGTATAGTGCTGTGTAATCTTGTTTATCTAGAAATTATTCATTCTTGCTCTAAGATCATGAAGCAGAATCAGCCTTATTGCTGTGTTCAGTATTTCTTTGGACTGGAACTATATGCACATATTATTAATCTCTTGAAATAAAATATGCTCAGTACTATTGTTGGACATAGACATTAACTTCAATTTGAATGAATTCAGACAATGACATCTTGGATTACATTATTATGATGCATTAAGAGACTTGCCACATCACCACGTCACAGGCCACTAGAGGCATATCAACACCTTCTGTACTGGATCTTGTTTCGAACACCACTGGAGTTTAATACGAACTTTATTTGCTAGGGTTGGTGATAAACACTTTGGACTATCTGGTATTTAATTCACATTACTGTAATTTATTTTGAAATGTGTTGGTTCTCACTCTTTTCTATTACTTAATTTAAGGCCATATAGTCATAATAATTCATCAAATGATATTCGAGTTTAGCATATCATTTTAATTTTAGGGAAAGGAAATACCAGACAAATACGATGCAGTTTTTCTCAGATATGAAAGAATTGATTCGTGACATTCATTTAGTCTTTTGTTTGCAAGTTGTTCCATTCGTATCTTTGATATTGAACTGTTAAAGTTGGAACTTTTTTCTGCTATATTTTCAGTTTAATTATTCAATATTTGCTATCGATTTCAAATTTACTTTGTCTCTTTAAACTTAACTTATGTTCATTGACATTGACGTACTGAAGTCTAAGTTTACTCTTTTCACTTTGCACGGTCACTGAAATTTAATGGGGGTTCTGTTAATGAAAGCAAGAGGAGAAGCATCACTATTGTATAAACTAACATACAGTGAGAAGAAGGTTGGTGTTTTTTCTTCTTCTAGAGAGTAACTTTTGTCACGCATCCGGATTAGTATTTTGGGGTTCAAGTTATTTTATATAATCTTGTTCACTGAAAAATTATTTATTCCTGCAATAACATCTTGGAAGAAATCATTATTATTGTTGCATTTTGATTTTGATTTCAGTGAAATTGTTTATTATTCTCTGAAAATATAAGGTATTCAACAATATTCTTGGAGAGAGACATTAACTGAAAGTTATAATGAATTAAAAACAAGAAATCTTGGATCATGTTACTGTGATTATACAATGGAATGTTGGAACTTAACAACAACAACAACAACGATAATAATAATAATAATAATAATAATAATAATAATAATAATAATAATAATAATAAACTTTATCGTCTCTATTTTCAGATGGACGAAACCTCTTCTATAGTTTATCCACATGCAAATCTAAAAGAACAAAAGCTAATACTTCTGCAACATGAGCGTACATTGTTTGCAATCGAAGCAGCTCCTAATACTCGATACTAGACATAGTGCTAAAGATGATTCAAGGAGCGATACTATTCACATGTAATAATAAAATGATTCATTATTAATACTAATACAAATTTTAAAAATATATAAAGTCATAAAATATATTCATCCATAATACTAAGATTTATCCATAATAGTCTTAACATTTTAAGTTAAGGTTGAAATATGTTAATGTAAAGTTTTATCTGGTTTTAAATCGTAAATAATTTTACATAGATATCTGTTATTTATATTTTATAATTTGCTTTCTTTTATGAAAAGCTTATTTCATCTCTCCTCTTTCACATCTTAAAATGAATATTATATCCATTTTGACTAGTTTCAATCTCTTTTTCCCTATAAACAAATCATACAAGCATTTTTATAGAAGATATTTACATCAAAAGAGAAGATGACGTTTGAATGTATCTTTTTTTTTTTAATATGCTCTACAATACAAATGTTTTAAAAACTGATAAAAAATATGACTGCTGTTTAAAGTGTTTTGTTAGTGAAGACGATGGATAAGAAAAAAAAATTATATATCTCTCACAAATACTACTTTAAGGTTTCGAATTCATCTACGTGTAAAGGTATCTTGAAACTATACAAAATTTTGGAAAGAAAATACACAGGACAGCTCAGCATACATGTAATAAAAACGTAGCTAAATAATTACGATGGTTGTTCTCCTCAAAGGTCAAGTCGACATTTTGGTGCCGATTTGACATTATTGAATAACCTGCTAAAGAAAACGATGGTGGTCGGTATTTATTATTTGTGATTGATATGTGAGTAAAATCTTTACAAAATAAAACTAATAAATCTGTTTTCAGTGATATGAAAGTCATCATTATAGATCTTATGACAATCAAACTGCGCGCCGACAAAGGTTCGTGATTTGTCATACAGTGGCTCAATAAACTTAGGAAGGACATGGAATACATTTCTTTGCAAGTCAGAATCCAGCAAAAGTCAATTAAATCTAACGAGTGCAGCAAACAATATAAAACAGCTCTTTACAGAGTTATGAGGCACACCCATAAGTATCGTTGTATTGATGACTTGGACAAAACAGCTGAAAACTATGACTCGTCGCCACACAGCAGTTTAAACTATCTCATCCACCCATCCCAAAAGCTTCATGGAGGGGGTAGATGGAAAACTAAATATATATATATATATATATATATATATATATATATATATATATATATATATATATATATATATATATATATATATATATATATATATCAATATAAGAGAATGTGGTTATATTACGACAGAACTTTTAAGCAAAACGTTTGAAGATTGAAATTTTATCTACATTGTATTAAAAGTAATATTTCATTAATTTGCAATGAAAGCAATTTTCCACTCAAATTTATTGAGCTAAATTTTTTATATTTGTGTAATATGTATAAAGATCGCACTTTACAAGAAGTTGCAGAAATCCATCAAATACATTTCGCTCGTACGTAAATGTTAACAGCTGTCAGCACAAAATATCTTTCGCTCGTACGTAAATGTTAACAGCTGTCAGCACAAAATACCTTTCGCTCGTACGTAAATGTTAACAGCTGTCAGCACAAAATACATTTCGCTCGTATCAAATGTCATCAATTTAAATTTGTGCGGAAGCTGCTAAAGAGAAAAATTATTATATCAATAATGGATGCGTTACCTAGATGGTTCACACGATCGCCCTGGAAAAGTTCAGTGGTCATGATTTGACTGGACTGAACGAACGCAAAAACTGTATAAATGGAGAAGCGGGCATACGAAGGAATTCGTTCCTCGAGTCAGAACAGCTCTGTCTTTTCCTTACATGTAAGAATCGCCTGTGTTCGCAAAGTTCTTAAAAGAATTTGCACATTTTTATATTTTGAGACTTTAACGGTAAAGTTCATATTTTCCTAAATTGTTGTCAGTTCTTTATATTTTATATTGGAATGTTTAATTGTATGTGTGGTATGTATTATTGGAAAATATGAAATCGCTACCAACTTCATGTTTAGAAATAATTGGAACTAAAAAATTCTTTAAGTAATTTTGAGTAATGTTTAGTAACCTATTCGAAATTAGTATTCTGTTTTAAATTTAATAAAGTACATTGCTTCATAATGATTGTTGCATTAATCATAACTATTGAATTTTATACTCATTGAATGTCATGAAGTTAATCGATATATATATATATATATATATATATATATATATATATATATAGAGAGAGAGAGAGAGAGAGAGAGAGAGAGAGAGAGAGAGAGAGAGAGAGAACAGCTGTGTTTTCCTTGCAGCGTTTCCGTACCACATTCCCCAAGATGTAGCCGTATCCCCACGGTTATTGATGACACCCATGATAGAAAGCCTGAATTCATTATGCTCTCTCTCTCTCTCTCTCTCTCTCTCTCTCTCTCTCTCTCTCTCTCTCTCTCTCTCTCTCTCTCTCTCTCTCCTCTGCGTGTTCCATTGTTTTTCTTATGGTATGCAGAGAACTCGCCCCATGGAGAACTCGCCCTGGGAGAACTCGCCCCAACGTATCTGGAGAAGTCGCCCCACTTCGTCAAGAGAAGTCGCCCCAAAACCCAGATAACCTTTTCATAGCAGAATTAAAACATATTTTACGTGATTTATGTTTAGATTTTTATTTATACGCGATCACAAAAGAGATATTAACTGGTAGTCATATAAAAACCAGTATCAAAGTAATATTTCTAAGACGAAATTCAGTCTGTATATCATCTAACGATTGACGACAGTATAGTGATTTAAAAGGATTAGTCGAACACAATTATTATTATGAATCAAGAAGATTATTTTAAAGACGTTGAACGTCAATTAAATGTTGAAAACTACTACAAACATATTGGCGAAGATCCGTCAATAGAAATTAAATAAAACATATCAACATGCATTAAGGAGATGGCTAAATAAAATAATTCCATTTATGAGGACTTTCAATAAAAATGTTGATGTCTATTCCACAGCTATCTGTTAATTTCAATCCTGGTATTATTAAATGTAACATCACTATATACCAACTTTCCGCATGCAGTTGGTATTAAAGCGTGATCAACTTCACTTAATTACAATCCTAATAATAGCCCACTCTCTTGTGAAGATATTTGTATAATATTAAAACTTATCTTGTAAAATAATTATTTTCAATTTAATAATACGAAATACATATACATAATTGGTACGGCAATGTGTATTAATATGGCTCCTTCATACGCGTTCCTTTCATTGGTAAATTTGAAAAGAACTTTCTTCAAAACGAAAAGTTTAATCCATCTCTTTGGTTCAGATTTTGCGATGACATCTTTATATCTGGAAGCAGTCAACCGAAGAACTGTAACAATTTACTGATCGCCTAAATCATTTTCACCCGACAATTAAATTTACTAATACTGCATCTAGTACACATGTTTCATTTTCAGATGTAAATGTGATATCATATATTGAAAACACTATCTCTGCAAATATTCATATAAAGGAAATTAATATCCACCAAGATGTGGAATAGTCTTCATGTCATCTAGACAGTACTCTCACATTGCACCAACATGTCATGAACATCTGCAAGGCTGCATATCTTGAATTGAGACACATCAGTTCCATTCGTAAATATCTTTCAGTTGATGCCACGAAAACACTTGTGTGTTCATTAGTACTTTCAAGACTGGACTATTGTAACTCAATTCTGTCTGGTTCATCACAATATTTACTCCAGAAACTTCAAAAAGTTCAAAACACAGCTGCACGGATCATCATTAGAGTACCTCGATCAGAGCAAACCTCACCACTGCTCAATACCCTACACTGGCTATCAATTCAATACAGAATCAAACACAAAATTTGTTCTTTGTGCTATATTTCAATGACAGACTCCAGCCCAACATACCTATCCAGCCTCACCCATGTGTATACACCAGCTAGATCCTTGCGCTCTTCTTCTGATAATCGTATACTCATTGTTCCCAAGGTGAAAACAAAGTCATATGGACAACGTTCGTTTGCATACCAGGGCCCGGCGACGTGGAACGAATTGCCCATTGAAATTAGACACAAAGACACAGTGGTCCCTTTTAAGAGTGCTCTCAAGACTCACCTGTTTCGACTTCAGGGACAAACTTAGCGACCTAATCGTATTTTGTATCTTATATATTTTCAGCATGTTTTTATGTTTTCCAATTTCATTGTTTTTGTCATTTGTTGTTCTGTAGTGTAGTCATATCATTATTGATGGTGTAAAGCGCTTAGAGCTTTGAAAGATTAGGCGCTATACAAAGTCCTCATTATTATTATTATTTAATATTATTATTATTATTATTATTATTATTATTATTATTATTAGTATTATTAGTATTATTATTATTATCTCATGTCATGTAAAAAAGGTATACCATATAGCCAGTCGAAAAGATACCGACGTATTATTTCAGATTATTGTCAATTACAAAATTTGTTGAATAAATTCGAAAATTTATAAAACAGAAATTATCCAACATATAATTGATTCTGCGCTGAGCGAAGCCCGTACTATTACTCAACATTGGGCTTAAAAAAAGAGGTATGTACAATATAGAGAGATCTAATTCCTTTCACAATACAATCGAATCCTTCATTGTCTAATCTACGTCGTATATTTAATACATGTTAGTGTCCTAAAATTATCAAATAAATTTATCAATTTACCAGCGTAAAAACACTTTACAAAAATAAATCAATTATCGCTTAAAGAAGACCCAAGAATTTGCAAGATTTTTTTTATTAGTACTAAACAAAAAAACAAAAAATAAAAATTTCGTCATCTAAATGTAACATACACCGGTACTCTCGATGTGCAAATATAAGAGAATTTACTATGAATAATCATCGCTTTCATATATAAAATTATAGAGATCCGCAGTTTTCATCTAATATTTATTTTAACACAGTTTAACACCAAGAATAACTCTCTAAGCGAATAGTCTTTCATGCCGATATTTTATAACCAATGAACATCACAGCATATGGCATTTACACAAAAAATGGTATGCATCAACAATAACCATTTATTTGGTTGGATTTTTATAATAAAATCTACAGGTCAATTTTGAGCGCCTTTTATACTCAAACAAAGAACGCCATACATAAAAAGTGTTACATATGTATTATGATCTTTTTTGGAATGATAGACGTATATTGATATAGCAAAAATGTATGCATTAAGGAAAGAAACGTATTTAATAAGTTAAAGTGTCAGCGACATTGATTTGTGCCTCATTAATGAATTGGGGTCTAGTACGCGTGATCATGGTGTTATTATATATTAATAAATAACGTAATCTTTTTTTTACATCGGTAATTTAGTAGTGAAATATTCTTTAAACTTATCTTTTAACTTTAAATAGTTTGTTATTATTGAGAAATAATAAAATTACGAACACTGACAAAAAAGAAGAAACAAACTAAATGATGTAGTCCGACTGATCTTTCAGAAAACGTCCAAATTCTGCGCATTCTTGAGTAGGCATCAATATTTATTTTCTTTATTGAGTTCAAGTATCATTTGTTAATGGTTAGCAAATTGCACTGAAAACTCAGATTAAATTGTTCAGTTAGAGAGATAATAACGTAACACTTTGGCTTATTGACGGTAAGCGCCAGTTCAGTCGATTTCGGGGTATAAAAGTCAATGTCATGACGTCATCTCAGAATAGGTTATTATGTTGGATTCATTTTATATCTAAAACTGCAGACATCCCATCATGCTTACAATAAAACCAAATATAACGCATCTAATGATTCGAAGAGCAGAACGAAATAACATATAACACTTATTTTTCGTTAAGTACAGTAGCGGAGTTGAGCGAATGGAAAAGTTTGAAGAAAAAAATTGCAAATTTTATAGATTTAATAAGTTACTAAGTTGAAGAAAAACAACTATAAATAAAGCCTTGACAACCATGTGGCGAAATCTCAGAATTATTATATATTATCCTTGGGGCGACTTCTCCAGGCAAAGTGGGACGACTTCTCCGACCACTATGGGGCGACTTCTCCTGACAACTGGGATGAGTTCTCCCAGGGCGAGTTCTCCATGGGGCGAGTTCTCCGCTATTCTTTTCTTATATTCACTTGGTTTGAATCAGCCAACATTCCGAAAGAACTGATCAAAGGTATATTTCAGTGGATTACGTGTAACTAGCAAATAAGTGCGTTAAAAAAAAAAAACAAAGAAAAAAAAAGAAACAGAACACCGAAAATCTTACGCATATATTGAAACACATCCCATAACTTGCATAGTACGATGTGCATTTGGTTGTATTTTCTTTTGAGCGGTTCGCGTAACCATTCCTCTCTAATACGCTTGATTGTGTGAGCCTACACAATGTATCTGGGGCAATAAAACAAGCATGTCTTGATTTTGCGAGCTAAATATTAAATGGAAATGTCACTAACTTTCACGCACGGAAATTATTTTTTGCTGGATAAATTTGACTCTACGCCAGTTGCGTCTCAATAAAGTTATTTCCCCTTACTAACCCCATCCCATACTACCTTGGCAATAATGGTAAACCAGATACGCTACTTTCTGATACTGATTCTTGTTAAGGAAAGTTTTACGATTTTACGCTCACTGCGATTTTTTGGCTGTACTTCATGAGAACGAAAGGAATCACTAAAAGAAGCTAAGAAATTATCTCACGTGAAAAAGCAAATAATAATGTGAGAATGTTTGTCTATGTCACTATAAATCAGGAAATATTTTAGTTGAAGCTACTTGGACTCAAACTATGAGAATATGGAATTCAAAAAGTAATTCAATGTAATTTAATGTTTGCACAACGAGACAAACATGTATCTTTGATCACGTTAATGGAAAAGTTGTGAGTATCTTGGTTTGAAGTCGTATGGACCGGGACATATTGAATACTGTGAAATATAGATGGACATGCGAGTAACCTAAACCTTTTGCTAGTGCTACCTCTGAAGTCCCTATAGATCAGAAAAGTGTCTCCTGTGGAAGTAAAGATGAATATAAGACTGTTCTCGAATTTTGCGAGTATCTTTGTCAAAAGTCCATAATGACAGAACCAGAATGTATGTGAATTGAAAAAAAAGGACCTGTACACAACTACCAATGGTAATTCATAAATTGGACAGACTTGAAATTAACTATTAATTAACACAAAGGACATATTTAAACATTTTAATCAGCTGTTAATTTTAAAGTATTGCTTTTAAGGTTGCCAAACTCACGTTATCTCGAAAATACTCCTGAAGATTGATCTGAGCTTATCAGACAAAAAGCCTGCAGGAAGAGATACTATGAGCAGTGCCTACTGATGCATGCCGGGTGTAAATGCTGCCCGTGCCTAAACTAATTGACTTTGAATTCAACTTATATGCTAAGCAAAAACATACTACTACCAATGCTATAACTTGAACCTAAATATATAGAACCTTTGAATTAAGATATACAAAACTATATACTACTAATGCTAAATTTGAACTTCTCAAATTAATACCAGCTGCACAAACATACAAGTATTAGGGATGAACTAGAACCTATTAAGGTAATACTTATATAAGTAGAATCTGATACCATTTAACTTTAACCTTTTGAATTAAGATACACTGGCAGCCCACATGATTATAATATGAAATTTTTAAGTACCTTACATCTACACAATCAGATACATATATACTAATCATAGCCATACACTAAACTGCATCCATGAATAATTTATTTATAATTAAATAATAACTTACAAGAACTTTGAACTATTAAAGGCCAGTCCAAATAAAAATACAAATGGTAACATACAATACAATATAGCAACACACACATAGAATTTATTGGACACAACTCACTTATTTAAATAACTCCAAGACAAGCCAGGGTTGAGGAGAAGTGGCAAACTAAGTAAACAAATATACTATGGGGAAAACAAACATACATAAAATCCTTTGAATCTTGGAACTAAGGGGTCTGTCAAATGATGTAATTCTGAGATGGACCACACCAATAAACTGTACATTGCTGGAGAAGATTTGTTTTGTGGCCATAAAGGGTAAATCAGTTTGCAAAACAGATAAGGTTTGGTCATTGCAATCCTACTGAGGTCGCTGAGCTTATATGATCAGCTGATAAATATGGTTGAAAGCAGAGGTGGCATTAGGAGTACACGGGGTCTATGGCCGACAATGACCATGTGAGGCCAGAGTATAGCTTGACAACTCATAAGAACAACCTTAGAGACAAGGGGCCCCCTCAAAAGCCACCCCCAAATGCTGTTCGTGGTTGAAAGAGAGGTGAATTTATAGATAAGAAGGTAGGTAGTCCTACAATGTAAGACAGCACATGTTAATTTTGCTTAGTGCTAATGCTCCAAAATAAAATATCAGCATCGAGGTCTTACATGTAGGACTAGAGGTTGGGGTGACGTGCTGGAGATTGAATTTAAACAAGTAATGTAGAATCCAGTGATGTCGTGGGTTCTGAAGGATCATGCTATTTAGATTTTTCTACCTCTTTTCTACACAGTGCCATCTATCATCTCCTTAAATACACTATATGACAAATAAGTATCTAGTATTACACTATTTTAAATAATACACCCATAAATATAACTTTTCCCATTAATGGCCTTATCCCATGTTCTCAAACAGAATCTATATCTTCTTAAAATTGCTATCACTATAACAAATTGAAAACCAGTTTGTTGTCTGATAATGGCCAATGATTATGCAAGAGACAGATTACATATGTATTTGTCAAGAACCAGGAGGTCAAATCTATTGTAGCAAATAAGTGTCAAAATGGGAAGTATGGTTGCTTTTGCAATTGATTAGTGTTGATTTTCAAACTTTATTGTACATGATTTATCACATTTCATTGGAACACTAGGTGTTGTTTAAACAGTCTGAGGTTCATGTTCATGGTGGTGGTCCATTCTCTGTGACAATCACAGTGATACTCCCCCATGTCACAGGTGATTACAGATACATTTATTTAATGCTCTCTGATATGTTTCTTTTGAACAGCACAGACTGCAGATAGTCCAACAATATAAGACATCAGCCCTGATAATTAAGTTTTTTTGGGCCAAGGACTTAATGCCCAAATAACTGCAATGTGTAGTATGTTCCGATGTTGATCAACATTGGAATGATAAGACAAAGTTTCAGGAATCTTTTCAAGTTCCACTGGCCTACATTTTGGCAGGAATGCAAAGGGAATACCGAAATCAGTTGAAAGATGAAAAGAATCTTGAATGGAATGAAGCTATCCTAAACACTTTCTTCAGTATTAGTTTTATTTTTTTAATTACTTTTGTTAAAGTAACATACAGTACATCAGCTTAATCCTTTTTTGGCATTTCCTGTTTCCATTGCTTTCCAGGCAATTGAAATGTAGGTCAGTGAAGCTTGATAACAAGTACATTTGCATGTTTAAGAATTTGAATTTATTAGTAAAAAGACATCCGAGTAAGTTAAGTCTGACTAAAACATTATGACTATTTTGATGAAAAGTCTTGATATGAGCTGCCAAGTGTGTGAGATAATCCTGAAAATTTGACTTCATATTAAAATGTTAGTCAACATCAGTACATACTATACATTGTCATTAATTAGGCAGTAAAGACCTTGACTCCCAAAACATAAATTATATCAGTGTTGATGTGTTACATTATAGGACTAAAGCTGCAGAGTGAGTGCCATGGACGTATCATCCATTTCATCAAATTGGTATACACTTTATGCATCCAACAATAGGACACATATTTGCCATCAATAATATATTTTTAAAATTATTAATACCACAATATCAGAGTAACTCCCCTTGCTTAACCTGGTATCTAAATGGCATTTGTTAATCAATCATTTCCTTCAGTGATCTAATTTAAACTTGAAAAAGAAACAAGTAGACACATGTAATATCTTGAAGGTCAGTATTTTTTGTTTACTTGTTCACTGATCACAAGCTTTTAAGAGCCATAATACCAAAGGATTCTGTTATAAGCTTTTATTGAAGAAGAGCTGGTATGTAATGAAAAGAATGTGTTCTTTTCTTGCATAGTTAGCAGACATATATCATCTTATGATACAAAAAGAAAAGAGATATATTTTAACTTGTGGCTTATGGTTAAAGTCACATTGAAAGATACACATGCTGATTCACATATTCTTACTACCCTACTATTTTTTGTGATTATTATACTCTATATGCTGTTTTCTTCACCCAATTTAGTACCTGACCACCCTTGTAAATGTCAATAGCTGATCAATTATTTTCATCTGGAAGTTTCTTGATGACATTTAGAGTACTAACTGCCAATCAGGATTGAATAGACATTGGTTAAACAAAACTAAACTAAAATGTATTATATTTTGAAACAACAATTTTTATTTAACTTTAAGATGAGTAAATGTGTATACATGACCTTTATGACATTCACCATAGTCTGATCTCTGATCCTTCCACTGGATTTATATTTTAGATATTTTGACAATTTATATTGGAGTGTGGGTTAAGTGAATATGTTGAAAATGTTATGCCCTTCATTATTCTACAAGCTTTACAGGATTTTCACTTAATAGTTTTGAATTTTTTCTTTAACAAGATTGTAAAAGGGGTTTATGGTTATTTTCATGTGAGTACTGGACCACTGATGTCTTCTACCTCAGACCCCAATTATCAAACCCCACCTTCCACCCCTGTGTGAGCTTGACCAAAATCGTAAAGAGATTCTGAAGAAATGGTGCCTTTTTTCCATGTCATAGGTCTGTTTGCCAGTGACTTGTGTGGTAAAGTTACATATTGTAACAATAATAAAAGGGTAGAACTGCAGGAAATTGTACTGAAAGTTGCTTTTGCATGCGTGTGTGTGTGTGATTTGGATTTTTAGCATAGCTTTTAAAAACCATTTGTCATATTGCTACAATGTCTTTAGTATGGCAGTTTATGGTGATGTCTAGCACTGAGGCATCATGTTGCAGACATATAGCATGATGTCCCACCCAGTAACATTATTCTGACACCAGGCCGACCAGTCCTAACACTAACCTCTTAATGCTGAGCACCAAATGAGGCACCTGTTAGTACCATTTTTTTTAAGTCTTTGGTATGACGCGGTTGGGGATCAAGCCATTTACATCACACATCTGAGGTGGATGCTCTAACCACTAAGGCACTGGAGCAGTTTAATTACTACATGTTACTTAAGACATAGGCCAGATATGACCTTAATTGAAAGGAAGGAATATTTTTAAAAAAGTTGTTTACTACAACTCTTACTTTTTCTGAATCAAGCTCAGGAACTAGGTCAGAGATCTGTAAATATGTCATTTTTATGGTTATTTGTGTTTTTAGTCAATATTTATTATATCATTGTTGGGAAGGGTTAACATATTAAAGTTTCTTAAATATATAAATGTTGTCTCAATAATTTGTTTTCAGATACATTTTTTCTTGAATACTTGTACTTTGAGTATGTTGGATTCTTTAGTGTGAAAAGTGTTTAGAAAGATTATTTCTGATTAAATTTCCATTAAACATTTGTAAGTTTTCTGATTATTTTCAGCGAGTTTGTGTTGGAGAGAACAGTTTGGCACAGTATAAGAGGTGAGAAAATTGTATGGAAATTATTTAATTTTAAAAATGTTCACTATGTATATTTTGTTCACACAGCATTGCAATAATATTTTTGAAAATCAGTATGTTGTTGAATCTGCTTTTAGAAGATAGCATGGCTTTATATCACTTTATTTGGAACATCGTCATTACTTCTGGGCACAAGTCTTTGATTATTCAATTATTTAGCTTACCCACTAATCCAAATGGAAAGGATCCAGTTATTTAGATTAGTACCCACTAATCCAAATGGAAAGGATCCAGTTATTTAGATTAGTACCCAGTAATCCAAATGGGAAGGATCCAGTTAATTAGATTAGTACTCACTAAGCCAAATGGAAACGATCCAGTTATTTAGATAAGTACCCAATAATCCAAATGGAAAGGATCCAGTTATTTAGATTAGTACCCACTAATCCAAATGGAAAGGATCCAGTTATTTAGATTAGTACCCACTAATCCAAATGAGTTAAATCCAGTTATTTAGATTAGATTTAGATTAGCAATTTTGGATTAAGAAATATGTGAGAAAATGAGATTTAAATTCATACTTCATTCAAATACATCACAATGATAATATCTGATTTAATGATTGCTGTATTTGCCTCAAGACAGTGTTAGAGCCATGACCTCTGTTTACATGTTGGCTTTCTTTATCTAATAATGGGAATCCCATGTCGGTTATTTCTGAGATGGCAAAGGCAATTTGGAATCCAATATAAGACTAAACAGTATGTAATTCTTATATTATGTTAGAAACAAATAAATCCAGTACAAAACTAAACAGTATGAAATTCTTTGTTCAGTTATTTATTATCAAAAAACAAATCAGTGTTGTGAAATTGCCTAAGAAATATAAAAAATTTCACATGAAATTTCATAATTTTTTTTACATGGCTTAAAATGAAATTAAACAATTCAGATTTGTAAAAAAAAATGATATTTTTTTATCATTATTTATAAGTGTTTTATTGCAGTCAATATGTTTATGAAAGTAATGAAATAGATTACAGATACAAATAATACTGATATAGAGACACCACAAAAAAGAAAATTCTACACCATGACCTGATTATTATGTTCAGCAGCTCTTTAAATTCCCACATGATACCATGATATACCACAAGCTGTCTGCAAGATACCACAAGATGACTGCAAGATACCACAAGATGACTGCAAGATACCACAAGATGACTGCAAGATATCACAAGATGTGTTTGTGAAGGCACAAGTTGCTTTATAAGTATTTAGTTTGTTACCAGTTGTTATAAGTTACATCTTAGTGTGTGGGTGTATGTATTTGATCAACAAACCAATATATGGTAAAAAAATTTCCTTCCTCTTTGAAATATGTACATGTCTGTCTTCATGTTAGGTTAAACAGTAAACTTCAGTTACAAGAACAATAGGAAAATACCCAGGATGTTGGCTCTTAAAATGTATCGCTGACCATGCAGTGACAGGAGTAGGGTCAACTTATTGTTACATTTCACCTCACACTGAAAAGGACCTTTTGGAGTGATAATTGCACCACATGGCAAGTAGTGCCCTGTTGAAAGCAAATGTAAAACTGCTAAACACTCTGAACCTAATAGCAGATTTAACAGACAAAATGATGGAGGTGTCTGGACTTCAAATCCTTTATGAGAACTCTTCTGGAAAAAAGAAACTATAGGTTGTGAAATGATATGACAAAATATAAAGTTGCAACATAAGTTTGAAAACCAAAAGACAAACAGCAAAAACATTTCAATGATTTCATACAATTTCGTAAGTATAAACAACATTTTAACATAAGCAAAGCTTCCACCACACTATTTTTATCCCAATATAAAAAGACTGCTATGAAACCGCATAAGAAATCAATAAATGCTGAAAGCCCATGAAAATAATTACACTGTTGCTTCCACAACAAGATGTCTTGTTTTGTTAACTGAGTTTGGTTGTTCATTTTAAAGATTATCAACTTGATCCATACACATATCATTAGAGTGCATCTTTTATTTTTGTGTCAAGATTTATGATTCTTATGAGTTAGGTTCACAATTGCAAATGATGCACATGCCGGATTGATGCCTGCTTAAGTGTATGCTGTTTAATCCTTAAAAATTGGCATGGCATCTTGTAGCTATCTTGCGGTGTCTAGTAATAATCTTGTGGTATCTAGTTGTCATGGAATTGTATAGACCATTTTTTATTTATTTATTAAATTCATGTACTTGAGTTTAATTTTTGGCATACAATGATACCCGAGGATGAAAAATGTATATTGTGTCATATTTCAAAGTAGTTAGTTTGGTATATCCTATGCTGCATGTGCAAAGTGCTTTTGATGAGATGAACTGAATGCCTTCAATGCAGTACAGACAATATCTGTGTACCTCACTCTTTACATTACTAAAGGTCATGTCAATCGGCAGTCTACTATAAGGACTCGCACATCTCTAGCTATAGAGGTATGTAATTTTAAATAATTTCTCATCAATACGATACCACTATTGTACTACCACATCAATTTCTGCATGATTTGTAGCTATGGTTTACACAGAATAATGCACACATTTATATTCTTGTTTAAAGCCTAGTGAAGGATTTATATTAGTAATATAAGGCTACCTTGTTAAGAAATATTTAGTACAGTAGGATTCTTATCAAGGAAGGTTAGGTTTTTTCTGAACTTGTTATTTGTTAATTATTGTGCCGGTAATATTATCTGTATAACTTACTGTGTATATCGTTATTGTGTTTTTATGCCCATGTCATATATATAGTACACAGTATTGGATATGTTTTCAGCTGTCCAGTATCTGCATTGTCCAGTATCTGGAACATCTGGTGTTGTCCAGAGTGACTAGAGAGACCAGATCATTCCATGTATCGGAGGAATCATGGTCAATGTGGTGCAAGCTGTAAAGCCAGCCACAGGAATTGTAGCAGCTGTAAGGTGAACTGTAGCAGCCGTGGAGCAGAAATAAAGTGTTCTGACAGAGGAGTGTATCTCCTTGCATGTAATATTGCAGATGTGGACTAATTTTGAGGCTCATAAAACCAATTTTATCTTTAGGGATATCTGTCCTTTTTCATTTGCATAATTTCACTATAAGTGAATTCATTTTACTACATGAGTAAAATATTCTACATTGTTTGCTAGCTGAGTAAACTATATCCATCGTTCCATTGTTTAGTCACTGTGAATCATTCACGCCTTGTGTTTGTCTTTTGTAGAGTAATTTGTTTGTATTTTTCTTCATTACATTTGTGCGTTATTGTGTTAATAATCATATGTAGAGGTTACCCGTTATTTATGTTGGGGTTGGGTGCTCCCAATATTATTTTAAATTATTACTGAAGACCTACCCTGGCTTGTTTTTGTCAGAAATTGAAGTAATGATAGAGAGATGCAAAGCTCTGTGACCCCAGTCAGTGGTGCCGACAGTTAAATTAATGAATACACAAAATGTGAAAGTCAATAAAACAACAATTACATTTTCCTAGATTATTTCTGATTATCACCCCTCCTCATGACATCTGAAGAGGCTATAGAACCACAAATCAGCTGTGGTAAATACTGCCCATAAGTGAATGACATACATAGAATGGGCTTAATTTATTCAATTACAGATTTGGTTTTCTTGTTGCTTATTAGGGTTGTAACACCATTTTGTATCGGGGAAAATGTGCATAAATTTGTAACCTTTCGATTTAGTGAAATTTTGTGTAAACTCTACTTATAGATTATATTCCACATTTAAACAGTGATGCAATGGAAGATATGCCGAAGAAGTTTATAAAATCTTTGAAAGTAATGCAGACAGTGAATAATGCACTATCTAAAAAGAAAAAATGTAAGTATGCATAAAACTAGTTTTCGCATAGATTTATAAAACATTTGGCATATTAAAGAGTCCAAATGCAATTTTTTTTATTATTTAGATATTATTGGAGCTGTATTAATCTTTGTGATTGATTTCAGAAAATGCTTTCCTACTTTTCAGTTTGGCTTTGAAAAGGGTGGTATTTAATAAGATAGTGTTGAAAATGGTGGTATTTAATAGGATAGTGTTGAAAATGGTGGTATTTAATAGGATAAAGTTGAAGAGGGTGGTATTTAATAGGATTGTGTTGAAAATGGTGGTATTTAATAGGATAGTGTTGAAGAGGGTGGTATTTAATAGAATTGTGTTGAAAAGGGTGGTATTTAATAGGATAGTGTTGAAAACGGTGGTATTTAATAGGATAGTGTTGAAAATGGTGGTATTTAATGGGATAAAGTTGAAGAGGGTGGTATTTAATAGGATTGTGTTGAAAAGGGTGGTATTTAATAAGATAGTGTTGAAAAGGGTGGTATTTAATAGGATAGTGTTGAAGAGGGTGGTATTTAATAGGATTGTGTTAAAGAGGATGGAATTTAATAGGATTGTGTTGAAAAGGGTGGTATTTAATAAGATAGTGTTGGAAAGGGTGGTATTTAATAGGATAGTGTTGAAGAGGGTGGTATTTAATAGGATAGTGCTGAGGAGGGCAGTATTTAATAGGTTAAGGTTAAAGAGGGTGGTATTTGATAGGATAGTGTTGAAGAGGGTGGTATTTAATATGATAAAGTTGAAGAGGATGGTATTTAATAGGATTGTGTTGAAAAGGGTGGTATTTAATAAGATAGTATTGAAAAGGGTGGTATTTAATAGGATAGTGTTGAAGAGGGTGGTATTTAATATGATTGTGTTAAAGAGGATGGAATTTAATAGGATTGTGTTGAAAAGGGTGGTATTTAATAAGATAGTGTTGGAAAGGGTGGTATTTAATAGGATAGTGTTGAAGAGGGTGGTATTTAATAGGATAAAGTTGAAGAGGGTGGTATTTAATAGGATAGTGCTGAGGAGGGCAGTATTTAATAGGTTAAGGTTAAAGAGGGTGGTATTTGATAGGATAGTGTTGAAGAGGGTGGTATTTAATATGATAAAGTTGAAGAGGATGGTATTTAATAGGATTGTGTTGAAAAGGGTGGTATTTAATAAGATAGTGTTGAAAAGGGTGGTATTTAATAGGATAGTGTTGAAGAGGGTGGTATTTAATAGGATTGTGTTGAAAAGGGTGTTATTTAATAAGATAGAGTTGAAGAGGGTGGTATTTAATATTATAGTGTTGAAAATTGTGGTATTTGATAGCACAGTGTTGAAGAGGGTGGTATTTAATAAGATAGTGTTGAAGAGGGTGGTATTTAATAGGATAGTATTGAAGAGGGTGGTATTTAACAGAATAGTATTATAGAGGGTGGTATTTAAAAGGATAGTATTGTAGATGGTGGTATTTCATAGGATAGTATTGTAGAGGGTGGTATTTCATTGGAAAGAGTTGATGAGGATGGTATTTAATAGGATAGTGTTGAAAAGGGTGGTATTTCATAGGATAAAGTTGAAGAGGGTGATATTTAACAGGATAGTGTTGAAGAGGGTGGTATTTAATAGGATATAGTTAAGGAGGTTGGTATTTAATAGGATAAAGTTGAAAAGGGTGGTTTTTAATAGGATAGTGTTGAAGAGGGTGGTATTTAATAGGATAAGGTTGAAGAGGGTGGTATTTAATTGGGTAGTGTTGAAGAGGGTGGTATTTAATAGGATAGTGTTGAAGAAGGTGGTATTTAATCAGGTAGTGTTGAAAAGGGTGGTATTTAATAGGGTAGTGTTGAAGAGGGTGGGATTTAATAAGATAGTGTTGAAAAGGGTGGTATTTAATAGGATAGTGTTGAAAAGGGTGGTATTTAATAGGATAGTGTTGAAGAGGGTGGTATTTAATAGAATAGTATTATAGAGGGTGGTATTTAAAAGGATAGTATTGTAGATGGTGGTATTTCATAGGATAGTATTGTAGAGGGTGGTATTTCATTGGAAAGAGTTGATGAGGATGGTATTTAATAGGATAGTGTTGAAAAGGGTGGTATTTCATAGGATAAAGTTGAAGAGGGTGATATTTAACAGGATAGTGTTGAAGAGGGTGGTATTTAATAGGATAGAGTTAAGGAGGTTGGTATTTAATAGGATAAAGTTGAAGAGGGTGGTTTTTAATAGGATAAGGTTGAAGAGGGTGGTATTTAATAGGATAAGGTTGAAGAGGGTGGTATTTAATAGGATAGTGTTAAGGAGGTTGGTATTTAATAGGATAGTGTTGAAGAGGGTGGTATTTAATTGGGTAGTGTTGAAGAGGGTGGTATTTAATAGGATAGTGTTGAAGAGGGTGGTATTTAATCGGGTAGTGTTGAAGAGGGTGGTATTTAATAGGGTAGTGTTGAAGAGGGTGGGATTTAATAAGATAGTGTTGAAAAGGGTGGTATTTAATAGGATAGTGTTGAAGAGGGTGGTATTTAATAGGATAGTGTTGAAGAGGGTGGTATTTAATAGAATAGTATTATAGAGGGTGGTATTTAAAAGGATAGTATTGTAGATGGTGGTATTTCATAGGATAGTATTGTAGAGGGTGGTATTTCATTGGAAAGAGTTGATGAGGATGGTATTTAATAGGATAGTGTTGAAAAGGGTGGTATTTCATAGGATAAAGTTGAAGAGGGTGATATTTAATAGGATAGTGTTGAAGAGGGTGGTATTTAATAGGATAGAGTTAAGGAGGTTGGTATTTAATAGGATAAAGTTGAAGAGGGTGGTTTTTAATAGGATAAGGTTGAAGAGGGTGGTATTTAATAGGATAAGGTTGAAGAGGGTGGTATTTAATAGGATAGTGTTAAGGAGGTTGGTATTTAATAGGATAGTGTTGAAGAGGGTGGGATTTAATAGGGTAGTGTTGAAGAGGGTGGGATTTAATAAGATAGTGTTGAAAAGGGTGGTATTTAATAGGGTAGTGTTGAAGAAGGTGGTATTTAATAAGATATAGTTGAAGATGGTGGTATTTAATAGGGTAGTGCTGAAGACGGTGGTATTTATTAGGATTGTGTTGAAGAGGGTGGTATTTAATAAGATATAGTTGAAGAGGGTGGTATTTAATAGGATAGTGTTGAAGAGGGTGGAATTTACTCTCATTAAGGGAACAAAACCAAAATGTGATATGAACATTGAAGTCATTTTTGATGAATTGCCATGTGATAAATTAATGTAATCTTGTTATATGTAAATTCCACAAACTGGCTATCGACTTTGACTACAGAAATGGAACCTAGTATTTGCAGATACATAGGATCAAACACTTGAAAATTTGGTGGCTGGTTTTGTGTCAGTTAAAAGATCTGGTTGGTAAATGTTGAAAATGTTACTATAGACAACATTTATGAATATTATAACGATTATTTGCCTTTGTTCTTGATAAACTGGCTTTCATGAAAATATGTAGCATAAAAGGCAGTTAAATATTATTGAGAGAATCTGATTTTTCTTGTTAACTGTACAGACAGTGCTGATATTTTTTGTATATTTATAGGTCATCAGGCTGCCAAACTTAGCAACATATATTGTTTAAATGTAAAAATGAATAATTTTGTTTGTTTCAAATGTATGTATTTCCATTATCTAAAACCATTCGCCAACATTGGGATACAGACATCAGTATAGGTAATCAGATTACTTTTTTTTTTTTATATACCTTATGAATTAGATATTGGTTCTGGACACAATACACTAAAATGTGGCCACTTGTGAGGTAAATTTTACATATTTGCATTATTATGCTTACCACTGGTCACATTAGAAGGGTACTTTTGAACTCATTGGTGCCATGGGATTCTGGCCATAAAAAGTGGGTGGCCGCTGGTTAGGTGGGCTGTTCATGTGGGCTACCAAAGTATATGAATCTCAGGAAGCGTAGCTCTGCAATGCAAAGACTAAGTCTCTTTGACATAATTTATGGCTTGAGTGACTTTTGTATTGAGAGACCTTTACATTAAAATGCGTTCATGTATGAACATCATTTCAACAAGAGTAACTTATGCATATCAAAAACATGGACATTGTGACCCCATTTTCATGCATTCAGCTAATGATACATTATATTCCAAGTTGACTAATCAGTCCATATAAAAAATTAGGTAACTGTAAACTAACTTGAGAGATTTTGTTATGTTTGAGTTTTTTTCCACATATATTCAGTACCCTTAGACTCATGAAGCATTATTCATCTCAGTGGTAAACTTGACCTTATAAAATCTAGGTGACAGTGACCTTATAGTTTACATTTAAATGAGTTTTTGTATGTTAAGCTCTCTGATCATTACACCCTCAATATCTTCATTGTTATTTCACCTACACTCAAGCAAATGTGTACGCTGATGCATCTCAGAAAGTGTAAATGACGCTTTTTAAGCATTATTTCACCTTCACTCATGATTGTGTTGAAGTAATTCCACATGGTGGCTTTGTCATCAGTTTTAACTCACTGCCAGCGATGTTTAAATCTTCCACATGTTGGCTTTATCATTAGTTTAAACTACCAGCGATGTTTACTTCTTCCACATGTTGGCTTTATCATTAGTTTAAACTACCAGTGATGTTTAAATCTTCCACATGTTGGCTTTATCATTAGTTTAAAATACCAGCAATGTTTACTTCTTCCACATGGTGGCTTTATCATTAGTTTAAACTACCAGTGATGTTTAAATCTTCCACATGTTGGCTTTATCATTAGTTTAAAATACCAGCAATGTTTACTTCTTCCACATGTTGGCTTTATCATTAGTTTAAACTACCAGTGATGTTTAAATCTTCCACATGTTGGCTTTATCATTAGTTTAAAATACCAGCAATGTTTACTTCTTCCACATGTTGGCTTTATCATTAGTTTAAACTACCAGTGATGTTTAAATCTTCCACATGTTGGCTTTATCATTAGTTTAAACTACCAGTGATGTTTAAATCTTCCACATGTTGGCTTTATCATTAGTTTAAACTACCAGTAATGTTTAAATCTTCCACATGTTGGCTTATCATTAGTTTAAAATACCAGCTATGTTTACTTCTTCCACATTGTGGCTTTATCATTAGTTTAAACTACCAGCGATGTTTAAATCTTCCACATGTTGGCTTTATCATTAGTTTAAAATACCAGCAATGTTTACTTCTTCCACATGTTGGCTTTATCATTAGTTTAAACTACCAGTGATGTTTAAATCTTCCACATGGTGGCTTTATCATTAGTTTAAACTCACTACCAGTAGTTATCAATTACTAACTACCATGATTAAACAAATTTCAACATAAATTGTATTTCAGTATGAAAGATGTCTGAATGCAAGTTAAAAGGTCATGCCTATGTTTTCGCTCTCATGCTTGAGTGAACATCTTTAGAACATTAAAATTCTTAATTATTCAATTTAAAATGATGCAAGGTTTCCATAGGGCGTTTACAAGTTTTCAGAAGACCTTTCCACATTATAATGTATATCTTTAGTATCACAATGGAATGAATTTTGAAGATTTCAGCTATGAAGCTGGAATCAGCATGTAAATTGAAATAAATGGTACACTTGACAATGCCTAAACTGTTTTTCTCAACCAAGGAGAACACACTGGAATGAATAGGAACTGAATTGGACATTTTTGCAAATTGTGTCCAACATTGGTATTTGTTGCATAATGTTATATTGTATCATCATGAAAAATATCCACTCATTGTAAGAATTTTAATTATATTTTAAGACTTAAGAATAAATCTGTTATCAGTAAAAAAAATTATACCCATGAAAATTGAGGAGACTTCCACGTAAAGGCTATTGATTACACTTTTCCACGTAAAGGCTATTGATTACACTTTTCCACGTAAAGGCTATTGATTACACTTTTCCACGTAAAGGCTATTGATTACACTTTTCTACGTAAAGGCTATTGATTACACTTTTCCACGTAAAGGCTATTGATTACACTTTTCCACGTAAAGGCTATTGATTACACTTTTCAGTACTTGCTATGGACTCCTTTAACTATGAAGAGAAAGGAGTCATGAGAAAAATTGAGAGGATTCGAAGACAAGTTGAAAGATTGAATAAAGAGCTGTTACTTTTAAAAGAAGGTAAATTTAGATTATGTTAAATTGAAAATGTATGTTTCTGTTTTCCTAAACTATGAATTACCTTTTGTTTCTTCAAAATTACATTTCAAATTTTTCTCATTGCATTATCTATCAGTTAATTATTCATCCATATTTTATGTTATTGCTTTAAGTTTATGATATCAGCTAAGTACAGAAATTGGTTGGAAGCTAAGATGAATGTATTAAGTACATGTTTTCAACACTTTGAAAAATGTACACCTGTCTAATTGTTCTGTGTCCCAACTTCTATAAATTATAGTTGGAATTTATGTTTTGCCAGGACTTGAAAGACTTTATAAAAGAATTTGAAAAGTGCTTGTGCTTGTCAAACAAAATTCTTGATATACACCCAGAAAACAAGTGTGATATTTCTAGCCTTGTACAAATTTTGATTTTTGAACTCAACAGATATTTTTTTTATTGGAAATGGGAACTACATTTTCAGGCTTTATCACTGAGGTCTTTGTCTATTTCCAGCAAAACGGATAATTTAAGCGTCAGTTCACACAAAGTATAAATTTCTCAGTAGGTAATAAATTAGCAATTAAATTGTTTGCATTAATTTTTGGACTAACATTGAGTGTGTCTGGACATAATTCATTTGTATGTAATAAACATTTTTGTTTCAGACAAAACTAACAAAACTGTTTGAGGTATTTCAAGCAAACTTTGTGCATATCAGAGTTCATCTGTCACACTTTTTTGCAGCAAAACCCCAAACTGTCAAGACCTCACAATTAAACTTGGTGTTAGACTAATTGTTCAGATGAGCATTATTATTTAAAATTCATTAAATTCAATTATTTATGTTTTGTCCTTTGTTTGTCTATCCATTCATCTTTTATCCATATCATCTTCATCAGGGCAAAACTCCAACAGTTAAGTGTAGATTTGTTTTTTCACATTGACAATTCCTAAGTTTTCATTTTTTAATTCATTTTCATCACCCACATTTGTCTCAAGAAGATAAATCCTTACAGATACTCTTAAGAAACTTTTTTCACATATTAGTGGTCTGTTTTTTCCTTTTGATTTATACAATTCATCAGTTTAAATTTTTTTTATTTCTTTTTGTTTTTCATCCATTTTTATTTTCACTACTCCACCATTTATACTTATATTTGAAGAGCATAACTTCATAATTATTCAAGTTATGTCCACAAAACCATGTGCACATATTAGATCATTAATTATGTACTCCTTTTGCTACTGGGAATTCTTCAGTATAATAATTTTTACATTTTTAAAAAAGATTTTTGATAATGAGAAATTGTCCATTGCATTATTGTTGTGGTAGAGTGAGTGATATCAGTGACTCTGCCTTCTTGGCATACTTACGAATATAAAGTAATGGTTGGGACTACATCATGATGAACTGCGATACAAGTAAGAGGTTGTCAATACCATAATGCCATCCATCAAGTTTCATGAAGCATTTGTAATTACAATGATACAGTAAAGCTACTTCAGAATCAAATGTTATCATAATTATGTGATAAAACTAGTATGATTTTCAATCTCAATAAAACTAAAATCATTGTTTTTAGAAATGGGGATATCTCAAGGAGGTATGGGTTTTAAAGTTGTATTGAGTATGTGCAATGTTACAAGTACATGGGTCTATTTTTCACCTTAAAGTTATATTGAGTGTGTGCAATATTACAAGTACATGGGTCTATTTTTCACCTTAAAGTTGTATTGAGTGTGTGCAATATTACAAGTACATGGGTCTATTTTTCACCTTAACGTTGTATTGAGTGTGTGCAATATTACAAGTACATGGGTCTATTTTTCACCTTAAAGTTGTATTGAGTGTGTGCAATATTACAAGTACATGGGTCTATTTTCCACCTTAACGTTGTATTGAGTGTGTGCAATGTTACAAGTACATGGGTCTATTTTTCACCTTAAAGTTATATTGAGTGTGTGCAATATTACAAGTACATGGGTCTATTTTTCACCTTAAAGTTGTATTGAGTGTGTGCAATATTACAAGTACATGGGTCTATTTTTCACCTTAACGTTGTATTGAGTGTGTGCAATATTACAAGTACATGGGTCTATTTTTCACCTTAAAGTTATATTGAGTGTGTGCAATATTACAAGTACATGGGTCTATTTTTCACCTTAAAGTTGTATTGAGTGTGTGCAATATTACAAGTACATGGGTCTATTTTTCACTTTAACGTTGTATTGAGTGTGTGCAATATTACAAGTACATGGGTCTATTTTTCACCTTAAAGTTGTATTGAGTGTGTGCAATATTACAAGTACATGGGTCTATTTTTCACCTTAAAGTTGTATTGAGTGTGTGAAATATTATAAGTACATGGGTCTATTTTTCACCTAAAGTTGTATAGAGTGTGTGCAATATTACAAGTACATGGGTCTATTTTTCACCTTAAAGTTGATTTTGACATATGTTGTGCCACTACTAGCAGATCAGGTAGGGGGCCTGAAATGTCCAAGTAGTCTAAAGTGCTCACCATCGCAGATCACTGCCATCTCACCTCTCATGGGTTTGAGTCTTGGACTCAGCAGATGTGGATATGTGAGAAAGCTTGCCGGTAGTTTCTTGTGGGTCTGTGGTTGTTTGATGGTTTTTCTGGGTTCCATCATTAATACTGGCCGCCTTGTGTATCCCATCTTGTGCTGAAAAATGTCGTTAAACCCTATAATAACAACAACTAGAAGATCAGACAAATCAACAAGATTCAAGGATTTTGTATTATCAAAAATGATTTGGCTGTTTTAGTATGGAGTCATACTTTGAAAAAATTTGATTCTGTAATAAAACCAACTGCGTGCTATGGATCAGAAATTTCGGGAAGTGAATTTAGTAGAGATATTGAAATTGTGCAATACACCATTTGCAAAATTTAGGTGTAAACAATAAACTATGGTTAAAATAAGCATTGAAAATGTTGAAATATTATCTGACAGTGAAAGGGCTATAAAAGAAAGATTGGAAGAAAACATATTTGTATGCAACTTGTATGTTAAAGTCTGATGAAGCTAGCTAATGAAGTGTCTATACATTTTTCTGTGTGTCAACATTTACATTTCCTAAGTATTCTTCAAATCATTCTTGGTGTATCACCAAAAACAAGACAGATGCATAGATGTCTCATTTGATTCTTAGAATTGTATGCATTCAATAGATTTTTTTGTTAGGACAAAGATGGTATCGTAAGTAGTATGTCTGTATCATTTGAGATTTCTTCAATATAGAGCAATTATTATTAATAGCACAAATAGTATTAAAAGGTAAAGCACTGGTCCCTGTTGAACCATATGAAGGATAAGCATCTCATGTTGACTGTTTTTTTTTAATCAGAGACTTAGGAGAATGCCTATAAAACCTTTAAACCCATGAAACATTGTGATATTTCTGTTAAAAGTAAGGATAAATGAAACACACATGTATCTTTTCTGTAGAAAATTAGTTAAGAAGCAGTCTTGATAAATATCCAGTTTTGTAAATTGGTACATCATTACATATTTAGTGAATAGAATATGTTCACACTAAGAAGATTTTAGATTTTTTGAAAGGATGCAGTTTATGGTATCGCAGTACCATAAACTTAAATGCTAATGTTTGGTGAAATAGTTTTTCCAGAGGCCTCAATTGTAATGTTTCATGAAATAAATATACATTCTGACCTACTTAAGCATGTGTGTCACATACTGTCAGAGAAAGTAATGTTATATTGTCAATTTAGCAAGTACAGTACCAGATTCTCTATTAAGAGAGATAACTCTGCTGGAATTTTACATGCATAAGAGTTATCTAGTCACAACAATGATGTGTACCACATTAAAAAAAATCATAATAATACAAACCAACATCAAAATATGAATTAACATAATCTCACATGTTACCAAGAGGCTCAGCTGTTTTTAAAGCCAATCAGAAACTACAACTCTTACACAATGCACCAATCACAGCTAGTTTTGCTGTTTATTTCTAACTGCAATGATCCCTACACATTAAGCTCCACCACCCTCTGGGGTTCTTAAGTTGGTACCATTATGCCTATATTCAACCTTAATTTTTCAGTAATCTGTTGTATAGCTCAGGACTGTATAAGTAATAAGTGTACTTAGTTTCACTTGTCAAAAACAATTGTATGAGCTATGTCTTATAGTAATCTGTATGTAATTGTCATTGAGCTGTTTCAACTGTTGTTTTCATATTTCTGCTTTTATACCAGTCTATTCTTTGGAATAAAATGATTTAAACATGATTTGTGTTTTATTAATATCGGCACTTATTGAACTACTCTTGGTTGATATTGAATAAATCGCATTATATCATACAGGACATGCATAATGTTGTATAAAAAAAATCCATGCTCTCACATTACGCCTTCTGTTTCCATCCTGGAGAAGAAAATGTGGTTGTCCTGGACTGACAACATCAAGGCTTGTGGTGGACAGATTAAGTTTTATTGCATCAGTTAGACCTCACAGCACAAGTAAAACAATCCTGACTACATATCAATTCATATTCATATAACGTGCATTTGCACTTTCCATTATGGTGGGAGATAATATATAATCTTCTTATATTGTTTACAGTTCCATCATGTTGAAAAGTTTGTACCTCTGTTTCCAGTGGAAAAAACAGTAACTGTAGTAATGGTTTTTGATATATGACTCTTGTACAAAAGATAAGTAATTTTATACAATATATAAAAATGATTTTTTAAAAATATATGAATCATCATCCAGGGAATCTTTTGATTGTAAACATTTTCACTTACCTGCTATTCTGAGAGAGAAATAGGCAATTGTACCATTTTTCTTCAGGAGTATGGCAATACTTATGTAAGCTCATAATTTTTCTTCACCTGTTCATCATCAGTGTTGAAAGTTTTATATAATCTAATGTGAAATATTTTCTATATATGCCATTTGAAATTGGGTACCAAGTTTACCAGTGTATATTGACTGATCAGCTTTTTTAAATTCATCCATATTTATATATATTCGTGAAAACTTTTTTTTTATAAATTTCCAGAGAGTGGTTGTTCCTAAAACCTATAAATAGGGATGAAAGCCACCATTGCGGTATTTGTGGTTCTGCTGGTCTCCAGTGAAGGTCTCAAGACCAAGCAAACAAATCAAAAATCGTTCTCTCAGTTGTCAACATCGATTAGTTACTACCGACACAGTAAATTTAGTACTCATAATGACACTAATGCTTCTTTAAAGTTGTTTCAATGTTAGTTTCCCTCATTTTATCAGATACAAGTTTCCATACAAGGATTTAGCTGATGACACTGTCACTGTTGTCATCAAAACTGCTGTCAACTATCTATTGAAAAATTAATAATCTGATAGGCATTATTGAATTTCCTACCCAATTACCAATACATGTATCATTTTTTAAAAAAGTGGTTGTGTCATTTGGATGTCAAAATAATATACTCATCACAGTGACACACTTTGTTGATACAAAAACACACATTTTCACTTTCAACCATGCAACACACTATTGACATCTGGTTCCAGACTGTGTCACTCAAAATGATAAACTGTGTCTCAGCCAACATATGTGACACACTATTAACATCCAATTCCAGACTGTGCCTCTACAATATTTACCATTGGACACTAAAATACAAACCTGGGTTAAACAAACTGATTAGTTTGGAAATTGGAATTATTTGAATAAAAGATCATGCAAATTATGTTAAATTGAACATTATGTTGATTTTCAAATGTGATTTACCACTGATATTGTTGTCATTGTAGCATGCTTTTTCAACCATTTTGAGCACTAGATTTTGTGAGGAAACACATATAAGCCTGGAAGTAATATAATAAACTGTGTTATAATAATCTAGGAGCCACAGCTCATGCCATGGCAGAGAGCCTACTCCACACATGCTATCTTAAATGCAACATCTAATGGAGAAGTACAGTTTGGAATTAACAGTTTTGGAAAAAGGGAAAAGGATAGTCAATACTTTTCATCAGAAAGTTGCAATCACTCAACTTTCACAAATTATCCATCACATGTGGAACATTTCTAATTGCATGATGAAATAGACTGTAATACAGCTTTTTCAGTTAGCTCACCAAATGAAACAAGTAGCCATACTGTCATCAGCAGACCAGAGGGCTCCTTAAACCATACAAGAAGCTTGAAGTTTGAAGGAGGATAGACCAAGGTCATGTGGCCTTTATGAGTTTATGTTGATTCTATCCATACACCATCCAAGATTTGTGCCTGATAGAAATGATCATGTAGAGCCTGTCTTACCTATGCCATATTATAATTCCTACCATCACAATGATTAAAAGTATCACAAACCAGCAACATATAATGGTTTGACACATTGGCAAGATTACTTGGTACATTTTAAGTTGGTTGCTGAAATTAATTGATGGGATGATCTTCAAAAAGCTCTGGAACTTGCAGCTAGCTTACGTGGGGCTACACAGGGAATTCTGAGTGATCTACACCATCACCCTGAAATGCAAAGAAATTACAGCAGTCTAGTCAATGCATTAGCAGTTTGGTTTGAGTCAGAAAACCAGTCGGAATTAGCACAGGACATTAAATGCCTGGAACAACTTGCATATCCAACTGCATCCTTACAAGTTAGAGAACAACTAGCCAGAGATTGTTTTATTGACTCCCAGAATGACTGAGCTTGAATGGGTTGTGTTTCAATCAAAGTCCCAAAGTGGATGATGCACTGCGAGTTGGCCATGAATATGAAGCGTTTCAAAAGGGAAGACATAAATGCTTGAACCCCAAACATGGTGCACAGATGCAGCGAGATGTTTTAAACAAAGAAATTGTTACAGCATGTCTGTAGAAAAAAAGAAAAACCAGATGAAAATGGCGACTTACTGAGAGAACTTCTGAAACCATTAGAGCAAATGGAGAATCAAATTAAAAATAATGGAAACCCAAACAAGAATAAGCAACATAAGAACAAGAAATGTTCTCATTGTGGTAAGCTTGGTATCTGGGAAGGTATGTGCTTCAAATATCTGGATGATGAAGGAGGGATCGGAACAAATTAGCAAGATAACCAGAACTAATAGCTATATGAAATATACTAACAGGAAATGAACACTAGTTGAAGCATTATGGGCCCAGCTTCAGCTTATGATCAATACCAGTGACCTATGAATGAAGTGCAACATTCTCAACAAGATGGTTCATATGTTAAGGTTACAATTTATTTTTTTGTGTTTATGCATATATATTGACACTGGCAGATCAATCACAGTTTTGATTCCGCAGAAGTATTGTGCTATCTCAGATTCACTTTTACCCCCTTTACAATCTGGCTGTGGACAGCTTAGGATGGCAGATGGTGGTTTGGTTTACTCCACTAGAAAGTGCTGAGTTTCACATTAAGTCAAATGGTGAACTCCTTACTTATCATGAAATCCCACCCAGTCACATTATCCTGACAACAGGCAGACAAGTCCTAACATTAACCTCTTAATGATGAGTGCCTAGTGAGGCAGCCATTATTAACATTTTTTAAAGTCTTTGGTATGATTTGGTCAGTGTTCAAACCCATGATTTTCCTCATCTGAGTCATCCACTTATACCACTCGGCCTTCAAGACAAAGTCAGCATGTCCATGGTCAGATCTGGCAGTAAAATGTGATCCATATAGATAGTGGTGTCCACAATTGGAAGCAATTCTTGGTGAGTTACACTGTAGCTTCAACAAAACTAAATTATGATATATGTAATTTGTTATATTCACAGCCATCTGAATGGAAATCCAAGACATGAAAATGAAAGTGCAGGAAACAAGGACTCTAACTTTTGAGATCTTTGATGTTGGCATAGTGGATGCTGATGGACAGATTAGTATTTTTTTATGATACGATTTTAAGTAGGGTATGGGCATACTCTTCTGATTGAGCTCTTGATGTATGGTTGAAATAGGTAGAGAAAGCAGTGCTTACGGATGAGACAATTTATGAGTTAACATTGATGTGGTGTACTGATCCCATTTTTATCTGAATGGAGAGTAAGAACATACTAAGCAAATGGAGACACAGATGGAAGAATCAGCAATAGCAATGCCAGTCAAAATTACTGAAGAAAAAGAAACAGTGTTCCATTTTCAGTTTTAATTTGAGTTGGCATTTTTTTATATATAGTTTTAATAATTACTATTTCCTTAGATTTTTCTTCTTTTACTGGAATTTCATTCATTGTCAATGGCAGAGAGTAACATTCAAAATTTTACTCAAAGGAAATTCAATATTCTATGAAAGAAAAAGTGGAATTAAATAATCATCAAATGGCACTGTTTCCAGCATTTATAATTGGCTCTCTGGCGGGGAACTGAACCCCAGTCTACTGTGGGACTAGTGGGGATCCTTGCCACTATTATTCAATAAATATGTCAGTGTATGTGCGTCTGTGTGTGTGTGTATTATTATATATTAGTTTAAAATTCAATCGGCAATATTAAGTATGGGTCTATGTCTTAAATTTAAATACAAATGTATTCTTTTCCATCCATAATCATATCCTTTGTAGTCATTTGATAGTCATTTGAAAACTTCCACGACTGTTATAATTTGTTTGATAGTAATTTGAAAGCGTCCTTGGTTTTATAATTTGTTTGATAGTAAATTGAAATTGAAATCTTCCGCAATTGTTATAAATTGTTTGATAGTAACTTGAGAGCTTCCTCAGTTGTTATAAATTGTTTGATAGTAAATTGAAAACTTCCACGATTGTTATAATTTGTTTGATAGTAAATTAAAATTGAAATCTTCCACAATTGTTATAAATTGTTTGATAATAACTTGAGAGCTACCTCAGTTGTTATAAATTGTTTGATAGTAACTTCAAAACTTCCACGATTGTTATAATTTGTTTGATAGTAAATTGAAATTGAAATCTTCCACAAATGTTATAAATTGTTTGACAGTAACTTGAAAGCTTCCTCAGTTGTTATAAATTGTTTGATAGTAAATTGAAAACTTCCACGATTGATATAATTTGTTTGATAGTAAATTGAAATTAAAATCTTCCACAATTGTTATAAATTGTTTATAGTAACTTGAAAGCTTCCTCAGTTGTTATAAATTGTTTGATAGTAACTTGAAAACTTCCACGATTGTTATAATTTGTTTAATAGTAAATTGAAATTGAAATCTGCCACAATTGTTATAAATTGTTTGATAGTAACTTGAGAGCTTCCTCAGTTGTTATAAATTGTTTGATAGTAAATTGAAAACATCCACGATTGATATAATTTGTTTAATAGTAAATTGAAATTGAAATCTTCCACAAATGTTATAAATTGTTTGACAGTAACTTGAAAGCTTCCTCATTGTTATAATTTGTTTGATAGTAACTTGAAAACTTCCACGATTGTTATAATTTGTTTGATAGTAAATTGAAATTGAAATCTTCCACAATTGTTATAAATTGTTTGATAGTAACTTGAGAGCTTCCTCAGTTGTTATAAATTGTTTGATAGTAAATTGAAAACTTCCATGATTGTTATAATTTGTTTGATAGTAAATTGAAATTGAAATCTTCCACTAATGTTATAAATTGTTTGATAGTAAATTGAAAACTTCCATGATTGATATAATTTGTTTGATAGTAAATTGAAATTGAAATCTTCCACTAATGTTATAAATTGTTTGATAGTAAATTGAAAACTTCCACGATTGATATAATTTGTTTAATAGTAAATTGAAATTGAAATCTTCCACAAATGTTATAAATTGTTTGACAGTAACTTGAAAGCTTCCTCATTGTTATAATTTGTTTGATAGTAACTTGAAAACTTCCATGATTGTTATAATTTGTTTGATAGTAAATTGAAATTGAAATCTTCCACAATTGTTATAAATTGTTTGATAGTAACTTGAGAGCTTCCTCAGTTGTTATAAATTGTTTGATAGTAAATTGAAAACTTCCACGATTGATATAATTTGTTTAATAGTAAATTGAAATTGAAATCTTCCACAAATGTTATAAATTGTTTGACAGTAACTTGAAAGCTTCCTCATTGTTATAATTTGTTTGATAGTAACTTGAAAACTTCCACGATTGTTATAATTTGTTTGACAATAACTTGAAAGCCTCCACAATTATTATAATTTTTTTGGTAGTAAATTGAAAGCTTCAACAATTGTTATATTTCTATCTGCAAAGCTATCTTCTATGATGATTTTCACTTAAAGCTTATGCCCATTATCTATGATGCCGTATCATTCCTCTGTGAACTTATTGTTGGTGTGCTTTCTACATGGAATTTGTTCAATGCCATATCATTATTCCTCTGTGAACTTGGTGTGCTTTCTACATGGAATTTGTACAATGCCATATCATTATTCTTCTGTGAACTTAATGTTGGTATGTTATCTACATGGAGTATGTACTATACTTGTAGCATTTGCAAAGGTCGGGGTGGGGTACTTCCAGTATATTAATTGAAATATTATGGAAATTCCACCCTGGCTCGTGAAGTTATAAAGTTAAATTACTGACGAAATAGATGTATAGCTCTGAGCCCCCAGTCAGCACTGCCGACGGTTAAATTATATAGAACATGAAGATGAAATTCAAAATAATAACAATTTAATAAAGTCGATACTTTTAAATGATAAACTCAGTCACTTGTCCTCCAAGTGACAGCCTACTTCATCTCGTGATTTTCAGTGTGAGTTCGATTTTCCCCTGGCCTTTGGTTCTACTCATCTCTTTATTTGGTTCCTCCCACTCCTCCTTGACTTCACCTCACCCGACTTCTCTCCTTCCTTCTCTTTTCTTCCATCTCTCTATCGGAGACTACTGGGACCACTGTCACTGGTCTGTCCCTTGAAGCTTCCTGTGAAAACCACAAGGCATTAACATATGGTTTTTCGAATCTCACCTCACACTAAATCATCAATTAATCATCAGATAAGGCTATTACTGTTTAGGTCATGCATAAATACACATCGAAATTCCCACACACTTCTTACAGAGTAAACAATGGTGTAATAACACGGTATCATACATACATCAATACATTGTGTCACATCAGTATATCCAAATATATATTTAATCTCATTGTACTATAATAGTACAACAAACAGATGCATGTCTGTACACTACACTCCCACAAGCATACACAAATATTCAAATATTCATATTACTAATTTTTCACACTGCAACCATTTCCAAGCTACCATTCAATTAAGCAATGGCAAAATCTATAATTGCATGGACAGATGTGCTACTCTACTATAAAATAACCACATAGCGAATTATAATAATATTAACTCTTACGACGGCTAGCAAGCAATATGATTCTTTACAAATATCAATTCATTCTTCAAAATATGCAAACATATTAACATCACAAAATAATTATTCCTACTACGATTCTAGTAATAATAATAAGTATATCTACAATCTACAATTAAATGCAGTAGCATTCAGCAAAGATCGAACAACTAGCTCACTGACCTTTAGAAGCTGCACTTAGAATTCTGTTCTAAGATTTTTCTCCGCCAATAACGCATGGCTGATTGGAGTAGCCATCTTCTGGCAATCTTTCTAACGAACTATAGCGAACTAAATCTTGCTGGCAGGTCTAAGGATATCATACTTAGCCAAATTAGGGTCCAGTCCTTATCTCGATTCTGATTGAGTAGCATGCACTGTGGCCCTGTCCAATTGACTAAGCGACCAATTCAACCTGGCTGTCAGTCTGCGGAACAAGAAGAAAAGGCACGTCCACTCCTTCGGGCAATTTCTTTGATCTGCACAAGCGCTTCCACACCAAGGTGATAATTGCGCTTCTGGCGGCCTTGGTTGGGCTTCCTACCCTAGCCATGGCAAACTTACGTAAGGGATAGTGTTAGCTTGCAGTCATGTTTAACATTAAACAATGGCTTGTCCGAATTACTTTGATTATACAGTGGGACCCCGCTATAACACGGTAGTTGGGAGCCATAGAATCCGACCGGGCAATGAACCGAACCGTGTTATAAGCAACCATGTGCAATACCAACACATTTTTGGATTTATTTAGGGGGGGGGGGTACATAAAGACGGGTGCGAAAATGCATGGCACAATTACCATTTTTGATCAATATATATTAAATGAGAAAAACATTTGCTGTGGTAACAGAAATTGCAGATATAATATATTACTTTATTCAGAGAACCATGCATTGGTACATACACGTGTCTAATTTATGTATACATGTATAATCTATTGCATGAAAAGAGTATCAACACCGTGTACTCACCAGCGAATCTTGTAACATACATTGAATCCATAATACAAATATTTCCATCGAAAATATCCACACACGGATGTAAAATATTCAATAATTTTGTCACAGATCATTATGTGACTGAATTCAATGAAAAGAAAAAAACAAAAATTACGTAACGGGTGTACATAATGAATGATGAAATAGTACATGTCCATAGATTAAATAATGGAAGCTAAAGTGTATTCTTATAATAACTACATGTACATCTCAGGATCTTTCTGTCTCTGAATTCAGTCATTGTAAATTTCAGCACAATTTCCCACCCAAGCTGCTAGTCAAAGTCCTTTGAACTTGCCACCCAGTTATTGCGTCATGTTCTTTTGATGTACTCTAATAAATACAGCAGACAGAACTGGCTGTATGTATTTTAACCACTGAATTATGTCACTGTTTAGCTCGGCAGTTCACTTTGATGATAAACAATGTACTTAAATTAATTGATACATTCTGGTGAGAATCTTTTATCAACCGCCGCATTGGCTGTTGCTTAGTTGTGAATGAAATTAAGAGAACATATATCGGAGATTATTTGAGCAACGATTGTATTCGGAATGCATTCAAGACAAACACAAAGTAGACACGATGGCTTCATTACTCAGGAATCAGTAATTATAATATTGACACTTATGAGCTGTAATTTTTCAACAATAAACAAAGATCAAAGTTCTCAGTAGGCCCAGCAATTGGTTCGTATTTCCGACGTTTATTTTGGCACAAAAATAGAAGAAATTTGATAATACATGTTCTACACGCTCTTTTTCGCACTGTTTAGACGAATATGAGAATGATAATTAAACTCTTAATTTTTTTTTTCATACTTAAATTTTTTTTTTTTGGTCTTTGAGAAAAATACCTGTAATAAATTACCCGAAATTTCGGGAGCCATGCCACGACCGGGTTATATCCGAATTCGGGTTATAGCGGGGCGGGTTATAGCGGGGTCCCACTGTACATGTTTCTATACTATTTTGGGTCGGGCAAAATGCCACAATACCTTATCATTATTCCTCTGTCAACTTAATGTTAATGTGCTATCTACATGGAGTATTTACAATGCCTTATTATTATTATTATTATTATTATTATTATTATTATTATTATTATTATTATTATTATTATTATTCCTCTGTGAACTTAATGTTGGTGTGCTATCTAGATGGAGTATTTACAATGCCTTATTATTATTATTATTATTATTATTATTATTATTATTATTATTATTATTCCTCTGTGAACTTAATGTTAGTGTGCTATCTACATGGAGTATTTACAATGCCTTATTATTATTATTATTATTATTATTTTTATTATTATTATTATTATTCCTCTGTGAACATAATGTTAGTGTCATATCTACATGGAGTATTTACAATGCCTTATTATTATTATTATTATTATTATTATTATTATTATTATTCCTCTGTGAACTTAATGTTAGTGTGCTATCTACATGGAGTATTTACAATGCCTTATTATTATTATTATTATTATTATTATTATTATTATTATTATTATTATTCCTTTGTGAACTTAATGTTGGTGTGCTATCTACATGGAGTATGTTGAAATTATCTTGTAAGGGTATTTTGGTTCTTACATACTGAGTCAATTTTCACACGTCTCTTGTTGAATGAGGAAAAATGTGTCACTGTTTAGAAATGGCAATAATGACCATGCAAATAAATTTGACCCATCTTTCTCCCACAGCCATCTATATTAAATACCTAATTTTAGTGGTAAAGAAATGCTCCATAAATAAAGATAATGAATAACATATTTGATTCATTGAGATATTCATCTTTTTGTAAATACGTTGCACTTAAAATTAAGAAATACACCAGTGTTTTTTGGAATTTCAGATACCTCACTCTTTGAAAATAAATACCGTAATTATACTGGGACAAAGCTTATGAAAATCTGGACACAGTTGCAGACTGTGCATGAAGAATTGTCTCTTTGTCAAAATGGTAACTATATATATATATACACACACACACACACACACACACATGCAGTGTAGAGAGAGAGAGTAGAGAGAACAAGACATGGTGTCTAATAGAGAAAGGTTATCTTATTCTGACAAAAGTACAGGTGAATATTTGATGATCTAACGTTGTGAAAAAATACAGCATTATGACTAAGTTAAAATACCATAAAACAAAGCATCCAAAGTCGGTTATTTTGATGTTTTCTGTAATTCCTTTTGTTCAATATTTTATTCAAAACTCAAATTAAACTATACTGATACTGTTTTGAGTTGAACTATTGAGTTGAACTATTGAGTTGAACTATTGAGTTGAATTATTGAGTTGAACTATTGAGTTGAATTATTGAGTTGAACTATTGAGTTGAACTATTGAGTTGAACTATTGAGTTGAACTATTGAGTTGAACTATTGAGTTGAACTATTGAGTTGAACTATTGAGTTGCAGATATTTATTCTCGTGCTGTAGGGCATGAAAAGAAATATAAATCCCAGTAGTGTTGTGTTGTCTTACAGTACAAAAAAGAATGAACTCTGCCTAAAATAGGTTTGGGATGATGGTGAGGATATGTAACTGTTTATTACCTACCCATTTAATCTTACATGTTCTGGTGTTGATACAGCTGTCCAAAATTTATTTCTGTGGATCAAACTTTTAAAAATACAAATTGATTTCAAGGGTTTTTTTTCTTTTTTTTCTGGCTTATGAATCCTTCTCCATGTTTTTGATATATGTCTAAACCATATTAAACTTGTTCTATAAACCAACTCAGAATAAAATATGTATGCAGTTTTGTGTATTTAGCCACTCTGCTCCACATTTCAATGTGAGCAAGTTGAGTTATATTTGAAAAAGGCAAATCCAAACATCTCTACAACAAAATGATTGACATAACCATCAGAAATACTAGTGGATTTTGATGATATGAGTAAACCATCATAAATCAATACACCAGTACGAGTACACAAGCAGGGATGTATTGGAGTGGTGGAAATATCCCAGACATGTCAGTCATGTAGCATGGTAAAAGTTTTGTTTTCATTAACTTAATTGTTCTGTTTGTAAAACTTATTTACAAAAATACAATACTTAACCAACATTTTGTACTCAAACCATTCTAAACAGTTCAGCAATAGTCACAAATGTTGCACTTTAGCATATTCCACACCTGTGAAAAGCATGCTTGCTTCTATATGCTAAAATTTCCATATCATTGATATTGATTACATGTACTTTCTTAAAATAATTTGATCAATAAATAATACAGCAACATGTGCTTCAGCATTCCTGCACACCATCAGTTTGTGACTCTAAATTTTTGTGTGGAAAATATAGAAAGTTAAACATAGGTCATTTCCTTTTTTCTTCTTCAAAGGCTTAAAGAGATGTCTTATTGATGACGACAAAGTGAAACAGATGAAAATTAAAGTGGTTGACAAGTGCTTAAAAGCACTACAGTTAGCGAGAGACACATTGGCGTCAGAGAAAGGTAAACATGAACAAGGCAAAAAGAAACAAAATAATGGCAATGAAATAAAACTGTTCTGTACAACATTTTTTATAATAAAATTATCTGCAATTATTTAGGAAGTTGCTAATTTTTGTTGTCTTTGAGCTTCTATTTTCATTCATTATTGATTTAATAAATAAATAGAAAAGACATGTAGGATTTAAACAGGAAAGTTGGTTTGAGAAAAGAAGCTTGATTAAGTGAAATGATGAACCAGCAACAGGTAATTCAAACATTAAAATTTTTTGTTGTTGCAATTGATCAATGTTATTGTGATGCTTTATTTATGATGGCTTATATGCTTGTTTTGATCTTCATCTCTGTCTTTCTTTTTGTCTCTGTCTCTCTCAGTTGGTAAGTTTTTCTGTCAGATTTACTTTCATATGCTTTGAGAATCATCTCATGTCACAGACAAATATCCACTATACTCCTTTACATGGATTTTCAGCCGTGGTTTGTGATCATGGGTGATTGAGAGAGATATTGATCCATTAAGGTATAATTGACTGCAGTAGTGGCCTAGTGGTTAGAGCATCTGCCACAGAAGCGGGAGGTTGTGGGTTCAATCCCTGGCTGAGTCATAACAAAGACTTACAAAAACATAAAAAAAATGGTACTAATAGCTGCCTTGCTTGATGCTCAGCATTAAGAGGTTAGTGTTAGTACTGGCCGGCCTGGTGTCAGGATAATGTGACTGGGTGTGTATATCATGCTGTATGTCTGCGACATGATGCCCCAGTGCTAGACATAACTATAAACTGCCTCAGTGCAGACGTCATAGCGATATGACTGAAAAATTGTTAAAGCTACATTAAAAATCCTAATCAATGAATTAAAGTATAATTGACTTTCTGGCTGACCAGCCAACAGAAGAGGTGGGGACCTGACTATTAGATTGCTTTTATTGTCCACCTCTGATTATTGTTTAAATAGTCTAACATTCTTATGAGAGAGAGAGAGAGAGAGAGAGAGAGAGAGAGAGAGAAAGAGAGAAGTCGAGGTAAAACTAATATGCTGATGGAACAGCCAACTCAGAGTGTGAAAGAGGTCTTCATCCATTTTAATATTTAAATATATCATTTTAGAACATTGTAAATAGATTACAGTATGTTTGTGACACCTGGCCAAGGCATCTGCAAGACAGCCTTTTGCAGCTACCATATGTATCTCTGGTATCATATAACACTAAATAGTGTAAAAATGTGTACACATACCATTATAGCGACTCCTGTTGTTCTTGGTTACTTGCTGTAAGATCAAGGTTTTCAATACAATTATGTAATATATTTATTTCATTTTAGAAAGAATTAGGAAGACAAACCTTAAATTGCCCATTAAAGGGCCAGTCAGATTATATTTAAGTATTGCAAGTTTTTTTTTTTTGTTCTATCATTAGGATATCTTCAGAAAATTATTCTTCATGATCTAGTCCCATGTACTGACAGAAAAGACCTGAGAAACAGTCAAGTTTTGGTTTATTGTGAACAGTATATATCATGTAACAAGCAATAATTAGTACACTCTCTAAAATGGCAGACTGTTGTCACATTTCAAAAAAGAGTAAAAGAATCAAGATTTTAAAATGCATTTTATCACATGCTTGTTATACGGCAAAACTAAGCTTTTGTCGTATTGTAAGTAAAAAATGAGTGCAAATTTTACTCACCAAAATGCAGCATACACGCAGGTAAATTATTTTGATTTGAATTTGTGTCCACTTGGAGCAAAGTGTCTTGTCTTAATCTATGGATGAACCGAAACCATATTCTTGTTGTTGTGAGTCCAGTACATTGACGACTGAGGCACTATAGCTCCTCATTAAGTAAATGGCATCATGTGACACTATGGCTCCATATTAAGTAAATGGCATCATGTGACACTATGGCAACATATTAAGTAAATGGCATCATATGACACTATGGCTCCATATTACGGTAAGTAAATGGCATCATGTGACACTATTATAGTTTCTTATTGAGTAAATAGCATCATGTGGCAGTGAAAATTGCAGTCATAAACCTTGCATGTTATGCTAGGAGTGAAAATAAGGGGAAGCAACCTAGTTAAATCTTGCAAATAAAAAAATAAAATGACATGAAAGTAAATATTGAATGTACCTGATTAACTATTGATAATAAATGAGCATAATACTAATAATCTTTAGAAGCTCTAAGCTCTTACTTATCAATAAACAGAATCATATTTGAAGAAAAAAATAAACTACATTAACATTTATGACTCAAAATAAGTAACAATCTAAAATAATGTTTGGACATTTGTCATGTTTTCAAGTACTTTCCATGTATCGTGCTGTATAATTAATGTTTGTTTTCGATAACATAGTGCTTAAAGAAACATTTTTGTAGACACAGGTTTCGATAACATTGTGCTTAAAGAAACATTTTTGTAGACACAGGCCCAGGGCTGGTGATATAAAAACAAATAATAAGCCCTGATCTAGTTTCTATTTGCCAAAAATTGCCCCCTTTTTGACATTATTACTATTTCTACATTTCAAATATGATTTATATGGTTTATCTTTATTATTTTTTATATGGTTTATATATATTATTTTATTTATATGGTTTATATATATTATTTTATTTATATGGTGTATCTTTATTATTTTTTTATGGTTTATATATTTATTTTATTTATATGGTTTATCTGTATTATTTATTTATATGGTTTATCTTTATTATTTTATTTATATGGTTTATATATATTATTTTATTTATATTGCTTATCTTTATTATTTTTTATATGGATTATATATATTATTTTATTTATATGGTTTATCTGTATTATTTTTTATATGGTTTATATATATTATTTTATTTATATTGTTTATCTTTATTATTTTTTATAGGGTTTATCTTTATTATTTTATTTATATGGTTTATCTTTATCATTTTATTTATATGGTTTATCTTTATTATTTTATTTATATGATTTATCTTTATTATTTTTTATATGGTTTATATATATATATTATTTATATATATTATTTTATTTATATGGTTTATTTTTTATGTGGTTTATATATATATATTATTTTATTTATATGGTTTATCTTTATTATTTTATTTATATGGTTTATATATATTATTTTATTTTTCTATGGTTTGTCTTTATTATTTTTATATGGTTTATATATATTATTTATATATATGATTTTATTTATATGGTTTATCTTTATTATTTTATTTATATGGTTTTTATATATTATTTTATTTATATTGTTTATCTTTATTATTTTATTTATATGGTTTATCTTTATTATTTTATTTATATGGTTTATATATATTATTTTTTTTATATGATTTATCTCTATTATTTATTTATATGGTTTATATATTTTATTTATTTATATGGTTTATATATATTATTTATTTATGTTTATCTTTATTATTTTATTTATATGGTTTATCTCTATTATTTATTTATATGGTTTATATATATTATTTATTTATGTTTATCTTTATTATTTTATTTATATGGTTTATATATATAATTTTATTTATATGGTTTATCGGTATTATTTATTTATATGGTTTATATATTTTATTTATTTTAATGGTTTATCTTTATTATTTTATTTATATGGTTTATATATATATATATAATTTTATTTATAGGGTTTATCTGTATTATTTATTTATATGGTTTATCTTTATTATTTTATTTATATGGTTTATCTTTACACTTTTGATTCTGTTTATAGATGCTGCTTAATATGTTTAGTGTTTTGTTACACTTGGATAAGTGTGAGGAAGGGACAGGTGAATTATTATTCATTAAACTGTACCTTGAAACATCTTGAAAAACACAGTAGTAATTAAACAAAACCATTCAGAAGATTAAAAAAAAACATATTTAAGTGCTTTTTGTCTCAACTCCACAAAAAAACTAAAAAAAAAATCATCCTGACCTCATTTGATTCCTTTATTACTTATAATATGTGAAAAAAATCCTGCATTTTTGCCTGCACTCTTCAGATTATAGCAATAAAATAATCAATTAGCAGCTTGTCCTGTAGACACACTGGACTTAATGGTATTACACAGCCACTATTGCTGAAATGTTTCAGGTACCAACTCAACTGGTTCTAGCTGGATTTTGTACAACCCATAAATATTCAAAAAGATATTTTAGAATCGAACATATATTAAAGCCAACTAAGTTATATTATAAGGACATTCAGTTCCCAATCACATGCTTCACTATGTACACAAAGTTTACAGCTTTTGATTTGTAGTATGATAAGGTAATGGGCATATGTGGAGATACATGTTAATAGTTTACTAGTCTCTCAACAGTCTGAAAATAAATTTCCTCATTTCATCAATGCAATTGAAGTTTTCTCAGGTAAATTATAATTTTTTCAACAAGCCTGATGGCCACTTTGTTTAGATTACAGGAGGGGCCCGATCTGAAATATTAGGTACCTCGGGTATTCTGGGTTTGGGATTTCTCTTGCACGTTATAACATATCCAAAAACTCTCCAGCAACTCCAAAACCTAAAAGAAAACTCAACTTGAAAAAATGTGTATTACAAGAGAAGGAATATATTCAAATGATAATTTATTAATTTCTTATGTTTTTCTGAGATATTTATCATTGAATTGATATTATATTTAATTATTCTAAGTTTAAATCAGTGACATCTTCATGTAGATTATTTTTTATCACTGAATTGTTATTGCATGGAAAATGATCTTAAATTTACAGATTTTGATGGTTTTTGACTGTATGAAATTTTAGTAATCTCCTTTTTTGGTGTAGGAATATACCTTAATTAACACATTAACCTCTAGCACTGAGTTTAGAGGCATGAGGTAGTAGAAAGGTAGACAGGTTTAGTTCTATAAAGATACCATATAATCTGACATTTTAGTTGCACAAAAAAATACCAATAAAAAACCCTAAGTTTTTGGGCCCGTTTCTTTTCTTCACCCAAACATCTTCCATTGTCGGATTCCGAATTTGTGTCCAGATTTTAGACTTTATCACCTCAGATCTATGGCAGACCAGTCTGAAGCGCACACAGACCTGTGCAAAAAGTATTATAAGGTGGACCTTTTGAATAAAGAGTCTTCTCCATATGAAAATTATGGGTCTGTTAAGCAAAAAAAAAAGAACTTTAACTTTTCACCTTCTGCTCATGCAGCAGCAAACTAACCATGGAAAACATTTTGTTTAGCACAACTATCCATTGGTCTAATGGAAAATTGCTTGGAAGTCGATATATTAGAATGAATTCAGAAATAGTCCACAAAATGTGTTTCCTACTCGCATTTCATGTGAAAAGAGCTACAACAAAAAAACAAGGCTTAATGTGTTAACAACAATACTAGAATGAAAAATTAGCATTGCCTGATCAGATACTATCAAGGAGTTCTAGTTCTGCTACTAAATACAAAACATACAATCTTTTAATCATCATAGATGATTTTAATTTTATTGAACTGTATGCTTCTAAATAAGTTTAAGCTACAAAAGATAACATAATAATTCTTTTTGATACATGTCATACATGTATTTTTAGTCTTAAGAGAAGACATATTGAAATATCTATTTACTTTTGTGTGAATTGTGCAGTTCCTGTGATAGTGTCCAAATTTAAGATTATAATGAACCTGATTAATTGTCAAATCAAATTACATTTATAACAATTAATTATGCTAATTAAGCATACATGCAGTACATTTTGATAAATTAATCTTTACATTAAATAATGTTGGTAAGTCCAAAAATATTGCAAATGAGTACAACGTTGTAGAGTTTATGAAATGTTGTAATGCTGTTTACATATGTGATTCAGATTTAAAGATTTTAAATCGTATTTCTCCCTCTCTTTTCCAAAATAATGTTCTGTCAGCTTAATGGAGAACTGATGCATGAGGATGAGACATGGGGAACACTAATTTGAGACCACCATGTTTTGCCTTCCTAATACATGTACACATACATTCTTTAAATGTTTGAACTTTTTTATTGTCATTATTTGCCATTTAAGTATGTTGCAGTTGTGATTCTTATTCCCAATTTTCTAATTTGATTGCCAAATTTTGTTTTTCTATCTTGCTAAATTTATTATGTGATCAATTTATATGAACATGGTTAAAAAGCAGTTCACACTGTTGTATGGTTCCACTAGAACATAGTCTGATATTGATAAGAATATAGGGCAATTATTAATTTAGATTAAGTTGTAATTCCCCAAGTAAATATCAATAATTGTATGTAAATTTATTCTTGTAGGTTACGGCATTGGATATGAACCTAAGACAATGAATTTAGTGGAGATGGTACAAGAAGCATCTGAAAACGTTATTATTAAGGCAATTCAACAACTAAAAGACATGAGTAACTGGACACCTTCAATGTTTGAGGCATCTCAAACACTAATATGGGCTTTTATTTTGGAAAGGAACGATGTATGTCATTTGTTGATTACAGAGGGGGTCACTCTGGATATGTCAGATATTCCTGAAATTGTTCATAAAGCACATGACAATGTCATCTTTAATGTGATTCAACATTTGAAAAATATCAGTCGATGGGAACCAGGGGATGTGTGGTGTTCTGAGGCCTTCATTCTGGCTTGTGAAAACGTGAAATATAGTGCATGCAACTTGTTGATTCAAGAAGGTGTTATTTTAGACATGTTTGTATTTTGTGAAATAATTGAGAAAGCACCAGAGACTGTTATAGTCAGTTTATTAGAACACTTGAAGGAGACTAATAAATGGATGTCTCAGTCTGAAGAAGCATCGGAAGCTCTGCAGTTGGCCTTTATTATTGAGAAGAAGAATATTTGTGAGTCTCTAATCACAGAGGGAGTAGAACTTGATCAACAACATATTACCACGATAATACGGACATCATCAGGTACAGTGATCTACAGAGTGATTCAGTATTTGAAAGAGAAAAATCGTTGGAACCATATGTGTTGGGATACAGTCAAAATATTATTATGGGCTTTTGAAAATGAAAAATCTGATACTTGTGAGATTCTTATCCAGGAAGGAGTTCAACTAGAGATGTGCCTCCTTGATGAATTGTCAATTAGAGCCTCTATAAATGTTATTATTAAAGTGATTAAACATCTTATAGACCAAAACCACTGGAATCCCCAGTCTTATGCAGCCTCAGTAGTATTAGAAAGAGCATGTTATAATTCACAGTATGACTTATGCGAATTTTTGATCAAATGGGGAGTGAAAGTAGAATTGAGTTACCTGCCTGACATAGTAAAGAAAGCACCTACAAACACTGTAACCAAAATAGCTGAACACTTGAAGAACAGAAATGAGTTATACAATGCATCTGAGATACTAAAATGGGCTTTTATTTTTGATAGAATGGATATCTGTAATCAATTACTGCAGGCTGGAATAGTAATAAAAATGTGTCAGTTCCCAAAAGTGGCAGAGAAAGCACCACTGAATGTTATTATAAAAGTGATAGAATACTTGAAAGGCACAGGAAGATGGAATCCACATTTGCAAACAGCAATTGATGCACTAAGGCAGGCCTTTGCTTGTGAGAAGAATAAGATTTGTAATCTGTTGATAAAAGAGGGAATTGTACTTAAAATGCATGATTTCTATGAACTAGTAAGGGAAGCGCCCATTAAACCTATTCTGAAGGTAGTTCAACATTTAAAAGAGAACATGATCTGGAGGACTGATGTCTTAGCACTTGATGCTCTTGATTTGTTTAAAAACCATAGGGGATTAGAGATTTCTCAGATGTTGCAAAGAGAAGGAATTAATTTACATGCTTGGTATCATAAATATAAAAGAAATATTCCAAAAGTTGGTAGAAAGATGGAAAATATCTTATTTCTCACGAATGTCAAATTAATAAACTGTCTACATTTAGATGCAGGAGAAGGATTTGAAATAAATCAACAAATGCATGGTGGCTTCACGCCTATAGAAAAAGAGGTATTGTTGATAATAGCAAGTCGTCAGTCATTGCATTGTAAAAATGAAGGAAAATAGGATCAGCGTGTGAAACCAAGGCATAGGATCTATCATATAAAAGTGACATTTTATTGCCAATATCAGGACATAGTTACTTGATTCAGTATATAAAATAGTGATTATCTACAGCCAGGAGATATCTGGACTCTGACTTAAAACAGAAAAAATAACTATCACAGCTGATAGAGAAAGTCATGTCCCAGCTGAAAGAGAAATTAACATGGCTGATAGATATGTCGCAGCTAAAAGACAAACTATCATGGCTGATAGTAGTTTCCCAGCTGAACATGTTAATATTAATTTTGAGACATATTTTTTTCCTTTGATTTTTATAAAATTTCCTATCCAATTAGTTTTTGATTTAAAAACATTGCAGTGCAGACCTGATGCCACGACAAAGTTGTATAAATAAGAATGGTTGTCATCAAGAAATTTATGCTAAACTATTTTTTAACCAGTCTGTTTGGTATGATATGTGGTCAAAAGAAAAATACATTCAAATACAAATGTCAGAGTTTATAACTTTATCTTTACTCTACACTCTATATGATTCTATGTAAGGTGTACATATGGAAAAGCACATCATATTTTAGGAAATTGCAAACACCTGAAAGATTGTTGCCTTACATGCTTTCACTAGAGTTTTGGTACTGTTAACCATACCTCAGAATCCTCTTCAGGCTAAGTACTATGGTCCTTGCAGATTTGAAAAGAAAGTAGTGATTTAAATGATATCATTTAACAAAAATAACTATATAAATAGTTGTGCCTGACCCACACTGTGAGGATATAAGTGATGGAATGAAATCAAAGTGTTGTGACTTTGGTGTAATCAATCTTCCAAATTCAGAAATTATGAACAGTCGGGAACAGAGACTTTCTACAGCCCTAAAAAAATGAGTGGACTGAGGGAGTTCTTATTTGAATAGGAGCACAATTTCCAGCATGAACAAATACAATCTACCATATATCCTAGAATATAAGTCGATACTTGTTTTTAATTTGAAAATCGATTTTTCATCTTATTCTCCAAATCGACATATATGGTTTATATCATTGAAACTGCATCGACCTATATGGAATACAGTAACGAGTTCGCTATTAAAATTGATCTACAATCGGCATAATCGAACACAGGTCACATCGAAGTGCACATTCTTGTTATATTACTGTCAATAGATTGTAGTAAACTAATATGACTGCATTTATATGTTTTGTCATTATTTAGTTTGCATTCTGCATGTATTTTCTTATTTTTCAAACATGAAATGAAAGAAAACAATTACCAGTAAAAAATTCACTGGGCCGCATTGCACACTTACAGTTTTTACTCTATAGCTTACTGTACTAATTTTCTTGTTCCTAAAAAAGAGATATGAAATAATTTTGTTTTATTCATCCTTTTTAACCATACCTCATTCTTCCTGATCACATTTTATCAACTGGTCCATGGATATTTGTTTCTCCAGTATGCGTATACTATTGGACACACGTAAGCGATTATCAGCATAACTTTTTCATTGATCTAATTGATGTAATCCATATTAACTTGAGCGTTCTATGATTATGTCTCATCATCATTATTATCAGTCTCTTGACTTAGTGTGATCCCAGAGGTACTGTGTTGCTGAACATCTGACCAGTTTCATCCACTTGTCTCCATCATATGCAAATGCATATGTCTCTGTAAAATCTTTCCTGGTCTATTCTGTGATGTTGTCAGTCCACTTTTTTCTGTCTACCTCTCTTTCTGCCACCCTGGATGCTGCCATGCAGTGATGTTGTGGATAGACTTTGGCTCTATACCATTTCAGCTTTCTCTTTATGATGGTGGTGAGGAAGTCTTCATATTGGCCTACTTTGTGCCTGATGGTGAAGATTTATAAAATACCAGAGACTCTACTGAATCCCTAAATAAAATGTTTGTAATTGTAGTTTCTCAAAAAGGTGGTTTAAACTAAAGTCAGATATATAAAAACTACTACTCATGTATCATCAATGATCTATTTTTAGTTTAGCATTTCAGATAATTAAGTGAACTCTTAAACATTATATTCTTAATTAGAATGTGAAACAGTTCTACTACAGGTAATAAAATGTATTACAACATCGATGTGCTTTCAATCATAATTGACATGTTAAATAAAATGTATCATAACACTGTTCATTTGTGTAAATTTGTTATTGCATTTCACAGATTGGATACAGTATAATAAAATTTCTTTTTCATTTTTCGTTTGTAACTTTTCTGTTTTCTGTCTCTTATTTTTCTTCACATTTCTGATTTACATATGGATAGTTTCTTTTCCCTATTATTAGCATCACTGAGTTTATCTCATATATTGAATGTTGCACTCAAGACTAGTTTCAACTGGAATAATCAGGTTAAAGCTTTAGTAAATAGCATGCACAGCCATGTGGCTTTTATTGCAATGGATATCATAATTAAAACAAGTATGGATTGTTTATTCAGCTGTGTTAATTTGATAACAGAATATAGCAGTGCCTCGTACATGAGTAAAATAACAAGCATGTTAGCATCGATGATGTAATTTCATGATTGCTGGTAATATGTAATGTCATACAGTTATACCATTATTATTAATGAAATAGGAAGTAAAATATGAAGCTAAGTTATTGACCTTGCCTCGTCTTATACTCCGAATTTACTTGTATATAGACGAAGGATGGACAATTTACGAAATTAGTGAATCCAAATCCGCATCGACTTATCGGCCGGAAAATACGGTACGTTCAAATTGTAGATTCTACCACAGTTGTGAAACAGGATATGTACAGGTTGAACCCTATCAAATATGAATGTTTGAGAAAGAACTTCAGTATTTGGTAGAGGCTGATGTCATGTAAACAAGTAAAAGTGACTGGAGTTAACTGTGGATTCTTGTACTGAAAGCAGATAATCCATTCAGCATGTGCACCGACTATATAAATGTGAATAGTGTGTCTCGGATAGATTCATTTCCATTGCAAAGAATATATGAATGAAATGATAAAACTTAGAATGCTAACAAATGTCACCAAATCTGACCTTTTGAAAAGATTACGGCAAATTACTCTGACAGCAAGGGCAAAGGATCGTGTGGCATTCTAAACTCCAGATGGATTTATCAATATAAAGTGATGCGTTTTGGCATGAGAGGTTTGCCTTGTACATTATAATGTCTAATCATAAATTCATAAGGCCTAGATAATTGGGGTATTTACATTGATAATGTTATCAATGAGATATGGACAAAATGCATTTGAAGACAATCTGAAACATTTTTGATAGACTCGGCGATGCAGATTTGACAATTAATGTAAGTAAAGGTTAGTTTTGCTGTGCTTGTTTTAATTTTGTAGGACATATTGTGGGACACAGAAAAATTAATCCTAAAACAGTTGTGGTGATGGTTATCTCATAATTTTCATTGCCTATCAGTAAATAGCAACTGATGCAATTTTGGGGTATGGCTGGATAAAAGGCAACATTTTTGCTCCAATTTTGTCTAAAATTGCTGATCCTCGGGCCATTTTTGGAGTAAGAAAACCAAGTTTTATTGGTTAGAAAAATATAATGAGACTTTTGATCAGTTAAAGGACTAACTTAAGATTGTACCAGCTCTGAATTTCAATCAATCGTTTAGAATGATGCTGATGCAAGTGATGTTTGGGTTGGTGATGTATTGATTCAGGAAGACAAAACTGGTGTAGATCATGTGTTATGTATATTTTCATTATTAGTTTTTTAAATTCATTATATACTGTGGGTAAATGTATTGACTTAAACTTGTCCAAAATAAAGTTTAAATTGTTCCTGGCCAATATCTTTTATTTTTTTAAAACAAATAATACCTAGTATATATTTTTTCTCTAAGTGTGGGGTAAATATTAGGATCATTATCAATATAAGTAAACATATTTATTAGGGTCTGGGTCATGCTTATCAGAGTTCTCACATAAAAATACCTTCACATGATGTTTATCACATTCTGTATTATAATTTTAGTAACAATATCTTCTAGGTCAAGTATAGTGCTTTATAATCTTATTTATCTAGAAATTATTCATTCTTGCTCTAAGATCATGAAGCAGAATCAGCCTTATTGCTGTGTTCAGTATTTCTTTGGACTGGAACTATATGCACATATTACTAATCTCTAGAAATAAAATATGCTCAATAGTGTTGTTGGACATAGACATTAACTTGAATTTTAACGAATTTAGATAATGACATCTTGGGTTACATTATTATGATGCATTAAAAGACTTGCCACATCACCACGTCACAGGCCACTAGAGGCATATCAACACCTTCTGTACTGAATCTTTTTTCGAACACCACTGGAGTTTAATTAGAACTTTATTAACTAGGGTATATGTTACTTGTTATACTGATTACTCTTAGCAAACTGAACGGAATCAGATCTGACGTTATGCGACGGCTGATCTATGTATGTGCAGTTTCGAGTGTGACTCTACTTATAAGCGTGTATAAACGGGTTTTGTTTCTCACGGTTTATATTGTTGCGATGTAGTAAGCCCGGTGTTATTAAAACTGAACCATTAGAAAATGTTTTGACTTTGAAACATCTCAAGTGTTTCAGACAGATTAAATGGGTAGTTTTTTAGTCACGCCTAATATGCGTATGTATGTACATGAGTGTGCAATTGTGTGCGCTGTGCTCAAACATCATGATAGAGGTAGAATATAGATTTTCTCTTAGTATTACCGAAAGATGCAAGGCTACATTAGACAAGGAAACAATTCACCCGTACATAAAATGTTCTTTATTAATGTGAAACGAAAGGACAAACAATAAATTAATGAAAGACATGGCACTTGTGACTTACTTAATTATCCATTAGGTTACCAGTGGGGTTACAGATAATAGCATTTACATTTCTTTCATGATTAGTAAATAACTAATATTCATTTTCCGTGTAAATCTTCATGAAAATATGTATGTCAACAAAATCAGTTGAGACAACTGTACGTTCGTGCACATGGTGCAAAACTACCCGACTGTAGAAAAGGAATATTACGTTCGCTATTCGGGAGCTAAGGATTTAAAAAATCGGTACATCCATACGATGACCTTTTGGAAGTTATGAAGTGCTTCGATCATACGCTTATATTCTTTTATTTTAATTAATTGGACTAAGTTATTAGAACTGTTTCTCATGGGACCTTTTAATTAAAAACAAGTACCTTATCTATTGCTTGTACAAGTACAAATTTTGCGCTAGAATGAAATTAAAATCTTACATGATATAGCGAACTTGTCAAGACTTGCTATGAAATGTGCTCGATTTTCCTTCTCGTATCATTTGGGTTTTTTAATGTCAATTTGTGACATAAATAACATGTTTCCTTATTAATTCATAATGTACATTTAAAATGTTCCAACTGTTTCAATATGCCCGTTTCGTTTCTAAAAAATGACCTGTTTTTACAATCGAATTATGCAAAATCGTTTTACACTTGCTTGGCTAAAATAATTGTGCAATTTTCTTAGAAACAAACTTCCTCAAAATCTACCATAACAAGATATTAACAGAAGCAGGTTTGCAAAAAAGCAAAAGAATAAGTAGACAAGGAATAACAGTATTTACATGTAATATGAGACAATTAAAATAAAATTACAAATTATTCATGATAAATAAACAATGCACACAGAACATTACGACTCGTCATTTGTGAACAACTAGACGTTTCAAATGTTATCACCAAGGACCTTGATATGTCTTCCCTGAATGCCTATCAAATCAGTTCAACTAAGGTTTTAGCAAGTCATGGATGACGAACATATTTAAAGCCCTGTATTAACATGGGTCGATGAATAAAACGATGACAATTTGTATCGTCCAATACATTGCATTATTGTTTTAAAGAAGCAACAAAATTTCACAAAATAGCGAAACTATTTGAAGACAAAACGGTTAAATACATCCTTTCATTTGTATGTCTTTTATATCTTTATGATTATAGTTTAAATTACCACCTTATAGAAATAATTCCTGATCATAAAAAACTGATAATAAAGAGGAATGGAGACACAAGAAATTAATTATATTTATAAAAAAAATGCAATTCATATGAAACTTGTTGAAGAAGTACACAGCAGAGATACTCGATGAACATATCCTAATTGAATCGGCTAAGTTGATATTAAGGGCTACACACCAATAATTTCCTTTAGGTGAATGTTGTCGCTGAGTGTACGCTTTTAAAATGGGTCAACAACATTTGAAGAGTATGACATTTTGTTCTACTGAAGAAAACTTAAACTGAAAAAGCGTAGTTAAGATCTTCGTACAATGCTTGGATTTGTATCTCCTCCATTTTGAATATTCATAATTCATTATAAGCAAGACGACATGCTGTTCATATATAAACAAAACTTCACATTATTCATCTTACATTTTGATTAATTGACAATGAAGTTCGTGATTTGTCTTATTGCTAGACGATGCATTGTTCGCAGTTGTCTGCATGTGCATCTGAGTTTCGTGCTTTCGCTCAATAATAATCAATGTTAATTATATATTTCGTAGGCTTTTCCAATGAATTCCCTCATTGATCTACACAAATAAGTCAACGTTTATATTTAGTCTCACCTTTTTCTGCATTTTTTCGGGACATGGATTGGGAATGAAGTGGACTTCTTTACTCTCATCTTTCATACTTAATTCGGTTTCACCTTCCTATATGCAAAAATTGTTTGAACACATTGTTTCTAAACAAGTGTTGCAAAGAACGGATTTAATATAGTATATCCCGATACAGTAGATTATTTTAGTATTTCCATCCATCCATTTGCGTCTTTTCGTTTTATAGATTCGGATGTCTGCAAACATAACACATATTAAGTATTTTTAAAAATCATTATTAAAAACAACATTGAAAACAATTTTAAAAATTTTCTTCAACTTAACTCTTTCTCAATCATAATATATTTTTCTTTTACCAATGGTATCGCTGTAACACTTCGGTTACCATCACAATTTAGGTCCATAAAGTTTCTTCTTCACTTGTACCAAATACTAGTTGAATTCTTGCAGGGAAAACAATCACCATGCAATGCGTTTTCTACAAGAAAATAGTTCTCTTAAGAGACGCTCGTAGTGCCATGGATAGACTGTTAGAAGGGTCCTTATATTTTGAAAACAATACGCGCAAAAACTAATGAAGTCAGCAAACGGAACATATGTATAGATACTTTAGCAACTTTAGCAGTTATAGCTTGAACGCCTTGTGTAAGGCTGATCATAGAATGATTCATAGCCATGGTTCGTAAAGCTTGTCGTGCTGGAGGACCTCTCCGTGCGACTGCTTCTGTTACTGTATAAGCTAGGGATTGAATTACTAGCAGAAAGCGTTCGTGAAGCTTTTTCACCTTCCTTGCCTTTACAGCAGACGATGTACCACTGTTCCCTGACCTTCTTCTTTCGGACAACAAAAAGGATGAATATGAAGAACCCTTGCATAGAATTTAGTATCGTGAAAATATATTGGAATGCTAAGCGAGCATCTGCAATAGCGAGGTATCCAAACATCCATGTCAAACCTGAAAAGAAGATAAAATGTGAAATATATTGAAATACCAAACGAGCATCAGTTATGACACAATATACAAATGTTTGTGTTCATCCCAAACCTTGATATATATATATATATATATATATATATATATATATATATATATATATATATATATATATATATATATATATATATATATATATATATATATATATGGGGGTGGGGGTGCCATATGTGTGCCAGTCGAGAAAGGAATGTCGAAGAGCACCAAATCGAACCTCATAACATAATTAAAACCAATTTATAGGTACAGATTTTAAACTGAAATATCTGATTCTATTATTGCAGGGGTGCACAACCCATAGCCCGTGGGCTGGATCCGGTCCACTAACGTGTTCTGTCCGGCCCTCAAGGCAGATTAAAACAGCACAGAAATTTGGCCCGTGAACAGTAATTATATTAAAGAAATTAGTGTTTGCGTCCCTGGAGTGGTCTTAGAAAATGCAATCAGGCCCTTGATCGAAATAGGTTGTGCACCCCTGCGTTATAGGTTTAGAAACGTTCTCAGAAATATGCATAGCAACTGTTTACAACTCTCTGAAATCCAAGAAGATTATTTGCTTGCATCACATCATACAAATACCCGCAACAGACTAAAGCAGTGAGTCCCAATTTTGCCAAAGCAGAATATAACACGTGTGGTTTATTAAAATTCTGCAACTGCTAATTTCATTATTTCTTTTGTTAAGAAAGCCAAAACTTGACGTACCCAGTAGAATGAAACTTGCTACGGCGGCCTGAAGGTTTGTGACAGCCATTTTATGTTTGGACTGGTTAGATCGTAGACCTGCTTTCCTTCTGGATATGCTGATTATGGTTATGCAGAAAATCACCACGTTAACTACTATGATGAGGCTTATTGGAATGGAGAAGCCATAATAAAACGCCGGGAGTGACATCCAGCAACTGAAATAAACCCATTTAATTTTATGGACAACCTATGAGTGTATTGTTGAAGAAGTCAAATAATGATGGGGATACGAAGCAAATGACGTAATATGGTCCATTAGACAAATACATTATAAGTAAGATATACTAAATTTTCGTGTAATTTTAAACGTTCTACAAATTCTTGGAAAACAAATTACCCAAGTGATTTATTTCTTAAATGGAATTTAATCATTTGTATGATGGTGTTTTCAAATATACAAAATACGTTTTCTGCATTGTACAAAATAGTTATAATTGTGTATGTGAACCATGTAACATTCATGATGCTATTTATCATTCAATTTCTTTCTTGTTAGTCGTTTTCTCTATTTTATTCCTGATTAATTTTGTTGTTGTTGTTGTTGTTGTTGTTGTTTATTGGACAAGATACATCTTGAAAGAAACAGTTTACAAATGTATTTGTGACTGGTAATATGGTAACCTCCCAACTGGATGAAAAGTACCCCTAAATAATTGTTTTGGTGAACATTTGCATAAACTGTGCTCTAAATACATCGGTATTGTACAGTATAAGAAAATTTTTGCATTTTGAAAGCATCCCATCACCAGTTATATAATTGATAACTAGAAGTATTGCGGCATTGAAATGAACGCTAAAACTAGAAACATGATCTTTTACGATTATAGACATTGTTGCATTCTGCGTTGCCATGTGTTGCAATACGAAAACTTGTGCGAATGGTGACAAGCGTGAGAACCACTTTCTTCGCTAATTTCCCATTAACTTTTGTTACTTTTTTCAAGTACGATGCCGTCACCAAAAAACGCTCCCTCGCCCTGATATAAATGTTTTGGTATTATTACAGACACCAGCCGCAAGTATTATACACCAAGTATTGTACAAAAATTACATTGTTAACTATTAGAATAAAATAGTATACATACTAATCGGGTCCTCCTCTGTACAATGTGTAATCAATACACAATATGGAAATCACAGGGATCAGGGGAAGACCTGTTTTACACAACACAATAAGAGAAGCGTAAGTACCAACACATTACAATTTGCACAAGCAATATCATTGTTTCAACCTGCGTCGACGACTGGGAAAATACAACCTTAATTTAGCATTAGAGTATTATATATGTAGAAAAAAATTATCGTTGCTTAAGCAGAGATGATTCTATAATGGACGTGCTTCTCTTCTAACACTGGATACTGTTTGTCTACTTATTACGTACATGTCTTATAGCAGTGGATACTGTATATCAGTTTATTATATACATGTCTTCCAACACTGGATATTCTTTGTCACTTTATTAGGTGCATGTCTTCCAACACTGGATATTCTTTGTCACTTTATTAGGTACATGTCTTCCAACACTAGATAATGTGTGCCAGTGTATTAGGTGCATGTCTAACAACACTGGATAATGTGTGTCAGTTGATTAGGTACAACAACTTCCCAAGGAAATATTTATGAAAAGATTGAAAGGTAGCACTAGTCTTTTTGACACAAAATAATGTGTGTTAGTTTATTACTTACATATCTTCCAACACTGGATACTTTGTGTTAGTTTATTTGACACGTGTTTTCCAACACAGTTTGATAATGTATTAGTTTATTAGGTACATGTCTTTCAGCACTGAATGATATGTATCGTCTTATTAGGTACATGTCTTTCAGCACTGAATGATATGTATCGTCTTATTAGGTACATGTCTTTCAGCACTGAATGATATGTATCGTCTTATTAGGTACATGTTTTCCAACATTGGGTATTGTATTTCAGTTTATTAAGTACGTGTCTTCCAACACTGAATATTGTATTTGTGTGTAAAGAACAGTTTCATAAAATTTATAATCAGCAGGATACAATTATATCTTTTATTGCCAAGAGATACAATAATTACAAAGGTAAACCAATATATGTTCTTAATATTCAAAATAGTTCTGATATATAAAAAAATGACTTACCCCACGCAGGTAGCACTGTTTTCAAGGTGAAACGTGTAATATACGTTCCCAACACCTTGACAAATGTCAGATATTGCAGGATTGCTGACATAAGCATCCACATGAACGAGACAAGTATCAGGTAATGGAGAAAAACAGCGACTACAAGACAGCCATAGTAATTATGCGTCTGTTTGACTCCAGTCAAAAATACCAACATGGCCAGCAAAAGCGCAAGGGCAAGATTGAATAACGTTTGCTGAGCTCGTCCCTTCCTCAATTTTCTGAAATATTTGAATCAATTAAAAAAAAACTTTATTAAGAATATATTAGGAATAATTCAGAATTTGGAATATTTCAGAAGATATGCATTTATCAATCTTATGGTTCTTCCAGACCTCACATTGTTTGGAAACTCTTGTGTTACTTTAAATGCGAAATCGCAAGTTTACTTTGCTTGATAAATGTCTCGTCATACCAGGTGCACGCCGTGTCCTAACCCTTTCTTCTGATTCACAAATTCTCCGTATTGATTACATCCTTAAAACAATATTGTAAGGGAACATATGATATTTATAATTTTTGCCTGATTAACATAGCTGTCGTACTTTCAAGATGGCTTTCTACATCAGTTAGTCATTACGAAATGTTTCACCTTACAATACAAATGTGCAATGTTTGCCAAGTAAAAAGATCCAATATAGCAGAGTTACAGACGTATGTAAGTTAACGATCTTGATATGTAAGAGAGAAAAAAAACACTGTAGTTTTATCTGTTTTGGTGTAGCCAATCGGAAATGCTATTCTTTAGGATATGAACAGTCTGAATTTACATAGAAATACAACAAACAAAACTGAATGGGCTTCCACTAAATTCATCAGGTAACGTATCGCCTATTCTCGAAAATACAGAGTTGCAGATCTTGAATGAAAACAAAAGACAACCCTTTTCATAAGTAATTTGTCATACCTTTCATTTCATTACTTTTAAACCGTCAAATGATTGAACTTAAGCTAATTTATCTTTAACCCTTTAACACTGTGTAAAGGAATATAAATTAGAAAGCTGCATACACAATGCTTAGGAAATGTAGTTGAGCACTATTATTTGTTTATTGTTAAACGGTGGTTTGCTTTTATTCTTACGCTTTATTGTGTAACTTACTTGAAGAAAGCATATGATATAATGGTGAGAGACAGTCCAAGAATCGAGAAGCTCAACCCGATCACAGAAATAATGCTCAATGACAGTTCATGTTCGGTAGGGATCGGATCTTGCTGTCCATAAAAATCCTGTAATATAAATGTTTTGTATATGATATATTTTAATGCATGAAATCATCAAGGACACGAGAGCGAGATGATACTCGGAGAGTCATCAGTATTTTCATTCTAAAATTAAACTAGTGTGTGAAAGGAATAATTGGCTTTGTATTTGTATCAAAACTATATCTTCATATGTATATGACTATTTTTAAAAAGCTGTAGTTTCCGACGCATTGAAACATACCTAAGAAAATTAAATTTGCCTGATCGGATCCTTCAATCCGCCATGATTTAAATAACTTGCTATGTTCCTATTGAGATTTTCATATTGTTTGTTTATAAAACAATAGTCCCTAAAAGGTACTGGTGCTCTACTGAGGGCAAAGAATTTCCAGGAATTTAATCAAGAACATATCGTCTGTTAGCTTCTGGGTTTTTAAGAAATATCTAATGATCTGCGATAACAATATTTCCAAATCAGATGCTAAGGTGGCAATACTGTTTATCAGACTGGAGGCATTAAGTAGACATTAAAACTCCGTGTCGATATGACAGTCATTTTAGAGGGTAATAGTGACAGCAAGATGTTCAAGACAGCCGTATTGGCTGTATGATTGACACCATTTTCATTGCGAACCAACTAATAGACATAGTGTGTCCGTGAATACTGTACGATAATACAGTCATCCATTTGGGAGGCATAAAGATGACAATAGTTTCTAGATGGTCACCATAACGGTCATATTGAGGATTGGTCATTTTCATGTAGAACAACTAGATACCATAGGTGCCTAGCTGATAAAAGTCCCATGTCAAAATGACTTTCCATATTAAGAATAGTGACGATAACAAGGTTTTAAAAAAATGGATACCATGGCGGCCATATTGGATGCGACATGACTTACTGTTTTAATTGAACACCAACAAAACATTGTAAAAAGTCTTTCAGTGAAAACCACATGATTATATGACCATTCAAAAGAAGTACTGATAACAGTATTTTCAAGATGGCTGTCGTAGCGGCCGTATTAAGCATCATATCAACACTGTTTTATTTAGGACCAGCTATACATTGTAAAGCTTCTGGTAAAAACACCATGTCAATGTGATATTCATTCAGGAGGAGTAGTGATAACATAATTTTCAAGATGATTTGCGTGGCGGCATCATTCACATTTTAGATCAACCGCACTAAATAATAAGTCTTTCAGCGAAAACCTCATGTTGATGTGACCATCCATTCGAGAGAATTAGCAATAACATGTTTAACAAGTAGGACGCTATGTAATGAAAAACACATTTTCATATGACCTTCCATTCAGAAGAAATACCAGTAACACGAGTTTCAAGTTGACCCCTAAGGAGGTTATACTGGATGTCTGAGTGAATCACTTTTAGGTCGGAATTACAAGACCGTGGGATGAATGTGTGTCAAATTTAAAGGCAATTATCCAAATAGATTAGGAGGAGTAGTGTGGTCAAACTTGTGCTAAAGGACAGAAGGACGACAGACGAAATATTGCGTCATACCCTACTCTAGTACTCTGGTTTATGATCACTAGAATGAAGATAAAATATAAAGTAAGTTGACAAATTATATGATAGAATATGATGCTGTGCAATGCAATCTATTGTCATTACTCTTCTAAATACCCCACGTGTAGCAATGTCCGGTTTACACAAGTAAAATTAGAAACAATATTTTGGCATTTAGTATTTAATCAATTACATAGCGAAATTCGACACCACAGCTGTCTATCACATCATTTACTACCATAACAAACGAAGCAAATATTTTGTATTTCTTTGGGCTTGTTTTTTTAAAACCTGTTCAGGTAAGATAAAAGGGCAAGAAATGATAATGAAAAAGCCGCTTACCAGCAATACTGCAAAATTTGTCAAGTGGTCACACATGCAGATATCTCGTCCTTGGACCCGTCCTTCATAATGACACCCAGCCGTTGACCAACCTCCTTTGCCGTCGTTCTTATTGAAGTCCCAGAATACGCATTTTCGAGAATCATCAATATTCTGTTATCAACATAAATATGTTTTATAAATAGGCTATATTTATGCCTCTTTAAAAGTATCAAGGTAGATGAGTTTAAGAAAAACATTTGCCTTAATATTTTTCCACTTAATATTAATGGATTTATGTAGTAATTGTTAACATCATAAGCTCTGAAGTGAAAGGGGTTCAGCATTTAAACGAAATGTTGTATAGCTTTGAAATTCATATAGGGATACGATGCTCTTTAAAAAAAAGTCAAGAAGCATATATATATATATATATATATATATATATATATATATATATATATATATATATGCCAGATTTGCTTCAGTATTATTCACAGATTTATTGACTGACACTTTATTTTGGTTCCAAAAACTAATAACGAATTATCTTCTGATAGACTTCTATGCCCCGAGATTATTTTTTTTTAAATACAAAGTTTCAAAGAAGCAAATTTGTTTGATTTTCTGAACAATGGCTTCCCGCATACCTTAAGTGGTTTGAAGATGGTCTTGACCTTTTCTTTTAAGTTCGTCAACGTCTGCCCCGCAATGCTAGCAGAGATGATGTAACTGTCCAGAAAGGCGACATGCTTTTCGTTGAAGGCTGCAATATCTTTTTCCTGTGCTGTTGCAGCAGCTTCGAACAGTTTGTTCTTTCGAAATACCATCATGTATAATCGGTTTGATAAGCGCTCGCCATCTGCAAGTAAGTTCGATTCTAAATGTGACATGTTTTTAAGTTTATGTTCAAATGTATAATCACTACATTGTAAGGGAACACACACATACAAACAAATTAACTTAAAAGGTTTTTTTAAGACCAGATCAAGCGATATTTTATTTTCCTTTCCAGCAAATCCTTACAGTACGTTTTATCTTAAAGAATGAGGGTTATAGTATAGTTGTTTTCTAATTATTTTAGTTAGGGAGAGTTACTCTGCATCACTACACTTTATGTTATAATATTTTAACCCCATCTGCATCAGATTAATGATATGTGTTTTCTCCATTGCTTTTGACGTAATATTCATGAGATTAGTCAGGTAAGCCTTCAAGAGTTAATGCAGGTTTTGATATGTTCTTAAATCAATATCCTCCTTGCAGGTTCTTATATTTGAAAATCAAGCTTTAATAAACAAATTTGTGCAAATAGTTTCTTTCCAACTTGCATTTTCTGTTATAGCGGTTGAAAACTAAGCATATCAGTAAGGTTATATTATGTAAATGGGGCTAACATGATTGATATGTGAAACAATTGCATCGCATTATGTCAAAAAGATTAGTACTACCTTTCGATCTTTTCATAAATATTTCCTTAGGAAGTTCAATAGCAGCATCTACATTAGCTTCAAAGATCTCTGATTCATTGTAGATAGTAGAAATTCTCTCATTTTTGAATGGGACGTCGTTTAACTGGTCAACAGTTTGGCATGCCAAACCAATTATTGGGCTATCCTCGGGTTCCAGATTCCATATATCTACTGCAACGTTGTCAGTGACCATCCGTATATTTTTTTCTTTGCCCATATCAACTTTCTCTGCGTATCGCTCCAAGCTCTTAATAATTCTTATCCAGGAAGGAAACAAAGGAAAATAAAATGCCAAATAAAGATGATGATTTCATTTTGGGTAGAGAAATTAATTTTCTTGAATGATTATTTTTTTCAAGCAGCTAAAGATTCCATCATAAATTTTCAGGGTCTTCGAATATCTGTGCAAATTCTTTAATTTCTAATTTTTAAACAGTATGCATAATTTGGTAACGGCATTTAATTATGGCGCTGTTTGTTTGACTTTGATAAATCTGCATGAATTATGCGAATTGTATACAGCATACGTAGTGATAGAAATACTAATTATAATGACATGATTTCAATTAGATATTTATGTTGACGAACCATTTGTTGAAATATTTTGAGTGACCATTCGGATGCATAGATGGTGTCATCAAGAAACGGAAATAACTACTGTAGCAAAAAATAACTTATTAAACCAGTTTAAGCAGAGAGAGAGAGAGAGAGAGAGAGAGAGAGAGAGAGAGAGAGAGAGAGAGAGAGAGAGAATAAGTATTTACCTATTAGAAGCTTTTGATTTCACATTAGCTATTATTTCAGCTTCTTCGAAAACATTTTCCATTAATTTATCCATGGTTTTCAGTACGCTCTCGCCAGTCTGAAATTATCTATCAAATGTATGATATCGAAAAGGAACAAACAATTAAATCACATAATACAGTATATTGTGGCGGTTGAATTGATATCGGTTAAACTCTCCATGACTTTCGAACCCAAAATATTAAAGTGTGATACTCTTTTGTCTTTGAAACAAAATGCATAATGCACTGTAAATTGCAGACAAAACCTTCGCGAAGTTGTTCCAGTACAAAAATAAATAAAAGTGAATGGATTTCGAATATTTCAATAAATCGCATCATTAAATCATCACCGACAAACGAAATATTCTTTGTTAAAAACCTTTAATTGGTCATTGACTAAGCAAAATTGTGGTAATAAATCGTAACGGATAATTAAATTATTAAATGCAAATATTGAATAAAGATACCGTAACAACTGTAGCTGGCAAAATATATGAATGATCGACATTACTTATGCATTCTTAAGACGGCAAAAGATTATCGAGTGCATGGTCTTCTTTTGATACAGTGTACATGTACCTGCAGATGCAATATACACACCGGTACGAAAATATGCTCTATGCGCAGTAAAAGTAGGTATTCATAACATGTGGTGTCATGCATCACTCCGAGGTTTATTGTTTTCCCTAATAGTTGCAGTTAAACTATTAAAAATAATGATTAGTAAATTAACAATACATAGATAAAATACGGATTACCTTCGTTGTGACTACATCGAGTTCAGTTGCTTTCTCCAGCATATCTGCTATATGATCAATATCAACAGGTGCAAACTGTATGACTTTCTCAGCAATGTTGGCTATTTCCTTCACTATTTTCTCTACATTGTTCCGGCTGACAATTATCTGTTTGCATATATATATATATATATATATATATATATATATATATATATATATATATATATATATATATATATATATATATATATATATATATATGTACATGCTTTTGTAACTTTTTTTACCGCTGGTACCGATAAGAATCGTATTACGGACGATCTGGTGTCTACATAATTGTTTGAATATTCGTTGAAAGAGAGAAGATCTATTATGAATGGTGTTACAGGTGGATTGATAAAGACTAAAATAGCGTATATTTGCTTTAGTTTTTGTTCTCTCACTTATTTTCTTCTTTTATTGGAACTCGCAAATACTGCTGTAAAGCACGAAACTACACGGTTACAACTCATATAGGCAGTTGTTAAAGCAGACAGAATAATGTACAATTATAGGAAACTAACAATCACTAACTTAAAAAAAAAACAATCCAGCGTAATGAAGTAATCAATAATATATATAAAAAATTAAAACATAAAGAAATAAGCAATTTTAATTTTAATGTGTTTTTTAAATATAAAAAACACATTTTTTCCCCACGATTTAAAGATTTACAATGGGACAATACTCGCGACTAAAGGATGATATATTGCAATCTTACGAAAGATGCATGTATTTACCATGACAATTCAAACGAAGAAAGACTGATATTTATATATGTCTTAAGTGGGTGGGTGTGAATGAAGCTTATGAGGCTTAAGTGGGTGGGTGTGAATGAAGTTTATGGGGCTGACGAACCAATTCATGTTTATATTATATAAGGCCTATCGCTGAATGTAATTACACGTTGTGAAATAACTAGCAATTCTGCACAATGTGAAATTGTTGAATTTTACAAAGCTTGTTACCTTTCACTCTCATCTGTTATGTTAACGGCAAGAAAAAATTCGGACACGTTATATTATTACTGTAGCAGCTAAAATATAAATGTTGCAATATAAGAACATGTTTTACTTTTATCTTGGGAATGAACAGAATTTTAAACAAATATCGTGTGGTAGATACTGCTTTTAATTAGGGGTGGGAGTGGGGTAACTGTGAGGACGGTATAAGAGATGGGAATGCATGCCTTTTATACAAAATATTCTTAACAGTCAAATTGCTATAAATGAAAGTCATGATAATTACAATATAACATTGAAAATCCATATATACGATTAAAACTATCAAATGTTTTTTTATAAGCAAAAGTTGTAATTTACACCTCGCGAAATTATTTTCTCTCTCATCAGGTTTTTACTGAAAGAGCAAATTGCCCGCTAAACAAACAGACAAGAAATTGTGTTTTTGGAATTGATTCTGTTTGGGATTTTAGGCAGCGAAGGAAAGGACACCCACGCGCGCGCGCACACACACACACACACACACACACACACACACGCACACTACAAGCAAATTCCAAACAATTTGTTCTTCTTTGCAAAAAGAACATCACAAGTATGAATGCAAGGTAAATTGTTCAGTGTTTCAGGTTAACGTGCGTGCAGGTACAAGTTCTGGAAAACGTCAAGACAGGTGACATTGTGAGATGAAGTAAGGATATGAGTGTCTGGTGTGGTCCGGCATGTAAAATTTTAAATAGTCAAAATGCAACTAAAACTAATTTTATGTTTGCCCGCGTATTGTGTTAGTAGCAACTTTTCATCAAAATCTTTTGAGCTGTGTAAAATTCCTTGCCTAAATAAAAGTTTATCGGAATTAAGATTAATATTTTACTGATAATCTAATGTAAATCATTTTTAGCATTTTTTAATACTTTGCATTAAGAAGAAAATGATCGTTGATCCTATTGAATATCCAAAGGAACTGGAACTATCGGCAATGATATTATATATAATTAAATCATAATTCAAACTACATTTTTGCCTATGAAACATAACGATTTGGTTATATATCATTGATATATTCAGTGATAATTAATTCTAAAATCTTTATTGAAACCGCTGCGATTATGATATGATGGTAATCAATGATGACGTTGGTAATGTTTTCACTGTTCGCGTTGATGATGATGATGATGATGATGATGATGATGTTCCAGAATATACATTTTCAAAGGAGAAATGCATTTAATTATACCGCACCACACCGACTTTGTGCACACAATATTTGTCAAATGTATATCTTGAAAGTCAATTCATTGGACCTATTTTTGAAAACTGCCAAAAACATAATTTAATGAGCACACGTTTGTCAGTTTGTATCTGTGAGTGACGTTTTCTTCTAGGCGCAACAATATATAATAAGCGGCTACGAACAATATTCGACATTTCTATAGAAACTAAAGAGTGACGAGTCATAAAGAAAGTCAGGGTTTATCGCATGTTGTAATTATTTTAAAAGAACAATGCATGTGCGATTTCATAATCAGCTCAAAATATTTAACCTATATCGTATATTTTTTTTTATTTAGAACAAGACAATCTGTAAAGCTCGTTTCTAATAAAATCATTATTGGGTTTATGTGCATAGCACCCTTAACGAAGCCTGATTTAGTTACTGAAATCAATTTAAACGATTTCTGTAGTAAAGGCGAGTGTTTTGAAATATGCAAACCTCAGACATTTGTAGAAGTCGTTCTGTATAAGGTGATGTTTCCCAAACGTCATCTGTATCCTTAACTTTCGTTTCTGTTTCATCACTTTCTGGAACTCCAATTGTGCATGAGGTGTGATGGGTGATATTGGTCCACCGGAATCCTATGTAAAAATTCCCAACACAAGTTGCCTGACTAGATGGTACTTTACCGGCACGATCTGGAATATTAAAGGAACAGATCATGAGTACTAATTCTTGCATGATCAAAATTTCATATTAATTTAATTAATTTCATAATTTTGCTATATTTTTTTTGTAATTATTTATTGAGGTAGGAGAGTCGAAACTCCATGCATGAATTGTTATAAATGTAGGTTAATGTGCTTTGTGAAAATGTTAACAAATTATAGTCTAGAAAATGGCCTCTCTCAACGCACCATGCGCTTCTCTAAATCACACAGTATTTTTCAGGCATCGTTATAACGGATCAAGAGAGGTACAACGTGAGATACTAACTGCGGTTTTTGGAGATTTATCACTCAGACTGGAACATTTAGATACAAATGGCTTTTTAAACTTAAATTCAGTAAGATAAGGACGTATACATTACATATTTACAGTTAACCGTAAATTATTACTTCACGTTAATATTAAAAACATTAACATTTTAGTTTGATTGGAACACTGGCGTAATTTGAATTTGTTTGCGAGTGGGATAACTACATGAATGAGAATAAAGAGAAAATGTCAATTTGTTTGGAACTGTTTTAGTGATTGTTCAATACTAACCACACTTCTCTTCGCTAAAGGCGCTTTGGCCACCCTGTGTCAATGGAAAATGTACGATCTCAAAGGTATGGCTATCATCGCCATGCTCAGCAGTCTCTATATTGTCATCTTCATCACTATCGTCCTTGGTGTCTTCATCTGTCGTCTTGCGGAGGGCAGTTCTTGGACAAAATACTGAGCACAATTACAGATGTTAATTAATAAAACCTGCGAATCGTTCATAAGTTCACACTCTTTGCAAAGTTCCATATTATTATGTATTTTCAAACAGCATTATCAATTAAGCATAAAAAAAGAAAAACTATATAAAAACGGAATAATAACAACCATGAATAAAATAATGTCAACACATAACGTTTTTGTATAGAAAACAATGGATCCTATTAATTGTATACTTTTAAGAATTTTCTTGTTTGTTTAGTAGATAATACATAATACAAATTAGTTTAAACAACTCTAATGAGCTTTATGTTGGGCCCTTACTCTATTTTAGCACTTTGTAATAAACAATTACGTCAGGAAATGGGATAGTTTGAATGAGTACTTATATATATATATATATATATATATATATATATATATATATATATATATATATATATATATATATATATATATATATATATATATATATATATATATATATACTTGTATCGGAAAATGTGAAATAAACATTAACCTCTGGAAAAGTATTAAGTCAGAAGTTGAAGAGTGTAGACTAGAAAAAATGATTCCCCATGAATAAACAAATGTTTGATTACGAAAACAAATATTTTTACACAATGTTTCCGTTTAAATTGATTATAGTTTATGAATTATAAGTTTTAAGTTAAACACGTCTACACAAACCCGTGCTTCGAAGTTTAGTCGTCTTCAGCACAGAAGCTGCCGTACCCCCGGGTAAGGTGGACATGTAGTATGCATTATTTACTGATGCTGACAGCTGCCTCTTCACTTCATCAAATATTGCAGATTCCGCCTGAAGTGAATAATTCTGACGCATTCGAAAATAGGCGTGGACCTCTATCAGACCAGAAGAACTGAAATTGGGTAAAGGATTGTTAATAGTAATAAAGAAACACAATTATTAATTCTGAGAAAAAGTAAACACTATATTCACATTACTATATATTTTAGTAATAATGAGGATCGAAGTTGTCATTGTCAGCATCCCACTCAGTATTTGTGTATGTTAATGTCTGTAATTGCTTGCAAGGTCGGAAAATGATATATTGTGTGAAATTGTGACAGCATAATATGCTTCATATCCATGTTGTTTTGTTGCAAAATGTATTTATTAATATTTAATTTAATTCAACTTAACATCAATCAAATGACCACCGTTCCATTGATCTTGCGAGACAAAAAGGAATAAATACTATAGTTAGTTCACGATATCGATCCATAGTCTTCAAGCAAATGAGTATAACGCCCTACGGGTAATTAAGGCTTGACGCCTAGGCATAACGTCAGACCGTAACACATGGATGACATTGCTATTCATAATAGTCATTGTTTCGATTCCGATAAGATACAAAATGGATGCGTCAATTGCATTGATAAAAAGTGTTTTAAAATCATGAATATTTTTTACGTCGAGTTAATGGCAAAGACCACATATAATTCAAAGACATTTTAAATGCATGAACAGAAAATATCCAAAACATAGAAGTACATGTATAAATATTGTTGGATGTAAGGATACCATTTCTAAATGCATACTTTATTTTGTCGATATGGACAGATGTATCCACAACGGATGGTAAGGAAGCCTGAAGAACTGATACCAAATCCTTGAAGATTTTCTGGAGGTCAGCTTCAATACTGGACAATGTACCAGTCTTTTGATTCATCGTGTTGAACAAGATGACTTCTTGTGGAGTAAAGGAAGAGTGTTTCAGAGAACCATACATGGAAATAACATCTGGAAGAAAGTTCGTATATTATGATTATATTGGAAAGTAACTACTCTAAACGATACACGGTCTTAAAATAGGGCCACGTTTTACAATTGGAAAACATGTCCCCAACGGCAAATAGAACAGGATCAAACACGTGCACAGGTTTTATTTTTAAATTAGAGGCTCTCAAATGGGTAATGATTTAATATTGAAGTTATGAAATGTGCTAAATACTTTCCAGCTAATGCGGGCATTCAGCAACAACAGTTGCAACTATCAAACGTGTTTAATAGATTTAATATTTAATCATAATCATTTTAGATTATGTTTATCGCATTTGTTTAATTTTTAAAAAAAATAAACATGTTCTAGAATGTGAATTAAGATACCTCTCCAAGGTAAAAATCAGTAAACATAATACTGTAAAAGAATTTTATTGTTTTAATTTAACTGTCAGATTTACATAAAGTGATATGTTACTCTTTAATGTATCAAAAAATTAAACTTCGAAGACTTTATGTAAAGTGTACCAACTGTTTGATAATAAATATATCACGTTTATTCTATGTAAATTACAACCATGGAACCGGAACACGCTTTGTTAAAGTGCCAGATACAAATTGGTGATATGAAACCTTTCAAGGTATAATCTATTATTGAATATATTTTTGTAGTGCATCCCATCGAAATTAGATGTCCTTCAATTACTTATTGATAGTTACACAATTAAGGCTTATTTATTACCTGAGTATGTTACGAAATATTGCTGTGACCGTCTTAGTCTTAAAGGATTTGCATCCCAGACTTCACACCAGTATGTCCCCTGCGCTGATTCTTGTGGTTTAAATATGTTTCCAGGTACTGGGTCAAGACTAAAGGACATAGTATCATCTGAAGATGAAGGAATACTAATTAGACTATTAATAAGAATATTAACAAGAAGATATAGCAATTAATACTACTAGTATGGAGATATAACAATTAAACTACCACTGTGACAAAGGTGTGTGAAATGCAAAATGCACTTTTGGTAAGAAGTATATCTTTCCCGTGTAAATGCAATTATTGTTATGTTAGACAAAGGAACATTTTTGCTCAAACGAAAAGAGAAACAATAAGTGACTTCAAAGCTTTAAGACAATAAACAAGTTGACCACACCTTATGTTAGTCAAAGAAGAGAAGAAAAAAAACCCACGTCTTGTCAGTCTACATCGAAACTCTTTCTGAAAATGTAACAGGGTCATTCAGTTCATCACTTGTCATTGACTGTTCAAGAATTGTGACGGTAATGTTTTATATACAAGTGTTAAATATCACCCATTACATTCCATGGATAATTAAATATAACGTAATAAAGGATGTTTACCACTGTTGTGTTGCTATGAGTGCTTCAACTACATTCTTAAATTTGACGGTTAATAAAAAAAAAAGTTGTTTTTCAATTTGTCAGTATTTTTTGTACTATGATTTGGAATTAAGAATTTAATCACTTCAAAAACAATAATCTTGCTCTTTATACCTTAGTGTAAAGTACAGATTAAAGTTATTTTGTACAACTGTTGTGAACCGTTGAAAACGTTGTGTAGCGTTACAGAACGTTAAGTCAGTTGCAGTTATTTTTGAAAGTTGCAGATAATATAATATACATATTTGATAGAAACATTTGGTATATATTTGAAATTTGATTCATTTTCACACAACAAAGACAAATCAAATTTTGAACTTATACTGCCTAAATAGGTTGTTGAAACGTTAAGTAATAAAAAATATCAAATTTATATTTTGTACGTTTGTGCCTATAACATCAAACTTGAACAAATAACTATTAGTAATAATAGTAGTAGTGTTACTGGTGCTTTTTCAATTTGTTGTTTTATCGTTTCTGGTACTTTTCCATTGTTGTTGTCTGTATGTAAAATTATAAGCAGCAGCAGTAACAGTAATCAGACTGCAACTATAGGTTATATTAATATAATTATTACATTTCAACAACACTAACCCCTATATCTTTCTAAAATAAACGTTGTTCGATATTCCAGTATAACATTACAATATTCAGCAATAACATCAAGTTCATTTTAAGAATGTGCAAGGGACATTTATTTAGAGTAGAAGAAAATTCTAAACCAAACGGTATTTATATAATAGTTCGGTTGTTCGTATTTGAAGTTCAAAAATGCCAATAACATTGCTAATTGACTTCGTTTATGTGAGCAAGAGAGTGGCTTATTGGATTAATTTGTATTCTGAACCGTCTGTGACACCCCGGAGATTAGATGTCATTGAATTTGCTTGATCAAAAGATAAAGATAATTTAGTACATCTATCTCCTAGATTTAAGTTGTTCGCAATTCTAAATTGCCTCTGCCGTGTTTCTCATCTTCCCCATGACCACTATTTCCTGTCGCAACTTCAAACATGACCTGATGGTGACTCTGAAGCGTTTCTCTGACTTTCCAGAGATTGTTATTCTTCTTACAGCTCGCCGTAGACAATTTTAGTTTTAATCTCGTTCATGTCTCTCTGGACCAAGTGACACGATAAGATGTTCGAACGCCCTATTTACCAGAGAGGAATTTCCAGAGACATCTACGTGTAGTTGTCAACTGTGGTCAACAGTTGCAGATATTACTATCTACCGTTACTTGCTTAAGTGGTGGTATTCTGAACTGACCTGGGGTCTCATCATTAACCAAACAAGTAAAGGTATATTGTTATTCGTGAAAGGTGTGAACGTGCATTCGTATATTTGTAAGTAGATAAAACGTTTGAAAAAGTGAGATTCAACGCGAACTGCTTGGATTTTCAATGGCTTTTGGTAAAATAATTTAAAAAATTTAATTTCAAGATACATGTATACATGTAATGTACATGCTTTCAGTTGTTACTAAGTTTAGTTCAAAATTTCTTTCCCCATTGTAGGTCTTTTACTGAAAATTTATTTATCAATCATAAAACGATCATACAAATACATCTGAATGAGGGGAACAAGATGAAATGTCTTCTAATACCGAGATTACCGAAATATCTAACCTTATTTTAAAAGAGGCAATGCAAAAACAATTATTACCGCTAACTTCAACCTGTCACCTAATTAGGAGTGGGTGGTTGATCGGTCTGAAGGCAAATTCACCCGTTCTGTACTTTCTTTAATTTATATTGTTTCACAATTGGTAAAAAAGAACTTCATTTGCATATCAAACGGGAATGGGCGATCTGTGGACGCTATAGGAGTGTTTAATCCTTGCGTTATATTATATCCATGTTACTGCTACTAGTATTACTAGTTCTACTACAAATACACCCACTTTTAAAAATCAAAATCGATGTTTCATTTCGACAAATTAATATGAACATCATCACATGCATGATTAAGTTTCCATCTACACGGTGGGGAGGAAATGTTCAATAGACACAGAGATTGATAAAATACCAAGAATAATGAATTGGCAATAAATATAATTTTGTTATGGATGGTTGCATGCTCTTACAACTGTCATTGATCTTCACTTTTGCATTGACTGACGCAACCGTTCATGTGTGTTGCGTACCCGTTATAGAGTTTCTCTTACCGGACCAGGGTCTATATGTCCTTATTTTGAGAACAATGACCCACCGATTTATTACTTTAACTTTCATATGACTATTATTTCTGAGATATATTGAACGAAGAGTACATCTAGAGACGTGAGTTGTTGTATATCACATTTATAACACCTATGTGTATAATATCTGTACTACAGTTATATAAGGTCGATTTTAACTTGATTTAATTTAATATGCCGTATTGCTAGGTGCTGCTGGTAATCCATTGTAGTCTGAACTTTCTGACATTGGACGAACAGTTCATTGTTATGACTCCCATTCTTAGACCATAGCGCAGGTAGCTCGCTAAAAAAAAGAAGCTCTTACGCACTAGAGCTTTTTCTTCTTCAGTTTAATTTAATTGTTCATTAATTAACTATACCATATTACCCAGTGTTGATGATATTCCCTCGTATTCCAAATTTCCTCCGATGATATTTGACGAACTGTTCATTTTGGCGCTTACAAGACTCCCATCCTTAAACCAAAGTGTAGGCAGCTCGCTACTTGAAGGAGTCAATCCACATTTGAGGGTATTACCACTCTGTGCAGAGGAAAACCTTCTTGGCTCTGGAGTATTATTTGGGGTTGCTTCCTGAGGTTTTCCTAAAGAAATACGTTAAAACTACTCTTAACTTCAATCTATGCGGTCATTTTTAATTTGTACAGATGATTCTTCATTTGCAAAATCTTTTGTCGCGTGGGAACATTATTAATGTCAAGAGAAGCTCATCTAGAATATGTCTTTTCCATAGCCATGCATTAAGATAATACTCATATTTCTAATGGAATGAATATATGTAGGCATGGCTGCCAAAACAGAAATATTACTGTTTTTTATAGATATTACTCATGACTCCATTTCTCCGAAATCGTTAATAAATATTTGATTGATATAGTTCAACTCGAATCTTACTATTGAATCAGAATAGGGCAGCAAAGATTGTATGTCTTAAGAAAGAAACGTTAATCAAATTAGCTCGGCATGAAACCAAATGCAGCTAATCCCCAGTTTACCAAAATTATAGTCACGTTGGACCTAAAGCTATTATAAAGGAAAGATCATTTATGAAATGAAATCTCTTCAATAAAATTAGTCATGATCAATCCTATATTTATATTGAAAAAAAGATAATAATTAAATATATGCAAATATTGTTTTCGTTTCATAAATATATGTTAAAAAAATCGTATAAATAGCACTTTAATTATGATGGGATGTTCATATATAGCAATCATAACGGGCTCTACTTAGTTAAATGAAGCCTTGGGATACGTGTAAGTTTCATGTATTGACGTTTACCTGAACTTAGTGAAGGTTTTTCACATATGAAATTCAAAGCTCTCATGCAGCTGGTTTCTTGTGTGTCTTGCTCATCGAAATAGCGACACCCCAGTGATTCCATCCAGAATTTTGTACCTTGAAAAAGTGTGAAATCTTACAAAGGATATAAAAAATTTGCTCAACAAATGAATAGATGAAACTAATAATATATTATGTCTAATCAGTTTGACCAATGAGATATTTATGATGGACATGTATTATGTGTAATATTCATATACATTATAAATCGGCAGATACTTTTAGAATTTTATTTATCTGTATTTGAGAGAGAGAGAGAGAGAGAGAATGAGAGAATGAGAGAGTTTAAACGCATATATTAAGTTATGAAGTTACTGCATCGTTGTACCCTTTTAATGCACACATATTTACAAGAGTGACAGACACACTGATGAAAAGATGAAAAAGTATAACTGACCAAACGATCTGGGTATTATTAAAATCAAAACAAAAGTTTGGACAATACTGAAGACGACTAACCGGTCCTAATCAGTTGCTTCTCTTGCTATTCAGAGGATTGAGAATTCAGTTTAGGTTTTTAATCTTTTAGCCATTTTTGAAATATGTTATGATCACACAGCCTACAAGCTTCGTTCCAGATGTACCCAAGTAAATCACGCAGATCATGACTTGCGCTGGCGTGTGTACTGGCACATCATAGTATTGAGTATCATTTACAACTGTAAGTTATGCTAACGTAGAAACGGAAATTCCTACAATGAGAGACTAAATAAATTAAAGAAAGATATATGTAACGGATAAAGGTCAATACCTCTAAAAAAGTTCCCAGTCCTGTGCACAGCCAGCAATACAAAATCGCGATAGAATTTTGTTTCTCCTTTGAATACTGTAGCATTTATAGAATTACAGACTGCATTTGCAGCTTCTAGGTTCAGTTTCGTCTCCATGATCTTGTAACAACGGTCCAAAAGCACATGTCCATACCATCCTTGTTCACAGGAAGATGCTATAGACACAATTAATTGATGTCAATTAGTCCCAAATTTGTCGCAAAAAGTAAATTAAAAAAACGAATCACAGACTTTACAGTTGAACCATGGAATTCAAAATCTCAATTCACGAACATATACGTGTACCTTATAAATAAAACCAAAAGACATGAGAAATTACTGGATGGCTTTGATTTCATTAGAAACTGATAACTAGATAGTTTGTAGGTCACGAAAATATTAAAATTCAAAATACCTGGTCTTTATTTAAACCATAGTGATATCAGCGAAACACTGTCATAATCATTCTTCATAAAAAATAGTTTTGGTTAATTTTTTTCTGTCTGTTTCGACGTATGTGCTTATGTTTACCATTTAAGGGTCCATACTAAGTCTGAAAGGTCTGCAAAAGGTATGGACAGGAGACTGCTTTTTACCAGGCATGGAAAAATTATGGACAATGTCCACTCTAATTAGGCTTATTAAGAATGACTAGTAAAATATTTCTTGTATTGAATTGATTATGTAATCTAACTAAGTAGTACAAGAATTAGATATCACTGAATATTTATTTATTTATTTGCATATGAGAGAGTTCTTACCTGAAACAGGGACTTCTATCTGATACGAGAAGCATACTGATGGAAGTTTAATCTGACAGCTAGCCAGTTTCATAATCCTTTGAATAATGGCATCACGTAATGGAACTTTTTGACTACTAGGTTGCAAAACTTCTGAAAGTTCTCTGTCATCGAAATGATCTTTATCAGGTTCCAGCTGATCAGGTGCCACTGCGTCTTGACGTTCCTGTTTTCTGAATTGATTCTCCAGTTGCGCTTCTTCAGACAAATCCAAAGAATCTTGATCCAACGCACCATCAGAATCCACCCCGGCTTCTTTAAGTATATCGTCGTCGAAATTACCATCTAGACCACCACGGATGTCTCTGTATGACTTGGAGTCCCTATCAGTACCATTCTTTCTAATGTCCTCCTCTTCGCTATCTAATTCATCGGTGTAGTTTGTATTTTTATTGACCAAAAGTTCTGTTTTATTTTCTCCGTCTTTCTTTCCGACATAAAATTTAGAGTTTACAGGTACTACACTATCCTTAATATTTTCATTAGAGTCTTCAGTATCAGGAACTTTATCTATAACTATGTCATTCCTTTTTTCCATTGAGTTAGCATTTTCTTTTAGAGCAGTATCTGAACCATCATTTCCGTTATCATTTCTAACACCAACCTTGCTCATCTTTTCATCTGTGGCAAGATCTCTTATATAATCCAATTTATCATCTTCATGTTTCGGGATGTCTCTGATGTTATCTAGAACTGTCTTCCCATTTTCCTTCATTTTCCCTTCTACATCTACGTTGCCATTTAATGTTTCTACCAGTTCTTTCACACTGTTGGTTTTATTTTCTACAGAATCAAAACTATTATCTCGAACAATACTTCCCTCTTTGTACACGTTAGCCATGTTCTTCTTGGCATCATCATCAATTCCGTCTACAGCCTTATTTGGTTTATTATCGATTTCATCACGAGATTCTTCCGAATTTAGAACAATAGCTTCAGTAATAGATTTTTGATTTTCTATTTGATGTGGATTTTTTGTCATCGACACTGCCGATGTTGTTTTATAATCATCATCCTTGACATTGTCATTCAGTGTTTTCAAGGTTTCGTTTGTTTTGTCTTTGATGTTAACTTCAACATCTCGGACAGAATCAACGGCCTTGGTGACAAAACCAGACATATCAGAATTAACATTTTCATTAGAATCTTCACTTGAAGTCTGATCGTCGGTTTTGGCATCAAGTATCGCTTTCTCATTGTTAGCTTGTTCGTCTTTCGTGGAGGGTAAAGTGGTAGTTAAACGCGCTTTCGTGGATGTTGTTATAGAATCTGTAGTTGTTGGACTACTTATAAATTCAGTATGTGTGCCATGAATGCTACTCATTGGTTGTTTATTTTTGTCAACATCATCCTTAGCAGCGGATTTGTCATAATCGTGTTGCTGATGCAACGTTTCATTTCTTAACTGAGGTTCTGACAACACATAATTAGTGGAACTATCATTAAGTTTTAATTTAAAATTCGAGGAAAACATGTCCTTCATTTGATCAATAGTGGAACTAGTATTACCGTTTGTTGAATTCCCTGTTGGTGCTATAGTCCGATTTATTTTATCGTTATCAGATGATGCATTGTCTGAATTAGCTTTTGTATCGGATGGTAGTGCTGGTTCTGTAGGGTTACGATTTACACCTGTGCTTGGCGTACTGATATATATTGTGGGTGGTTTTGAATCAGTAGGTTTATATAATGTTGATTTAGTTACGGTTGCCACTGTTGAAGATTGCTTCGGTGTACCATGATCATCTGATTTGCCACTGAGTGGACTTAAAGTTTTCAGTTTCTCCAAAAGACTTCTGCTATTTGGGACTGGTGTCGATGAAACGACCGATACAAATCGCACCTCTTTCCTGCCTAAATCTATTTTGGTTGTTCCAGTCTCTGAATGTCTACTTATTGCACCTTTTCCGTCAGTAGGAAATGGTAATGGAAAGGAGTGAGACACGCCATTATCGTCTGGAGTATCTATATTAGTACCGGAAGAAAGAACGTCAGATATTTTTTCAAGAATGCTGCCTGTATCTAAATGTGCCGGTTCACGCCGAGTGATGTCCTCTGGCAATTGCGAAAACTCTTTTGCTTTGTCAATCATATCACTTATTACCGATCCAGTAATCTTATCAGCTGATATATCTGATTCACTGTCTGAAGGTGTAGTGGTCAAAGTTTTGAGGACCTTTTGATGTATATTTTGTGGCGAGAATCCTATGCCTCTAGAAATGCCGCCATGCTGGGTGTTTTGTACACTTGAACCACTCCCAGGCAAGATCTTCTGGGCGCTTTGCAAACCTCCAAGACCACTACTGTCAAGTTGGCGACGGAAATTCTCCACCTGTGAGGGACTGCTTTCAAGGTTTGACAAAAGCGACTCGGCTATTCCGGTACTTTCATGATCTGGAGATGAGGGATTGGCATTATCCCCTTCTTCATCCGGTGTTCGGCGCTTTCTTTTTCGCGTATCCTTTGATTTAGACGTCTGTTCGTTCAAGGCCAACATACCGCATACCTTTGATGTATCATCAGGAATAATGAACCCCCAGTGAAATGGTCGTTTGGAACTTGATATTTCTGTAATGCTACAAAACGAAAGTCAAAGCTAACATAATATGAACATCAAATTACACAAATTAACTATTGATTCTGCAGGTATAAAACTACCACCACCACCACCAATAATAATAATAATAATAATAATAATAATAATAATAATAATAATAATAATAATAACAGTGGCCACAGGTGCAGATTTAAAAAGATATTTACAAGCAATAAATATACATTTACAAGATGATTGTCTGCAACAGCTTCTTATGATAATGGAATGTAAATATTGTGCGATTATTGAACAAGAAAAAAGTTTATCTAGTGTTTCAAACAAGATTTTGAACTGCGTTATTTACCGATGCATATGTAGGAATCACACGTTGATCAATTTATGAAAGCTGTAGGCGATGTCAAATCAAATTAAATTTAAAAATTGCAAGCATTTTACGAACTACTGGGGAAAAATTGTATTCAGTCATTTGACACGTACAATCAAGACCAACGTCTGCTCTAATATTTGGAAATTTAATGCATACGCCGCCTTATATAACCAAAATTCATCAAAAAGAAATATTAATTTCCCTCCCAACATTAATAACTTCCAGTTTCACTAATTTGCAAATAATAGCCATTTGAATTGTTGTTTTAAAACATACCGACTATGAATAAATCTTATATCTTATGTGAGTTGGTTTTGAAGCAGTGAACGAAATGAATGCAACAATAAATGAATATAAGGCTAAATATACCTGTTTAAAGGCTTAACTACATATGGAGCCAAGCTATCCCAGACAAGGTGCTGTCTTTCCTCATGAAGACCCGTCCACATGCTAGTCACACCTAATTTGTAGCACAAATGGCAAGAATTTTTATATGATAAAAAGATTATACCTGTTTTAATATCGTTTGCTATCAATAATTAAAAAATAAATCAAAAACGAACTCAAGAAATGTTGTTCTTTGGTTTCTTTTCAATCTGGTTCAGTAAATAAATGTTCTGCTTTCTTTTCGGCTTTTAAAATAACATATTCTTGTCAGCAAATAGACAAATTCTTTGAAACAACATTATATGCACACACTATAAAGAAAACAAACACCTATCAATATCGAATTATATCCGCTCTAGTCTTACGCCTATAACTTTTATTTACAAATGTGACCCATTTTTTTAAGGACTGAAAATTCATTTTTAGACAACATATTTCTTTTTGTGATTCTGTTTAATTAAAAAAAAACACAACTAATTTCAATTCTAACATGTATCTGAAGTCTTAGTGTGTATTCATAGCCAAATGGTACTTACCCTTGCGATCAAGATATTCCAAAAGGTCTTCATTAAGAATTTTGACAGGGGTCTCTACTTTGAGAAGAAAACCGTTATCTTGCCTACATGTTTCTTGTGCCGAGTTCCAGTCCAGTGAATTATGATTAATCTTTAAGCAGATTGGTAGCTCAGTCTGGTCAGAAATTGAAATGGATCCCTCTGTCCACCCATCTCGACAAAGTCCCCTCAGTCTAAAATGGACACTATCTGTTGGTTGTGGGCGTCCAGAAAAAGCTGGTATGGCATTCCCATCAAATGGGGTCCCTGAAGTATTTTGGGGACTAATCTGGCTCGTTACAGAAAGGAAAACTGTTTAAAGAAAGTCACATATTTATAAACTATGTCTATCAGTTTAGCCATCATAATGTATGTATGTATGTATGTATGTATGTATGTATGTATGTATGTATGTATGTATGTATGTATGTATGTATGTGTGTGTGTGTGTGTGTGTGTGTGTGTGTGTGTGTGTGTGGATGGATGTATTGGTGTTATATTTATTATGCCTCATGTAAACATCTTTAATATGTACTGATGCACACAAACTTTGCCATCCCCACTATTGATCTCATTTAGATACAGTAGACAGAGCAGTGGGTAAAAAGTCATCTTTCTCAATCGCAGATGATAATATAAACAAAATTACATGCGTCGTAAAGAAATGTTTGCGATTGATTTTGTATTTAACTTTATACAGGGTTTTAACAATTACTAGAACGTTTGTATATTTATTGTTATTATGTATTATGAAACTACACACTGATTAGTAGGGCCAAATGTCAAAAGTGAACTCCTTGTGTAACCTGGTGTTTGATGTCAAAAGTGAATTCCTTGAGTAACCTGGCGTTCAATGTTAAAAGTGAACTCCTTGAGTAACCTGGTGTTTAATGTCAAAAGTGAACTCCTTGAGTAACCTGGTGTTCAATGTCAAAAGTGAACTCCTTGAGTAACCTGGTGTTTAATGTCAAAAGTGAACTCCTTGAGTAACCTGGTGTTTAATGTCAAAAGTGAACTCCTTGAGTAACCTGGTGTTTAATGTCAAAAATGTACTCTCTAAGTAACCCGGTCTTTAATGACAAAATTGTACTCATATTGTCAAACTTCGAAAAACGTTGTTGACAAAGTCTTTTTAAAATGACCTTGTCATAGCTATAATAGTGTATATATATATATATATATATATATATATATATATATATATATATATATATATATATATATATATATATATATATATATATATATATATGTATGACTTCTAGTAGCAATGTTTATACGAGAGCGAGTACGGTATTATGTATGCCAAAACATTGTATCTTAAACTAAAAATGTGGGCACATTTGTTGTACTCTGAAATGGCTCATGGTACATTATGTCAAATGCGATGTACAAGTTTTCTTTGCAAATTGTGAAACAGGAAACGCAAAAGGTAGAAACCAAAATCGTGACGAACAGAGAACAATTTGCACATACTAAAAAATACAGGACAAGCTTAGCAACAAACGCTGACACTGTCAATAAAAGTTAATTGCCTGCTTGACAAATATGTTTCCGGGAAATATAAAATGAAGGCCGTTGTTAGCATGTGTCGAATAACATAGTCGTCATCTTGCGTGACATACAAAAAAGACCACCGTTAGTCGCTCCTATTTTATCTGCGTGACATACAATAAAGTCCACCCTTAGTCGCTAGTGTTTTAAGGAATTGCGTTGCATGCAACAAAGACCACCCTTAGTCGCTACTGTTTTAACGTAATGCGTCACATATAACAAAGACCACCCTTAGTCGCTCCTGTTGTAACGAATTGCGTGGCATGCAACAAAGACCACCCTTAGTCGCTACTGTTTTAACGTAATGCGTCACATATAACAAAGACCACCCTTAGTCGCTTCTGTTTTAACGTAATGCGTCACATATAACAAAGACCACCCTTAGTCGCTTCTGTTGTAACGAATTGCGTGGCATGCAACAAAGACCACCCTTAGTCGCTACTGTTTTAACGTAATGCGTGACATACAAAAAGACCACCCTTAGTCGCTCCTTAACGAATTGCGTTAACTCAACTTGTAGATTCAAATAAACATCGCGCTTGATCCTAATAATATGTCATCTTTATTCTGGTCAACATGAAACACTGCCAAATGTAAATTACAATATTCTAAATAACACATGAAAGCTAAATTAAACTTGTACAGCATTCTTGCCTTTGACTTCTGAAATGAAATCAGGCAATCTCATCAAGATTTATCCTGTAAAAGTCGGAGAAAGAAATTAACTAACGATTCATTGCAAATTTTGTACGGTTTCTAAAAAGGGAATTTACATGTTATTTATTTCAAAACACTAGCCACATTGCGAACATAGTAGTAGAATTAGTAGTATTTACACGGTTCGGTCAAATGAATAATCAAATATCACTATATTAAAGATTGAATCAATTTAAAAAAAACAAAAAACAAACAATTTGGATAAAATGTAAAGAAATAAAATAAATACAATCGAACACATAATGGAGTTTGGACCATTCGTACAAAAATATGTCTGAAGGTGAATAAAAGATACTAACAATACATGAACTATTAACGGAACTACTTCTTCTAATTTAAACCTGACTGATAATATCTCTCTCTCTCTCTCTCTCTCTCTCTCTCTCTCTCTCTCTCTCTCTCTCTCTCTCTCTCTCTCTCTCTGTAAAGAAGTAATACTTACAAGAATTAAAAACTGTTGTCCAAAAAGAAATATAAAATCTTCTATACATTATTGATGACCGTCATAAGATGTGTCATGGCCTGAAAAATAGGAAATAAGCGTTAGGTAATAAATCAAAGAGTTCAGTCTTGTTTCTTTCTACAAATTGTGAGACGACTATAACACACTGTTCTTTTATTGATATATACGTTTCCCTGATCAATATTACTCCTAGGAAATATTGAAGAACGTGATTCATTTATTTATATTCAGCTCTTCCTGTAGAAAGCACAATGTAAAAGATTGTAAATCTATCTATCTATCTATCTATCTATCTATCTATCTATCTATCTATCTCTCTCTCTCTCTCTCTCTCTCTCTCTCTCTCTCTCTATATATATATATATATATATATATATATATATATATATATATATATATATATATATATATATATATATATATATATATATATATGAATATATATATATAGTTTGAGATGTTTATGCATAGCTAATACGGCATATGAAGGTTATCCAAAAGTCAAACATTTTATTTTGCAAAGAGTGTTTAATTTCCCATTGTAAAAAAACAAGAAATAAAAATATCACCTTTGTTTGACATCCATGTTTGACACCCAATAGACACACTGCTTTGTTATTTCAGGCACATAACGGCACATGTGTTACAGCTTACATTGAATTCTTTCTTTAGTTATGGTCTCACATACAGAGACACCATTATGAAGATGTACATAGAGACAAATAGACACAGAGTCCGACAGAGAATAGGAGCGTCCTTTGCGAAGAAATGTATGCGGGGTTTTAATAGATTAACTGAATTTGTGTCTTATGGCCAGCCATTTTGCTCCTTGAATTCCAAATTATGGTTGCTTATAAAGGGGTATCTGACAAAAATGTTCGATTTCGATCGTGTATATTTTCTGACACCTTACTGGCCATATTTTTTTGAGTAATAGTAACTTCTCTATTTATCTTTGGTCTTTTTGTATATCGTGGGGCTTATTCAGATAAACATGACAAAGATTGTCAAATTTTACATCTGCCATGGTCACAACCTTTCATGGTACCATTAGGAGAATGTTGAACATGGAATATACATTAAGGTAACAGCGCTATGAATGCTTAGCATTTCTATTCGTGGCCAATTTCGTCTCCATGTTATGGTTTGTCGTGAACATCATGTAAACACTCTGACCGGTCAACACCCGATGTAAGGAATAAGTTCAAGGAGACTGGATGCCTGCACGACTGACTCATTCAAATGTAGACATCTTAGTTATTTACCTTTAAATTCTCCCCAGTCCTCAAAAATGCAAACCAACATATTTGCAACACGCAGCAACAGGCAGATAAATTGATACACTACGACGTGGATCTAGATATATAGAATAATGGACGAATCTATAGATGGATAGATGGTGTTGCAGAGTATATGAAAAGTTGAAGAATGATAAAAAATAAAATATACGAATGGTAAATAGAGCTTTTCTTTCACTCGATGCGCATTCAATCCTTTCCGCAAATGAAGGTCAAGCCACACAATTAAGCTGAGACTATTTCAATTGAAACTCGTGAGTTTCATTCCAACATTCACGGTTCCAACAGTGGTGGCATCATGCAGTTGCTTCAACATAAACGTCTAGTTAAATTCTAGTAGATAAAGTCCCGGATGAACTAATCCTGTTAATCATCGGCCGTTTGGCATATTGTTTTTACTTAATTGACTCGTTCGTGAAGAATGATCTTAATAAACAATATGGTTTCGTCTACGTCAAATTCGTTACCCAACAACGTATAATCAGTAAGTACCATACATGTAGCAAATCAAATTATTTTGATGCAGCTACATATCCTACATACATGACCTTAATTGTTTCGCGAATTCATGAAAGAACATTATTTGTAGCATATGCTGGGTTTTGCACCCACACAACAAGCCTCAGTGAGCCATTCTATTTCAAGCTGAAGATTCAATTTAAACTTAAGCTAAAACAAATTAAGTCTCACGCGAAATGTATGTTCTCTGTAATTTGTGGGCTTTGTGGCGTTTTGTTAATAAAGGCATAACATAAGCCATGACAAAAGAACATTTGGGGGATTTGTAGGTAAGAAGGTGACGAATTCAAACACTTTGCAAAATGCATTAGAAAATCATTAAGTCATATTTTTATGTGGACAGAATATATCTTATATAAAACATCTCTAGGTGTGTGGCTGGTCTCTTTGTGAAAGAAACATTACTTTTCTGACATAGTTTTACAGACATTGTCAGTGAATTTCAGGATAACGGCAGAATTTACAGATTCTAATTTGATGGACAACAACATAATGTATCAATATTGAAAGTGGAAAAGATATTGAATATATGACTTACACACAGAACAAAAGGGCAGGCGGTTGGTATGGTTTTGATCTGTTTTGAGTAGGAAAAGCCTAGTCACTTGAGAATGTATTTGAGGTAGGCTACAGCCGAACAATTTAAAAGAGATAGGCGATGAAGAACTTGACTGAAGGTAGATGGGAGTGTCTGTGTAGATTAAAGATAATGGAGAAAGATGAATGAGATCAAGATCGGTATTGGAAGCCGAATATAATGATATGTGACAAAGAGACTGAATGAACGCACTAAACTCGTCTATATATACTTATAAAAAGTGCATGCTGCATGCCACTAAATCTTTTATAGGTAGAAAACCAGTCTACCTGCGGGAGAAAAAAAGAACATTACATAACTGTTATTGCACACACAGTAAATGGGCATTTTTGTCCTATTATATAATTAACGAACATCGTTCGATGTACTATAGTGTACATATACATATATCATCGCTGTTACCGCAAAGATACTACTAAATGTAAACTAAAACGCCTAACCGGCCGAATTGTTCACACAAACTAGTAGCGTAGCATATAATTTATTTTCATCATTTTTTTAAAAAAATTCCACCTGGACAGATCGTTCATACTAAGTAAGTGATTTTCCTATCTTATATACAGAGTCCGGTCTATTGGAACTGAATTACTCCTTTGTTCTCATTGCATTAGTAGTAAAATCCGTTAATATGGCCGCCTTCAGTGCCTTAAACTGAACAATACTTATTTTCATTGCAAGGGAGACAAGGCAAGTCAGAACGTTACTTAGCATAAGCGGGCATTTTAAACAATTTCACACTCAAGATTAGACTCACTCCGAATGTACTCTATCTAACTGATCCGTGATATATCACTACCTAAACAGTCACAAGTATTTGATATAAACATTACTTGTTGTGTGGACTTTTTTATACAACAGTATTAACGGCTTTAAAACAGAACATTTAATTAAAAGGCAAATTAATTTAGCTGCAAAAAACCATGAAGACTGCGATTTCAAGAGATATGTAGGTATATTGGTTTCATTAATATGATTTCTGATGAAAGATGTCATTGCAGACTTACATTTGAAACTGATTATCCCATAGTCAATAACAAAACGGTGGATACTAAGCAAGTGGTTTTTATGGTTACTAACACGAACTGAGATGTAAGACGCCAGTAAAGAATTCATTTTGACAATGTTAATGTCATATATTAGTATATGCTCATTTTCATCTCCGTTAACTTTACATTGTCAGAATCGTGCAATATTGTACGAGATTGAACACCTACATATTACACGCACGCGCACGACACGTGTACCCAACAGTAGTATAGTGTATTAGGAACTACTTTGTGAACAAATCATATACACTCACGTAGTAGACGCTTTACGTTTGGGTTGATTACATTTATTTCTTAATGAACTAAAACATCTGCTTCGTGGACTGTGACATAATAGCAGATTTTCAATATTCCACTTCAACTCTTTTTGATACACTGTTTCGAATTAATTTAGACTAGTGCTAGATGCCAGATAGGTCATCAAGTGCTGGAGTCCTTACAAAAATAGCATGCAAGTGAAAGTGACAAGGCATAGACGTGTCTTCTTTAACTGGTAATAAGAAGGCAAAACAACATTTAGTTTTACATCCCGAATTTCCTCAAAATGTACTTTCTTAATTTTTTTGTCATGGGTTATAAATCTGGATTACACATTTCAAAATTCAATTGCAATTTCGACTACATTCCAAGTGCAATAACATCTTCCTTACTACACTCAAAATGAAATGAATATTATATTTAATAGCGTCTTTATGCTAATAACAATTAAAATAGTTCATAGTTTACATCATATTACGATTCCATGCATTCAGAGACAGAACAGAAACACACATGCAGAAGAGTCAAGATGCTGCTCCTTCGCTGCACCAATCAGATGTTACTTCATGTAGAATTGACCAAGATAAATCCAGTCCATAATCTCGAAATTTATTAGAATCGACAAAAATGCCAACATCTATTTATTACAGACTAAATGAAAAAGCTGTTGCAATGCGGATTCATTCACAAAATTACTCTAAATTTAAAGTTTTAAATCAAAAAGACAATTTCTTTCGAAAGTGATGTCGAGTGCACAACTAAATTCAAATTTAGTTTGGAAGAGTTATATGCCCATTAATATAGTTGTTGTATACTGATGAATATGCGCTTGAGTATTTAGTTTGGAATACAGCTTAATTTTGTTTAATTAATTAAACTTTTTGTAGAGTTAAAAAATGCGCATATAATAAAAAGATTACTGCGTTTGTATGGGAAAATATGAAATCGTTTTGTCTGATGGATATACTGCACTCACAATGTCGTTCAGTATATATATCCGAAGAAAATCTCGTTCCTATCTTCCCATACAAATGATATAACATATAAATATAACTACTTACGCCTGCGTAAGTACATTTATGGGTGGTGTAATGAGGTTGGGTCTAGATTTTACATTATTATGTGGGAACAGAGAGCTGGGCAGAGAAGGGCCAATCGAATTGCCCCCTGTTTGTCACATGGGTTCATTGGCCAATCAGGGGTCAGGGCCTGCAACCGCGCACAGTTGCTTGAATTGTAATTAGCGTCCTTTTCAACTTAACTGCAAAGCTGTAGAGACGCTATCCTGGTTCCAGGGAAATATTTTTAGCGGAATTTTAAGTCCCACCTCCGCCTTACCATTTTTTGGAATTTTGCTTTGCAGCTTTTTGTGCTTTTCTATATGTCAGTACAAATTTATTTATTCTTTTGTCATTTAATTTTATCTTATTTGTAATATGCCTCTTGCTCTAATTACGGGCCATTCTATTTGTAAATGGCTATCTCATTATCTTGCCTAGGGCACTGACGATCGTCTTGCATTGGATTTTAATTTGGGAAACGTCATTTCTGTGTGGTTAAGCGGAGTTGGAGGTAGAACGGTGGAGAAATTGAGGAATTTCGACATGTTCTCACTTTATTTTCTTTATCCCGATATTGTTGTTTTCCTTCTGGGAGAAAATGATATACGGGTTGATACTGACCCACACGCACTAGCCTTCAAATTTATTTATCTCGCCTTTCAATTACATCGTGAGTACCACGTCCACCAAATTATTTTATGTCAGATGCTTCCACGTTTCATAATTAGCAGTTATACACCTTATAACTATTGCGATGTTGCACGATCAGTGAATGAAATTTTGCGGACAGAAGTCAATTCTTATCCATACATTACATTCTGGGAACACAATGGTAAATTTCCTTTTCTCGTCAACGGCGGGAATTGCATGGATAAATTCCGGGCAGACGGCGTGCATTTGTCGAACAAAGGGCAATGGTATTTGTACAAATCAATTAGGGGTGCCATAATTGCTACTTGCAAAAAAAATGCGAAAGTAGATTACACGATTGAAATCATGAGTTCTCACTATATTATATATTTATATATTTAATGTCGGTATCTGGTTCTCTATACATATCTTTGCATTGTCATTCCATTTCCAACATTAATTTACTCGATATGGGCGCCTAAATTTTGGGTCTTTATGGTACGTTTTCCAGCTTGTCATGTATTAGCGCCTAATTCAGGTATAAATGCCGTAACGTCATTCCTTTAGTTGAATAATGAGCCCTACTTTAGTTGCAATCTGCGTGCTGAAATTACAAGTTCACAAGATTATTCAACTATTAAATGATGCTACAATTTCGCCTGCCGTTTGTCATTGTATATAATGTTTTACAAGTTATCAAGTGTATATATGCACTTAGCTCTACTTATTGTTACAAGTTGTCAAGTGTTTACATACAATTGTCTCTACGTATTATAAATTATCAAGCGTATACTTGCACTTGGCTCTACTTATTGTTGCAAGTTATTAAGTGTATACTTGCACTTGACTCTACTTATTGTTTCAAGTTATCAAGTGTTTACATACAATTGTCTCTACCTATTATTACAAGTTATCAAGTGTTTACATACAATTGTCTCTACCTATTATTACAAGTTATCAAGTGTTTACATACAATTGTCTCTACCTATTATTACAAGTTATCAAGTGTTTACATACAATTGTCTCTACCTATTATTACAAGTTATCAAGTGTTTACATACAATTGTCTCTACCTATTATTACAAGAAATCGAGTGTAAACTTGCACTTGACTCCACTTATCTCAAGTTATGAAGTGTTTAATTACAATCTAATATACCTATTGTTACAAGTTCTCAAGTGTATACTTACACATTACTCTACCTCATACTTGACTCTATTAGTATTAGTTAGCACATGAGTAATTCCACTCGACAATAACTATTCTTACAGACTTGTAAATGGATCATAGTTAACTGACTCTATTATTTCGGTAACCACCCCTTTACAGCGTGCAAACAGAATGTTACTCAGCCTTTTAAAATTTTGCCACGTTATTCTCAAAAGTTGGAAGTCAAAATAAACCTTTGCTTATTCGTCGGATCCCAAAATCGGGAGCAACACCAACCCAAAATAGTGCGGGCAGTGGCCCATCAGGTACCACTAGACCACTCAAGTAAGGCGTTACCTACGTCAATTTCACCACATCGCCTTCTATTCTGGTTTAAAGGTTCGACCACCTCTCAACAAAATATCTATTCAATGGTTTCACTCTGAGCTTTGACATCGGTCACAGTGGCTCCATCTACACATCGGGTTGTAACAACATGCCTTCGGCTGAGGCACAGCCAGAAATAGTGACGGAAAAAATCCAAAAGGAATTGACACTTGGGAACTTTGCGGGTCCCTTCTGTTCTCGGCCATTTCAAGTAATGCAGATTTCTCCCTTAGGACTGATTGAGAAAAAGACTAGTGGCACTTACCGTCTCATTCATCACTTGTCACATCCGCTAGGACACTCGGTCAACAATAATATTCCTCCAGAACAGTCGTCAGTCCAGTATGCTACGGTTGAAGATGCTATATATTTTATTAAACAGTTAGGAAAAGGGTGTCATATGGCCAAAACTGATATAACCAGTGCTTTTCGAATCATACCGGTCATGCCTTCCCAATATCACCTGCTTGGCTTTCAATGGAAAAACAAGTTCTGTTTTGATAAATGTTTACCAATGGGGTGCAGTTCGAGGTGTAGTATTTTTGAAACTTTTAGCAGGGCTTTGCACTGGATAGCCAACAATAAATTGGGGATACATCATATGGTTCATATATTATATGATTTTCTCATATTAGATAGTACTTACGATGGATGTTTACAGAAATTCAACGACTTCTTACGACTCTGTAAAGACATTAGCATTCCTATGGCAGAGAAAAACACCTTCCTTCCTGCCCCTGTGTTGACTTTCTTGGGTTATGAATTCGATTCTGAGATAATGGAAATGCGTCTACCGCTTGACAAACTTGCAACATGTCATGATTTGCTACAAGGCTGCCTGCAGAAACCAAAGATTACACTTCATAATCTTCAGTCCATAATTGGTACCCTCAATTTTGCTTGTGGTGTGATTCTTCCAGGACGAGCATTCCTTTGTAGACTCATTAGTCACACAATTGGGGTTGTGCACGCCCAACAATCAATAAGCAATCATGCAGGGATTCCGACATTATGTTTTTGATGCGACGCCTGGTCCTCACCTGCCTCAAATACAATATCTTGTTCCGTTAGCGTCACGTCCCTGGTCTTCAAAATGATTTAGCGGATGCTCTTTCTCGCCAACAGGTGGGCAAATTCCTCCGGTTATCACCTTGTGCAGAGGAAATGCCAGAAACGGTCCCGGAACTACCGACATTAACCGACTGGGAGTGATACTGTCCATGTTAGTACAAAGTGCTCTTTCTCCATCCTCGGTAGAATCCTACAGGCGCAGTTGGAAACATTACATAGAATTTTTTAACAGCTTTCAATATCCACAGTGATTTTCCCGTTTCAAGTACCAATCTGGCACTTTCTGTCTCGTACCTTTTTAAAAAACACTACGCACCATCAACTATATCTACATATGTATCGGCTATTGGTTATGTGCACAAACTAAGAAATATTCCTGACCCAACCAATTCCTTTCTTATTCAAAAACTACTACAAACGATTCATAAATATTTACCACAAACAGATGCCAGACTACCAATTGATAAATGTATGCTAAACAAACTCGTGCTAGTCCTGCCGACATATACCCACAATGCTTTTCGTGCGGCTTTATTTAAATCTATGTTTCTTCTGGTTTTTCTTGTTTTTCTGCGGGTGGGGGAAATTACTGTTAGACAGACGGGTTGCAGCAATCCCAACTTGCTTCAATTCTCTCAGGTTCTTATCAATGACAGCGGTTTAGTGGTTCACTTTGCAAATTACAAACACTCCAATGGTAAAAAATTTTCGCTTAAGGATCGCACCCCAAAAATTACCAGACCAATGCCCTGTTCAAGCGCTGCGTCATTATTTGCAACTGCGAGGTTGTCAGGCGGGACCACTTTTCATTACCTCTGTGGGGTTGCCCATAACTAGGCAAGAATTCAGTAAATCTCTGTGCACAGCGCTAGTGCAATGCGGTTTTAACCCTCAATTGTTTAAAACAGATAGTTTTAGGATAGGGGCAGCCACAGAGGGTAGTAGGCAAAGTCACTCTGACAGTCTTATTCGCGTCTTGGGTTGGTGGAGGTCCGATGCCTTCAAGAAATATATACGCCTGAGCGATAGAATTTCCAATCTCTGATTTAGTACATACTTTCGGTTCTTCTTCCAGGTCTCGTGGGCTCACAGACCATAACACAAGGTCAATGCTCTTCATAAGGGTTCATTGAAGAGCAGGTCTTATCACTTCACAATCTTTTATCGAAGTTAGGACCAGCGGGCTAACCAGAATTTTAGAGAGCGATCCGATATGTAATATCTTCTTTTCACTATGTGGGGTGCACAATTCGGCATTATCTGCTTATTTGTCTATAGGATGGTTAGATTGTTTTATGTTTACTTTATTTTTACTTTATATTCTAATTTAGGAGTATAGACTTTAATCACTTCCCGCGGGTTCTGTTTTCCGATTGTTGTTCTTCCAATCAGGTCTCGTGGGTGCACAGACCAATACAGCTTACCACATCTTACGGTTACTGCTCTTTATATGGGTTCACTGGAGAGCATTTCACTTTCCGTGGTCCTTCTGTGACAAGTTGTTGCTCTTCATATGGGTTCATTGAAGAGCAATGCACTTCATATGGGGGCTACACAAATTGGACTTTAATGTATACTTGTACATATGACATATATGGATGTTATGCTTAAATGTTTTACTTTAAACTGTAAACTTTAAACATGTTTTTGTTTTTCTTCTTTTTTTTTTTCTTGTAATTTTTAAAAAGAAACAACAAAGTTTCTACTTTATATCTGTATTTAAAGTTTTGGACTATGTTGGCTGCTTTGCAGAGTTCTTTTCTTATAACATTATGCTTAAATTTCCTTCAATCTTTGTTGTTGGCTTGCTGCAGGTATACCCCCCCCCCTTCTCCTTTTGGGCTGCACAGAGAGCGCTTGATGTGGCGGGTATTCTCTGTGTGGTGGCGATCGGAGCCCAAAAGTTCAAGCACTTGAGCTTCATTATGTATGTAAAGTATGCATTTGTATATCTTTTGACTATAATTATGTTTTATTTCTATATATAATATATAATGAAGTCACTGAAAGTGGCCTGCAAGCAACAATTAGGTAGTTTGTTATTATTTCTTCCCTGATGCTGAACTCTAACAACGTTCACGTTGCAATGTCATTCTTGGGTCATTTATGTGTCTCCTCATGCTATAAACAAACGCCTAACCATAAAACAAAACAGTGGATACTGCACAATACGGCGTTCTCTTAACATTGATGTTTAGTGTATGCAACAACCCATCTACATACATAACATCCCACGACCTAAAAAAAACATCTCTTTTCTTAGATTGAAACTTTCTTGTAAAAATTGTCTTTAAAATACTGCATTTTTATTTACATTTTACTTTCCCTCGAGTCCGATGAGTCAAGAACATAATTTTATAACATTCGACATCCATTTATCAATCCATACATGAATACATCCATCAAGGTATGCATACATGCAAGCATACATACATACGTGCGTACGTACGTACGTGCGCGCGCACAACAAAACCTAAACTTTGGACAAAACCAATTTATAATACAACCGGTGCTCCTATTTCATTTGTATATTAATTACTTTAATATTCTTCATTTACCACTTAATCGTGTTCTGAAGATAAAGCAGGTTGAATTAAATTGAATAGGATAAATACCTCATTGTCTCTGCTTATAATATAAATTGTCTGAGCAGGCTATTTTTGATGCCTCACTCAAGGATATTGCATAATATTTCACACCTTATCACTTTGTGATGAATGAGGTATTGTTCGTGATCACCTGAGTTTTGCTGGCATAATCTAGCTGTCAGATATGAAAAACGTTCTCTACTGTTCTCGCTCCTGTCAGTTCCCCAAAGAACAAGTGTCACAGGACCAAAACAATGTTTTGAGATTCCATTAGTAATTGTTAAATCCCTTGATCACATGTGTGAACTTCCGAGTCGATTTGGGCGGAGTACAACCAATCTTAACGTAACACATATATACTCTACGTTCATGGAAGAGTACATCTTTTATATTAACCTTACATGATTTTCTCAGGTTTGTTGTCCCAATAATATTGCACAAGGAAACATGGAAATAAAATGAAGAGTTTGCTGTCACTAACGATACTAATTAATATAAAAACCGACATGACATGTTAAGTATGTGTTTGGACTATACAATTAGGACGAGTTGAAAGACGAATCCGAAATTATGATTATATAGTACCGAGACAGTTGAACTATAGTGTGTTCCCCAGAGAAACGCCGTAGATTCACGTTGATTCGATGGCGGGGTTCGAACCTCCGACCTTCTGGCCGCCAGTATGGCACTCTAACCAATGAGCCATTGTATCATTAAAGCTTTAGGCGTTTGATGTAAGATGCACCTCCTTAGAGTGCATATACAAATGTAATATGTGAATTTCATAACTTAAACACTACACTCCTTTGAAGTAAAAGGGTTTGTTGTACCAGTCCTATATACACAACCACGTACGTGAGAAGATTTAATGATGACTTTTATGTTGACAGTGTTGCAATAAACACTAAATATAAAACGGCAACGTTTACCCAGGACCGTTGCTGTCAACTTAAATGAATCAGATCCCATTTTATCACGATACATTTAGAAATCCTTCATCGGATTAAAATATGAATTTTGCATTAAAAATAAAGTCCGTACACCAAAAGAAGCAGACTTGAATGTATGAATAATTTTTATAAAATGCTATATACATAACATTTAGAACGAAGCGCATCTTTTTATTGTCACAGACAATAGGTAGCATTACTGAGCTTAATCAAATAATTCTGCGAGTCTGGCGTGATCGATCTTTTCCCTATTTTCAAGAACATTAAACAGTCGTTGTTAACCGAAGAGTATTTCACATGCAATAGTTCAAAAAGCAATCCCAGTCACTCCAATATCACACCGGTATAGGTTTTCTTGTTTCCGATTTGTATGACTCATCAGTAAGAAGAATATATTGACTTCTGGCTTTGCGTCACGAAACAACCGAAAAACCCAACACAATGAATTATTCCTATGTTAAGATACTAAACACGTTTACATTAAAATTCCCAATGTTAAGAATTTAAGGAGCGTCCATTGACCAAACTAATCCATACTATCATAACGTATCGTGAATATTATACATTAATGACCTCTGGTTTTAGAAATTTTCATATTGCTCGGTTTTTAGAAATACCATTTCATCACCGGTGTCCTAAAATCAACTTATTATTGAAAACGGAGACGATTAAACAAATGGTATATACCCGTTTTATTACAACATTATTGTTTTGTATTTATATTGTGTTCCGTTTGTATTTTTTCTGTTATTCAGGATAATAAAACCCATTCTAGAATATATTAGTTTGCCTGAGATATGTTTTGAACTTCATTTTATGTATGTATGTATGTATGTATGTATGTATGTATGTATGTATGTATGTATGTATGTATGTATGTATGTATGTATGTATGTATGTATGTATGTATTGCAATAAGCTGGTCATTGTATGCATCATTATCTAATATAAGATAAATAGGTATCAAGATATATTACAACTCTTTTTGCATCTGCGTCCTGCATTTTTCCTATAAACTTCGCTCTCGTCTCAGTAGACAAGTAGAAAACAAGAAGAGGACCTTTATCATCTATTACACTTTATTGATATATTTAGGCTCAAGGTTAGCAGTGCATCTAGTTGATGATGCCGATGTACACAAAGGATTTACAGTCACCAAGAAAGACAAAAGACAGATTATTTGATTATAAAAAGACGGCACAGACACACACGCACAGCCACAGAGGGCGCGAGCCACCTGAAATATAAATACAGAGCTCCGCCACGCTAATCTAGCTTTCTATGACAACGCGTACTGTGTATATTTGCGTAAAAATCGGGTCAAACTGCAAGCAACAAAGTGCCTGATCTGCCAGAGTGTATCTTGCTTGTTCTACTGATTACTCCTACAAAACTGCACATTCAGATCTGTCGATCCACGACATGCATAGATAACTACTTCTACTCATAAAAAATCATAGATAAAAATATAGTTCTGACTTTCATCGAATAAATTATTATTCACAGAAAGTAAAAGATTTCCTTTGCATAGGTGTTTCCAATACGACACATATCCTTAATATCATGGAATATTGTTATTGTGCTAGAGTATTTCTTCAATGTGTGAAGCGCCTAATCAGAACACGGTATTCACACATACACGATTCTGTGTTCGCTGCTCCAAAACGTTGCATATTTAATCTTACAGGTTTTGTAAGATACGAACTCATTCGAATCTCATGCCCAAAAAATAATTGCGCTCATGCTGAAGAAATATGCGTTTAATATGACGACCATTTAAACGCAGGATTTACGACATCAGTAATACAAATCAAAACTAGTTTGCACTATACACCTGCTAACAGGAGAGAATTGAGAAGGGTATGAATTTAAAATTGAATATTCGCCTTTATTAAATACGATTTAAAGTAGAGCGAGTCTTTTTACAACATTCCTTAAAAGTAAATAGTACAGAGTAAGGGTGACGTTCAAGTTATGAATTAGCTTTCATAGCAGATAGTATCTCAAAAACTTAAACCGATATAATTTGAAAATGTGTTTTGCTTAACATAATAATTTTAAAATAATAAGAATGATGGGACTTTGCTTACTTGTGAAAATGGACCTGGATCTTGGTATTCCTGTCACTTTCAGTTCTTGCATATATAATTCATGTACTGACCCATTACTTTTCTTTACTTCAAAAATCTGGAAGTACGAAATACATAAAACGTTGTAGAAGGTTTAAATGAGGGCAGACTCCATTGGAGGTGTCATATTACAACGATTGTGTATAAGCATGATCATTACAACATCCTACTGAAATTACCTTGTTCTTCCTTTACTGGTCATACATTTGATATGACGAGTGTCGTAAAATAAAAATTGTAGAGCAGAGAATTTGTAAAGATGCTTTGAATACAGTTACAGAAAGCTATAACCATTTCATTTACATATATGGTAATCGTTAATTTTATGTTTTATTCTCTTTTTGTGGCGCTGGGAATATAACAATTTATTCAAAACAACTCTCATTACTGGACGACACTAATTACAGTACCCTAATAATCATAAATGTGAATGAATCGTTGTCAATAAAGAACATAAAGCTTTACTGAGACCCTTGTCAATAAAGGACAAAAAGCTTTACTAAGACCCCTGTACATAAAGGACACAAAGCTGTACCGAAACCCTTTTCAATAAAGTAAATAAAGCTTTATTAAGACCCTTGTCAATAAAGGACACAAAGCTTTACTGGGACTCTTGGCAATAAAGAAAAAAAAACTATACAAAGACCCTTGTCAATACAGGACAAAAGTTATTCTAAATCATTGTCAATAAAGAAAAGAAACGTATACTGAGCCTCTTGTCAATAAAGCAAAGAAAACTTTACTGAGACCCTTGTCGATAGAGGACACAAAGTTTTACTGTGCCCATTGTCAATATACACAACAAAGCTTTACTTATATCCTTGTCAATAAAGGACACGCAGATTTCCTGAGACCCTTGTCAATAAAAGACTCAAAACTTTACTAAATCATTGTCAAAAAAGAAGCTTTAATGAGACTATTGTTAATAAAGGCCAAATATCTTTCCTAAATCGTTGTCAATAAAAAAAACTTTACTGAGACCCTTATAGATAAAGGACACAAATCTTTACTAAATCATTGTCAATAAAGGACACAAATATGAAAATGAGACCCTTGTCAATAAAGTAAACAAAGTTTTGCTGAGTCAAATGTCAATAATAATAATAATAATAATAATAATAATAATAATAATAATAATAATAATAACAATGGGGATTTTTTGTATAGCGCCTAATATTTAGAAGCTCTAAGCGCTTTACAACATATATAATGCTATGACTACAAACAAAAACACCATGAAATTAGAAAACATAAAAACGTGCTGAAAATATTTAAGGTAGAAAACATTATTAAATCTATAAGTTTGTTTTTGCAGTCATAAAAGGTGATTTTTAAGAGCACTGTTGAAAGGGGTCACTGTGTCTTTGTGTTTGAATAAAATGGGCAATTCGTTCGATGTTGCTGGGCCCTGATATGCAAAAGAACGTTGTCCATATGACATCGTTTTCATAGTGGGAATAATAAGAATACGATTGTCAGAAGAGGAGCGTAAGTATCTTGCTGGTGTGTACACACGAGTGAGGCCAGATAAAGAAACCAAAGCTGAACTGAGACCAAAGTCGATAAAGACAACACAGCTTTATTAAGACTCATGTTAATAAATGTAACAATACTTTACTAAATCGTTGTCAATAAAGAAAACAAAGCTTTACTGAGACCATTGTCAATAAAGAATACAAAGTTGTACTGTCAGTAATAATAATAATAATAATAATAATAATAATAATAATAATAATAATAAAGCTTTACTTAGACCATTGTCAATAAAGAAAACAAAGCTTTATTGGGACCCTTGTCGATAAAGGACACAACGATTTACTGAGCCTCTTGTCCATATAGGACATAAAGCTTTTCTAAATCGTGATAAATAACTAAACAATGTTTTACTGAGAACATTATCGATACATTACTGAGACCCTTGTCAATAAAAACAACGCTTTACTGAAACCATTCTCAACAATGAAAACAATGCTTTTTTGATGACCCTTATCAATAAAGGACACTAAGCTTTACTGAGACCATTCTCAATAAAAGAAACAAAGCTTTATTAAATCGTTGTCAATAAAGAAACCAAAGCTTTACTGAGACCATTCTCGAAAAAGAAAACAAACCTTTCTAAGACCCTTCTCAATAAAGCACACAAAGTGCTACTAAATCATTGTCAATAAAGAAAACAAAGCTTTACTGAGACCCTTGTCAATAAAGGACACAAATATTTCCTAGATCGTTGTCAATAAATAAAACAAAACTTTACAGAAACCATTCTCAATAACGAAAACAAAGCTTTACTGAAACCCTTGTCAAAAAGGCCACAACGCTTTCCAAAACCGTTGTCGATAAAGAAAACAAAGCTTTACTGAGAACATGGTCAGTAAAGCACACAAAGCTTTCCTAAATCGTTGTCAATAAAGAAAACAAATCTTTACTGAAAACCTTGTCAATAAAAGAAAACAAAGCTTTACTGAGAACATTGTCAGTATAGAAAACAAAGCTTTACTGAGACCATTCTCACTAAATTAAGCAAAGCTTTTCTGAAACCCTTGTCAATAAAGCACACAAAGCTTTCTTAAATCGTTGTCAATAAAGAAAACAACAAGTTTTACTGAGACCCTTGTCAACAAAAGACACAAAGTTTACTAAATCGTTGTTGATTAAAAAATCAAAGCTTTTTCTAAGACAAAAAAAAACAACGTATATCAATATTATCATATATATGAGGGTCGTAATGAATATTATATATTCTCATGATTTTGATTTCTGCGAATAAAAATAATTCACTGAGCAAAGCATACATTAGTATATTGGAATGAGTACTCTGAGATCCTAAACAAATAGTTGATAACACTATTCAATGTGTTCATTTGTACTTGGGTAAGACTTTTCTTAGTAGGTACACGAAAATACCCAAATATTGATTTCAAAGGCTCATGTTGAATAAAAGACTGTACATTATTTGAGACAACTAAGAATAGTAAGTAAAAAATTATTTATAATTAATTAAGTCTTTAATAAAAATGGCAGATTTATATGCCATTTGTTTGCATTTACATATATACATATATGCCACTTGTTCGTGTTTACATAAATACCTATATGCCATTTGTTTGTATTTACATAGATACCTATATGCCATTTGTTTGTATTTACATAGATACATATATGCCATTTGTTCGTGTTTACATAGATACCTATATGCCATTTGTTTGTATTTACATATATACCTATATGCCATTTGTTCGTGTTTACATAGATACCTATATGCCATTTGTTTGTATTTACATAGATACATATATGCCATTTGTTTGTATTAAACATAGATACCTATATGCCATTTGTTTTTGTTTACATAGATATCATTCGGATTCAAACGACCGATAGTGATATGAATTTTGTTGTAGTTATGAGATCCGAGAAACTTTCATATTACGCTTACGGCTGAAACAGAAAACTAATAATGTAAGTTGACTGTTAGAACATTAGAAGGTAGATGTGTGATAAATAGAACAGTATATATTGGAATGTCTTTCTAAAATAGACTCATCTGTGTACCAGTCTTGTACGTTGTCGGGGATATCAAAATAGTATGAATACAAATCAGACTCATCTTTGTACCGGTCTTGTACGATGTCGGGGATATCAAAATAGTAGGAATACAAATCAGACTCACCTTTGTACCGGTCTTGTACGATGTCGAGGATATCAAAATAGTAGGAATACAAATCAGACTCATCTGTGTACCAGTCTTGTACGACGTCGGGGATATCAAAATAGTATGAATACAAATCAGACTCATCTGTGTACCAGTCTTGCACGATGTAGGGGATATCAAAATAGTATGACTACAAACCAGGCTCATCTGTGTACCAGTCTTGTATGATGTCGGGGATATCAAAATAGTAGGAATACAAATCAGACTCATCTGTGTACCAGTCTTGCACGATGTGGGGGATATCAAAATAGTAGGAATACAATCAGGTGCATTAAAACAATAACATAACGTGCACGCTATCTACAACACCACCACCACCACCACCACCACCAAAAAAGAAAAAAAAATAGATACGTTTTCATAATTGGTGACTGTCGTATATAAGTAATAAAATGCTTTCAGTCTGTAATGCAATTAGAATAAAATGTGTTTTTAGCGTTTAAATACATAAAGACCAAATGGGAGTTTATTCCTGATAGATTTCACGCTGAAAGATTTTGAATATTATAAAAACAAATAGTAGAACAATATATTTTGTAGTATTGGGAAAAAACAGCAAGTCATCTCTGGTCTATAACAAAAGTGCTACTAACAGCTACCTCGCTTGGCGCTCAGGATTAATAATAATAATAATAATAATAATAATAATAATAATAATAATAATAATAATAATAATGACGACTTTGTATAGCACCTAATCGTTCGAAGCTATAAGCGTTTTACATTATTAGTGATATGACTACACTACAGAAAAACATAAAACGAAAACCATGAAATTGAAAAACATACAACATGTTGAAAACATTTAAGGTACAAAACATTATTAGGTCTCTAAGTTTGTTCCTGCAGTCAAAAAAGGTGAGTTTGAAGAGCACTTTTAAAAAGGACCACTGCGTCTTTGTGTCTAAATTCAATAGGCAATTCGTTCCACGTCACCGGGATCTGGTATGCAAAATAACGTTGTCCATATGATTTAGTTTTCATAGTGGGAACAATGAGTATACGATTGTCAGAAGAGGAGCGTAAGGATCTTGCTGGTGTATACAAATGGGTGAGGCTGGATATGTATGTTGGACTGGAGTCTGTCAGTGAAACGTAGCACAGAGAAGAAATTTTGTGTTTGATTTTGTATTAAATGGATAGCCAGTCTAGGGTTAAGAGGTCTATTTTTATCAATAGTTTTAGAAAGGCATTTTATACAATTTCTTGAAAGTTTATGGATAACACGTGTAGATACTTTAGGTTTTGGGATTCAAAACTAAAATAGATAAAGCTGTTTTATCAGGGAGCTAATTAGTGTATGCGACAAAGTGGAGATAAGCATGTCTTTCTGCACTGTAGAACGATTCTGTAGATAAGACGATCCAATTTTCTCTGTACATAGGTGTTTTATGCGTAGAGGTTCTTGGAGAAAATGATGAAAAGCAATAAAACAAAATAACTTAATTGATATCGCACATACTGGCTATAAATTAATACAATACACTGTAATACTCGAATTCAGATGGTAGTGAAACATCTCTTCAGCTGCATTATCGATGTTACAAAAATCGGGCCTCGCGCTGACAAGGACCTCGAGCGTTATTAACATTTTATTAAAAAAAAACATCTTTAGAGAGAAAGTAATTTTGATGTGATGGAAGAAAATATTAAGTTAATTTAAAACCTATTTAACCGTTTATTTTAAGTGGCCCCGCCAAAATGATCCAAATTGATCCCCGCATTTGCTACGGCCGTTGCTTCTTGTATTAGGGCCTTTTTAAAATCAAATGCAATATTGTGTCACTTGTTTAATTTAGAGTATGATTACCACCTTCTACACTTGTAGACTATTTTTTTAGGTGTATTATTTTTTATTTGGAATTTAAATTAAATGAAGAAAATATTATCATCGCTTAATATTTCGAAAAGGAGAACATTGCTCGGTGCAGAAAAAACATAGATGTATACACCTATTTCAATCGTTGTCTAATTCACTAAAATACTGAAAATATCACGGTTGAGAAAGGCCATAAACTGTGTATTGATATTTTGACAATATTTGATTTTTGGTTCACATAGTAATAACTTACTGATACAAATGTTACTAGCAAGTTCTGCAATAATATAAGAATGGCAACTATTTTCTAATTAATAATTGATACAATTGAACACGATTTTCTCACTAAGATAGTATAATTTAAATTTGTTAGGGTCACAATAATTATTTTTTTCCTGCATGATCATGTTAATGATATAAAATTAATGGATTTCAAATAATGCATACAATTTCGTGTACAAATTAATTTTATGCTAAGGAACAATGATATATAATGATAAATGGTGTTGTGTATGTACTGGACGAGTCGACTATTCATTAACTATTTCAATGTAGAAAAATAAATCATTTACATATTACGTTACGATTTTATTTCAAACATAATTTTAATGTCAATAATAAATTTAACAAACATATAATATTATAAAATGATAATTCAAGCAACATTTTTCTTTCTCACTCTAGGCACAAATAGTTTGATATCGATGACAAGTTTAGATATGACCTTTAAATGTTACAGTTTTGACATTAAGTAAATATTTCAAAGATAAAGATATATTTGGAGGGTTAAGCAAAGTTTTGGAAACACATGTTGATGGCTCCAATTGATCAAATATATACATATTTTATAGCTTACTGTACAACACTCACCTTTGATTTTATTAGAGTATGTCACAATTACTAGTTGTATTGTATTGTATTGTATAAATATATATATATATATATATATATATATATGTGTGTGTGTGTGTGTGTGTGTGTGTGTGTGTGTGTGTGTGTGTGTTATTATGTATATTTCATTTGCATTTTTTGTTAGTCATTTATGGGTTGTTTTCATTATATCCTAGTTTAGTGCAACAATGTAAACTGGGCTGATCCTTGTCCAAAACCATGTTTAACTTCAACTAATAAATATTTAAAACATTCTCCATATGAATGCGTTTATCATCAGAATAACTATTAATAAAGGAAAATAGGTTTATTTGGGTTTGTGTCTAGGTTATTGTGATTCCCCTGCTTAGTTCCCAGTGTAACTGCCATTGCCAAGATTATATATTATAATGTTCAGTAACAGACTTTCAAATAATAACTAACATTTTATTTGCAAACATTAAGAACGGTATAGCAGGTTATTTTTGTTAGGTTATATTGTGTTTAGAAAATGCTAATTGTGACCTGAGCTCAAGTAGATGACTGTATAATCTCGTCGTTGGAAAGAGTATTCAATTTGTAATATTGATGTGTTCAATATTCATTCGGACTGGAATTTATTTCTTCAAATTATGTAATTTAGTGATTTTTTTTAAATATACGGCGTACATACTATACATATATTTTATTTATATCATATACAAATTCACATACTTACATTTCTAACGCAGCTGAGGTTGCCTGTAAGCAACTGTGTATTGAAGGAATGAAAAAACTCTGCACAACCCTTTCTGCTAGAAAATGTAATTATTTAATTTTACGACGAATTACACAATCTTCTTTGCAAAGATATGAGTTGCTTTTTATTTGTTTAAATTTCTCTTTTCATTCATATTGATTAAATAAAAAGAGGTCAAACTTGTGATTTAAATATCAGAGATGGTTTAAATGAAGAAAGTAGAACACTACAATCACAACATAATTAAGTAGTTGAACGTTGCATTCGCAGCCTATGGAAACTAATAGGAATTATAAAGTAAGTGACACGATGAACCAGTCATTTGTAATTCAAACGTTTAAATGTATTACAGCGTATCTAAGTCTTTATTATGATTTAATTAATATTAGCACTGAGCATACAATTGTTTCTATTCATCCTCCATTTCTATCTTTCCCATTTCGTGTGACTATATTCATTCATAGGAATAGATAAGTCATTGTATGGCACATGAAATTATCCGCCGCGCACGTTTCCTCACGGACTTTCGCTGGAATCTTTCTATGATGGTCAAGAGCGAGATCGAGATCAAAAGAGATCACGAGAGAGAGAGAGAGAGAGAGAGAGAGAGAGAGAGAGAGAGAGAGAAGAGAGAGAGAGAGAGAGAGAGAGAGAGAGAGATCACGAGAGAGAGATCACGAGAGAGAGAGAGAGAGAGAGAGAGAGAGAGAGATCAAAGACAAATCATACATGATTTCAACGAAATTGTATCCCATGTTTAATTCATTTAGAAAACGGTGTTATTCATTTTTATCGTTATTTTGTTTCATCGCAAATGATTACTGGAAAATCATCACATATTTGGAGAATATAGAAGCGATGGCCCAGTGTTGAGACTTAACCTCATGGTGAAAATGCATTTTTATATGTATATTAATGCGACATGGGTTAATTACAATTTGATATTCCAATAAGTATTGATATATCATATTGCTTTATACCAACACTTTTGGGGCCCCGAGTGGTCTAAAGAGCTTTCCGTTACGGATCACTGCCATCTCACCTCTGTCTGGGTGGGTCGAGTCTAAGATTCGGCCAATGTAGTTATGTGAGAAAGCTTACCAGTAGCTTCTCGTGGGTCGGTGGTTCTTTCCGGGTGTATTTACGGGTTCTTCCTCCACCAGTAATACCAGCCGCCATGAATAGCCTATCGTGTGCTGAAAAGTGGTGTCAAACCCTACAACAACAACAACCAACACTTTAAAAGACATATTATATATATATATATATATATATATATATATATATATATATATATATATATATATATATATATATATATACACACACACACACACACACACACACACACACACACACACAAACACATCTGAATAGTAGGATACTAGCTTTCCTGGTTAATCACTGCGAACATTGTGTTTGGCAGTCTTAAAATTAGTGAGCAGTGGTAAAAAAATTGATTGCCCGTGTTTAATATAATTCCTAATGGATGGTATACAGGCAACATTGACGAACAAGAAGAATTTTCATCATTATTCATCCATACAGTTTTATGTGGGTTCTCAGGAGTCTTGTACATATACAGTTGAATTACGCCTACACAGACCACGTCGAGAAGAACAATGTTTCACTCAAGAGGTCGCATAGAAATGTAAAGAATAATTTGTCGATTGACGTTAATGACGTTAATGTTAATTAGCTACATGTTAGAGTCTGTGGTGCCATTAACTTTTAAAAAAATATATATAACTATATTAAAATGTAATTGTAATTCTGTCCCTGGTAATTCCAAAGCTAAACATGTAACCCACCACTCAAATGTATAAAAGCTTTGATCTGGTATCGCTAAAGTAAACATCGTTGTGTGTGTGTATATATATATATATATATATATATATATATATATATATATATATATATATATATATATATATATATAGAGAGAGAGAGAGAGAGAGAGAGAGAGAGAGAGAGAGAGAGAGCGGTTTTGCAAGCTTGATATACATGTACACCTTGTCTCGGTAGGACTAGTCTACGTGTACCACACACATCATCACTGATATTATTGTTAGAATGTACCAGGATTATATCCAAGAATTTTCTTTCTTTCTCCCATGATGCAAACGCCGCTAGAATCAATGACAGAATGACACAGTTCATTCATTTGTTTGATTGTTCAACTTTGTAAAAATGAGGAATAAAAAAAAAAACACTCATACCACAAATATTTATCCTCTTGACCTTTAAAATTTCAATCCTTCTTTCAACTCTTTCATCATATATGTATACTGCTGCAACGTCAAAAAATAGTGTGCATATGTTTCATAGTAAGAGAGACATACACACAGACTGGTGTAGTTATCAAAATTTCTTAAAATGCTTCGCCATTCGCAATATTGAAATGCACCAATGAGTTGGTTGTGTCGTTTTAAGATACACGTTTTTGATAGGTGATCATATCGATCATATAGGCGTGGCAATCAGATGAAAGAAACCGATGCGTTAACTGTAAAGTAACAAACGATCACCAATAATCAATCTCTGTACCGATATGCAACGTAATGCATCATCAAGGCTAAAATATATACACGCAAAATGAAGCGCGATAAAGACTGAATAAAACTAACAACCTCCAATATCATAAGAAAGAATACAGGAAATAACTTGGCATCCTAGCACTCATCTGGATGACCAAAAGAAATGTCATGGTGTGATAAAATGATCTTTATATTTCTTTATCTTTATTTTTTTTTCTAAAATAAACAAAAATCATTTAAGCCGATATTTTTATTATTATCATTATCATTATTATTATTATTATTATTATTATTATTATTATTATTATTATTATTATTATAGAAAAGCATAGCACAGAGCTTCAAAACCAGGTCGCCACCTTTGTTATTGCTCGCTGGTTGCCATTCCATATAGAAATGGGCATGGAGATAGTTCATGATAAGTGCCTGTCACACATGTACGATGTCAGGTGAGTCGCCCACTTAATCATCTGGTACATAAGAGTTCACAACGATGTCACATATGTTACGGCATTTTGTTATTAAATACTTACATTATTTTAATAAACCAGGTTTGCATAAAATCGTGAAGAAAATGTAGCAGCATTGCCTGAACAAATAATATACGTTTGTCGCAATCATAATTACCAAGTGTAAGAAAATGTAGCAGCGTGGCCTGCACAAATACTATACGTTTGTTGCAATCATAATTACCAAGTGTAAGATTTACATTGTTGTTAATTTCAAATGTAACGTAGGTCGATTGCTAAAAAAAAGCATTATTTATATTAATGTTGGATAATTTTGATAATAATGAAGGTCACTGTCAGCCGATAATCTAAATAGGATCATCAATCAGTATGTGTGTGTGTGTGTTTGTGTATGTGTGTGTGTGTGTGTGTGTGTGTGTGAGAGAGAGAGAGAGAGAGAGAGAGAGGGGAGGGGAAGGGGGAGAGAGTTTGTAATGAAGTACCCAACTAAACCTTGCCATATTTTTCCAAGCTAGTCTGTGAAAAATAAAAGGATGAAATGAAAAATATAATTTAAGTAAAAGTATTAAGATCTTATAATGAAAGTTAAACCAAGAAGGTAAGGACTTGTGAGTTTTCTTTAAAAAAAATTAAGTTTCATAAAAAGTAAACTCCTCGAAAACAGTAGGTTTCAGAACTTCAGTGAGCGTTTAAATAAAAGCCAATCAGACTCGAGACATGAAAGAAGAAGAAATGAATTTATCTAGAACGATTTAAATATTTTTAGAGTAAGGGTAGTAATCGATACAGGTAACATGACCAACATTTTTGAATAGTTAAATTTAGACCCAGTACTTAATTTTAAAATAAAGTTTGTAAAACGTGTTGCATTTTTCAGAACATAGAACATGAAGCGATGCATACTTTAAGAGAGAAAAATATGTATTTCATAATATATTTCAGAAAAGCATTTAAACTTATTTTATTGATGGAAATGTACGAGCAAGCTTCTACCCTGAACAAGTACTTATAAATAAAATGAACGTAGTAATGTTATTCAATTGCTAGCAATTGTTGTGTATTCAGAATATAACAATTGTTGTGTATTCAACAATTGCGATAAAGAAATGCGTAGAATATAACAGTTGTTGTGTGTTCGACAACTGCGACAGAGAAATGCATAGAATATAGCAGTTATTGAGCATTTGACAAATGCAACGGAGACGCGGCTCAAGTAATTTCGAAGACATGATTAAAGCCAATGTTTTGATCCTTGATGCAGCCCTTAAATTAATAAAAGTATTAAGTGCGTTTGTTTTATATTACTCTCACTCGAGTTGTAGGCATCGGGGATGGAATCAATTGTATGCCATACAGTTATTACCATGTCTTTCCCCTCATACCGCCATGTTTCTTTTCTCATTCTATTTATAGGCTACCATTACAAATTATAAACATTAATATCCGATAACTGAGTTACGAATTGTACACCATTGTCTTTAGTACATATACAGAACGCATACGTTTTAAGCCTCTCCTTGAATCACTGGAAAAATAATTTGACCTGCTTTAGCTCTGAATATCGGAAATTGCGAAACTCCTTTTTTCACAATTATCTTACTCATGTCTACGTACAAGAATAACTTTGTATCTCTCGAGTAAGCATGCAGTTCGTTATACTGGATGGTAATCCCTACATTAGGATTGAAAAATGTTGTATGGTTCCAGCAACAACATTCCAAAAAGTTGTAATACACGACTTTTGCATGACCTTGTTGATGGCAAAAACTACATACTCAGCAGTACGTCTTTTGTATTTGATACTTTTTCATTAACTGCACTGAAACTGATTCATTCTTATTTTAACTTACAAAATGAAAAATGAGTTAATAAAAAAAAATCAGAATTTTATAAAATCACACTATCCTTGGCGACAAAACATCCTTCAGTCAAACTCTCTGGCCACGTAAGTTTCAACAAACCGTTACATACAACCTCCCTGGCCACAAACATACCATCAAACAGCAACGTTCAATCTCTCCGGGAGCTGCAGTATTAGATAGGTAATAGGTAGGTAGGTAGGTAGATAGGTGGGAAGGTAGATTATTTGGTTGCTGGATGATATATATATATATATATATATATATATATATATATATATATATATATATATATATATATATATATATATATATATATATATATATATATATATCTCGAGATAGATAGATAGATAGATAGATAGATAGATAGATAGATAGATAGATAGATAGATAGATAGATAGATAGACGCATATATCAGATCCAGTAAATGTATATAGACAGGAAAAGAGGACGTTCAATATGGTATCTCGGAGTGAAATATTAAAATATACAATTAACCAATTAGTTTTCTTACATGCGCTGATTGAGACCGAATCGAAATGGATGTTCCTGATTGACAGCTGTAGAAAAATAATAAGTATTGGATGTGTTATTGGTGTGTTAACGCTCATCCATTATTGAAGCATTTCTGATACATCCAACGACATCAAACTGTTCACTGGCCTATAAAATGTCTTCCCAAGGCATACTGTATATATAACAAGTAGGCTCGATTTACATAGCCAAGACGTGTTTATTCCCCAAACACTTAAAGTGACAGTTAGCCAGGATTGACAGACGACAAAACGTTTATTATTCAGGAGGAACTAAAGTATTCCAGACATCGGTGATTCAGCACTGTCTTTTGGTATGAAATAATGTTTTTTTTTTATTTGTGCAAGTATTATATCCAAGTACAAATAATAGCAAGATGATACGACATGTAGATGGGTTGCTAAAGTTACTCCAATAACGTGGAAACCTTTCAAAAAGAACATAGCCACAAAAATATGTATTATTTCTTAAAATAATAGATAGATAGATAGATAGATAGATAGATAGATAGATAGATAGATAGATAGATAGATAGATAGATAGATAGATAGATAGATAGATAGATAGACAGACAGACAGACAGACAGACATACAGACAGACAGACAGACAGATAGATAGATAGATAGATAGATAGATAGATAGATAGATAGATAGATAGATAGATGCATAGTTTAATACATATAACGGAATGTTAGATTAAAAATGTATATGTTGCCAGTGAGTTGCATTTAATTACTCTGAAGTACTTCCCTGTACAAGGCATATGAGACATGCGGAAATATCAAGAACATAAATTTATGGCTTACAGCCCGAAATTACCAACGTGCAGTCTTGTATCCATGATGTGAAATAGTGAACTTCAGAAATAACACACACACACACACACACACACACACACACACACACACACTGGTGATATCTTTTTTTAAAAGGAAATCACAGCACTGCTCCTACTACCTCCAACAAATGTACATATTCACGAAAAGACACCTGATAATACATTGTAATAAATTAAGTTCAGTACATTAGTTATATTCATCGTAACTTAATAGGTTGCAGTCGTGTAGTTTGTATTTGTATTACAAGACAACGTTATATGGGCTGGTTTAAGCACTAGAAAGTAATAGCATTGCGTAGATGATTATAGAAATAAAATAGTGTATAATAATCATTTTTCAGCAGCATAATATCGTATACAGTATGATGGAGCTGACTTAAATTTAGAGAGTGCGTGAAAGTATAATAATATGCACAGTTCTTTGTATTTCACAAATAAATATTGTATTATATGAACAACATGTTCCGAAATGTATACATAATCAAACGAACTGCTCTAAATCTTCGTCTTTTTTGGGAGAGGGGGGAGGATGGTTGACCATTGCAAATGCCGGTGAGATTCATTATGAAGAGGGACGTTTATTTAGTACATTTATTTAGTACATTTATTTAGTACATTTATTTAGTTACTATATGACTTCCAATTCACGATTCTACCAAAATGCCTTTCAAATACGCTTGAATGTACATAGCTGTAATATAAACGATTCAAAAGTATATAAAACGAAGGTACAATAAAAATGTACACAAATTAGAAATGATGTATTCTGAAATGAACGTATGTACAAAATGGTATATTTCGTCATTAAATAATGACGACAGTTGTGGCCAACAATGCTGAGTACGATCTGTAATTGGAGTAAATTATAGTGAGATATTTATATACCGGAGTCACGAGTAACGCTGATTGACCCATGTAGAACATCTATGTATCTATGTATCTATCTATGTATCTATCTATGTATCTATCTATCTATCTATCTATCTATCTATCTATCTATCTATCCATCCATAAATATATATATATATATATATATATATATATATATATATATATATATATATATATATATATATATATATATATATATATATATATATATATATATATATATATATATATATATATATATATATATATATATCGGGTCTGCATGTCTGCTTGCATCATCATCTAGATTCAGTAGAGTATGGAATATTCAAACTTTAGTGCTTTATTATTGTCGTGTTGGTACAGTCATCATTTGTAACTTTATTCTCTTGAGAAAGGTTTGGGTCAATTCAGAAAGAGTTTTGGCTGGATTCAGACCGGTCGTTGCTTGACAGTTTTTCTATCAAACATGTACAATGTCTGCGGACAATTTAGCTTTCCCCAGGATTACATTATCCAACTTTTAGGCTAAAGAAATCGCTTCAGCATAAAATAGATTTGAACTACTTGTTTAAGCTACGCATATATGCAATATATAGTATTACCAGTCTTACTTAGAAATCTTTACTTACGTTATGGTAGAACTGCTAGATAATCCTTGATTATATAGAAAAATCTTGAGCAGTAATTCTTGAAAAACAAACCATAGGAAAATCCTTGAGAAAAAGTGTGTACTTTGAAAATTCATAAAAATCCGTTTGGAAATGCACACTGTTTCTATTATTCAAAGATAAAACCTTAAGTGTGTTGTATATAGCTCCTGCTTTTCTCGAAAGTGGTGAAATGTCATAAAGTTTCCCGTCACATGACGATAGCGTCGACAAAATGGGCAAGAACAAGACCGATGAATTATGGGAAGCTAAGCGCCTTCGGCCATTGTTCTGTCTAGCAAATCTTTCTTAGCACCTAATAAGCTCCTCGCTCCATTCTGACTAAGCGCCTACGGCTGTAACTTTAAAGCTGTCACACAGGACAGGTTCTCTTTTGATTGATGGAAAGGTGCTTGCGTTGGTGTTTTTACTTACTTACCTATGCTACAAATGTATATACTGTATTTAAACAAATTCAACAACTATATACGCCTTTACACAGTTATTATAATTTTCGGAATCTACTTTGATGCTTCTAGTTCTTAAACGTAATTGTTTTACTATACCTTGCAAACGGCTATATAAGACTAATGGAAGAGAACGTTTTTTAAAATATATTTTCCGTTCCATGTCTCTCTCTCTCTGTCTCTGTCTGTTTGTCTGTCTCTGTCTGTTTGTCTGTCTGTCTCTCTGTCTCTGTCTCTCTCTCTCAGAGATTAAGCTGCTAGCAAATCGTGTGTGTGTTCGTATTACTGTCTTTTACTTCATACGGTAATCCTAATTGAATATACGGCGGTCTTAATTTCATTTTTAACAAACTATAAATATTATTATTTAAAGCCTCTCATTTTTTAAATGATGCAATGCGCTCATATATAATCATTAGTTAGGTATGTATGTATGTATGTATGTATGTATGTATGTATGTATGTATGTATGTATGTATGTATGTATGTATGTATGTATGTTTGTGATCATTTATATTATAGTCATTGTAGATGTAATTACTACTGCAAGTGCAGCAGTAACAATGTGCAGGTTATTATTATTATTATTATTATTATTATTATTATTATTATTATTAGTAGTAGTAGTAGTAGTAGTAGTAGTAGTAGTAGTAGTAGTAGTAGTAGTAATGGCTTTGTTTCACTATATTCTCGATAAATCAGTATTCAGCGAAACTCATGCATACGTGATAATACAAATTTACAAAAATATTATTACTACTAATAATAATAATAATGGTAGTAGTAGTAGTAGTAGTAGTAGTAGTAGTAGTAGTAGTAGTAGTAGTACGAAGAAGAAGAAGAAGAAGAAGAAGAAGAAGAAGAAGAAGAAGAAGAAGAAGAAGAAGAAGAAGAAGATGAAGATGATTATGATATGATGTTGATGATGATACGATTTCCTTCTACCAACTCTCCATTTGTCTTCTTCCGTCATTCTATTCTATACTTTCATTACAATTTGTATATGTGCATCTTTAATCTTGATCATCATTAATCTTTCGTTGTTTTCTTTCTTTGTTTCATTTGTTTGGACGGTATTTTTTTTACGAGCAAGACAACTATAATTTGTAGGAGCTTTGTCCAACTCAATCGCATTGCTTGCAACAAAATGTCAAAACAATCAGAAGAAAATGATACTACTACTATATTAATAATAATAATAATAATAATAATAATAATAATAATAATAATAATAATAATAATAATAATATAAACTATTTCTCTGTGCTATAACGTCGCCATTCCGTTTTAGAAACTTTCATAGTGTGTTATTTTTGTGCTGAGAGTATTATTGCGTCGTTGTTGTTCCCATTGTGATAGTGTAAACTTCTTTCCTTATGAGATTTTATTCCATATGTGTAAATCTTGTTGTTATTATCTATCGTCTGTGCCCATTGATATACATATTCAAATACCTTTCAGTTCGTGAACGGTTTGACTGTATCAATTTGATCCGAAGTCTCATTACATGGAAACTATCTTGTAATGTAGGACAAACTCTCTAAGACGGTGATAAATCACTGTCTTCAAGCACTTGATGTTCCAGGCTTGATCACAAGTGCCGAAATCTGCATTTCACTTGTTGTTTCATACCGTTTGTAATGATCTCCCGGCATGAAATGTCTTGGCATTTAAGATTTAGGTACTATGTTACGTAAGTACCATGTTATGTAGGTACAACAATTATTGATTTGTTTATTTGATTTTATGTTTAACCGCACATCAATATACGATAAATATATCGTACGAGACCATTGCTTTGCTCAGTATAGTGCGAGACCATTAGGTTACTGTTTTACCCAACATCTTTCAAGACCTTTGACGTGTATTGATTTGCCCAACATCTTTCAAGACCATTGACGTGTATTGATTTGCTCAATATGGTGCGAGACCACGGGTGATTATGTGACTGGACTGTTCAGGATTTGAACCAATGTCTTTTAAACTGTTTTTAGCTGTTATAGCAAAATAGAATAAACGAATAATGAAAAGGTAAAGTGATACAATGCAACATGCCATCGAAAGAAAATAAACTTGGTTATTTCACAGTGAACAATTTGACGTCGATGTAATTAAATGGCCTCATATAGTCCCAGTACGTGTGTGTCCCTGAATAAGTAGATATATACAAAATTCATTTTGATGAAACAAGACTGACAAGTTTTCCCAAAAATATCATTAATTTCTGCTTGTAGAACAACTACTAACATGCAGATAATTTTAAATAGCATCTTTAAAGCAAATTTATCAGGTAGCACTAAGGAGGCAGAACGGTAATCTCGCTTTATTAAAACTACCATGTTCTTCTCTAGCTTGTATCTCAGTATCTCATTTTCCAACTTTTATTTTCTTGTTTGAATCTCTTAAACAGCCATCTCCTTATCTACACAAAAGATCTCCCAGGTTAATATATATATATATATATATATATATATATATATATATATATATATATATATATATATATATATATATATATATATATATATATATATATATATATATATGGCGGGTGTCAATACATATGAATTCTGATTACTTAAACGAAAAAAAAGCAGGTATTTCATAGTGTGTGTATACTTATGCTTATTAGACAATATATAATATGATTTATTTCTACTGAGGGTCAAATGTTTGTGTCATCTGACCATATACAGATGCATGTAATCATGACTGACTGGTCAACACAATCTGGCCTGTCAAATAGTCATTATTTATACATGATACTTACTATGCAATATTCTTCTGGATCGACAGGCTGTAAGAAGAACAACCTTTGTAAGAAAATGATTGTCAATCGAAGCTAATTCTTTGTCATGGATAAATAATGCCAGACGCGTTGTCCCCAGAGATAGCTGGTCGTCTGCAGGTCATCGGACGCCCTAGCAGTGTCCTACACCGTTTCCTGACAAGCCGGATTATTAATTCATACAGTGCGTGCGACAGTAACGGATCACTCTGTTTATCAGTGGTGTTGCATTCTTATTTATGAAATGTTTTGGACACGCTATATCTGATTTTAAGGAAAATGATTTTATGTTATATTTGGTGTCAAAATATAATTATTATGAGCGTCATATCAACTCCATTCAGCGCATTTTAAGGAGAATATGGGACAGTACCCAACAGTACAGGGTCACGCGAGTACAGGTCACGTTGTACACATGTGAACCGAGTCAAAATAATTGTTTAACAGACGCGATTAGTGGCTTGTGCTTTATGGCACACATCACGAAATTGGTTGCATGGCATCACACAAGATTGCAAATGTTGGTTTCTTTCTCGTCTCATTTTCAACCAAGATTGGAAGCACAGCAAAATAGTGACAAAACCCCTCCATTTTACGTATATATTCATCGTGCATCGTGTAATATATATATATATATATATATATATATATATATATATATATATATATATATATATATATATATATATATATATATATATATATATATATATATATATATATATGGCGGGTGTCAATACATATGAATTCTGAACACTTAAACGAAAAAAGCAGGTATTTCATAGACTTTAGAAAGCATTTTTTTAAGGCATATATTCTATATAAACGGTTTAGTACTTTTATAATGGTATAACTATAACAGTGTATGAATGGTACTAATACCAATACTTGTCAATATGTTCTTTTTCTTTAAGTCAATGCTCTCCAGATATTTTCCTTCTTCCTTGGTTATGATAAGTCATGTTTTTGTGCTGGGCCACCGAATTGGTATTTTACATTCTTGCTGGTGCTAGGAGACCGGATGGGAACTTTATATTTTTACCAGTGTTGAACTACCGGATGGGTACTTTATGTTCTAGCCAGTGCTGGGCTACCAGATGGGTACATTGTGTTCTTGCCAACAATAACACACAAAATACAAACAAATACGGGTGGACTTGGAAACAATGCACAAAAAACAAACAATTTTCGAAAAGCGAAGGTGTTACTCAAAACTCTAACCAGCGAATATGCTGGGGAGAGTTTAAGGGTATCAACAGCACATTGTGTTCTTGCCAGTGCTGGGTACCGTCATGTGATTTATGTTCTTGACAGTATTATGCTACTACATGGGTGCTTTGTATTTTTGATAGTACTGGGCTATCGGACAGGTACAAAATGTTCTTGCCAGAGCTGGGCTACAGGTTTGGTGTTTTATGTTTTACCAGTAATGGTCTACTAGATGGATACTTTATTTTCTTACCTGTGCTGGACTTCTGAAGGTTTTGATTTTTTTCTTCTTGTCGCGGCACAATGTTTTAATCTGAAAGAACTGTTACATAGACATATTTGCTTAAAGATATGACACGTTTATCATTTGTTTTTTTAAAAAATTTAAATTTGGATTAAATTCATGACTGTCAATCGAAGGTACCCTAATTGCATTAACTCTGCTTTGACTTTCGTTAATAGTATCCTTTTTCACTGTTTGGGTTTGGATCCAGTAATCGTCAGCTAAACGCTTTAAATTATCTTCTATCGATCCCTGTATTTAAAAAAAGTGTCAGTCTATAATAAAATTATAATGAATGAATCGGCCTATATACTATTTATGATATACGCCATCAAAGTAAGTAAAGAGAATCTCATGACAATTCTATATTACCTGTCTTTCTGTGAAAACATGATATTATATTACAGAAATGTTTAACTGCTGGTAAGAATTCTTACTTTTTTTAATTCTTATTTTTTCTTTCTCCATAGTTAACATGTATTTATTTTTGCAGATTTTCAGCAGACAAAATTAAGTCTGACATTTCCACTCATTCACCAGCTAAGTAATAAGACTGATCCGGTTATAGCATAGTGACATTAGAACATTCATATATTTATTTTTAGACTACTGTTGCAGCTTTTTATGACAAGGCTATATATTTTATTTCACAAGAGACTGTATTTAAATAATAACTGCATTTTCCTTTAACCTCGACAAGTACTTAGATTTGTCAGCAATTGTTGTAAGTATTTTTCGGATTGAGGCTAATATTGCGCTTCATTCGGAAGAACGCGCTTTAGTTTCTTGGACCTAGATTAGACTGGAAGCTTCCTTGCGAGTCGCACTTTTGTTATGTTTTACATATTGATTACGCTAAGTAAATGACGCACTTTTGTTATGTTTTACATATTGATTACGCTAAATAAATGACTACAACATAATGATCTAGGTGAAGTTTGTAATTGGCGACATATTTGACTATGCCCACTGATGATGACACGGTTTTTTGTATTAATTTTTCTTTTTATATCACTAGTCCCACTGACAAAAAGATAAATAAATAGATAGACATACACATTACACGAGTTTACAGTCATGAGACAGAATTACCGAGAAAAGGAGTGCGAAGTCACTTTGTTGTTGTTATTTTTTTTTAATAAAAAGGAAAGAAAATAGTGTCTGGTTCCCATTTGAAACTTGCAGATTTGACGAGATCCATAAAACGGACTGTACAATAACGACACAATCTGGAATACTTTGTTACCAAATTTCACAAAAAATTGCAGGACCATTCTAAGCAATATAAATTGACGGGAACCCCAGACTGGTTCTGTGGGTATATCGCCAAAGAATAACATAGAATATGATAAGTTTTATAGAATATGATAAGTTTTATATATAAAAATACACTTTGCAGTGACGAGAGTATTGATAATAAGTTTTATGTGAAAAGAGTATTTAATATATTCGACGGAAAACAGATGTTAAGTTCAAGTGACAAACGAAGCTGTTGAAATTAAAATACGAAGTAATCTGCATTTTCACTTACACAAGTTCTGCTTGAATTATAAAACAGTTGTAAAACTATATTTTTAAGAAGCACTTATAAATTGTAGAATTTATAATTTTATTCACGACAATTATCATGATATTAATGTAATTATTCATAAAATAATTAGCTTAAAACAATATTTATATAATACTAGTAATATATTTTCGAACGCAAATAATTATGAATGATGATGCTACATGTGAAATTGATATATAAATTATCAGTGCATAAATGATGTACTACAAAATAAGGAACAGGAAGCGCCGATTTATGCACTTACTTACTTGCAAATATGCATATATGTTTTCTGTTTGCTAGTAATTAACATGCATAGATGAAAATAAATAAAGTCGTAAAATCCACTCCTATCTTTTTCATTTTATTTTTGTACCACATATTAAACGACAATCCCTAATCTTAATCCGGTACAAGATTTCTCAACCTCATTTTTCAAATACAGCCTGTGTTGATATACATTACATGGTTTACTAACATTGCATGATAATAAACTTATTTTTTTAAAGTCGTACAAGGAAGATATTTAAAAAAATTTAAAACGTCTTTCTGTATTTATTACACTTTTGATATTTTTTCTTCACATTTTTGTATTCTGATTGTTTTCAAACAAACTTGAATATGACTACGCCGATATAACAGTCCCTTCGAACAGTCTTTTAAGGAGTAAACTGCTAACATGCAAGAGCATGGAACGGGCGTCATCATTGTGAATATGATTCCTTTGAGACATAGCAACAGTCATTTCAATAACTTTCTCATGTTTTCAATATTCTTTAAAAACAAAAACTATATCCAAAAATCACATTTAATTCTCTACTTCTACCTTCTACTTTTAAATTAATATTTCTAATCCGAAAATATTAAAACAAATGATAGAACTAAAGGAATAAATAGATACAGAAAGATATACATGCTTAAGTTTACAATATTTTTCTTTAAGTCTGAATTCTGAACAAGGGCATGCAAGAAATATACAAGTTTAAATAGCTTCATGGCTAAAATATGGCTCCACGAGGACACTGTGGCAATCCGTTTTGACATTAATATTTTCCTTCACGGTTTTTCGAACCTTTAAAATAGTCTTTTCGGAACTCTTCTCCATATATGGGATACAAACAGCAAGCAAAACCTTGGAATAGCCTTCATAACTGTGAAATACGGCTTGACAAGGTTTTACTAGCAATCCCTGTATACCTTTAATACCTGCAATATATATTATTTTAATACATTATCTCCCTTCTGTACCTTTCCTACCTTTAAAACAGTTTTTAAATGACTAAATTTCTAACCTAGTAACTTGGAACAACCGTTATAACCGTGAAATGTATCTCTAGTTGCTATAGTAACAGCCCCTTCATGCACCTTACCTTACAAATATTATTTTATGTCGCAATTGCAAACAAATAGCTTTGATAGGTCGTGCAAAAATCTGGAATGGGCTTCATAATATGAATCATGGTTCCGTGGGTCAATAATAACAGCTTCTATACAGTGTTTCTACCCTCAGTAATTATTTTTAAGTCATACTAGTACTACAAATACCTTGCAAATATTCTTTTCATGCCGAAAGTGATAGTAGAATGGCATGCATGGATCAGGTTCGGCCATTCAAGTAGCTTCCATTACATAACCAACCGTTTTGAAAGCCTGCAGTATTTAAATGTTTGTAAAAATAAGAATATTTTTGTATAGCTCCATTGCCTACGTACATAATGTACATGAAAACTGAAACTATATAGCACGTATATTAAAACTTTAAAGGACGCTTCGGATGCTGACATTGTGTAACAGGCCAAAATTGGCGTTCGATAAGAATAAACCATCTCCGTAGACTCGCAAAAATAGCAAAATATCGCCATTTGTATGCTAATAATTTTATCGTGTGAGAGGTACAAATTATCCATGTACCGATTGAAGTCTCTTAAGAGGCTTCAATATTAAGTTAGATTTTAAAAGACCTCAACATGCAATTTCTCGAGAAAAGTCTTGTTCCAAATTATTGCCAAATATCCACTTGGCAGAAATATGATCCATGACGTATCTGTAGCTTAACATAGCCATTGAATTCAAATTCAATGTGACAACCATTGATTTAGCTCCAAAGGATATGGGAGAGGGGGATTAGAGCACGGCTGAAAAAGCGGAAGGTACATGACAAGGTTTATATGGTCAAAGACGTCTTAGAGTATAGATTTTAAGAATACTTTCAAATGTATAGTTTGTCAGTTTTATTATATCACTATTGCAAAATCGATATGCAGTTAGAGCCAGACAGTTTCTGAGAATGATTGCATATATTTACTGGAAACAAAGACCTGAAATGGCACATATATTATTTTTTAAAAAACGTTTATAATAGTTTAATTTTGAATTGAAATGAATGCTGCTACTTAAATATTATCTAAAGTTTGACAGAAACTGTAAACAGTCTCAAGCTTCAAGTACTTGGGATCAATTATCACGGACCAGGGCTTCAAACCAGAACTAGGATAGGATTGCACAGACAACAGCGCCAATAACAAGACCAGTATGGAAAGACATCGATATTGCTCTTGGTTCCAAAAAAATAGATGATGCGCACAGCTGTCATATCCATTTTTTTTCTGCATGTTTGCGAAGCATGGACGCTAACATCAGATCTACAAATAATAATTCAAACCTCGACATGAAATGCTACCACAAGATATTGGGCATCCCATACATTGACCATGTAACCAACAATGAGGTCAACAGTTTCAACGAGCCATCAGACCTTGTGAAGACCTCCTGACTACTGCGAATAAAAAATTCCAAACTGAAGTTTTACGATCACGTCTCAAGATCAAATGGATTGGCAAAATAATCTTGCCCGATTCAGTGCGGGGGTGCAGAATAAGAGGCACACAGATAAAAAAGGATGGAAGACAACATGAAATAGTGGACAGGCATGGGGTTTGGAGACTCCCAAAGGGCAGGGGAGAACAGAGAAAGATGGAGAGAATCGGTAGTAAAATCAATTGTGGCTCCCAACGAAAACTTGGATTATGGGATTGATTATTAATATTATTATTAATATTATTATTATTATTAGTAGTAGTAGTAGTAGTAGTAGTAGTAGTAGTAGTAGTAGTAGTAGTAGTAGTAGTAGTAGTAGTAGTAGTATAGTATTAAATGCACAATTAGGCAAATGAAGAATTAAATGGCTTTTAAAAACGTTATTCTTTTAAAATGGCGTAATTTTAGTATGTTTTGTATGTTGCATTTTATACAGTTACATGGGACAACACTAAACCCTTTGGGTTTCTCGCATGAGTATCTAGTTAAATAATTAGTTTGATAATTAAAATTTAAATTTAAATTTAAAATATATTCAGAGTTATGTGCGTGGGAAAAGGGAAAAGGTACTTATAGACATTGGTGGTAACATGGCTTCGATCTTTATGTCAAAAGATGAAAAAATAAATCAGAAATCCCGTAATGTCTCCTATGTATGATCGAAAATATAAATTATTAAATTTGATTTAATTTAAAATATTAAATATCCAACGAAAGAAATGTGTGGACCCTATAAAAGGATTACCAGTATAACGAATCATGAGTTGATATTTTCATAATGTTGAATTGTTTTCTTTTCCTTATGCGAAATTGTGAAATTCATTTCAAGTTACAATGAATGTTCCTCTCACATTAGCTCATTTCAAGCTTCTTGAACTATTGCCAGCACATTAGTTCATTTCAAACTACATGAAGTATTATCACATTAGTTTATTCACAAAAGCCCAAAACTAACTATAGTTCACTAAAACAAACAATATTATGTCGTATTCTAATACGCAGTTTCGAACAAATATCCATATTGCGAAATCACGAAGATGTCGGCTGGGGAAGGAGTCGCATTATCGTTTATATCAAGTACTCCTAACATGACACTGGCGAGAACTAATCATTTTAATTTAAGAATAAAATGTTCTTTACTTCTATATTCACTAGTGCTATCGTGAACTTGACAACAACCAATCATTTTTAAAGAAATATAAAACCTGTTTACGTGGTTTCCACTAACCTTGAATGAAGGTCAGGTTTTGAGAGGTTGAACTGTAAACAGAGCAACATGTAAAGAGAACAGATATTTCACTTCTGGATCATCACCGAGGTATTTTTACTCACTGTGCACTCTCTCCAAAATACACAT